>JAYKKI010000001.1:54331250-55070000 GCA_039881145.1 Druceiella hillmani | reverse complement strand
ACATTAATTACGAAAACATTTAAATTTTATATAGTTTGCAAGCGACGGGAAGTGGCATGACACACAGCCTTTTTTCACTATTTTATAGAGGCGTGGATATTTATCTCAATTTAATTGCCACCAATATGAAAATTATAATCACGATGAATAGGTTCCTCTCTAAAGTAAATATCAAGTTCAATTATCGTGTCTGTTGGCAGTTTCCGATTATCCACGGAACCACCACCTAAGATAAAACCTGGGAGCAATCAATACATTTTGCCTTTTCCTCAGGTAAACTTGTATAACAGTTCCATAGTTTGCTTCGTTTGAGAGACGACACAGTATTATTTATAAAAAAAAATGGAATGAAACCTGCTGAAATAAGTAAAAAACCTAATATGTACTATTTCAATTATTACTTTTTAGGAAATTTAACAACAAACTCACCACTTCGACGTATTCAAATAATGCAAAATATTTAAAATAATGAGAATTGAACGATGAATGTTATTAAAATTCCAAAAATATATGTTAATGGACAAATGTGTGTTATTTTTCTAGGGTACAAACGATCTACGAATAAAACAAAAACTGATTGATCGAGATTTGCAAAATAGTGATAATGAAATAATAGGATTAACCAAAAGTCTGTGGTTTGCTCAAATTGATGTCATTATAAAATATTAAAAAAATATCATTATTAATATTTTCTTTATTCAAATCTAAGTTAAACAAGCATACATCAGCATTGGTACTTGTTTTTCAAAACAGCAAGGCACGAAAATCCTGCTTCACACAAATAAGTAGTTGGAAATGGTAGCAGAGCCTTTTCAGTTTCATTGCTCAGAATAAGCTTCCCAGATAATTCTGCTCAAAATTTTGTGAAAATCTTTCTTTTGATACTCCATCACCGTGCAATTCAAGCAATTCTTCTTCATTTGTCCATTAACATATATTTTAATCCAGCCGTATCATTTTCAACCCCCATTAACATCTACTTCAAATGGATTTCTTACCCAACTGTATTTCTCGATATGGACAATATTGTGGAATATATCTTGCCATTTCGTCTTCAAGATGTCTCAAATGTTCTAAAAAAATAAGCATGGTCTCTAGAAAAATATGCTTGTCATTAAGATCTACTAAAAACAAGTTTAATGTGGTAAACGCTGCTAATTGACAATTTGCAATTTTTTCTTGCACAAAGTTTTGTTTTATTTTTAAAAACAGTAATTTTTTCATATATATCTACTACGGTGCGGTTTCGACCTTGCAGTTTCTGTGTTCAACTGATTTAAGTGGTGGGAAATATAGCTTAAATATGCCAATTTGGCCATCCACTTGTTGTCAATGAAGCGATCAGCGCATTTGTATTTTTATTAGTCAAAAATATTTCTGTTTTAAGAGAAAGAACTCTCTAAAATCCTTTCACAGGATAACCATCGGATATTTGAATGGTACAATAAATGCTGGTGATCCGAACCCATTTCTTCACACATCAATCGAAATATCCAGAAGTTCAAAGCCCATCCCTTTATGAAGTTTATAATTTGCGTCACATCCTTTAATACCCGGTGTAGATCTGGCTGCATTTCCCGTGTAGCCAAGTTTTCTAGATGTAAAAAGCGGTGTATTGTAACAAACTCTGGATTTCTTCCCTTAACTTTGGTACAAAACCCTATACGAGTCCCTATCATTGCTGGTGTTCCATCTGTACAGACTGCAATACAATTTCAGCGATACAGTCAACTAGAAAAAAGATGTCAATCCCAGTTAAGTTACAGAAAGCTTTTCACAAAAAAGAAATTCTTTATTAAAATTTTGAGGAATCCTGTATCCTACATACACTAACAGCTGTGGAAAGTCTTTAATATCTACTGATTCGTCGATTTAAATAGAAAATTTTATTGCTGTTTTGAGATCTGTTATTAACTGTTCTAAAATTTCTAATGATATTAAATCTATTTTCTTTTTTACGGTATGGTTCGAAATTTCCGAAAAATCCTAGCTTCTTAGCTATTTCATATCCACAGACAGTTCTCGCCATTGCTATCGCAGCTGGTTTACTCCTCAACTCCTCAGCAATACTATGGGGTTTTTTACATTGAGCCACTTTTAAAGCTACTTGAAAAGAAGCATACATAGTTTTTTCTAACGAAACTGTTGCCGAATTTGATGGTGCATCAAGTCATACCCCTCTCTCCGGCGTTTGAGATAAATTGTTAAAAAAAACTCAGAAATATATAATGGTTGACATTTTTTGTGACCGTGAGAATAGGAACCCTTTAATAAATTAGCACTCTTAATTAACTAGTGCCTGGAATACCGAACTTTGCTCGGTGTATTTCAAGTTTCCCTTAGGAATATGAAATTGCTCGTTTAATGGTATTAGATGTGCTTTGAATGTAAATAGAATCGTCAAAAATTATCATCAACGTGCTTCTTCTTCCCCTTCCTCTTCCGACAACTGTACCTTTTCCTTCCTCTTCTCCTTTCCCTAGCCCTTCACATTTCCATTCCCCATCCATTACTGCTTTCCCTTCCCCGTCCTTTTCCTTTTCCCCTTCCCCTCCTCTCCCCTTCCTCTTCCCCATTCTCTTACGCTTCCACTTCACCTTCACCTTCCGCTTCCACTTCAAATTGCCCTTGCCCTCACACTCACCCTCCTTGCCCTTGCCCTTCCCCTTTCCCCACCCCTTCCCTTCTCCTTCTGCTCCTGCTCCCACACCCCCTCCCCCTTGCACACACCTCTGCCTTCCCCTTCCCCATTTCCCTTCCTTTCCTCTTAATGTATGTGTGTGTGTGTGTGTGTGTGTGCGTGCGTGCGTGCGTGCGTGCGTGCCCTTCATCTTTCCCTCTCCCATCCACTTCCGCTTCCACCGTCCCCCCTTCTCCCCTTCGCCCCTTCTCCTTCACCCTTCCTCTTCCCTTTACACTTTGCCTCCCTCTGGGGGCTCTCGCTAATCTCTTGAAAAATATTATCCCAATATTTTAAATTGAGGATAAATTTTAGAGTCATCACTGCATGTAATAAATGACCAGTTTCATACTTAGATTACAGATATAGAGCTTTGACTGCTTCCAGTAAATTATTCAATAGAGCAGTAACAGGTTAGTGTTTAGCCGACCATCTGGTTTGACTATTTCGTTTCAAGTTTGTTTTTGTACACTTTTGCATTATTTTCCCATGTGGTGGAGTCAACAGCAATAAAGTGTAAGTAATAAAATTTTTATACAAGCCTAAATAGGCTAACTACTTCGGGACATGACGACGCTGAACGCGCACCCACAAGATTTAAAGAGTGTGAACATGGTACAAACTCTGCCAGCTCACATAGCTTTAGACTGGACTCTTTTATATATGCCGGCCATATTAGATCTGTTGTCGTAAGATTGTCCACGACATTTTTGCACATCCAAACAATCAGCTTCTAGTATTTATAGAATTCGTTGTGTGTTATATACTCCAGTCTTCCATTTTCCAGTTTCTGTTATTTTTTATATACCGAATGTTGTCACTATTACAGAACATATTCGCAAAACATTATGATGAATATACCTATCTATTACGTCGTTTATCAGCATTAATAATGTTTGTTCAGCCATGCCACGGAGCTTATTAAATGACATTGCTTCAAATAGAAATATTTTTACACCGCTAATTTAACAGTAGTGTGTTTATTTGCAGTAATATGATGGCAATCTTAGTAAATGTATTCACTGTATACTGTGCGTTGTTGTTTGGCGAATGTTGCTGTACATTCGCCAAACAACAACGCGAAAAATATAAAGAGCAATAATGAAAAATGACAAAAATCAAGCGTATTTCAAATTTCAATACACAGACAGGTGAGTGCACCTCACAGATTAATCATCATTACGTTGATAAGTGTGGCAAGCAAGGATTGTAAATATGTAGTATACATTAAGTTGGCAAATGTGGGCATACAGTCAAAAATATAATTGATCTTCTAATCTCATCTTGAATAATAAATGTCACAAATAATTATACTAGTTGTGCGCTATGGCCACTTCAATAAAATTGTTAGGTTTCGTGTTTGGATACACACAACAGGCAGATAGACAGATAATCATACGGACCCGCATAGGTTGTCCTCAAAACATAAACAAATAATTTAGTTTTACTAAACATACATATCTGAATGGAGAATAAAATTGATTGTCCCGCAAAATTCATAAGCAGAAATCAGTATCTTTATCTGATAAACTGATGATTTTATGAAAGTCAAACGAAAGTACAGTTTTAAAATAATATTATTAACTAAACCTCCAGGTGTATTAACCATAAAAATGGGTATTGCATTTCTTCTCTTTCTAATATCTATTCAAATGTTTTTCAGATTATTTGAGTAGTATGAAAATTAATAGCCCCTAGCCACCTCTCAGCATCCGGGGTAGTTAGTGTATACAATTTCTCCTATAAAAAAATTGTCCTTACGAGTGCATTTTTCTGTATAAATTCACAATTAGATAAATAATTTATGAACGTTAAAACACCCAGCTGGGATTGAACGCTTAGTCTCTCAGATGGGTGCTAGAGTCTTAATCACTGCGCTACAGGTCATTATATACAAATAATGCGAAGTACGTATATATAATGCTGGATATTGACATTAAAGTTTTTGAAATAAATATATCTAACATTAAAAATAATAATCGAAAATATACATAGAAATAAGAGTAAAACCTAAGCTATTACGAGAAAACACTACCCTAAAGTGCTTGTAAAATATGTAGTCTTCATTTCAAAACAATATTTGTTTCATTACCTATATGCCAAATATAACAAACATAGCAGTGTAAGCTGACATATTGTAGCTATATCTAATGGCTTATAAAATTATTGAATAGCATATATGCTCTAGACATTTCATGATAATAATCGAAATTTCAATGTGATGTTTAAAACGAGTGGTAATTTCGCAATAAAAATAGAGGGTTGTCAATTTTTACCATGGAAATTTTACAATTCGTATCAATAAAATAATGGTGTAATACTTGTATTTATAACATAATTTATGGTGAAACTTTCTGAAGTTAATGTTTTGATTATGTTTAATAATACGCTGGGTATAATACAAAGAGTAGAGATTAAGTTTAATAATACTCTAGGTATAATACAAAGAGTTCTATAAATAGTCGTCAGCTGATCGAATATATATTTATGCCAATCATATTTTAACTGCAAAATTTGTTTGTTTACAAAGATTGAACGGAGTATAGACATGCTATACTCACAACTAATGTCACAGTTTGGGAATTTGTTTTTGGTGACATTCTCCATTGTATCTATTCTCTAGACCAGTGTTTCCCAAACATTGTTCTGCCATGGCCCAGTAATTTTCACACCGCCCCTTCGTGACCCACTAAATACTTTTAAGCCCAAGCTGGTTCCATTATGTAAAATAATACACATTAATAGTAAAAGGTTTTATTAATACTACATACTTTGGTATCGCCTATTTAGTCACTAAAATTTAGTGCGAACTACGGAGTTGCTGCTTATTTTTTACTAAAGAATCCAAGTTCGCTGAAAATGACGAAAAGTCGAGTCGGTTTCTATATTTATTTTTAAGATAAACTAGCGCTGAAAATGCAGCTTCACATGTGTGTGCCCACACATTAAGCTTTTTTTTGCAACTTCCACCTTCTCTTGCACTTCAAATATTGTTACATTGTTACCTTGCAGTGCCATGTTTAAATTATTTAAAAATTCAAAAATATCAGATATGTAAGCCACTTTTGCCAACCAGTTAACATTATGAAATCTGTCCTTGAATTCAAATATTACATCTCTGGCTGTTGGGGGATGTTGTTCTAAAAAAAACTTTTGCTTCTTATTTTAATTCAACAAGCCTTTTTAAGACATTGCCTCTTGAGAGTCATCGCACCTCACAGTGTAAAAGAAGATGTTCGTGATCACTTCCCATTTCTTCGCACAAAACAGAGAATAATCTTGAGTTCAGTGGACAAGATTTTATAAAGTTTATGAACTTGACAGACTCTTGAATCATTGCTGTCAGGGATGAAGGCATTTTCTTGACAGTCGATGCCTCTCTATGGATACTACAGTGCGTCCATACACATTCCGGCGCTACAACTTTTACCCTTGGATAAAGCCCAGTACGAATGGCTGACATTGCTCGTGCACCATCACTACTCAATTCCACGCACTTCTTCCATTCAATGTCATTTTTGTTGATATAATCATTAATCAAGTAAATATTTCTTCGGCTGTCGTTCGTGTTGGCAAAGATTTACAAAACAAAAACTCTTCATAAATAGTATTCTCAAAATCATATCGTACAAAACATATCAGATTGGCATTATCAGATATGTCTGTACTTGCATCGATTTGCAAGGAAAAATAATGACATGACTTCAGATGGCTTACGGCTATTTTTTCAATGTCATCTGCTGTATTTTTTCAATGTTATTCGATAATGCTAACTGACTTACTAGGCTTTGCTGTTTTTTTTCGAACAATCGAGTTGCTATAATTTTTAGTGAAGGAAGTATTATCTTCTCACCAATAACATTTGGATAGCCGGACTTGGCAATTGTGAAATTTCATTAGCCAGGACAAGATTATGAGCTAGAGTTCCTTGTGAAAAAATAGACTGCGTATTTTTTTTCCTATTATTTAACTCTCTCTTCTTATTTGCGAAGAACTCTTTTGGCTTTTCTTTGTAGTCAGGATGTTTTAGTTCCAAATGCCGCTGCAACTTTGAAAGTTTCATTGATTCGATTGATTTTTTTGATTTTCAAGATATTGTCGGATCCATGACCCCTTCTTCTTTTTTGAAGATTCATTTTCCTGTTCATCATGCGCCCCTTTGTTGGAATCAATATTAGAATTTGTACTTGGCTGTACTAACTCACGATCACTCAACTGTTTACTTGTGCTGCTCCAGGAACTGGTACTTTGTTTTATTATCCATTGTTATTGTTGCCAATAATTGTTTCAATAAGAATTCAAATCACACTGCAAAAACCCGTTTAAACCGTCCAAGCAGAATGTTTATGATTCGTGGAGCGACGGCATGGCGAGGTGGGGGCGGCAGCGGGCAGTGCGGGGGCTCGCACCTCGCTGTCGCGCTCTTTTGTCAGTCGGCGGTGAGCGGCGCGTGCGGGGTCACGCCGTTCACCGTATTCGAATATTTACTATACATTGATCGATAGTAGGTATTATTTTGAAGACAAGGCGGGAATGTGGTGACCCGGTATTTTATTTTGATGGCCCGGTACTGGGTCGCGACCCCTCAAATGGGAAACGCAGCTCTAGACTATATTGGTAAGTTGTATCTGGTACAATAACAGTTACAATTTTTAATAATGGATTTATTGAAAGAAATTAAAATATAATTCTAAAACCAGAAAACAATTACAATAACAATATTCATAATGCAAACTATCGAAATATATACTTCCATGACACTATAGCCAATAATCTATATGTCATACAAAGGGTTAACAGAACTTCTGGCATTAGCTGCATTACCTAAAAGTCCATAGTAGTTTTCCTGAAAGTCTTCAAAGTGTATCTAAAGCTTAGACTTCTTCAAAGTTTTGCATTACAATTCTGGCCAAGTGCAAGTTTGCAGTATCATGCATCTGTTTGAACTTTTTACCAATATAACCGGCATATGGTATAACACGTTCGAAGACATCTGTAATTAACACAAGGCATTGAACTATGCCCCGTTTGAACACCAGCTCAGTGGAATCTTTTCGATGGGAAGGATCAAAGAAATTCCAACCCAGGATATTATAATTTCCTTGTGTTACAGTAAAATTAACATGTTGTCTTGCAAACTTTAGTTTGACTTGTCAATGAGCTGCAGTCAACTTTAGCCTAGTAGAATTCTGTTCCTGAAGTCTTCTTCTTCTTCTTGAAAACCATCCCACATCCTTCGCGGAGGTGCAATTGTAGGTCATGGTTATGCAACAAATTCAACACAATGGAATTATCATATCTCTGGCCTTTTTCAAGAAATCAGGCTCTAAAAATTCTTTATATACTCGGTGAACAGGTAAATGGTTAACATTCAGTCTTCTCGCACATGATGTTTTGGCCGTTATTGAATTGGTCCTCCAATTTCGCAACGTCATCTTCAATAATATAGTTTTTTACAATAAAATTAACAAAAAAGCAAAGATACCAAACACATAAAATAATAATGGTCCACTTATTGCAAAGAAACGTTATTTGCGAGTAAAAAAGGTACTCAAATTATAGAGTGCCAGTGCAAGGAACAATTAAAACAATTTTTTTTGTTATAAATAAAAATTTTACCCCAAAACGTGTCATTTATCAGAATTAAAACATTTTCTAAAATCGGTGAGTTTTATTTAAAAAAAAGGGTTGACTTTTTCAACATCAACATGTCTATATATTCTACTGCAATCACTCACCATGAAGACATCGAATTCATCCAGGAAGTAGAAGGGTAACTCGACACATTCCCACAGTGCCATAATAAAGGCCACCGTGGAATAAGAACGCTCTCCGCCCGAGAGTGAGCTCGATGAGCTGGCTACACGCTTCGCACCACCTTCCCGCCCATGGCACACCAAATCAAGAGTACCTTGAGAAGCATCTATGTCCATAGATCCCTGTAAGTTGCTTGGGTTTATTTTATTGTCATTTTGTCTGTATTTAATATATGTATATTGTTATGTAAATCTGTCTGTAGTAGCCATACCTTTAATGTATGTACATCCAAGAGTGTAAGAGTAACATAAAAGAGTGATTTCAAATCTTGTCTACATTGTCAATTTAGTCGGGTATTGTAGATTGTGCTACAAACAAAGAGTTACGAATCTAAGGAGAGAGTATACACCCATCGTTCACATGTAAAAAGTTTGTCAATTGTTGATATAAGTTTTGCAAGTTGAACACACACTAGTTACATTTTAAAGTCGATCGAGATGAGACAAAACGTTCCTCTTTGTGAAATATATTTATTTTTGTTGCAAAATAAGTGGGGGAAAGACATGTGAACTTAAAAACGATGTCACTTATCATAAATAATCCAGTTTTACTTAATTTTTGTAGCATATATTATTCATATATAATTCACTGCTATTTGAAATTAATAACATGTTAAGTGACATACTCTACACCAATAATTTTCAACTAAAATTATGATTATACAAAATATTACACTAGAAAGTTACATCTCTAAATGAAATGTAACATATGTAGCCATAAAGAATTAAATTTGAAGTAGAATTTTTGATAAATTTTCTTGACAGAACATAATATAATTATTTATGAAAAATGTGATAATTGTAGCTAATCGCTCACAAAGTTCTTATCTCATTTCTACATAAATATTTCGAACTCAGAATTTGCATGACCCCTTGTGTTCACGAGACCTTGTACAGAAAAAATATTTATAATAAATATTCAATTTATTTTTACGAATTGCCTTGAATGTATTTAAAAAACATGACATTAAACAAAAAACAGACAATAATTCAAGTAGCACAAATTATTGTACTGGCATCTCTCTTACTCAACTGGAAACTATATTGTATAAATACTAATATGAATTTCTTTACGCTTCTTCTTTCCCTATTATACATTTTAGCGGCAAGTTAAGTTTCCATATAAAATGGGTTTGATACCCTCTCCATAGATAAAAATTTGATAAAATTGGATAATGTGCACACTCAAACCTCAAGTGTGTCAATAAAAAGCAGACGGTAATTCAATAATAAATTATTTCTGCATTTTGGGTTGATAAAAAAGTAATTTTAGTATTGTGGTGTGAAGTAAAGCTCAATTTTTTTGTACAAAGATTGAAATCAATCAGTTATATATTTTCCATTTTGTTGGATGACCTTTTAATATCTTTCTGGTAACCTCATGATTCCATGCTCAGGGAACTGTAAGTTCTTAAAAGCATAAAACAACCAAATGTGATATCAAATCATCATAATTTGCGAAAGTTTTACCATTCATAAAGTTTTGCAAACTTTCAAATAAATTGTTACTGACGATGCGAGATAAGGGCTATATGGATGATGCAACGTCACTTCCCCCCAACCAAGCTCCAATAATTTCCGAGTTACCAACAATATTTGAGGCTTAATTTGGCAGAACACAATTTTTTTTATATTGGCAGAACACAATTCCTTTGCAGATTGCTACTTATGGCAGCTTTTTTTATTGCTTCCTCCAGTTTCATTAGTTGTTGACAGCAAATACCTGAATTGATTGTTTGATTACTCGGAAGCAACTCAAAATGCTAAATAGACTTTTATAATCCCACTAAGCATGATTTTTTTTTATACAATTCAATTGTCAATGCAGTTTATGCTGATCTAATTATAGGTAATCCAAAGACGATTCTTATAAAAAAAAGGGTCAATTTCATTGCATTTGAGAAAAATGTTGTTAATGTTGCTTCAGTAAGTTGCTCTCGCACAGAGTAAATGAAGTGCCAATTTAAATGTGACTTTGATTGGGTCATAATCAACTACAGCAGGGCAACCAAAACCTTTGACCACCTTTGAATAAAATATCTCCATAACAAAATGTTTTAAACCGTTTATGATACACATTCCTGTTAAGCAATCAACACAAACTTCACAATAGCTCTTTGTGTCGAGAGCTCTCTCCTTAATGAGAGCCTTAATGGAAATAAGAAAGACATATTGAATATATTTGGCGTTAATTTTGTAGAAATTCATTATGCACAATTAAATGAAACTACGTGATGTAGTATTATTTCTACTCTCTTTAAGTTCTTTACCAGGACCTAGGTTTCGTTATATTACAACATCTTCAGGTGGGTTATTAGCAAAGATCTTCATCATCAAGCATCTTAACGCAATCTCTTTGTGAAAACTGGAAATACTTTCTTGCCAGCCCAATACTATAAACGTATTATTAATATCATTATATTCTCAAGCTTAAAATATGAAAAAAATACTTTTGAGTGTTTCTGAAAGAATAATTGAATTTAACACAATGTACGTAAAAGGTCAATAAGTCATTTAGTACTTACTGAGTACCCACGGAGTGTCAGAATAGATTGGAAGCAGTATTGTACCCTTTGTAATATTAATTTTTGTACTTGTTGGCAATAGTCCAAATGTTTTTGTGACGTCTTTTTTATCTGTAAACAAACATTTTTGGTCAAATATTTAAGTAAGGTCTTAGTTTCCTGCCTACCGACTTTGGAATGAGATCACAGATAGACAATTTTGTTATCATTAGATAAGTAAATTATTCACTAGATATACCTACATAAATATTATACAATTATATCATTATTTTGTTAAGGTATGTACGGGACTCTGCGAGGCAATAAGCATCGCATGGCGTATGTAGCATTCCTCGACTTAAGGCATGTGTAGACAAAAATTGTGGCCGGTACATGTTCGGTGCAATAAAAACAAAACACGACACATAGTCTTCATAATAGTGCTTCTGCGACGAAATGTGCGAATTGCCACCGTTTGCATACATACTGGTTAATTCAATTAAAAGAAAAAAACGCCACCATCATTAGTGGGTTAAAATTCCTACAATATTTAGAAGTTGAGAACAGACACTTTAATCATAAATCTTTCGAAGAAAATAACCAAAACTTTGTCCCCGTATGCCTGGCCATACTGGACTTTCAACATATAATGAATGCCTATTGTAAAAAATAAAGATATACATACATGCGAAATACTTTTAATTTTTTTTTAAAGAATAATTTTTGGATAATTAAAGACCTTAAGCTACTGTTGGCTGTTTTATGAGTTTGCCATCGTATTTCCCATATCCAAGCAAACATTATTGGAAATTGTTCTAGATGTTTGTGTTTGGCTAATCAAATCTTTAAAAGACTATTTAAAAGTAAGTACATATTCAAAACACTTAATTATTTATTTACTGAATGTCTCATAATAGCATATTAATGGCATCATCATATCCAAACAAACATTATTGGAAATTGTTCTAGATGTTTGTGTTTGGCTAATCAAATCTTTAAAAGACTATTTAAAAGTAAGTACATATTCAAAACACTTAATTATTTATTTACTGAATGTCTCATAATAGCATATTAATGGCATCATCATCACAAACAGCGACTTTGAAACGAGGCTTATTTGTTAATTATTTGATGATGTAACAGGCAGTGAGAGTAGCACATTTGCAGAGTGGTTAGATTCTTCAGGCGCTGGCTATGGTGTGTAGCTAGATTGTGTCTCAAAGATAATGGAGTGTAATAAACTTCTTTAGTATCCTCGAGTATAGGGTAACTGTCAAGTGTCTGTTTGAAACCAAATGGATTTTGAAAACTTTGGATTTTGGAAAACACTAATTATAATTTTACGTATGTTGATATTGTTACTCTAGTAGAATTTCAGATAGTGGTGCTTTTAAAAATATGCAATTATATCGAAAATTAGCAAACGGACAATTTAATATATCACAACTTCACATTTTAAAAATATCATATACAATAGATATTCCATATGTCATATGGACAGCTCAAACATTTGAATTTAATCATTATATAATGAAAGTGTTTCGAGGTATGCGACCAAATGGTTGAGATGAAAGAATATTTAATTATGCTCTATTTCATCCTATAATTAAATATTCTTTCATGGATCTGGATCTTTCATGGTTTTATTTATTTTATTCATTTACGTACTTTAAGGTACACAATTGATCCATATGACTTATTGCTGCAAGAGCAATCTCTAGACCTGAAATTCATATTAGAGAATAATACGTCACTGTTCTTATATGTATTGATAGTGTGTTGTACTTATGTATCGTATTTATATTATTGCATATTTTTAAAAATTACAAGTTTAAATAAATACTTTGGATGATAAGACTATACTTATTCCGAAAAGAAACTTACTGGATTCAGAAACTTTACTCTTATTTTCTTAGAATTTTTGCCGCATATATGACTATAAAATAGAATTAACATTTTTTTTTTATTTAGGCTTTAGATATGCTCACTAAGCTGGCAATTGTGAACATCTTCCCTTATAACTCGATTATATCAATCCCTGTGTTTAGCATCCCATAACAATCTATTATTTTCATATAACAATCTATTATGTTCTTTACGAAATACTTCAACGTCTTGCATGGCGAAGCTCGGAGGGACAAATATATCAAACACAATGGACAATTAGCAGTGATACCCTTTTGATTGCGACCCAAAACTCAACAATAATTGGCTCACGGTGATTGCATGCGGCCACACTTTTACTGGTATGAACAACGGTTTTGGGGATTATGAAAAATCTTATTTGCCGATTTTAAAGTGGCTAACACTGCAGGGACTAGCAACTATTATGTCGAAGAAAGCTATCTCGCAGAGTATTGTTGCTGGATAAAAGTACACCTATCTCTGTTATTGGGTATTTGACTAAATTTTTTTTATTTCATTAATCATAATTTCAAGGTACAAGCTGATGAAGAATGAAATTTTTTTTAAAAATCTTAAAAATTGACCGAGTTATAAAAGCTTAAATTTAATCTTTAGAGAAGGACGGCAATACTGTGTTGTGAGGTCATTTTTAATATTCCACATTATATTCTACGAGAGGAAAAGAGATAGGTATATACCCAACTCTATCCGCATCTTCAAATTTAGAAGTCTACAACTTTTTTTTTTTCAATAAATTTTTGAATTTTTTTCAAGACTGGTTTTTAATTAACTTATATTTCACAATATTGTATGAAAAATATCAAAATTTTTAATGAGCCAACTACCGTATTGTAAAGCTGCCATCCCGCCCATAACTTTGACGTGACATAGAGTAACTAATATTTATTCTAAAAATTTTAATTGTATATGAAAGGAAAGAAATTTATATGGATGATGAGTTGAAGTCAATTATTAGCGCATTTTCAAAACAAAATTTCATATTATTTTTTTAAATTGAATAGATTTATGAATTATTGTAAAAAGAAAAATTAAATACATGGAACCTATTTTGAAAAGTAATAAAAATTATTTTTATTTACACTCATTAATTATAACTCAGGTTGGGAACTTTTGGATGTTCACATAAAATTAAATAAACTCAATATCGCTTTTAACAATTAAAATTGTTGAAAAGTAAAGAATGAGTGATTCTTCAGTGAGAATAATTTGATTATACTATTGCACTTTAACTGTTTTAGTGCCACGGTTTTTTATTCATATATACTTAAAATTGCCAAAGAAATCTTTTGTTTTTGATGTAATTTATCCTTGTCTCGAAAAAAAACTGTATCTCTTGTAACCAAAAATTATCCAATTTTAATAATTTTTTCGATGTTTTCTTAATAAAAACTTGTACAACGATAATAAAAATGCAAAGAAAATTATGGAAATATATATTGTGAACAAAATTTATAACAAAAACTGAAATCAAGGTCACATAGTATTTTTGCAGTCCGGTATATCCTCCGTATCAACAAAATAATTGTTATGGTCACTATTATCACTATCACTCAAAATTTGCATTACGCCAAATTGTGAGCACACCACAATGTTACTCCCATTATCACTTTCTTCACAACTTGAAAAACTATTAAATAATTTTCGTATTCCGACATTATGGGTTAAAAATTTTCTTTTCCTGGATCCTGTTTGTATTGCAATTACTAATAATATTATAATTTGAAATTTATGTAACACGTTAGAGAGATAAAAAATTAGCAATGCGTGCGAGCGACTTCCTCTACCGTGCGCTAAACAGTAACTGATTTCACGAGCGCCATCACGCTCTTAGCAAATTTAGTTAGTATGCGCACGAGCGCCGGCTCGTTGACACACAAATGGTTAAGTTTTCATCGTGATGACATTACAGCTAATGTGACATTGACAAAAGTGCTATTTTATAATTCTACTAATGTTAACTTAACAGATTGAGCTGTTTTACAAATATGAGGCTCCTTACAAGAATAATCAAATTATCTGTCAGATCTTTGAAATCTGTTTTAACAATATAACAAGTGTTCTACTATGGACGTACTTATGAAATGTCACAATTCAAGAATGGATATTTATTAGTCGTGAAGTCAATAAAACATGAGTACCAACACTGCTAGTTAATGTGCTACAACTTTGAAACCCCTACAACTTTAAATATTAGGGACAATTTTCCCTAATCTTGATACTTTAGATTATTTAACCAGTTTTATTTATATTGCATTTTTAAAATAATATTGATACAACTATAACAAATATTAGTATTATTCTAGTATTAATACAAATTCTATTCATTGATCTTCACCACGAGCAACATATAAGGAAATACTTTTACTCGTTAAAATTGTCCACACCATGAGCCCTAAGGATAGCACAAATGAATGAAACCTACCTTCTCATTAATAATACAAGCACGGTTGATAGAAACAAATGACAAAATTGTATATTTGACAAGTACACATATTACACGGTAGAGGGCATCTCAATCACATATTAATTTTGTTACCATGTAAATATAACACCTCCCCCTAACAATATCAAGAAAATAAACATATAACTAGTTGACAGGTCAAATGTCAAGTTTTTTCATAAAGTAATGATGTTTAAACAGAGCCTAAACTTTTGGCCAAAATATCTACTGGCATTTTTCAGATGAACTATTTCAATAAAACAATTTGTTACAGCTTCTCTAAAAAAATTATATCTTATATCTATATGTTTTGATCTCCTAAAGAAAATAGGATTCTAAGCCAATTTTGAGAGGCTTTGAAAATCATTAAATAAATTAAAAGTAAATTCTTTAAATAAATTGCCTCTTTACTGGCTTCAGACATATAAATATACTCAGCTTCTGTGCTGGACAAAGCTACATTTCTTTGTGCATTCAAAAGAAATCACAGTATTTGACAATTTAAAACAGAAACCCGAATATGATCTCCTGTCCGTATTGTCTGAACCCAAGTCTGCATCTACAAAAACTACAATAGAGAAGTTATCTTTGTGAAAAAACAAGACCATAAGTTTTTGTATTTTTCAAATATTTATTTAACACAACTTTGCGTGTTTCCAGCGAGTCTCACCAGTTCCAGTTCACAACACAGTGATAAGTTAAATCTTCTTAATAGATTATCCACATATTGTTCCTGATCAATACTTATCACATTTTAAATATTTTAACTCTTAAACCCATACATTAATTTAATTGACCTAAGTTTTTAATTTTAAATTTACAGCCTAACTCTTCAACTAACTGATCCTCCTGATCTTTGACACTATTAGAAAATACAAAAGAAACACGAATAATGCTATGATAATCTTTACATTATCTTTAAACTTTGTGAATAAAGAAGACTCATACTCAGATTTTTTATAGCCCAAATGAATTAAGTAATAAAATCCCCCTGGAAACTGGCTTGTTTCAATTCTAACACTTTATTACCACCATCATGACGTTCAAAAGTGATAAGTTTCTTCATATATACAGTTTCATTTAAAAAACCATTCAAAAAAGCTGTGATTACATCAATATTATAAGTCATCTTGATGTAACCTAAGTTTACCTTTGCTGCTAAAGCAAATAATACACCTTAAGGTAGAATATCAAAGCACAGGGGAAAAAGTTTCATAAAAGTCTACACCAGCTTTCTGCGAGAAGCCTTTCTCGCCACTAATCTTGCCTGTTAATGCATATTATTACTACTATAATATTTCTTCTTGAAAACCCACTTATACTTGATCACTGTACAATTCTTCCTTCATGCTTGCTCTCCAAAACACACTGTCTGGTTCATTTAAAGCATCATCGAGCGTGATCTTACTGTCACTGTATTCTTCATACTCTGCAATACATAAGTTACTAAAGCCTTACCAATTAGGTGTTCTCCTTGTATGTTTTTGTGGAATTTCCTGCTCATTGAAATCAACTAGCATTATCTCCTAAACTGAAGTTTTGTCGAAAAAGCTATTATTAGTTACTCACCATAAACTTACGAACTCGGGATATAGATTTCATCTTTTTAATTTTCTTTTTCTGAGATTGAACATTTTTCTTCTGATCTATTCTCCTCCGTTGAAGACTTGCATTCTAGAGGTATCGTGTTCTTATCCGAAACATGATACCTCTAGAATGCATGTCCATGACCACAATGTCTCTACTGGTTGTCACAGGTAGTTGAGTCATATGCATAGCCAACTAAAATCAACTTCTTAACCTTTTTATTCAATTTCAAACATTTTTCCTTTGGAACATGTACCATGACCGTAATTCCATATACACTATGTATAGTTAGGAAACTTTGGGACTTTAATCTTTAATAGTACTACACGAGTAGATTTCAATACACTTATTTTTTCAATGCCACTTTTTTTTCGAAATTTAAAAATTGTCATAAGTCATTAACATAAAAATGCATCAAGCTATATCTTATATTTCGATAAACGTAAGAAACGTGGCAATATTGCATGATTACTCTTCCTAGCGATCGATAGTTAATTTGACTTGTCTGACTATCCCTTTCTAAATATTTTTAAAATAAACTTGTCGGAATAAGTATTAATACGATATTTTTTCATTTGTCCTTTAGACAAATTATTAGTCGCTTCTTATTAATAAAATAATATTAATTTTAATTGCTTATCTCAAATTTAATCTTTATGGATTATTTATTATTCAATATGGCAACCCTCATTTCTTCTGGTTAGAATATTTTTCAAAGTTTAGTTTGACATAACAGTTGTTGGTTAATGCAATTTTATTCTGTTAAACGATTTGTTATTTGTGATATAGAGTGAGTGAAATTACGAATATGTAATTTTTTAGTGCTGACGGAACATAGAATTAGTATGCCAAATGTCATTATAATATCCCTAATAATGTACGTCCAACGTTACCACAAACAATCACCAACATAGTCTTGTTGCAGACAACCAAGTCTTGTTACGATCAATTCAATACAGGAGGATAACCTGTCATTTCAGTGATGTCAGGGGATACTTCTCCAATAATATCGATAAACATGGAACAAAATGTGGTAACTCATTTTAGAAGGAAGCAAAATTCTAATACCAGACGTACAGCGTAGATAATTGAAGTCAAAATTATCATCGTCGGTTACGAAAGTGCGGTATGGGAAAGTACAGGAAAGGCATTTAACACGGAAACGAAACATAAAATTTAGGTATGTGTAAATACTAAATACATTCTAAAACAAAATTATTTGTATTTTAATTACTATGTACATGTGTTTAGAAAACTAGTTTTTTTTGACACTTGACAATTTGCAATAGGCTTACATGTTACATACATGTACATGTTTGCAATAGGCGTAAACTGACATTTAATGTGAAGATTATAGAGTTAATTTAAACATAATTATGATTTTATACAAAATTTAAGCATTAATTATTTTATAAACTAGGCGACTAGTTTACAAAAATAACATATTGTCGAATTACACATGATTAATGGGACAAGTGTTTGAAGTGACAAAGTTTCCTTCATCTGCATACTGTATGTATATATATATATATATATATATATAGTACCAGGTGACCGAGCGATGCTAGGTGTATTTCGAGTTTCCCATAGGAACGTTAAATTGTGTAAAGGTATTAGATTTAGTTTTAGATTTTCTTCCCTTTCCCCGTCCGTTTCTCATTCCTCTTTGCCTTTGCTTTTGCCTTCGACCTTCGGTCTCGCCTACGCCCTCCCCTTCCCGTTCGCTTTCCCTTTGCGTTTGACTTTGCGTTCACCTTCGCGTTCACCTCTCACTTCCCCTTCGCCTTCCACTACACCTTCCCATTCCCCTTCCTCTCCCCTCATCTTCACCTCTCTTTACCCCTCCCCATCACTCTCCACATACCACTTCCCCAACCTTCCCCAACCCTTCCCCTCCCCCTTTCCCTTCTCCTTCCCCTCCCCCTACCACTTCAGGTTCCCCTTCCCCTCCCCTTCAGGTTCCCCCCTTCCCCTCCCCCAACTTCACCTCCCTCCCCTCTCCCCTCCACAACCTTCACTCCCTCCCGCTATACTCCTCCTCCCTTCCCCTGCCCCCTTGCCACAAGCCGTTCTCTCCTGTTTTCCATTCAAAAGTTATTATATATATATATATATATATATATATATATATATATATATATATATATATATATATATACATACATACATACATACAAGTAAGAAGTTGGCAGTGAAAGTGTTTGACCAATACTATAGACCTTTTGTACCACTTTCCATTTCCATTATTTATTAAAATATTCAACAAATACAAAATGTAAATTAAATAAGTTAAAAAATCAAATAAATAGCTATATAATGTGCTTTCATCCCTTTATTTTTTAAACATACTATATATTATGTATTTCTTTTTTAAATAAATCCTTTTTACGGTTCTATTAAAAAGGACATTTTTAAACCACTATTTTTAGAAGATATGAAACGACTGTGTTAAATAAAGATGACTAAATTCCATTTGCAAAACCTCACTGACAAGAATTTTGATTGAAAATTAATAAAAAAGAAACTTTGGTACCAAAGATACAATAGTGAGTAAATAGTAAGACTTCAAAGAAACCTGGTACTATTGACAAACCAGGCACACTTTGCATATGACTTGATAATTTTTTTGCAAAAAATTATAGCATCTATTTTTTAGTTGCTTAACCATCCTTTATAATTTATCTGAAGAATAGAAAGAGAAAATAAAGAATATCGATACTCACCTCCTTTATAAGTATAGACAATTTGTCAAGTAGAAGTTTTGTCTTAGTGTGACGCTGCTGCACATTGAGCAAAATAGCTACCACTTCCGACTTCTCCAGACCATTACTCCGCATCGAATTCAATTTGGATTGTAGCTTCTTCAGTTCCGCAACGACAAAATCCTTCGATCTACAAAAATGATTATTTTTCAAGAAAATTTTGTTTTGATCACTAGAAGAATGGTGTTTTTATATAAGGAATCCTTAATCTATGGCAAACTCCTTTCAAATTACAAAAATTGCAAATCTTCCTAACCTCAGTTTAAAAGAAATTTAATATTTATAAACCTAAAATACTTTACTAAAAAAGTCATTACATTACTAATCACGAACTATTTCGACTGATAAGATTTAGCAGTCTTTTATTATGCACTTATTACAAAGATTATAAGGTAAAGATCATTATGGTAATAGATTCGTAGAACAGGAAGACAAAAGATGATGTGAAATGACGAGTTCACATAGCTGACAGAAGCTTTTATAAATGCCAATAATTATGTATGGAAACAAAAACAAGTTCTTGATTCTTGAGATGACTGCAGAAAATATGTGAAAAAATATATTTAACGAGAATATGATGTCGAAAGATTGCACGACCATGTTAATATGCAGAAAGGAAAAAATTTATATACATGCCCTCTTTTTAGAGATAACATCTATATGGATATTGAAGAAGAGAACATACTCTCCATAGATGGGAAACGATGCGAAAGCGTAGTAATATTATCTGAGATAACTAATAGCAAAAAAGTCAAAATTTTCTTAAAAAAATCACCAGTATCTCATCTGGCCCAAAATAATGTCACTGCTACATTTCTAACAAAACAATATTTAACCATTAGGCAGTGCCAGCGTCCGTTACTAGACAGTAAACATTTACGCTCTCTGTCCCACCCTCCAGTACCAGACAGCAATTAATGTTGACGGAGGGTAAATTTTGAAATGAGTTTATACAACAAATATGAATGGAACACGTCTTGCTATCTCTGTTACTTGATCTTTTAATAAATATTGACTCAGGTTAAGCAGATTGGCACTCTTTGGTTAGAGGTGTCATAAATATTTCAGTCGACAGTTCATTTCGGACTTTGGTTTTGGGTTTGGAGTTGCTTCATTTCGGACAGAGATCTTACTGTCCGAAATGAAGCAATTAACGTGGCAAGTTTTTACAAATATCTAACAATTAATGTGATTTGCTTACCTTGAATTGAGGATATGTACACCAATTCGAACATCTGGCAATGTTTCCAAATTAATTGTAATTTTAATATTACATATTCACAACAAGAAATAAATTTTTCTAGATTTGGTTATTATGTATTTTGTAATAATAAATGTCCGTTTCCAACAAAAGAATTATAACCAAGGATGATATATCCCTGTCGCATAAAACATGCCGTGGACAAAAGAAAGTTATAATTAATTTTAAAATATCACTTAAACATAATTTTTTTTTTCAAAAGAAATGTTATAAGTTATATAAATTCAAATTAAACATAAATACTCAAAAAAAATTCATAAACGTGAGAAAAAGTGATGTGTTGAATCAAAACGTTGTTGACTGCTCAGGGAAAAAAAATCACTACAGTGAGATTAGTTACCTTTTTATTTAACAACTTATTTTGATGAATGATAGAAGAAAAAGCATGAAAATTTTTTTTTTCATATATTACTATGGTACCCTCTAATATTGCGTGACATGGTAATTTATCACTCGAATTGTGTACTTCCTTTTATACTTCCTTTCATAAATTCAAATCAATTCCAAAAAAATTTATTCACAAATTGTCAATAAATAAGACAACCTTTTTCAGAATTACGAATATGTAACATATATACAATAATTCATATGAACAAATATTATTTAATAAAACAGCACTTGTAAAAATAACTTCCAACGCATTTGTAAACATTGGACAAGTTTGTTTATATAAGAAATCAATGTGTGTGAAACACATGGGTGACAATATAAGATAGCAATGATTCTTGCAAATAAATATTATTCAATTCGTAAATATAACTTCTACTGCCTTTATTAAAACATCTATTTGTTTATATAACTAATAAATCAGATGCTGTTCTTTACAATCACGCAGCTGTGTGAAACACATAAGTGACAATGATATAAAATATATACTATGACTATTAGGAATAAATATTATTCAATAAAGAGCACTTGCAAAAATAAATTCTAACACCTTTGTAAATAGGTTTGTTTTTTATATACCAAATCAATTGTGCACGGTTTGTTTTCAAATGTTTATCAGTTTTTTGTATGCAATTTACAAACAAGATATATATACCTAATTTTAGCTAATAAAATTTTGAAAACAAAGTACTTATTAAAATATATCTTATTTTTATCAAATTATATCATTTTCCAAATTATAAAATATGCTTGCAACCAAATTTTTTTGGCATCTACAATGAAATCATTTTATTTTATTTTTATTGTGACTTAAACATAATTTTATACTATTGTGGAAATACAATAAATAACAATACATCTATAAATATTATTACATACCCCACTGAACATTTACTGCAAAAGAAATCAAATAAAAAATTTATCACAAACATGATAAGCTGCTGCCAATGCACAATTTACTGAATAGAAATATATTTCTTTACTACTTTATTACAAAATATGCAATACACTGATTCTGGTAATATCATAATTATAATTATTTCTGAAATTAACACTACCCTCATTTCTTGATATACTTGAATTTGTGATTTCAAAGTATATAAATCGAGTGAATTGTTGAATATTTCATAAAACAAATAAGAACAGACTAAACAGAAACAAACATGCAATTTCAAAATGACCAACAAGTGACACAAATAATTTATTTTACCATTTAGCCGTCGCTACAACATAATAAAATGAACTAATATGGTACTAGATATATCCAAGACAGCACAAAAAATACTTCAAGATGCCTACAATTCAAATTGTTTTGTTTTTTTATTCGAGAAGTCAGCACGTACAACTATGAAGGTTGGGCCCAATATCGGGCCATCAACGAAGATTTATGTTCAGGCCCGATATTGGGACCTAGGGGCCATCTACTGGGTAATTGTCAATACTGTACAATTGACTTTGAATCAGCATAACTATAAATAGAAAACACTTTAAGACTTTGTTTGTCTCTTTATAAATTTCTATTGTAAACAATGCAACAGTATGATAATCAGATAAATTAAATATAGATAGTGAAAAATGCATTGCAAAAAGTTGAATTGTTTTAGAGTTAATGACATTCAGACAAAAGAAACAAATATCTATTGTATTATATATATTTAAACATATGGAATAAAATGGCAAAAATATTTTTTCATCATATACATGTATCTACTTTATGACAAAATAATGCTTATTTTGAAACGCAATGATAACTTTTAAACTATTCATCAGTTTTATTAAATAATGGGCCAATGCTCGACTGACTGCAATGGCAGCATGGGTTGCTGTTAATGTTGACTCATGTCCGTTAGATATTGGTAGGATGGATCGTACTGAAGTTGGACTCGTATTAAAACAGCTCCGGCCAAAATATGTTCCCGGTTCTGACGGCCCACCTCCACAGGTAATCAAGGTCTGTTCCGATATATTCGAAATGAATGAATGGAATGCAGCTTCCATATGAGGCTACATATACTTGAAAAAACATTAAAAATGTTCAGTGGGTTTTTGTATCACAGATGTACGGATGTTATGCTTATTTATCCCTTTCAGATTTTCTTTGACACCTTTACGTTCATGACCCCTCAATCTTTACTTTATACCTCATTCTCGTAGGTGCCTTTAATCCAAAGTTTCCAAAAATTCAAAAAAGGAAATTTTAACCTGACTGCTAATCGTCATCTATTGGGATCCCTACATTAAATTTAGAAACTTCTTCAACATCTCTGGTGGGGCATATAAATTTAGAAAAATAAAAAAGCCTTATTTAAAGAAATCATTGATTAAGTTTGTGGTATATAGCAGAGTTACTTTCATACTGTAACAGGAAAACAAGTTTAAACTTTGGGGATATAGTGAAAATATCAATTTAATTACCAGATGAGCAAACAATGATGAACTGAGGTTTATTAGTTGCTAAACAAATATTTAAACATCTTTCGAAGTGGTTTAGTTAATATTTGTGCAATCGCAAGGAAGTCACTACAGGTTATTTTAAGAAGGATTTTTATTCATTCTTATCATACTGAATGTTTGAAACAGATGTTAAACGTTACTTATTTTGGGGTATTAAAAAAATTGTTTATATACCAAAAATTTCAGTGCAAAATGGTGTAGCTATATATAGATTAATAGTAATAAATACACATGGACTTTACACTATACCGTGGCTTCTCTATTCTAGGACAGAGCTGAAGCGCTGACTGGATCTTCTTCTCAATGAGTGATTTTTTTGCTTCTAGGAGTTCATTTAACTTCATTAACTTGCCTTGCTCCTCCCTTACACGCTGGCTACAGTTCTGTTGATCTGAAATAGCGCGGTCCTGCTTCATTTGCTCTTGCACCACCTCATCCTAAATCACAATGTGTATTTACATTACCCAAATACTCTATCAAGATAAAAAGTCAAATACTGGTAGATAAAAAATAAAACAGATTTATAACACTATAACTTGAGTAATTTAAAACTCATATAGCCGTTATAGTGAAACTAATTTAAGTTTATCCCTAACTTGGGTAACGACAATACTAAAATATAAGAAAATAAAAACATATACGTTATTAAAAAGAGGTAAGTAGATTTCTTTATTTTCTAAAAAAAATTATTTTCTTTTTCAAACAAATATAAGATTTGTTAAACTATAGACTGCGGGTTATACATACAGCCATGTCGCCCCTTCCAATGCAATCCTTATAGATATGGTTTACCTCCAGCTCCTCTACTCTACTCCTCTACCATAGAACACATAAAAACCGTATTTCAGTCACCATACTTCCTTTTTTTTTGCTCGTCTATGTAAAGAGTTACAGTGATTTATCCAGAAGCTCATTGGGAAAAACATCAAGAATCATTTACATGTCTTCCACAAATTAAATATAATTTAACAATTTATGGACCCAGTAAGGCTAACTCGTAAATAGTTCTAGGATTAAAATTATGTAGTAAGAAAATTGTCAAGGATCTAAATTACTTAGCGTAGTTGTTAAACTAACAACATCTACAAAGACTCACTGTCAAAACCGTAGATCAAAAAACAAGACTTAAAGGCCATATCGAAAATATTTTGTAATAAATCCAACAAAGTACATTAATATACAAGAAGTTTTTAGTCATTTGAAAGTTAAATGGAAAAGAAAAGAAATTATTCATCTACCGAAAAAAAAGGTAAGGGATTCTAGAGCAAGAAAAGCAACCTCTATAGGATAGTGTACAACTACAAAAGGATAGAGATTCATTATACTCAATTCAAGAACAATAAAAAAAGTCAGAGGTGCAGTTCGCTTAGATTCCACTGCTTAGAGAAATTATATCCTGAATCTAAGTGTGAGGCTCCTGTGTTAGTGAATGCTACTGGCAGCAATAAAAAATATATTCAGCAGGCATTTCATTCTAGCCTCTTCATTGGCAGACCAAGATCTGCTTCAGTGAGTGATCTAACCAATCTCCACTCTGGAATGAACACTGAAAATGAAACTCCCTCTCAGGAAAACCCACCTGCTCCACCATCGTGGCAAAGGGTCCCGAAATCAAAAAATCCCACAAAAAAAAGGAAAGCCGCTGGCAGCCCATCACCAGAGGCTACTAAAACTACCAACAGATTGAGCGGTTTAGCTGTTGATTTGACAGAAGATGAACCGGGTTCCTTACCAACGAAACCCAATAAACCTCCTCCAATTATTCTCTATGGAGTAGAAGATATTAATAAGCTCACAATACTGGAAACTGCTGCGGATAGAGGTCAATTTACATACAGAATAGTGACTAGAAATCAGCTGAGAATAACTAGCAAAGATATAGAGGTTTACAAAAAACTCATTGCTCTGGCAAGGGAAAATGGACTAATTGGTCACACCTTTAACAGGAAAGATGATAGATGCTATAGGCTCGTCATCAGGAATCTTCACCCGTCAACACCAATAACCGCCATAAAAGAAGAAATAGAAGGCACTGGTAACCAAATCACAGGCGAAATTATTAACGCTAAATATGGTCCTGATAAAATCCCTACTTCAACCTTCTTTGTCAACCTAATCTCCGGACCTAATAACATTGCGGCCAAGAGGCTTAAGTATATATACCACCAATCCATCGTAATGGAAGACCCAAAGAAGAAAAAATCTGTAGTGCAATGCCAGAGATGCCAGCAATATGGACACACCAAAAACTATTGCCTGCGCCCATACAGATGTGTGAAATGTAGACAGTCGCACAAAACATCGGAGTGTACTAAACGCGATCGTAATACCCCAGCCCAGTGTGCCCTTTGTAACGGTCCCCACCCTGCTAATTATAAGGGATGTGAGGTATACAAAGAAATACTACTTAGACGTACTCGGAAGATCGTGCCTAAAAGTAACTTTATGGACAGAAAAGCTCAAACACCAAACAACTTGAATATCAACAACATTGAACCTGGAGACGACAAAAAGACTATTAAAAAGTCATATGCTAAAGTACTACAAACGACAAATGCTAACTCCATCAGTAGCACGCAATTCACACACAACACAAAAGAGTCACTCTCTTTAGAAGAAATACTCTTAAAACAAACTGAGAAGTTTGATATCATACTCCAACAAATGGGCACTCTAATGAGTCTCATAGTCAAACTTGTAGATAAACTATCAAAATAGGTACAACTCTACATATAGCTGCTTGGAACATAAATGGTTTAGCTCCAAACAAAAATGATGCAGAGATTCTAATGACGGAAAACAAGCTTGATGTATTGCTAATTTCAGAAGCACACTGTACACCTGCATCATGTATTAAGTTCGCAAACCACAATTGTTACCATACTCCCCACCCCGATGAAACTAGCCATGCTGGAACTGCAGTAATAGTAAAAAAATCTATTAAACATCATCTACTTCCTAGCTACAGACATGATTACCTCCAGGCAACCACAATAGCGGTCGAAGATAAACATGGGTACTTGATTGTCTCGGCAATATACTGTCCACCAAAACACAAAGTAAGCGAAGCAATGTTCTCTCATTTTTTCAGTACGCTTGGTAACCGTTTTGTAGTGGGCGGCGACTGGAACGCTAAACACACGTGCTGGGCCTCAAGACTAACAATAACTCGATGCCGGCAACTCAAATCAAGTATTACCAGTAATAACTTGACTACTGCCACAACAGCCGAGCCAACATACTGGCCGAGTGACCCGAATAAAATTCCTGACCTACTGGATTTTTTTGTGGCTAAAGGACTTTCAAAATACAACATCAAGGCAGAATCATGCTATGACAGCTCCTCAGACCACACACCTGTCATGTTAACCATAAGCACGAAGTTAATAGAAGTCACAAGGCCAGAAACATTGTAAAACAAAAAAACTGACTGGGAATCATTTAGAGACTACGTTGAAGAACATCTACTGCTAAAAGTAGCTCTAAAAACACCAGAGGAAGTGGAATATGCTACAACACATATTACAACACTGATACAAGAAGCATGTTGGATTAATACTCCTCCACTCGACCCCCAAGTTATACCAACGAACTATCCCATACAAATAAAAAGCGCAGTCCTACACAAGAGACGTCTTCGTAGAATCTGGCATCAAAGCAGACTAACAGAAGACAAGAAGAATTTAAATAGTGCTTGTAAAACCCTAAAGGAAATGCTACAGGCTTGGCGTGATGATACTCTGCAGACACAGCTTGAATCATTGACTGCTTATGAGGACACTAATTACTCACTATGGAAATTCACTAAGAACTACGATAGACCTCAGATAGCTAAACCACCCCTAACTATGAACTCGAAGTGGGCCAGAACACCCCAAGAAAAGGCAGACGCTTTTGCCGAACACCTGTCAAGAGTTTTCTGTCCTAACGACAAGAACGACCAACAATTTGAAGACCATATCGACCAAAATTTAAGTCAAGCTCATCAGATGTCACTACCACTTGCTCCCATAACATTTTCAGAGGTCTGTAGGGTTATCAAAAACCTTAAAGACAAAAAATTGCCTGGCTTTGACTTAATTACGAAGGAGATATTGAAGCAGCTTCCAAAAAAGGCAGTGATATTTCTTACCACGTTATTCAATGGTATCCTTAGAGTGCAACACATCCCACAACAATGGAAAATGTCACAAATTCTGATGATTCATAAACCAGGAAAACCACCCAACAATGTAACCTCATATAGGCCAATTAGCCTATTACCTATTTTGTCGAAAGTCTTCGAGAAACTTCTCCTAAACAGAATACTTCCCATACTTGAAAAAGAACAAATAATTCCTAACCACCAGTTTGGATTCAGATCACATCATTCCACTACGGAGCAAGTTCATAGAGTTACTGAGAAAATAAGGAAATCCCTGGAAAACAAAGAGTATTGTTCCTCAGTTTTTCTCGACATCCAACAAGCCTTCGATCGAGTGTGGCATAAGGGATTACTATTTAAAATAAAAAGATACTTGTCACACAGCCTCTATCCACTACTACACTCCTACCTGACAGAACGCTGGTACCAAGTGAAAGAGGCTGAAGCCACTTCCGAGTTCTATGAAGTCAAAGCGGGCATTCCCCAAGGATCAGTCTTGCGACCTTTATTGTATACCTTGTATACATGTGACCTACCAAGCACAGAGGGCACAATAACTGCGACATTTGCTGATGACATGGCGATTCTGGCAAGCAGTAAGAATGCTAATGAAGCCTCAGAAATGTTGCAAACTGGTCTTGACAAAATAACAAATTGGCTCCACAAATGGCGCATCAAGGCAAGCGCTGCTAAGTCCGTCCATGTCACCTTCACTTTGCGGAAGGGCAACTGTCCAGCTGTGAAACTGGAGAACAACACACTTCTCCAACGAGACAGCGTAAAATACCTTGGCCTACACCTTGACCGACGTTTAACCTGGCGCCAACACATAAAAACAAAAAGAGATGAGCTTAAGATAAGATACAACAACCTTTTATGGCTCCTAGGAAGGCATAATAAACTATCTCTAACCAAACAAGCTACTCATCTACAAAGCCATCTTAAAACCAGTTTGGCTACATGGCGTTCAGTTATGGGGAAGTGCCAGTAACTCAAACATTGCCATACTACAACGAATGCAAAATATGATACTGCGCTCAACACATCACTAACATGGAAATACATGAACAGTTGGGTATGAACACTGTGAAATCGGAGTTTACACAAATGACAGAAAGATACAGAGAGGCTGGAACGCCACCCAAACACACTCGCAACTGAACTACTTACTTGTAGTTATCAGAAGCGCCTCAAAAGAAAGGATGTCCTAATCTCCTGATTACGAGTAGATGCTCTCATTGCAGGGCACACTCTACCTGACCTATCGCCCACAAAACATCCGCTAAAAGCAAATGCTGATTGCAGATTAATATAGAGAAAAAAAAAAAAAAAAGTGTGAGTGTCTATACTTCAAACTTCCAAAAGCTCCCATAATATGTTAAAGTGCAGACACAGCCATAGACTGCTAGTCTAATCTGGAAGATACGCTTCAAAATGAGCCCATATCAAAGCATATACTCAACTAGCATAAGTGTAGAAACCCAACGCCTTCAACTATAACACTGGGGCTGAGAAACAAACGCATTCCAAAATAATTAAAAAAAATGGTTACCGATGCGCAGCAAAATGTTTATCTGACTTCATAAATTTGAATTACCAAGAAGGCAAATACGCCGAACAACTATTGAGCAAATTCAATATGAGAGATCAATTCTAAGTGTGTTAGCTGATGAGGATCAAAAAGAGTAAGATTCCAGAAAAGTTGAGATCCTCTACCTCCCTGCTTCTGGGTCATAATATTTCTTGTAACATGTTGTATATACAAAACACAAACATCTATCGGTCTGATAGCTTATTACTTGAGTTCTACTGGATAGATTTCGATACAGTTCACCAATATTAATATTTGAGAGGTGTGCCCTAATAGAGGCAAGCACAAAAGACTGTATGGAGAACAATAGCTACGGGTAAAATCTAGTAATCAATATTTTCTGTAGTTATAAATATTGCACAAACTTGTTCATTCTATGTTTCAAATCAGTTCTAATTAATCAAATGAATAAAAGATAAGTACGATGGGGCGTTTTTAAGTTCGCGGAATGGAAAGGTAGGGCATTAGTAAAGGTGATTAACGGAATGATAGCTAGTTAACTACCTATCACTCATTATTAGTATAAATACCAAGTTTTATCATAATCGGATCATTAGTCTTTGAACTATCGCCGAACAAACAACTCATTTGGAAGAAAATCTGAATTATGGAAAAAATCGAGTACCGCGCCGTTATAAAGTTCCTTACCAAGCAAGGAAAGTTGGTTCAAACCATACTGAAAGAGATGGCATCCATTTACGGGGACTCTTGCCCGTGTAAAACCGTGGTTTACAACTGGCATAGTCTCTTTAAACAAAGTAGACTCACTTAAAGACGACCCACACCCTGGTCGGCCGATCGAAATGACTACTCCGGAAATTATTGAAAAAGTTGAAAAATTAGTATTGGAAGATGCCAGATTAAAGAAGAAACAGCTTGCAGAGACGGAGTATCGGATACAACAATTTTTAAAATTCTCTATGATCATCTTGGTATGACAAAGGTCAGCGTGAGATGGGTGCCGAGATTGCTCACACTGCCTAAAAAACAATGCCGCATGGAGTGTTCTCGCGTGTTCTTGGACCTGTGTAGTAAAGACAAGGATGGACTATTTAGCCGAATTGTTACTGGCGACGAAACTTGGGTTCATCATTATGAACCTGAGTTCAAACAACACCCAATGCCGTGGCATAAAAAAGGCACACCACCACCCAAGAAGTTTAAGGTGTCATAGTTGGCTGGAAAAATCAGCGCGACAGTCTTTTGGGATTCAGAAGGGATCCTGTTGACGGATTATAAAGATAAAGGTGTTTCCATAACCGGAGAATACTATGTGTCAATTATAGAGGTTGAAAGAAGCAATCAAAGAAAAAAGAGAGGGAAAATTGACCAAAGGTATCCTGCTTTTGCACGACAATGCGCCTGTTCACACGAGCCGCGTTGCGCTGGCCGTCCTGCACAAGGTAGGCTTCGAAATTTTTGAACACCACCCTACAGTCCTGACCTGGCTTCCAGTGATTATTATTTGTTCCCAAACCTTAAAAAAGAACTTTGTGGAAAGAAGTTTTCAAGCGATGAAGAAGTGAAGGACACTGCGTCATCAGCTTATTTTTCAGGCAAAGACGAAACATTTTTTTATGTATTAGAGGAGCAGGTGAATATATTGAAAAATTTATTCTCACTCCTTATCCTCCATTCCGCGAACTTAAAAACGCCCCCTCGTAATGATATAAATTAAACAACCTTCTTTCTCACTAAAGGAATAACTTTGTTCTTCATCGTCAATAAATAATTTAGAAATGTCAAAAATTTGTGAAGTAAATTGCTATGTAAACATGATCCATGGATCAGCAAGTGTGAGTGGTGTCCTTTCAAATTCAAAGAATTAAAAGTATTAATGGATTAAATTATAATTAGTAATATTTATAAGAAATTTGGCAGAAATAAAATTATGAACTTTGTATACATGCAAAGCCACAGGTAAAAGCTAGTTAGTAATAAAATGTGTAAATGCAAAATATCAAATTAATACTCTTTGTAGCATCAAAGAGTGTTAAAGCCTCAAATACACAGGCCACTCTCATATAACATCGGCATTTTTTATGTAGATAGGGAAGAAATTTAGTTACAATATAGTTGAAGCATTTATACCTTACATATTTAATTAAGAGTGTAAAAAATAATGAATAAGATGAAAAAAATTCCCTATTCCATTAGAAATAAAGTTTATAAAGGAAAATTATTTATAAAATGCAATTTTTATTATTACCATAAGAATGTACAAACAATAATTAAAGGACCGTCTCTGAAAATCACCCAAAATTACACAAAAAATAAGAATGTAAAAATAAAAAATAAAATGAGATTTATATAAAACCTTCGCTGTAATCTATAACTAGTCAGTTAAACGCCAACGCTGGTATAAAGAGGTTTGAAGTGGACAGCCTGATGTTCATTAGACTTTCAAATTTATACATTTGACATGATTCTTTTTACTAAGAACACATGTTCTTGGTCACTGTATTTATGTCATGTAACATATTTTCATATTTTTTGTACCAGACTTGTGTAATTAAATTGACTTTTATATGTTCACCTTATTTGGCAGAAATAAAATTATGATTAAACGTATATATGTTAGATAGGATATCCTTTTATGTAGTCTAGAAAACATTAATGTACATTAAGTTAGGGGTATGATTTGCTTATATCTATAAATAGTTTTTATTATTATTTTTAATATTATCTACAGGATTCTAGGTTTTTAGTGAATTTTCAAGCAAGCCGTGTATTCGTAATTTTTAGACTACAGACTTAGGATTTTATATTTAATATCATATTATTTTTTTCAACAATGGTTTACGCAAGAAATATAACTGTTCATTGATAAAAGTTAAGATGAGGAATGTATTAGACCTACACATATGAAATTGCAAGTACTAACTATATCAACTTCCATTATAAATTACTTCTCGTTTTTTTGGCTCTAGCTTAGTAGACTCTAAGTAAATTATTTAAATATTTTTTCTATATACAATTTTTTCAAATGTAATAAATATAGTAGACTTTTGAAAGCTATGATATTATTAAAAAAATATACATAGACTTAATATACTACGAATAGACGAAAAAAGCATACGTGCATGAACATTTTCTTCTTGACATTGCTGCGAGTGGAAAAGAGATGACAATATGTGCACAGATAAAACTATTTTGACAGATAAACTGTCCCATTGTGTCCTGCTCCATTAGTGTTCAGCCGTATTTTACGAAACTAAATACGCCCTAATTTACATTTTATTGTTTGTTTTGAAGTTTTGTGAATAAAATAATGAGATATTTTAGGCATCACAAGGATGGACATACAGGGATTGAAATGAATTTATCGACAAGTCATATCAATATGTTTATGCAATATTCAAGTGAAAGGAGATCTAAAATTGGAGAACAAAATTATACTTAGGCTCATTATATATTTCAAACAAAAAATTAAAATGATACACTACCAGAGCAATTACTTTCTTAGTCTGTTGCAAGATCTGTTCAGTGCTACCATGATTTTTTTAACTCTATGCTATTTTTTAACCTTGTCCATGACATATTCGAAATTTTTAGTTTCAGGATCTATCTTTTCATCTACCTTTAAAAGACCTTGCGCTTAATTAATAAACAAGAAGTTTTGGACAAAAGTGATCAAGTATATAAATAGTTCAGAAATATAAAATTTGGATATGACTCAGTTATCATAAATTCCATGACACTTAGGTTTTAGCTGGGTTCTATTAAATATAATAAGTATAAAATATTTATAGACTATATTCAAAAGACCACTAGCAATTTCCACATTTTATGAAGTAAGAAACATAGAAATTGCAATAGACCTTTTTGAATGTCGTCTCAAATAAAACTATTTCGAAATATTTTTAGCTCCATGCGACCTAGGTCTGCATATAAAATATTACTTTGTAACGTAGAATTAAAATTAAATGAAAGTTGAAACTGTTTCAAAATTCATAAAATTACTATTTCTTCTGGTTTAGCTTTCACTGAAAAATGCATTTATACTCCTTGTCTATTATATGGTAAAATTTTAACAGAAATTCAATTTAACAATAATATTCCCAATGTTTGTCAAGATGGTATTGACGTTGCATCCTCGGTTTTGTTAGAGACATAACCTAACACTTCTGAGGATTTATCACAATTTATTAATTTGGTTGTCGAATATAATGGAGAATTTATGGTTAACCCATTTTGCCCACTGCTAAATTTGCCGTAGAAAAATTAAATAAACAGAATTGGAAGTAAGGAGTTTAAATAAGGTTTAAATAAGGAATGGAAAGTAAGGAGTTTAAATAAGGAATGGAAAGTAAGGAGTTTAAATAAAAAATTAAATTTATATTTTTATTATTACTAGGTGTTGGAATTACAGTATTCTGTTTTACCTTCAGAAACAAATTTATCGTAAATCAGCTGTTATTAGGTGTTATTTTTACGACACATGTTATTTTTCAATTGTTAATAACAAGTTGCAATTATTTAAATATGTCGAAATTTGTGCCAAATAAAGTGTTTTTACGGAGATTTTTGCTACATTATTTTAATATGAGGAAGTATATGGTGAACATGCTTTAACTGAGCAAACATGTCTGAAAAGGTTTGCATGTTTTAAGAGTGGTGATTTTAACTTGGAAGACAAGGACAGCCAAAAAAGTTTGAAGAGAGAGAATTGGAGGAATTACTTGAAGAAAACTCACCTCAAACAATTTAAAAGTTGTCTACATCGTTGGGGGTTGATTTACCACTGTAAGAAAAAGCCTGAAAGCTTTGGGAATGATCCAAAAGGAAGGAAATCGGGTCCCATATGCGGTCTTCAACGATACAAAAGAAAAAGTTATTTACATCGGATTGTTACTGGTGAAGAAAAGTGGATACATTATGACAATCATAAGTGTAGAAAAGCAGGGGTGAAGCCCGAAGAACCAACATCATCAGTGGCAAAACGTAATATTCAAATGTAATGTTTAAGCGCCTTCGTTGTATTTGGTGGGATCAACAGGGTGTAGTTTATTATGAACTGTTAAAACCGAATGAAACCATCACTGAAGATCGTTACCAATTACAATTGATGCGCTTGAGTCATGCATTGAAGAAAAAACGGCCGGAATGGAATGGAGCAAAAACACGATAAAATTATTATGCTGTATGACAATGCTCGACCGCATGTCCCAAAACCAGTGAAAACATATCTATAAACACAGAAATGGGAAGTCCTAACCCACCCACCGTATTCTCCAGATATTGCCCCTTCGGACTACTACCTGTTCCGATCAATGGCTCATGGTTTGTCAGGGGAGAATTTCACTTCTTATGAAGATTCTAAAAATTGGATCGATTTATGGATTCCCTCCAAGGATGAAACGTTCTTTCGACGGGGTATCCGTCTCCCACCCAAAAGATGGGGAAAAGTAGTGGCAAGCGATGGGCAGTATTTTCATTGATGTATTTTTTTATTTTCATTTAAAATAAATTGTTATCTATCTCTTAAAAAATACTATGAATTAATTCCAACACCTAATACATATGAAAAAAATTGCCTTCTTCAAATAGAGATACAGGACTCACTCAGTATCAAAAATTTCAAAACATGGCTTCTCAATACACAGTGTTTTATGCACTTTTCATACTGCCACCATGCGTTACTGTGATAAACAGTGCATCGCAGTTGTTTCGCTATCTTTTGTGGAAAGTGACTTATGCCATTTTACTATACTACTGTAAACTCGGCATCAGAGAGGCTGATGGACGTGAACGTCAATCAACATTTTATCTTAATTACACCATTACTGGTGTGCAATGCTACGTCAAAACTGAAGTGAAGCATCTGTAGATGTCAGGCATTGCTAATTGCTAAATCAAGCATATACGAAAACAGCACCCACCACCAATTTTTGCCACGGATAGAAGTACGATACAACGAAATAGACTGATCAGCTTGGTTGACCCCACCCATTTCTTTACTGTAAGTTACGGATAGTTGCATTATATCAACATCTGTTTTCTTCTTTTCTACTGGCTTCATCGTTTCACTTGACCTAATGAGAGGACAGTACCATAGTTAGTCCCCATTGTACAAATGCTATTGTCTAGCCAGCAAAAAACAATATTTGATTAGTTTTTTCAAACCGGTTGTCAAAGTCAGAACAATTCTTCTTCTTCATTTCCTTGACTGATATTAGAGGGCATTTGGTTATTCCCTCGTGAACAGCTCCAGTGACATGGTAGCCAGATTCTCGTAAATCCCGCAACAGGTCAAAACTCGCAAAAAATTATCAAAGAACACAATGTGGTTTTTAGAATTTGAATAAAACTTTCCCAGCAGGCTTTTTACAACCCTTGTACCTAATGGCTGACTACTGATACTCTGAGATTTAGAGCTTTGCCGCTGTAAATGTCAACGATGTAGCAGTAGCCGTCAACACTAACAAGCAACCAATTTTTATACCCAAAATGAACAAGCAGTTTGATAGTAGCAATGAAGAACCTTGGGTTCTTCATCGCTACCGATAGTAGTGATGAAGAACCTAAGGTTCTTCATTGCTACTATCCCATATCTCTTCATCACTGTTGACAAAAACCTCAACATCCTCTTGAATACCTCTAGGCATTTCATTAGTTTGGATGTTGTCTTCATCGGTGAAACCACTTGGTACGGGAGGAAGAGTCACTATTTCCACATCTACATCAGAGTTCTCTTCTCTTACTATAGCTTCTAATGCCTCCTGGACCCCTCGATAGCAATCACTTGCCGCAAACGTCTCTTTTGACATGGTTTTGCTACAGTGTCATTCTACAAAGAAAATATATTATTTACTATATATGTGCCCACTGTCCCTACTTGGGGACGTCAACATGAATAATATGACCTTATATTTTATTCCATTTTGTATTTCACATAAAGTAAACAATATGTTTATAAAGTTTTTGTAAAAATATAAAACCTTTGAAGTAAATATATTAAAAAAAATGCTTACCTTTTCGTAGCTACAATGTTTCAACAATTTACTAAACTTCGGCCACAAAAACTATTAAAGTATGCGATTATTTATAATTTGGCTACAATGACAATAAAGATGCACTATTAAAGTTTGTGATTTAGTCTTCAAAACTGGCTAATCATAATAAATAAAAATGTTGAGGGTAAGTTAGGAAACGCCCTCGTTTGGGCACAGCGGGCACATATGGGTTAAAGAAATTAAATACCTATATAAATGTATTTATATTTATATATATATATATATATATATATACAGGTGTCCAGTGGCAGATTTCAATGTTTGAAAAATTGTAAAAAAAAACTACACCTCTAATACAAAGTAGGTTTATTTTAACTTTATAACAACAAATGCGGATTTCATTTTTTAAAAACCATGTTTTCCAAATGGCGGCCATCGAGTCTGACACACTCTTCGAGTCTAGCACGCATGTTTTCAAAAACGCGTTTGCAGAGCGACTGGGGTATCCTACTGACTTCGGCTCGAATATTTTTTTTAAGTTGTGTCACAGTGCTCGGATTTGTTTTGTAAACAACGGATTTTAAGTATTCCCATAAGAAAAAGTCACATGGGCTTAAATCGGGTGACCTAGGTGGCCACGGTACGGTACCGTTTCGGGATATGTTTTTTTCTGGAAATAACTGCCGCACTGCATTCATGGACACATTAGCAGTGTGAGCTGTGGCCCCGTCCTGCTATAACCATGTGTTTTGGTTGAAGGATGGACTGTTCTGTAGTTCTACTCTGAAAAAGTCATTTAACATCTGGGCATATCTCTCCGAATTCACAGTTACAGTTTGGCCACGTTGATTTTCAAAGAAATAAGGTCCTATGATTGCAGATATGGCACACCAGACTGTTACTTTAGGCTTATGTAAAGGCTCTTGATGCATTTGTCTTGGGTTGTGGACATCCCAGTAACGAAAGTTCTGCTTATTCACATATCCTCCAATGTGAAAGTGAGCTTCGTCACTAAAGAATATGTTGCCCGTTCGGGTAGCAGTACGAAATCTCAACAACATCACCTCCACGTAAGTTTTTCTTAATTCAAAGTCAGAATCGTGTAAATCTTGAACAATTTGAATTTTATATGGATGGAACTTGAGCTTTTTTCGTATTATTACCTGTAAAGTTGATTTCGGAATTCCCAATATCGATGAACGTATACGCAGTGATAACGTTAAATGTTTTCACGACAGAAACCATAACACGCTCGACATTTTCATCCGTGGCTACCAATGGTGTAGGTCCTGGCCTGGGCCTATTTAATGTTGATCGTAGACAGCGAAAATTCACTCGAAATGTACGCCTCGACGGCAAAAGCGCGGTGCTCTCCACTCCACTGTTCCATGGCTACTAAAACATCCGGACCGTTTGCGCTTCTAACGACGCCCCCCGCGCCCCTCTTATGTGTTGCGTTCAGAAACTATGTTTGTTCAAACTTTGAAACTGCCACTGGACAGCCTGTATATATACATATATATATATATATATATATATATATATATATATATATATATATATCCTGTGTATATACATATATATATATATATATATATATATATATCATGTGTATATACATATATATATAAATATATATATATATATATAATTATTTTATTTAAAGGTGAATGATTTTTATATTGACTAACAAAACGATTATTTAAAATCATATAAATACTAAATTTTGTTCCAATAATATATGCTCGTAATTATTTCTTAAAAATGAATATAATTAATTTACTATTATAACCATTGAATTTTCTTAAAGTTTATTCAGGTAATATGTCATTCTCTTTAATATTAAAGTTTCGAAAATGTGTTTTATAACCAATTAAAATAGACACTTTTACGCAAGCACTTTTGTTTTATTGTTCCCCTATATTAAAACGCTCAAATTTATATTTTTTCACTGAACACTCATATAATACATCAAAATGTTTAAGGTTAAAGAAAGAGAAATATAATGATGAGTGGAAATGTCAAATACAAGGTATTATACAAAATTTCTATCAATAATTAATTTTTGTGACATGAATTACTCGCACGGAATTTAATCAACATGACACAAGTAAGTTAAATTGTAGTCGAGTTCCAAATTATAGTAAAAAAATCCCAAATAAACTTTGGCTACATAAGTGTTGTTTTCTATTTATATTTTATCTATGTAATATTGGTTATCGCTTGTCACTCAACATATATATGTATATTTATGCACACAAGGGCAGTTCAATTTTGGTGATGTGGGAAGAGTAGAGTATGTTTGTCTATTCAAAGTACATTAGTTTCGAAAGACTAATGTATGTGTGAGATACAACTAGTATATTTTTGGGTATAACTTAAATATTACTAAAATAGATAATTATTTTTATTTTGTGGAAATTTATTTCAGGAATATACTAGGGGAAAATTTTAAAAATTGGCCATCTGTTGTCAGTTTTTCCAGATCATTACTAACTACAATGCGCTTTAACATTTTCTTCTATCCATTCAATATATAAAATGGTAAGTGCAATCTTGCATCATCATCTGAATTTATGGACCTTTAGACATAGTAAAGTCTATTTTTATGATATTTCATACAGCAGAATTATCTCGAGTCCAAAAATGAGTTGCAACTTATTGTAATTGCTTTATTTATTTAATTATTGGCCTGTTAAGTTTTAGAATGCAATCTGCTTATATCAATGCCATATTAAACTATAATAGATATATATATATTTTTATTATTTCAGGATGCAATAGCCACCATGGATTTACATCTATGGTGGATATACATGGTCGAAGAATAGAAGATTTTCCTTTTATCAATTCCATATAAAACTATTATAATATGTTTTTATGATTTCGGGATGTGGTATCCATCCATGTATATCCATGGTGGATTTACGTAATTGAAGAATAATACATTTTTCTTTTTTCTTTTGACCAACTTAAATTGATTTCCATACATGGAGGCATAAATTACAGATTTTAGATTCTCCTCGACATTTAATTTAAAATGTTGTTTATACAATACAGGCTTTACTTTGAAAAGTTCATATGATATGAAGAAAAAATTAATATCAACCAAGCTTCGGTTTCAAGTTTTATAAAAATATCCTGGTAGCTTTCATTTTCAAAACCATATTCATTCATAATAACAATTGCATCTTTCTAAAATGGTTTTTCATATTTTTTGCACCACTTGCATAAGAAGATTGAAGATTTGCATAGTAAAATTTTAAGAAAATAAAATATTTATTTAAAATTATTAAATTCATTATTGATAATAGTATATGTAATCCATAAAACACAAATGTATATTAAGTTTTTACAATTTGCTTATATCTGTAATTTTTTTTCATTATTATTGGTATTAGGGAAAGAATTCTGTTTGCCAGTAAATTTTCAAGCAAGCTATTATTCACAATTATCAAGTGTTCGCAATTTTAAGACTACAGATTCTTATGATTTCATATTTAGTTTCGTATTAATTTTTGTTACTTAGAAAAACTAACCGCTCACAATGAAAGTCAAGATGTGAAATATAATAAGCCAAAAGAAACAAAATGGGAACTAATGATTAAATCAAATTTCATTTCAAGTTTCTTCTTGTTTGTTTTCTGCTTTAGCTACTCTAAGTCAATTAATTGTTTTGGATACCAATTTTTCGAAAGGAATAAATATGTTAAAATAGTTTATTAACTATGATATTATCAAAAAATACCTAAGCGTAAATGTTAAGTTTTGAAACATAGGTATAAAGTACATGTGAGTTATAATTCTAAAGATTTTAAAAGTACACAGTTACTTTTATTTAGTAAAAAACATGTCTTACAATATTATTGCAAATTAAGATAGTTATCGTATTGATTTACTTAACATAGTTGAATAATTACTTTTGAGAATGGCAGTTAATTTAATGGTTCATCTTAGGAGTAACAAGTATTAAATTTAGATGAAAAAATTGAATATTTATGTGACGATATCCTAATTGGTCCTTATCACACAATTTGTATTTAATATTTTTTTACAGATATTTGTGCAGCACAGAATAATAGATATTTTTAATACCTATCATTCCCCTAAATCTAATATTACATTGTTTTCCTAGCATTTGTCACAAAAGCACCTAGATCAGTGATTTTTTCTCCAATTACGCTGATAGTATTATTTATATCTCAATACTTACATTACATATGTACATACTACATAAGCCTATGGAAATCTGGAACCGTACATAATCATATTACAAATGGATGGGCTATATATCAATTGGATTAGTAGATGTTGCGTGAATATCTAAAAAAAACATACATACAGACAAAGAAACAGAATTCCCTCTTAATAATGTTAGTGAGATTATAGTGCGAGTACGATATTGTCAGGCTGTGAATACGAGTCAAATAGTTTATTGGATATGGTTCTAAAGATAAACTTTATGTTAATCAAATTACAATACAGTGATAATTATTTCAATACAGTATTTATAACTTTTGGCAAATATACATATGCTAGAAAATATTTGAAAACAAGATTGTACATAAAAAAATAAAATATATACAAATTAAAATCAGCTTAATATTATCGTGCAATAAAATTGTTAATTTTTATCGATTTTTTAGCTTTTTGTTACTGTTAATGCTGGCACTAATGGAGTGGAAATGAAAAAAAATATTTTCTTTATTAATTTTAGAATGTTTTTGAAGTAATAAGAAGTATTTTTTGAAGTTGTTATCATTGAATAAAGCGTTTGGATCTGTTTTTTAAGCAATTGACTTAGTAAGTAAATTTACTCCTGTTTGGCGAAGAGATTGATTTTAATTAATTAACTTGGACGAAATGTGAAACGGCAACAGATTCCTCAATCTACGTCAAATCCATTTATGTAACATCCGTCTAAGATCCATATTTAAAGTAGCAAGTACATAACCAATATCCATTTTGTCTGTTAATCTAGATTATATATCGCTATACGGATATCCAACATATTACTAATAGGGGTAAAATCATGCATCGCAGGTAAAATCATTTAATTGTCAAGAAGGACCAAGATATTGTTATCTACATTAATATAAACATTTTGATTGTCTGTGTGGTATTGCGAACAATTAACTTTCTGCATTATCTATTGTTGGCAATTCCGTTGAAATCAATTACTCCAAACTGGCGACGGGCCTTTAATTGTAAATGTAAATAAAAAATCACTTATACCAATAACAATTTTTGGTGATCATTCACTTTTTGGTGACAATTCTCAGTTCAGTCGGCATGTCAGGCAGAGCAAAAATCACAGTGACAAAATAACTACTCTATAAACCAATACCTCTTTTTTATGATATATCATCACCTCATTTTAACCGAAACATATACGTTTCAACAGCACAAGTGCTGCTTATAAGGTAGGCATGCTCAATGGGTTGATTTGACAATGTGCATCGCAACCATCAGAAAACTTTCAAACTTATATACATAATACAAATTTTACTGAAATACCTCAGCAAGGCAGAATACTCTTTATGTCTAGCTTTCTTGGCATCTTGCATATAAAAGGCAACACATAGAAATATCAATTTACAAACATATTTCAAACTTATTACTATGTCAAAGGTGAACAATAGTTAAAATTGTGGGCCTTTTCCGTTTACAGTTTCAGTTAGAGCTATTAGTGACGCAGTAGGATATTTGTTTATTATTAACAATATGCAGCTTTTTTCTAATAACTTGCATAAAATAGAACTTACATTAAGTGAAGCCATAATTGTTGATAATTTATCTAAATTGCTCCTCTCACTGCGCTCATCTGATATCATCTTCTCAAGGTTTGTCTGCAACTGCTTTTCCTCCAATTTGAATGTGTCCATTTCATTTTTCAAACTTGCTACCTTCTCTCTTGTTACTCCAAGTTCTTCTGTCTGAGGAATAAATTAAATTTTATACAAACAATTAGTGAAATAAAGTTAATAAGGCCTAATAAATTTTAAATTAATGAGCGAAATAATGGTTAACAGTGTCACACTCTTTTCATGTCAGCTGTGTAAATTCATATAATTGGACTGAGTAGCTATTTGATAAAAAATGTTAACAAGTGACAACCTAGTAATATTAATTAAAAATTCCCTACAAAGGCATACATGAATAAAATAAATGAATTTTTTATTTATTTATTTACGTATGTATATAAACAATTAATACATATGAAGGACCTTATTGCTACAAAAGCAATCTCTTACAACCAATCAGAATACCGGACCAGCCCCACTCGATGAGCTACTGGGAATCAAATTCTGGTTCTTAAGATGCACCGAAACATCAAAGGCCGTAATATTTTGTAATCAATCTAACACTACTGTAATGCTATTGCCTGTGCCTAACATCTTTTATTAGATAGAAATTAGCTTACAAATTTATGAAAACATTTTCAAATTGTTTTACAAAATATGGCTAACATTTTGTTGTAAGGCTCAACCTAGATACTGCTATATGCTTATAGTTTATAAATGATATCTCTAAGCTCTTAGATTAATATTAAAAATCAATATTAATGAAAATGTAATATCCATATGGATTTTAAAACTTTAAAAGATTAGAAAAGTTAGAATTTTTTGAAGATATTAGAATATATGATAAAATTCATGTGACCTCTATATAACTTAAAAACCAAAGAAACAAAAAATCTATGCGAGTGTTCTCTGAAAGCTCTATTTTCAAAATACTATTTTATCTGGTTCCGATAATACCTTCAGAAATTAGGTATATGAACCCATGTAATTTATTTACACTGCTATACTATTTTGAACACTTCCCAACCTAGTAATCTTCCAACCTCGTAACCCTTTATCTCAACCGCTGCTTAACCTTTTCAACCCCAAGCGATTATGTCAACGACAAGCCCTGCATGTCACCAGTCAAAAGATTGCAATTTAAATTAACGGCAAATAGTACGACCCATCACAAAGGTGAACTTTAATTCGGTTCAATCACAAATTAAATTTTAAAATAGATTCAATATAGATTCAAGTGCCAATAGTCATGTTGTGACTTTTGGCGCATGCATATGTTGGTATCTGTCATGGACATAAGAATTATTACTTTTACGTCACCGTTTTTATTAGTTTTATAAGTTGTTTTATAATGATTAACATTACAAATAACATAACAATCTTAGTTAGTTTCTTCACTCATTTATGATTCTTAGAAACTTTGTCAGTCAATCGTTACAATATAATTAAGAGGAAAACCCACAATCATCAAGGCGGTAAAAAGGTATAATTACATCTTTTTCCATTTTTTTAACATTTACAGTGTCAATGTTTGTAATTTCTCTATGAGTATATAATAAGCATACATTTGTGCGTGCATTTTCACTGCTTTTCATATTAACATAAAGCATTTTAAATGAGTAAACTGAATAATTATGTCCTATATATTTTAATTAATCAAATGTAATTAATTGGCTAACTTTGTTGATTAATCTAAAATTAACATAATTTATAACAAATCTTAGTAAAACCATACTAAAATTATTGGGATGCATATAAAATAAAAATGGCTTCGTTTTAACATAAAATTATTCTTATTTCTAAATAAACCAGTAAAAATAATTACGAAACCCAGATAATTGTAGACTTCAATTTTGTTCTTTTATTGTGAGGAAGTTCCATGTCCCTACAAAATTTACTATCAATTTTCTTTTGTTTTAGCCAGTCCCCTTTTCAAATTTAAGCATACAGAGATATGTTTGAACATGTAATTTTATGCGTACAATAAAATTTTAAATAAACAAACACATAAGTCAACAAAGTGACTTATATTATTTTTACCCACAATAGAACTGTAGCGTATATGTATTTAGGGTGAAGTTTATTTGTTTGTTCGTTTGTGTGTGTAATTCAATGTTCCCATTTATCTCTAAAACAGTTTGACCGATTTAGATACAGTTTTCTGTAAAATGTTTGTGATTCATTGGCAATGGTTTTTAGATAGTCGTTATGGTGATTAATCACCAGGGGGCACCGCAATAAACATTTTGTTGCAAACAAATGTTCTCATTTACCGCCCAAACGGTTTGACCGATTTATTTGTCTACTTTGATGTATCTAATTGATACACGTGGCGGACTTATTGCTACGAGAGCAATCTCTTACAGCCAACCATAACACCAGCCCAGCCCCGTTCGACGAACGGCCGGGAATTGAACCAGGGTCTCCGCGGTACGCCACATCGTCAAAGGCCGTATACCTTGCAATCAACCTAACACACCATGGCGACGGCACGATTTAGACACGGTTTTCTGCAAAACAGAGGGCGCCGCAATAAACATTTTGTTCCAAATGAATATTCCCATTTATCTCCAAAATGGTTTGATCGATGATTTTCTGCAAAATATTTGGGTCTAATCAACGATGGTTCTCAGATAGGTGTTATAGTTTTAGCTCACCAGGGGGTGCTGCAACATATTGATGCAAACAGATATTTCCATTTATCTCTAAAATTGTTTGACCGATTTAGACAAGGTTTTCTGCAAAATATTCGGGACTAATCGGCTATGGTTCTTAGATAGGTATTATGGTGTTAGCTGCCAGGAGGTGCTGCAACATTTTGTTGCCAACGATTGCGCCCATTCTTCTCCAAAACTGTTTGACCAATTTGGATATAGGTTTCGGTAAAAAGTTTGTGATTTAACGGCGAAGATTATTATTCAGATGTTATGTTGTTAACTAGTCAGGGGGCGCTGCAATAAACATTTTTGATTGGTCTGGATTATCTCTTTGGCTTCGTTGATGTGAGATCCAAGTGACATGTTTCTCAAAAGCTCTAATTTTTCCAATGCTATGCTATTGGGTAGATTGTTGAAGAGTTTTCTTTAGTTTAGATCAGATACTTCTACGCCATTAAAGATCGTACTCTACTAAGAGCCACAGAAGCTTGCCCTTTGGGGAAAGTTTTTTAGAAGTTTAGTTATTAATACTAATAATAAAAAGCAAAATTAAAATTTTGATTAAGTTCACGACAGATGTAAACATTTTAATTGAAAAAATATAAACTAAAAAGCAAAATTAAACATTTTTAAAAATCCATGATGGATGTAGTTGATGTAATTGAAAACTATTAAATAATTTTTTTAAATACCCCCCGACTAAAAGAAAGTAAGAACCTATTAACATAATTACAAATCCTGCTGCCATGCCCTACCTATGCCAAAAATTTTGTAGTTTTATCAGTGCGTGACTAATTGAAATTCTCTTAGGTGCAGTGCGCAAATAGCTTTTCTATGCTACTACAACGTAATTGATATTGGGAACGGAAATGGAAATGACAGCCCTGACGTATTTTCTTGGGTTTGTAATTATATTAATAGGATCTTATTTCTTTTAGTCGGTGGATTTTCAAAATTTTTAATTTTGCTTTTTATATAAATTATTTTCCATTATTAAAAGGGTAAGTAAAAATACAACACACCAGAACGGCAATATGCCCACTTTCAAGACTGTTCAATGTATCACTAGCAGCAGCCAGACGTCGCTCAACTGTCTGCTCCACACGCAGCAAACTGTGAAGTTGCTTGGCCAGAGACTGTTGCATGGCTTGCATTCGGTTGACTTCCTTAGCATGGAGATCCAATTCTGATTTTAATTTATCCATTTCCTTGTTTGTGGCCGACAGTTCCTTCTGCAATTGGCTGATGATAAAACATTTAATATACTATCAGCACTGTCAAAAATATATTTTTAAAAAATGTTAACTGCAATTCTCATTCACGTGCATTAAAATGGTTCTTGTTATTTGTTTAACAACCTGGCAGCAATTTAGTCCATGTAGCTTAGTAACATAATAATTAGTTTAGGTAATTAATACATAATTATTTGAATTCTACATAAAGACAAAAATATTTGCACAATAGGAAGTAAAAATTAAAATTTAACTAATTAAAGCTTAAATTTCTTACTGAATTCGAAATGAAATCCCAGTACAAATGTAATATGCATATCCAGCTACAAATATTCTGCGAAGTAGGGATACAGATATTGGAATATAATGATACCTATCGTTTCCAAACCATCTGCTACAAACCTTTAGGACTAACTGGATGTGAGTTAGATTTTAAAATTAGTCTTTGCCAAGGTGCTTAAGTAAATAAGATTTACTGACTGACATCTGACTTGTCTACGCATCATGACTTGAATTTGTGGAAATTGCTACAAACCAATAAAATCTGTTTTTCACTAAGTTATTGCCTGACATTTGACTTGTCTATAGATGACTCTTGAAATTATAGTGCAAATCAATAAAATCTAATTTTCATTAAGTAATACAACGTTTCACTGATTTGAAATTTAATTTTTTTTGAGAGATGAGAATTTCCCCAATAATTTTATACCCTTTGAGACAAATTTCTCTTCCTTTTTTGGGATGATTATTATCCGCGTTGATATGAAGTTATGTGAAGTTTCATTAAAACCGTTTTCAGTACTTTTCATGTAACGGGGAAACAAATAAATAAGCAGACAGGTAAAAAATCTGAATTTTTTTTGCTAAATAAGCATTTAATACTCATATATGTTAACAATTTACTTGTAGCTGATTATATTTTGAATTAGATGTAGAGAGTTCAAAAGGTGCATTCAGGTCTTGTTGCATTCAATTCTTATAATCTTGTTAAATACATTGTAAGTTACTTTAATTTTTAGTATTCCTCTTAATTAGAGATGTAACAGAAGTGACATAATGGAAGCAGAAACGGAAACAGATTTTTAGTAAAAGTTATAACGGAAACAGAAGCGTAAGCGGAAACAGAAGCGTAAGTGAAAAAAGAATCAGAAGCCAGTACATATTAAAAGTGAAGCTATTTTTTAAGAAGTTTATTTAAAAATAAAAGGTCATACATAAACAGTAAGTTCTATCAATGTGTAGGTAGGTAATTTATTTAATAAGTATTACAAAAAATATTAACATTTATGAATGACAAATTGTACTTAAAAGTGAAAGTTTAACAGCTCTCTCTGTATCTAACCTACTCTTTTTCTCATCGTAAATTAAAGCTGCTCCGCTGAACAATTTTTCTTTGGGTACTACTAGTTACTTAGTGCTAGTACTTCAGTGCAGCTGAAGCTTGCGACATTGCTAAGTGGAGTTGATAAAATCTCCGGACTAATAGTAAAATTGAGTTTTGTGAGCATTCTTTTACCACAACATCAAAGTATTTTCCATTAACGCAAGTCTTCTTTCCTTGTTGTAATTCTGCAGCACCTGTTTATCATAATAATAGGTTCTATTACCAAATTATCACCAACATTTTCTTCAGTATCTGAACTTAATATGGATTCCAACAATCCGAATAAGTGTTGTATCTTACTCGTTGAAGGCTGAGGTTCATAAACGCTTTCGATAGCGATTTTCTTTCTCTACTAGGCTGAGGTGAAGTACATAAAGTGTTCTTTTCATTTATGGATGAAATTCTAATTAATTCTGTTTTAATCTCGTGTTTGGTAATCTGAATAAAAATTTCATTTTATATTGTGCGTACGAATATTTAGGAATAGCACATAAAAAATTATTGCCACACTCACTAAATCTGGCAATAATTTCGTCCATCAAATTTTTAATTACACTTTTAAAGGGATTTAATGAGTCAATTTTAGATTCCTTAGTTTGAAAAGTACTTATAATAACGCCAGTTATGTATAAGTCGTATAATGGGTGAAATTGTAATTTGAGTACTGTTTAATTTCCTCGTGATTTTTTCAGAAAGCCTCATTACATTGATTGATTTTTCAACATTTAACCAATCCTCCGGAGTGAGTGTCACAGTTTTCTCTTTACTAAGTATAATGTAATGGAGTCTTTAACTCTGTCTAAAAACACTCCATCTGTTCCACCTGCAAATAAATAATGATTATTATTCATTTTTAACAGTTTATTTATATAAAAAACTAGTTCAAGGAGAATTTCAGTAAACAATCTCTCTTCTTTTCTTTATGCGTAGGAAAAATTAAATATTAATAAGGTGACGTTAACGATTAAATAAAAATACATATGTTTAAAAAAAATATATTTTCTTTTATATTATTATTTTCATAGATTCTAGAAATATAAACACAAAACTATTTTCAATAAAATAAAGGATATATGAATATAAAATGAATACATAGATATAATTATTACATTCATGTGATCTGAACTATGAATACCTGAATTACCTACCTAGTTAGCCGGTCTTGAACAGCAGTTAATGGAGATTGACAAAGTGTGCCCGTTTGCAATTTCTGCGACGTTTTTTTGCTATCAGGGAATGGTTGAAATGAGTTGAAATTCTCATAAATTTAAGTACAGGTTACTTCAGTCATTCTTCTCTCTGAATAAAACCTTTAATACAGCACTGAATTTTGTGTATGAGCAATTAAAATTTTCAATATCTGATAATTGTAATGCTTTAATTATATTTTTTTGATGCCCCACTTTTGAAAAAAGCCTGAAAGGAATTCACCCACCCTTCATACAACTTTAGGCTAAATTTTTTTTTTGCCGGCCAATAAAAAACATATTATTATCATTATTTTAGAGCACAACATTATAAACATTTTTTACTAAGACATCTAAGCGCTAAATTAATTCTGTGATATGATATTCAGCCATATAGTATTTTATTTACATGAACGTAAAAATAGCATATGCAACAGAATTATGTCCTGAAACAATATTTCATATTAACTAATATGAAATATTTCATAGAAACAATATTTATTTTTAACCTTTAAAAATCAAAACTACAAAACTCCATTTATTCCTAGCTTTTTTATTAAACAAACTATGATTATAATTGACCTCGTCTCACAATAATGTCTTCTAAACCTACGGCAGGAATGTTTATGATAGGCTCATGCTTTGCGTACCCCGTGTACCATATAATGCACATTACATGTGAACAACAGCCAATGGTTTTTCTGCCAATATTGCAGGTGCATTAATAATGCACCATAGCTTATCGACCTCTGACAGTCCAATATATACAATATAGGCCTGTAAACGGACATGTCGGAACCGAATTCGACCTCACAGTATGTAAAGGTCCCTTCCTTTTAGCTCTTGACTATGCTCAGCAGGTATCTGACGCCCGAGTTCGATCATAAATACACCTTCTGGCCTGTTTGATTTGATAAATTCCAAGGGCAAACAGCATTAAATCTTCTTGTGTAAAAAAAGGGAACGTATCGAACTTGGGCATATTGGCATTCATTAACTGAAACTGAACACGTATTCTGTTGTAGTTATATCTGTTTACAAGATCCCCTGATGTATTTGGTACGATAATTCTCTCATGAACTATTTCTAAAAATGTTGACGTCTGCATATTATCCATAATTTGAGGGTAAGCATTAAATATGACTGCAACGATTTTAAATTGTCCATTTATCACTTCTACAATTCAGCGCCACATAGTCACAAGTCTTAATTTGTTGGCGTAAGTTGCAGTTCATTGGCATTTCTTTGTTCGAGCATATGTACCGCATATCCATGAGATTGTAGGGTAAGTACTGCATCTCTGAAACCACGATCATGAATAAATACGTCCCTCGGTCTTAAAACCAGTGAAATTCACTGTCCTCATTATCATACATGATTGTTTCATCAGAAGTTCTTGCAGCGTGTGGTCCGGACACCTCAATAATATATCTGTCACAACATACGAACAAAAAAGGCTGTCAGATGTCTGTATTTATGACTGGCGCTGTTTGAAATTCTTTGGAAAAAGTTGCGAATCTTTCTTCTAAAGGGCTCCCTCACATTGCCAAATAGGGTTTCGAGTACTAATAAGTTTCTCTGAGCCACTTCTTCTCGATTCATGTGATCAAACTCTACATGCAAGGGTATCACGCTCTGAAGTAACATACGTTGAAAACGAGATTCACTTGTTCTGAAAGTCAATGCAAGTCTGGCATTAAAATTTCTTGTTCAAAGTTTTTCCAATACAGCTTCCAGTACAGTCTTCTTTTGTCGGTTGTTGTTTCGACTTGGAGTGTTTTCGAGTAAATCGTAAAACTGCTTGTATGTCCAACAGAGTGAAAATCGTTCGCGTTTATGAGTTCATATGCCTCAAAGTTTAGAATGTCTGTTGCAATACGATTTCTCATCTTATTCAGAGCACTAACTATTTCCGAAGCCATAAAGTCTTCTATGAAATGTTCTAGGAATATTCTACAGAAATTGTATGCCAAAGGTTTTGTTCCAAGTGTTCACTACACACGCGAGCATTATCTGGTATCAATGCTGAAAAATGCAATTGACCATTGAGTTTGGAGTTCGAACAAATCCAGGGAAAGTCAGTGTTGGATGGTTCCGGTTAGATTCTTCAATGGATTGTTCATCTGGCATCTTGTCATGACGTACCTCGCGTACACGTCGTTGAAAAGTTCTTTCGGCTCTTTGCTAACATTGTCGACAAATGATGTTTAAGCCTGCTACTATCTACAGTTGGTGGTGCCAAATAATCTAAACTGAAATCATTATTTTGAAATACCGGTAGGTATCCAGTTGAATTCAATAAACACGTCATCTTAAGCGGAAGACATCTTATCAATGCTAACTATATTTGTTACTGATGGGAAAGGATAGACGCAAAAAAGAAACGGTGCCATATTCCATGCGAGCGTACAATGTACTGTAAACAAAATAATAATAAAACGATTTATTACCTGTCTCGCTAACAGTTCCTCGATAATAATCTGAACAAGATCCAAGTATTGTTCTTCTCTTGAACTCCATGTATACGTCCTTCGATCTTCACATGATTCACGACAGTTTATATACAACAAAAACAACGGTAACGAAAACAGCGATAACAAAAACGACGAAAACAAAAACAATGATAGAAAACTAAGAAGCGGTCCGATGTTACAAGTATCATGGAGAACTGAGGTAATGAACGAAGTACAAAGCCGCACGTGCCGTGTATCCCCGAAGCCCTTTCTGGCGAAAGACACCTGAGATATGACATAGCTACAGTATTTTCTCACTCGCACTTACGAGAATCAAGGTACCACACGAGAATCAAGGTATACATAACGACATGTGCTCTTTTGTGATGCACATAGTACATGATCACTTTATATTAGAACACTTCTGCCTCGTTTCGGTATTTTCAGTTTAAGTCAATACAAAACTTAGAATTTGAATATAATTTCGGATAATTGAGTGACAACTTTAATGTTATAATGAAAAATGTTAATATTTATCTGTTCTATAAAAATAAAGTTTTTTTTGTTAGCCGGCAAAAAAATTTGCCCAATATGGGTGATTTCCTTTGGTTGAAATAACCTTTCCTGTATAAAGTTGTTCCATAACTTTACATTTAAAAAGAAATTACTGCTTTTCAAAATTATTGTATATTTCATGTGCGATCAAACTGAGTAAAGAAACGCCAGCACACATCTCTTACCAAATGTCACTTGGAAATGAATCTATCTCCTATCATCTATCTATCTATCATAATATAAATTGTACATATAAATTGTGTATAAAACTATCGGCCTCTTAATTTATATTGTGGTAAAGCAGCACTTATCACTCAGCGGAACCCTATTCCTTCCACAAAATTAAAGGGTAAATACTCCAAAGTGAATCATTTCATTGCTTTTTTAGAGCGACGTAGACCAAATATAATTTTTTGCAAATGTTTATGTATAATTAGTTGTTTTTTGCTTCACTCTGGAGAAGGCTGGTTTTACTTCTTTTCCTCTCCCTGCTGCATCATGAGATTGGCATTTAATTTTTAAACTGTCATCTGGATGCATAGATTTTAAGTGATCTTTCAAAACAGTCATAGTACGCTCTTTCCGAGAATATTCCTTATTAGAATATTTTACATTATGCCGCAAATTAATTTCCTTTTGGCGAAAAAGACTTTCTGTTTTCAGAGAACACCTCAAAATTGGGCTTGATTTTGTGGTTATTTTTATCACTATCTTTTAGCTAATAAACACATACATAGAGAAATTGTATGGAATAAATGTATTGTATTATAGAGTATTGTAGTACGAAATAATTGTAGCAACATAACAACAGACGTGAAACAATTTAATAGCTATAAAACAATGAAATTCCATAAAGAACATCTTACGCAACAGGCAATTATTATGCACTGAATGAATAAAATGTGACAAAAAAATGCTCTTTCACTTTGGCCTTGACCTCACGTACATTAATTCGAAACAAATCACTCGATAACCCACAAACTGTCGCCTCAAGGCACCACTCGCGGCCCTGTATATCTTAAAAAAATAAAAATAACTTCTTCCGTAACAATACCATTGCAAAATATGCAGAAGCAGAACTGTCGCAGAACTTCCACATTTGCAGAAGCGGAAGCGAAGATCCTTTGCATCTCTAATCTTAATGTTTTTCCACTCATTTTTCAAAGATCATTTTCTATTTAATTTCATTTCCTAACACACAATAACGAATTTTACACCAATGTATGTCACCAGTGATATAAAACAAATTTCTCAAATGTGTATACCAAACATCACTATTTAGTTAGATAAATGATTGTACTTATCAGATACACCAGATCCAGTATTCATTTTGTAAAAAAGCCTTTCAAAGTTATTGTGCAGCCTGATACACCCAATCAGAGATTGAGTCTTTCAATAGCAAATATCTTTTTCATCAATAAATGCAGATGAACACTTTCTAATGTTAATCATATAATTAACACACATGTTTATTTCCACATATGCAAAAAAACATACACAATAGCCACCAGTTGGCTCAAGGTAAAGAAAGCATCACAATTATTGTCCTTTTTATTGCAGTCATTAAAACTTAATAAAGAGTAATATAAAAAGATCTTTACATTTTCCTCTCAGCAGTGCTAACTGTAAGGAAACGTGAGGGTCTCGCAGCTCCACCATAGCAGCGGTAATCGGGGGCAGGATAGTACTCTGAGCCGTCCAATGTCAGTATCTTTATCAGGTTTACCGGAACATTCTCAACATTGTCTGTTAAATGAATGGCTTCCTCTGAAATTTGGTACGATAATAATTATTTCCAGTTTCAATTAGATGTTTCTATATTAAAACATTATAATAGATCACAATTAAATAAAACTATGTGATGTAGTATTATTTCTACTTTCTTACGTTCTTTTACACGACCTTGGTTTTGTTGTATTACAACATCTTCAGGTGGGATATTAGCAAAGAATTTGATTCTTCGAACTTAAAGTAGAAATAATACTACATCACGTAGTTTCATTTAATTGTGAATAATGAATTTCTACAAAATTAACGCCAAATAATTCAATTATAATAGATATCCTTTATTACCCCAAACCAACCTCTGTTATACTAGTACACTGGACTAGCTTCACAACATCGGAATGAAGCAATCTGATTTTCGCCATTTTAGCGCTGATAGTGAGTTTCAAAAAAAATTTTCTTAAAAGTTTCCATCTATTTATTTACACAATTAACCTAACAACATGCGAAAATCGGAGTAGATAATTGCAAATTTTTCTATAAACAGGAATAAAATATAAGACATATACAAAAAAACACAAGTAAAATTGAATAAATTAATTGATTACAACAATTGACAAACTGAAAATGTTTCGTGTCAAATGTGTAATACAAAGCATATATCTGGTTACTGCTGTGTTCAGAAGGATATCTATATACTTTGCGTTAATTTCTTTTACTTATAATGGATGTTTTCATGATGATGGCCACGGTATTGACTTTTTTAAAAAGATGATTTTATGTCATTAAAGTTTAAATACAATTTCAGGCATATGGGCGCCGTAGCTGGCTCAAAATGAAGTGTAATCTGGAAGTGCAATTCTCAACCATTTTTTTCAACAGTTGGAGTCATATATTGGCAAGAATGCAACAAATGTTGTCTTCCAAGTGGTCCGACGTATGTGGTTTATCGGCATAGACTAACGTCTTCACATATACCCACAGAAAATAATCTACAATAGGTGCGATATCATTGGATCGTGGAATCAAGCGGCATTACACAAAATTATGTGATCATCGAATGTTTTCTACAATAAATTTATTGTGTTGTGTCCTGTATGGCATGTTGCACCATCTTGTTTGTAAGCAAAGCTCTTCATCATTAATGCCATTAAATTGAGAAAAGAAAGTCAGTAACAATGGATCGCTCTCCATTGGTTGTAACATTCTCGCCGGCATCATCTTTGAAGAAATATTTGTCAATGATTCCACCAGTCTATAAAGCATACCAAACAGTGACTGTTTGTGGATAGAACTACGTCTCGATATTGGCACATGATTTTTCTTCACTCCAAATCCAGAAATTTTGTTTATTGACATATCCAGTCAACCAAAAATCAGCCTCATTGCTAACCAAATTATTGCCGATAAAAGTTATTGAGAATTGGACTGCCAGATTACACTTTATTTGAGCTGGCCAAGATGTCCATTTGTCTGAAAACATTAATGGCATAAAATTATCTTTTCAATAAGTACTGTTATCATGATTTTTATCTAATTTTTTCATTTTAAAGTTGTATACCTCTAAAAAACACCCATTATAGGAATATGGCTATAAAAATTATTTGATACCAACTACAAATAAGGAATGAATGGGAATCCAAAGTCTCATGGGAATCCAAAGTTTCAGTGAAATGATTTTGTAAATCAGGAAACAGTGTTCAAATTTTATATATGAGATCCTTAAGTACTTTCGCAGTTAATAGCAGGGAAAAATTAAATTCCATTGTGGGGGAACCTTTATTATTTTTAAAAGGTTGGCAGAATAATGACCCTAACAAATAATAAACTTACAGAAGGTACAGTTAAACCACCTCTCCATTTTTGAATAACAAGTGCTATCCTACCATTTCTATTATTCAAAATGAAATATTCTGAACATGCAACTAAGCAATCATCGTGTATAATTTTCTTTTCATTAGCTCAAATATAAATCTCACAATATTTTTTTATTTATATATATCTTTACTTACATTTTATTTATTTTTTGTTTAGATGTCTCGAGTCCAGTCAGAATAAGTGAATTGTTCATTGAATTTTCAATTCTTCTAATGTTTTTTTACTTTAGAATAGTGACACAAACAGGATAATAGAGAACATCGAAAGTATCAATACAAAACAATATGATATTTCGATATATCGATACAAAGGAAAATTTTGGGCATCTCTCATTAAATGTCAAGTTTAGTTCCCGGAACATTTGCGGAAAGGCATTAGATAGGCACAAAAATTAACTGTCATTTCATATGGTATAGCCAGCTCAACTAGTATAATAGAGGTCAGTGCCCCATATACATAACTTCATACCAACTTCACTAACAAAACTTTATACTGCAACTACAATGAAACATTCTTTGTAAATTATATATGCATTTATTACAGGCGTTGGAGATGCCGATGACCTTTCATATCACATAATATTTTTGAAAGTCTATACCATCACTCTATTACCCACGAAGGTGAAGTTGGAAATGCTATTTTTCACTTTCATATTAATATGACAGGTTGTAATCTTATGTCTATCCAAACTTTTATAGAATATTACAGAATCAATTTTTTGTTACTAGCCTCTGATACTGAATAATTTATGTGCAATAAGTGGGGAGTTTAAAAAGTGAATGCTAATTAGTATCTGTATTTATTTGAAACTTATTGTTTGCTAGTTCAAATTTTAAAAATTATTTGAACATGTAATATTCAGTGACTCAAGAAACAGAAAGGAGATTCATTTTAAGAATCGGTTTTTTTTAAATTAATCAAAGACAAATTGAGATTTACAAGTGTCAATTTATTGATTGTGATCATTGACTTCTTACAGAGCTATTATTTGTTTCCTGAGATTTTGTGTGGATTTCAGGTTTGACAATTTCCTTTTTGCCATATTTCGTTTTAAATGGAAACAAAAAATTAAGTAAACAGAAGAATACATGACCTTCCACGGACTTGAATCCTATTAAACATTAATTATAAAAAATTAGCCAGCTCTCTTGTAAAAACCCTGATTTATCACCGTTACGTGAAATGTCAAGAACAGTAATATCACTGTCTAATTGTGTAGTTATGTTAAAAACGAACAAAAAAACAATGAAAATTTAACAAATATAATAATTCGAGGTATATTTTTACAGTGCTCAGTAATTTTACAACATAGCATGATCATGTATACTGCAAATTTTACTGATAATTCTAAACTATCCAAAAATAAAAACACCATAATTATTGATTCAGTTGTTTTGGCATGATACGTACAAAGACAGACAAAAATTGTAACAAAAATATTTACAGTATTATTAAATATAATTTTAGGAAATATTTTCCTCTTAAAAATAATCAATGTACAGACATAACACTGTCACAATTTTATTAAATATGTATATTATATACGTAAAAGATGAAATTTCAAAAAACTATACTAACTTAACAAAATTTAAGAAAGGTAAGAGAGTTATATTAAATTTTGATAGCATAATACTTTAGACCAATGAGAACAAATTAAAAAAGTTATAATAAGATAAGTATTTTATTAAATCCTTTCGATATAAATATAAAATTCTAACATATCTACATAGATATGTAGAATATAGAGATAGAATTTCATAAATTAATATAATAAAATGTTTGTGTACGGGACATAATCTTGATTTTAACATTCGATGGTTCAAACAATGTAGAAAAATTTATTTATTGCTCGAAACCAAATTCTTTTGAATGACACAGGTTGCTTTCATTTTATTCTAAGTTTTTAAATATTTTTATTATACCCTGTTACCCTATAAAACGGTATCAGGGGTAAGGAAAAGAATGATAAGATCAAGTGCAAAAGAAATTCTATGGTAACAGCAACACTCACCGTGATCAGGCACAAGCAGGATAGACTCCACACTTATATTATCTATCAAAAAATTAGCTATAATAGGATCGCTGATATCTAATGAATCTAAAGCAGAAAAATAGTTATTCGTCCGAACTTTATTCTTAGATACGTCATGACGTTTGTGGATGAATTTACTGCAAGTAACTGCTGGCTTCTGAACACCATCCAGATAAACTTTACTCATTAGTTCAAAGAGTTTGCGCGAATCCTCAGCTGAGTTCACGCAGAATGTTTGAATGGAACCTCCTAGCATGTGCTCCAGGGTGCTGCTCCATTTTTTATCTTTCACCTTGAGGTAGGCACCTGTTGAGTGAGAAATTTTTTATGTTTTCATACAATATATTCTGCCTTAATATGAATAAATACTCAGCTAATTATTAAGATACTAGCTGACCCGACAAACTTCGTGCCGCCTCAGAATCAATAAATAAAAAAGCTGAACGATAATTGCAGAATGTTTCAACTTTATTAAAAAATGTGGTCAAAACTTAACCGGAACAAAAACAATTTGTAATCAATAAAAAAATGCTCGATATGAATTAGGTTTTATTATTTTTAATTACACATGATGTTGCTTGAAAAATTGTCATGTCACAAAGGTTAGGTACAGCTTACAAAATAAAGTTTGTAGTGTACGGTTCTAATTTGAAACTTGCTTACAATACAAATTAATATAATATCTTTATCGACATTAAATACAACACAGATTAAATATAGTTAATCAAGTTTTATTATTATTATATATTACACTTGATGTTACTTCAAAATAGTCACGTCACAACAATTAGGTACTTACAAAATAAAGTTTGCCAATAATACTGGCTATTTATATGGTTTTAATTTGATATTGAAAGACACACACAGTTACAATACATTTAATTTTTTTTTAGGTGTAAAAGAAACATTGTGTGATAAAGAAACATTGATGAAAAATTGCATACTTTTATGAATTAAATTGAATTATTATCACTGAATTATTATTATTTTGTATAATACAAAGAAGGAGTTAATTGAAAATTACAATTTTTTCTATAAATTAACATTATAAAACACAAAACACATTGTCTCGTATTCAATGCTTGTTGCAGATAGCACGCTCAGGCTCAGGTGGAATGTGACACTTTTTCATGTGTGCAGCTGGTCGATTTATAAGACGTTATCATGTCAAAATTTAATTATTTTCAGTATTGATTACCCTCTTAGAAATAACTATATATACCTCCTTACAGTATAATATAGTATTTTATCTATTTATATGAAAGGCAAATACTGTGATGTATGGACAACATGAAATTTGGTACTTACTTTTTCTTGACTTCTAGAAAGATTTTTTAAAATTCAGGTCTTAAAGGTGAGATAACTGTATAGAAAATTGTATGGAAAATTTTATTTGGAATTGAAAATTTGTATTTGAACTGTCAAACATAGAATAGAAATAAAGAAACTCATTTTCCAGCATTTATGGTAATTTGTTAACTGAATAATACATAAAAAGTATATAAAAAGCAAATATAACAAAATGCATGGTACTTTTCATCTGGGCAAACCTAGAATGAGTAACCAATATCTTATATTTAAATTTTTTAATTCATAATTTACTCACCAACAGGTCCGCGCGGTAGTTCGCTAAATATTCCTTTGGCATTTTCCACAGCTGCTACCAATCGAACCATGCTCTCTCCGTACACAGCCAACGAACTGCTTCCTCGCTCTTCCAGCTCACGTAGCTGAGCATTCAGTTTCTCTGTTCATCGGCAAATTGATACAAAATTTTTCATAATTAACTTCAGTTTCTACATATTTTGAAATTTATGCTAGGATAATAAATTGCAAATAGTAAAGCTTCATACATTTTATGAAATTATTGGCAAGAAAAAAGAGGCTACACAATACCCACATTAAATAATTATGATTTCAAAATATATCTATATGTTTCTATTTCTACAACGATAAAACCAGGTTCTTATAATATATATATTTTTCCTCATATGCGAGAGACTCATTCTTCATAAATCCTTAGAATACAAATGAATTATAAGCCAAATATGAGTCTTAACACGTATACCACTTTTGACATAACATTATGAGACTTTACAACATCAGTGTCTGATTTGTACAACATTTGGTGAGTGATTTTACATTTAAATCTTTACACAGTAACATTTGAGATATTCAGTAAAATTTGCAATAAATTTGAATATCAATTACATTGTACAGTTTGAAAAATAAATATTAACAGTATTCATAAGATATAAATCCATCAAGTGCGAGTAGAATTCATGCACTGGGGGTTCTATTCCATTATGAATTGTAATGTTATTATACATTTATAAATTTTAGTCCGTTTTTGGTGAGGCACAAATTCTCAATCACACCCACTTCTTAACGGTCTATATTTGAAAATATGTTATAAATGACTTTCATATCCACTATCAATCTTAATAATATAATAATTACCTTCTATATTCGTCCTCGAATGGTAATAGAAGCCATATAACTGTTTTTAGATGTCACTCTGTCTGTCTGTATATTAATTTGTGCGTAAATCACGCGAAATGTAGTGGACGCATTTTGATGAAATTTGGTACGGTAACAGTTTCTAAGCTCGAGCAACATATAGAATACTTATCATATTTTTATCTGGATATTACAGATAAAAAACCCTTGACTTGTATAATATTATGATATTGATATGGCCAATGACATCCATTAGCGTTTTTAGTAATAGTAATAATTATAATATAGTTTCGACAGTGAAACTGTAATTTTACACAAGTGAAACCATGGGGCACAGCTAATATGTCATATAATCAATGTGAAAAGTGAGTACGAAGAAGATATGCAAAGAAAAAAATATTTCCACAACAGAATCAGAACTTTTATCATCTCCATATCCCACAAGTAGGAAATTTGTGTGATTTGTTTTTCTATTTAAAATATATTTATAAATAATCAATTAACACTTACTTAAAATTAAGTCAACTCTTCATAAAAAACCTTCTTAGATCTAATTTTTGAAGAGAATATATTTATTTTGAATTAAGAATTTATAATCATTACCAATATGTTTTCATATTATACCCAAAGCAGATTTATTTCAACTAAAAAATAATTTGATTTTCCAAATATAGAATCTACAGCATTCACTGACAAATATATTTACCAAATAGACCAAAAAAATAAAGAAAATTGTTTTTAATTTCTGTTACAATATAAACTCTATTCCAAAAAGAACGGGCACTTATAGGAACAAACCATATCAGAGTTATTTTGTTATTATTTGATGCATTTTATATGGCGATTTGATGAGAATATTGTTATTTATTATTGAGATATCGTTTTTACCTACTTCAGTCATTAAAAATGCGAATAAATAAAAAAAACGATAAGTTCACAGAGGAGCTTTTTCATACTGGTACATTAAAAATGGCTAAAGTTTATTTTTGAATATTTTTTATTAATTTACTTTATTAATTATTAATTTATTACATTTTTAAGGGCCTGAATGTTTTCTGAAGCTGGTTTTACAGTTCTGACGCATCGTTTGAGATTATACCATATGTGTTCTATCGGATTGAGGTCGGGACTTCTAGCTGGCTAGTCTAACCGACGAATTCCGGCCTCCTGCATATACACATCAACGTCTCTAGAGCGGTGGGCGCAAGCGTTTTCGTCCATAAAAATACACTCGCCTCCAACTGCTGTTAATACGGGTTGGACATGAGGAATAAGCACCTCTGTTATGTACCTTTGTGCATTAAGTGTGCCATTTTCAATAAAAACTTACTTGGTACGGTCATCTAAGTTAATAACAGCCCAAAACATTACGAAACGTAATAAAATAAAAAAACGTAACAAATGAAAAAGAACTTAATAAGAGGTGGAATTCATTTACCGCCAAAAAATATGTTTTTGTCAGTGAAAGAGAATTATCATTCAAAAAGAATAAATTGTATATCGTATAACTCTCGGAAATATAATAAAACCTAGACCGCTCCCCTGCAATAAACTCACTAACATAAGCAATGGAAAAACCCACACAAACCAGGCTTCCGCTATTGTACTTGAAACATATAAATGCTGTTAGATGTTCCTAAGAGTTAATCTTTGCTAATAGCCCACCTGAAGATGTTGTAATACAACGAAACCTAGGTTGTGGTAAAGAATTTAAAGAAAGTAGAAATAATACATCACATAGTTTCATTTAATTGTGTAAAAAAAAGAGTTATGGAAAAGTTATTAGGTACAAACAGGAAGAATTTGCATTTTAGAGTCATTGCTTATATACATAGAAGGTATCTGGCCAAAAAACCAAATTTTTTTCCTTAATCTAATATCTAGCATTATTATTTAAATATGATCTTGTACAATAGCCAGCAATACAAGTTAATACAGGTATCTGATTTTGAACAATTAAAATATCTTCTTCAATATAGAAATGTTAAAACGATTACGATTTTCATTAATATTGTATTCATAACAATTACTGTTCTCTAATATTTTGCGATTAAGGTCAGCTACATCAACATTAAATTTACCAAAAGTATCAGATGTGAGTGTTAATGGTAATACGATTGAATTCTAAGTTTTGAGTTTATCTCAAATACCCATCTTAGTGAAACTAAATACTGTGACCCAACCATAGTCCTATACTTACCAAAACAATTGTTTAAGCCATCAGTTTGAATTCTTCCGGGTGATCCAAATTTAAAATTTAATTCATTGCAACAATAATCAGTTAATTGTAGAAGAGCATATGAGTAGAGTGACTAAATGCAAAATGTGTTTGTTTCTTTAATTGATTATCACTATTTTTTAAACTTTCCCAATTATCTAAATATACTAAACGTTGCCTTAAAAATTTATAATTTTCTCCGTTAGGTGCAAGTGGCTTCATTAAAGGGTTTAATAATCTCTTATCCCTAAACAACGTTTTTACATTAACAATACTCCATCATTTAATATTGACAAATTTTGCAGTAGTTTCATAATTTTGTAATTTATGTTGCCTACCGATTACTAATAAACCATAGTGAACATGCTCATTAAATACATTTAATACTAATTTTACATTCTGACGCTCTCGAAGTTACTAGAATTCAAAGATTTAAGATTTAAAGTGTGAGCATACTTAACTAAATCGCAATTTAAAGACATATAAAGATTTCATGTTAGCAAACGAGGCAATGTTATTAGATGTAACAAGTAAATTATCAAAATTTGGATAAACAAATGTCTGATTCTTTTGGTTGAACCAATTATTATGTATGCATTTTAAAATATGTAAAGTATCAAAAATAAAAAATAATGATTTACTTTTTTCAGCAGTATGTGGATATACTATGTCAAATTTTGATGGTGAATTGAAATATGATATAGCTTTCTTATTACATATATAACAATAAAACCTTTATTAAACATATAACAATAAAACCTATAGCATGCAAGCCAAGCTATTTTATTATACATATAACAATAAAACCTATAGCATGCAAGCCGAGCTTTCTTATTACACATATAACAATAAAACCTATAGCATGCAAGCCGAGCTTTCTTATTACACATATAACAATAAAACCTATAGCATGCAAGCCAAGCTTTCTTATTACACATATAACAATAAAACCTATAGCATGCAAGCCAAGCTTTCTTATTACACATATAACAATAAAACCTATAGCATGCAAGCCAAGCTTTCTTATTACACATATAACAATAAAACCTATAGCATGCAAGCCTCTTATGACTTTATTAATATACTGGTATAAATCTGCATCATTAATATTGTTCACAGGTAAAATATAGACAACTAAATGAGCTCAATAGACTCTGTATCATAAAAAAGTGTGTTGTACTTGCAGCCTGTTGGTTAGTATAAGACATGCCTACGCTATTTCCTGCTTTATAATCAAAATATGACTTTAGATAAATTTCATCAATCATAAAGTAACAATATGATCCGATTGATTTAAAAGGCTGACCTTTTACTTAATATATTTAAAAAAAATTTAGTCAGACTGTTCATCTGTTGGATCACAGTTATATTTCGATTGAGTGTTTTGAAGAGTTTTAGGATGAGGCATATGTAAGAAAGCAGTACTGCACAAGTAATGTTAAGCGTAAAGTAAAATTTAATATAATAAACTGAAATAAATTAAAAAGTTTGCAGAGTATCTAAGTCTTTCTTTTTTTGTGGTTAATAAAATTATTTTTACACACAAAAATCTACTTTTCAAATTTGACGTCATCATCTAAATTTATAGAAGCGCACTTTAACATATCAACAATATTAAAACAAGGCTCATCAAAAGATTGTTTGCTAGAGTATGATTTTTAAAGATATCCAGTACTGAGAAAATATCTTTAATATTAAAAAATCTTATTTGGAAAGTTTTCACTGTAAAATTTCTTTAATAGTAATTTTGAATCAATTTTATTTCTAAATTATTATCAAAGGTTGCTGAAACTAATACTTCAGGGGCTTTCGACAAAGAAATTATAACAAATATTACTATACCAAATTTCTTTACAACAATCCAATCCTCTCTTACCTTGTAGTTAGATAAGCATGCTAGAAATTTACTAAAACAATTAAATGTATATTTTTTTTCATATTCGTTTTGTGACTGAATACTTTCAGTAAGAAGTAATTCTAATGTTTTATTTTCAATACGCAAACATTTCTAACCCCACTTTCTCTTGAATGTCCGGAACATCAAATTGCACTTAAATAACTAGGAAAGTTTGGAAATACTGAAGACACAGCACTGTCAAACAAACAAGGTTTTTGTAAAAACACAACTATCTTCTTTCCAGTTTTCTCGTCGAACTTTTCAGCGGTACAGCAGAAGTCCTTTTCTGCAAAATGTAGCTCGCACACCTATAATAAAATTAGAACATGTCATTATTTAGGTGATACACTTAAAACTACCATTAAAATAATTTGAACAAAGGCAAATGTTAAAATACTCTGGAATATTTACTAGGTTGGAAAGTCAGTGAACAAATGACATTCATGCCAAAATTTAATTATCAATTAATTGTGAAAATTACTTCAATGAAAACTATTTACAACCATAGATTATCATATAATAAAGATGTATCAAAAAATGTTAATAAGTTTTTAAAAGACCAATGTCTCGCCATTTGAAATAATATCAAATAAATTTTGAAACGAAATATTATATGAATCCCATTAATATACAAATACTCAAAAGAAATAATAAACATTGCGGATAAGTGTCAAATCAATATGTCGTTAGCTGTACATGGGAAAATAATTATTACGGTACTATTATATGTTAATTTTGTAACTTACCTTATTTAATTGGGTAAAATTCTGAAAAAATTGGTGTAATTTTCATGAAAATAGAATTATATAATTCAAGTAAAAGCATAAAAAAATTTTATTTCATCTTATATTACCATAGTACTAACGGAACCTGAATGAAATAGTATTTATTATTCGAATTGTATACTTGCATTTATACATAAATAATCTCTGAAATATATTTAAAGAATAAAAAAAATATTACATTCATATGACAAGTGAAAGTATTCCAAAAATAATTATACTTTACTCTTTCTATGGTGCACGGGAAACATTTTTTTTATTATTTTATAATAAAATATATAAAATACCAAATCCAGAAAAAATTATTTCCCATTGTGAATTTTTAATATTATAATCAGAATTACTTATGAAATTAATACTACTGGGCACTTAAATACATGTAAATTCAATATATACAAATCAAATGAATTGTTGGATTATTTAAAAAACAAAGTAAATAATCATAATCTCCAATAAATACAGATTATTTTAACATATAATAATATATATGTTGCAAAACTTACCACACTAATTAATCCTTTTCCACAAAACAAACCGCACAGTCCAGGAACAACAGTCGACCCATTTCAATTATTTATTTTAACCGACCCATTTCAATTATTTATTTTAACCGCTTTGCCCCTAACAATAAGAGTGCCAAACTAATTATTATGGTTCAATACTTATCCAGTATCGTGTAACAAAGATTACAAGTCATATTTCATTCACATTTATTGCATAAATTCACTCTCACTCTTTGGTCAATATCAGACATTCGGGCATACAGGTTAAACTTTTCAGCTTGCAAAATTTGCAAATAAGAGGGGAGAATGTCTTTTTGCACAACTGAAAAATCATTTGATTCAAATAAAAAAATTTTTGGGATAAGCTCTTTCATTCCTTTCATACCTCAATTGATTTTATTGCCCCACTTTTAAGTTTTAATCCCCCATTTTGGACCACAATTTAAATATTTTCAAAATTCTTTCACTGAAAATAGATTCGAATAAGCAATTCAAGTTTATAGACTAGCAATAATACTTGCTGAGAAAAACACTCATGACCAGTGGACAAATAGAATCGATTCCTCATTATTAGGATGTCAACTTTTAAGGACGTATTAAAATATCCCACCACTAGAGAATGGATACTTAATAATCGTAAAACCACTAATACATACGTAGCGACTCCGCTTGTAGTTCGCAACACAGGAGTATATTCATTTTGTAAGGGGCCTTGGGCCCAGAAAAAAATTAATTGTGCACAAGTGAAACTATGTGAGTTTCAATATGCGAACATGTATTTATGTAAGTTTCGTCATTTTAAAGCTTCAAATTATTATAATAATACTTAATAATAATTTCATTTTCATGCTTTAATTATTTATAAAATTAAGACATGGTTCTTTATTAGGGAATGAGATGAATGAGAGCTTATCCCGAAATTTTTTTTATTTGAATCAAATGACTGGAACAAATATCGAAGGCTTACAGATGAGGCCCTGGGTAGTAAAGTGCTCCCAGAAATACCCGAGAAAGCCACCGACCTTCTAAATCAAATTATCTTAGATTGCGCTTACAAATGCGTTCCTAGAGGACAAGTATAGATGTTTAAACCCTACTGGAGTGCAACACTTACCTTGCTGAAGAAGAAACGCAATCGATCACGTAAAATAGCAGAAAGATCAGGGACCCAGGAAGACCTGATATGCCTCAGAAAACACCAGGCCGAATTACATAGAGAAGTAAAAACCTCCAAACATTTAGCCTTCAAGTCTTTCATCACTGACCTGGACTATCGGAGAGATGGCTTAAAAGCACATCGTTTTATCTCCCGGCTAAATAACCATGCCTCTAAAAAAATGCAAAACCCTATTCTGTACTCAAACAGACCAGTCACTGACCCTTACGATGCTGCAAATGCACTGTGCAAACATTATGCCAAGATCAGCGGAATGAGAGGGGATAGGGTTATTGAAAAGACCCTATGTAAAGGCCCAGTGCCATCTTGCATTAATAAAAAGACACACGAACTCTTCACTTCGCCTTTTACAGGAAAGGAATTGGAATTGGCCTTGGCACAGACTAAACTAAAGAAAGCTGCAGGTTGTGACGAAATTTATCCGGAATTCATTGTCAACTTGGGAGATGAAGCCAAAAAAACCTTTTTGTCATTGGTGAACCTAACATGGAGTTATCACGTGCCCCAGCAATGGAGGAAAGCTGAAATCATACCAATTCTGAAAAAGGATAAACCACCGGAACAGCCCGAAAGTTACAGGCCAATCTCCCTAACTAGTGCCAGCTGCAAGGTAGCAGAGAAGATGGTCGCCCTTCGACTAAACCAATATATAGAACAAAATGGTGTACTCGATGACGCCCAAGCCGGATTTGGAAGACACCGCAGTACCATGGACCATGTGGTAAACTTCACCCAACACGTCAAAGACGGTTACCAAAGAAAGATGTTCACTCTGGCGGTTTTGGTGGATCTCAAGGCCACCTATGACACCGTATGGAGGCCAATGCTCATACACAAATTAGCAACAAACGGCATATCTGGAAACCTTTTCAAGTGGATCAAGTCATCGCTGTCACAAAGACTTTGTCGAGTTAAATACAGTAACCGGAAGTCGAAGTTTCGCATTCAAAAGCAAAGCCTTGCACAGGGAGCTGTGCTCAGTTGCACATTATTTAATATTATGATCAATGATGTACTTGACGCCGTCAGAGAAGCGCCCGGTATTAAAGCTCTACTATATGCGGACGACTTACTCATGTGGGCGACGAGCAGTAGCATTATAGCTCTGGAAACAGCATTAAATGACGCACTCAAAAGGTTGGAATTGTGGACCAGTCAAAATTCGATGACAGTAAGCTCCACGAAAACCACCTTCCAATTGTTCACGCTCTCCACCAAAATACCCAGCATCTCAGTGTCCTACAAAAACACAGCGTTGGAGGAAAGCAACCTCTCTAAGTACCTCGGTGTTATACTTGATAAACGTTTAACATGGCGCCCTCACATCGAACAATGTGCGGAAAGAGCAGCCAAAAGAATCGGGATATTAAAAAGATTAACAGCCACAACCTGGGGTGCAAGCCAGGATGTGTTGATTACCACCTACAAGACATATATCAGACCCGTCCTTGATTACGGGAGCGAAGTGACCACCACAAGTAACCGTACCACCCTCAGTAAATTGGATACCGTGCAGAACACAGCACTTAGGATAATAACGGGAGCGCCTAAATCCACACCCATTGCTGCTATGGAGGCACAAACCAAACGTAGTTCAATGGAAAGCCATAGAGAGAAATTAGTCCTCCGTTTTTGGCAGAGACACAGAAGTGTTTACACGCAATGGACGAATTACAGACAGGCCACTGCCCGACTGAAAACCCAAATATCCCCATTGGCCTCCTATAAGAAGCTGGCTACAAAGTATGGAATTGCCCTGGAGAAGCCAGCACCACTTACAAATTACTGCGAGTTTTTCTACAATCTACCGAAGGCTAATTACAGCTTAAAAAACCACAATCAGACGAAATCAGCATCCTTGGACATCGAGCTGAAACAGGCTGCCCTGCAAACAATCAGCGAAGAATACCCACAACCTGATTGGTTACATATATACACAGACGGGTCATCGATCCCTGAAACAGGGGCAACCGGAGCTGCCTACTACAGTTCTAATTTTGAAGGATTCTTAGCAGTGGGAGCCCCTCAGAGCAACTACGATGGAGAAATAGCAGCTGTACAAGCGGCAGCAGCTGAACTAAACAAAATAGCCCCAACACCTAAAGCAGTCTTCTTCGTCGACTCACAAGCGGCTATCCAAAACCTGTCCCGCAATACGGAAACAGACTGCAAGAGAACGATGGAGACCAGAAAAGCCCTAAAACTTCTAGTAAATAAGGGATGGCACGTCATATTGCAATGGATCCCTAGCCATGTCGACATCTTTGGAAACGAGAGGGCAGACATCTTGGCCAAAAGGGTCCATGGCTCAACCTGCCTGTATGCCCTCGCTACAGAGCATGAGGGCCATCATCAATAGGGCTATTGACCGGACAGGCAGGCAACACCTCACACAGCTTTCCGTAGGGAAAAAATGGGAAAGTCTGGTCACCATCGGACCCATTGACCACAAACTACCACGAGCTGTGAGCGTAGCAAGGTTCAGAATGCGTACTGGCCATGACTACCTCGCAGCACACCTACACCGCATTGGTGTTCTCCCAACCCCCCTGTGCGAACACGATTTAATGAATGCAGATCACCTGCCGGATTGCAGTGGCATCAACCGCCAGGGGGACGATGATGACCCATTCAAAGATGTTCATCTATACTGGTCGGCGCGCCACCAAATGGCTCAACAGCCGGTGGGCGTTGGCTAGTTGTAGTTTATTAGGGAATGAACACCATAAAACAACTTTAAAGTGTTCTGTTTTACCTTTGTATTTGTTAGTTTTATGCCGTCAGAGATCACTAAATAATATTTTCTATGATTTAAACATATATTAATTAAAAGTTTAAAATTATTATATTTATATATAATAAACATTTTGTTGCTAATTTGTACAATTTTATAAATGCTTGCAAAAGCAGATTGCAGCTGTACAAATTTAGCACCCGCTAATATCATTCAGTGCAATTTTCGAGTAATCTATTTTACCATCTCATTTTTTTTATTTTTACACTGTCAGATATCATTGAGCAACATTTTTAGTCTGATTCGCAGTCATTTAGAATGAAACAAAATAAATTACCTATCATTTCATTCTTCATACTTTCGTATACATAAATGACACTTGTCAAGAAATAAACATAATGAAAACACTAAATTCTGATAGTTAATATATTTAAGTTTTAACATTACAATATTTGTATTAAAATTATTGTTAATATTCTCCACTATACACTAAAAATTACACCGAAAGTGTTACAATTGATTAATATGCTCAGCTGTGATGACAAATAAGTATTGTATAAACAGCGGATTATAATCGCCTTTCTGTTACATACACAGTTGACACACTTTATGTCATTTTGTTTCATCATAACAATATACAAATTGAATTTGTATCACTGAATATAAATAAATTATTTTACTTCCACTAGTTTGCCTTTCCGGCGACTATGACAGGTATGAAATGGTGTAAACGGAAATCGATTGACAATCAGTGTAGCACAGATGCACCAGTGATTACCCATTTTCAATATTTTGTAATGGGTCCTAAAACGTAATTTTGTTGTTCCCCCGTCATAAAACGTTTTAATTAAATCCAGAATTTAACCTAACATTCTTTAATCATGAAAGTATGCCAAAATAAATTAATTTTTTAATGTCTTTTTTTAAGTTAAGTGAAATACTGACAATTCTTTTTTTCTTTTCTCTGTGGTGGGTCTGTTTTGAGCATCCTCCTGTTCACAATACCTTGATTTTGATTAATAGTCTGACATAATTAAAATCAAAACATGTGTTCAATATTTATTTGGTAGCCAGTTTTATTTATTTTGTTTTACTAAAATTAGGTCAATACAACAATCACTTATTAGTATTATTACTGTATTAATTAGGATTTCATCCATTGGCCAGGTCTGCTAACTAGAATGGCTACATGATTTTATTTTCCACATACGGCTTTATCGAGGTGGCAATAACTCGTGACTGCTAATTGATCTACTATTGTTTTGCTTTTGACATGCGTTTTAGTTGGTCAAAATAAAAACAAAAAAAATCAAATTAAAAACATGGCTTCAAAATATAACCACTAAATGTGTAAGAATTTTAATACAAATGAATAAGAATTTAAATACAAAATGACTTCTCTAACACTTTCTAAAGCTGCTGACACGCTCGCTTCCTCCATACTTTCTAAAATGCATATAGTCTAGTAATAAACAACTTGGATGTATTTTTGGGTATATAATCTGTGATCTGTTTAATATAAGTTATTGAATTGAGATTATTATGAAAAGTATAAAAATAAACTTCTTAATTGGTTGATTGCAATAAAATATATGTAAGTATAATAAAAATATATGTATAAGCCTATATGTTACCTCAGAGCCAACAGAATCCACCAGAAAAAACTTCATCGAATTTTTTTTAACTAGCCTTGCGTGGTGCACGAACAAACAAAGAGGCTTATACATATTTCAAAAAAAATATTTTCATGTTCTGTTACTTTTGTTATATTATCTTAACTAATGTAATGCTAAAATATGTTTGTCCTTTCAAGTTTTTTACACACAGATAACTGGGAGTTCAGGAAATGACATAGGATACTTTTTATTATGGCAGAATTTTGTTTGAAACTGGAAAAGTATACAAAGTGTATAAGGAAGCAGCACTGCAATGGAGCAACGGATCGATATAATTTTTTTAATTGTTACATGTGCAATATAAAGGAACGACAGAATCACTCAGTTTAATCTTTAGTTTAGAGTCCTATCTATAATATTATAAATGTAAAAGTGTTTTGTTTGTCCTTTTTTCAAGTAACAGCTAAACAATGTATCGATGTGATTTTTTGCCCACAGATTAGCTTGCCAGGAATATAGATGTAAAGTTGGTTTTAAACATTTTAAACCATTTGGCTTTAAATCTGATTTTTTGCCCACAGATTGGCTTGCCAGGAATATAGATGTAAAGTTGGTTTTAAACATTTTAAACCATTTGGCTTTAAACGGTTTTTTTGGTTTTAAACCGTTTAAAACCACATTGAGCGGTTTAAAATGGTTGAATACTATGTTTTTTTTATTCTGTCGAATATAAAATATCTTATTTTGCACGGATTTAAATAGTATAATTGGTCTTAGAAATACTAAGCGGCGGCATGTAAGAGTGATGCAGAGGTAGAAGCAAGAATGACCAATTAGGCTGGTCGGGCGATAGATTGTTATTATGAATATGTTGAAATTTCAATATAATAAAAATTGAATGCTTGGCAAAATGAAAATAAAATGAGGAAACAATTATTAAAAAAGTTCTAATATTAAGAAATCATCCCTCATCGATTTTCTTCTACAGATACACAAATCAATAACGCAAGACAATAATTTTCAAAATGCAATAGGATCATTTTCTTCCATAATATTACACTTTCGCTATTAACATTCTCAAATCTATTAACGGAACTGGTAATGTCTTTTTTTGCAAAAAAGGCTTAAATTAGATCTGATAGTCATTAATTTAAGAACTCTTAAGTTGTTTAAGGTGATTCCTTCGTTTTAGTATGAATCAGTGCGAAGCGGCTCCAGTTCCTTTCACTGGCTGCAGATGAGAGTGGTATGCTCAAAATTTTCGATGCTATGTCCGCCACATCTTGATTTCCGGCTAATATTCTCCACCACAATCTAGGTTGGAGCTCTTTTATTGGGACCTAAATAGCTTTGGATGTGCAAAAATAATTTTCTTTCATTTTGAATTCTGCCATACTTTTTAGAACTTTCAATTCATCGGCACCAATTATCTTACATATTTGGAATAAATACTCAGAAGCCACAGAAATTTCATAATGAAATTACCACAATATCATGGATCTAATTAGTATGCAGCGTAATTAATAGGCTGTATGCAAAAATATTTCCTTTTTTGAATGATTGACAACAATACATCTTTTTCTCGTTCAGCCAAAAACCTTACTGTTTTTAATTTTTCTGATGTAATATTAAATAAAATTTTAAATAATAACGGAACATCCAATAGCAAAGCTTTGCCACTTTTCGATTTTAAGCTACTTATAGCAAAAAGAATTTTAACAATCTCATCAAAGGTGAACCATAAATTATTGACCGGAATGATATTTTTAATATTAGACGGGATTGTAAATTCGTGGGACATTGCTATTAACTCCAGTGCCTCTTTGTTTTTTTGATGTGAGTCTAGAATAATATATGCACCACTCCATCGAGTTTTGCAGATCAATTTCAAGCTACATGTTATCTTTCCGTATTTCTCTCTTTGGGATTTTTCAAATAATGCCATGGCTGTGTGTGTCCGTTTGATATATTTAATTACATCAAATACTTTTTGCACTCAAAGATTTTTAAGATTGATAAATCTTAAAAGTATCTTTGTAAATCATATTCATACTATGACTCACACATCCGACACATGATATATGTGGGAATGTAGACATGATTTTCCTCCAAGCAGCCTTCATATTTAATGCATTGTCGGTAATCCCTACCATAAATTTTGCGGGGCCAATTTAATTAATAACTTTAATAATTTGTTCACCCAGGAAGTGTGCAGTTTCCCTTTGGGTTTCCAGATATACAGCTTTATAAAAGATAGGTTCGGGAATTGTAATAATAAAATTTATCATATCTTTGCCAATAATATTAGTCCAATCATCTGAAATAAGTCCAAAGCCAAAGATTTGTTTAATTTGCTATCAATTCTATTTCTTATACGCACATATTCAGCTTCTAAAAGTTGGTTACTCAGAGCGTGCCTTGTTGGTACTGTATATGATGGATCAAATAATTGAAAAACTTGTCAGTATTCAGATTCTAGTAAAGACCACGGTAATCCACTAGCGTAGACAGCCCTTGCTATAGCTACATCTACATCTTCGTGATCACAAGAAACTATTTCTAATGATGATTGTCTTATTGTGGACATTGACTGATTTTGAAAATTGAGGCATCATTAGGACACTTTTTACATTTAAATATATGTTCTTTAAGTTTATTAGCCATCACATGTTTAAATTGTGCACTGCAATAATGTCACTTGTAGTGACGTGTTTCTTGCAGTCAATTTCAGTAAATTTCAAAAAGCGTTCGTTCAAACTGGCAGGACGTGGCATATTATATAAAAGAATTCACAAGTGAATTTCGTTGTATATGTGTGCACAATATGAGAACGCAAGTAGCAACTGGCAGCATGGGCAGCAGTTTTGTCAGTCGGTGGAAAACATCAAAAGACCCCAGCCGACCTACAGCGACGGAAAAATCAGTGTGGTTTCGACGCGGCGCCTTTGTCTCACAACACCTTGCCATAACGAAGCAAAACGTAATAATGCAAATATTTTTAGCATAGTACCTATGAGTAATGACTCATCGGATATTGTATCTTTTTAACTTTAAAGCGCATAGTATTTTGGTATATCGGAAAAATTGTTGGTGTAGCAATAAGTCCACCAAATATATTTGTACATTGGACACTCAATCAATTAAGTAATAAACCGGTTTTAAACTTTAGTTTTTTGTTTTAAATCGTTTTAAAAGGTTGTTTTACTACTATAGCCAGGAAATGACATAAGCTACTTTTTGTGGTGGAAAACCACATTCCGACTAATATTATAATCCTGACTTATAAATGTGAAAGTGTGTTTATTTGTTCTTCTTAAACGTCGCAACGTTACTTTCGACATGATAAATCACATCCTTCGTAAAATCCATAATCCTAATTAATGTTAAAAATTCAGAAGTGAGTTTGTCTTTCTTTCTGGTCACAACGGAGCTATGGATCAACATGATTATTGGCACAGAGATATTTGGTGGATCAGGAAATGACATAGGCTACTTTTATACTGAAAAATCTCATCATAACTAATATTATAAATATGAAAATGTGTTTCTTTATTCTTCCTTCACATTGCAACGGAGAAATAGGTCCGCGTGACTTTTTGCACAGAGAAAGTTGATGAAAGATGATTTTAAATGCGAAAGTGTGTTTCTTTGGAACGGAGATAGTTTGAGGGGCCGGAAAATGACATAGGTTACTTTTCGTCCCGGAAAATCTCATACTAACTAATATTATAATCCTAAGTACTATGACAAATGCAAAAATATGTTTATTTTTTCTTCTTTCACATAAAAAATGGAGCAATAGATAGACGTGAGTTTTGCACAGAGATATTTGGAGAACCGGAGCTGGTATAGGCTACTTTTTATTTCGGGAAACCTCATTCCTTCAGGAAAATTAATTTTTGAGGCAAAAAATACACAATGGGAATAATGAAGCAATGTTGCAACGGAGTCACAGATAGACATGATTTTTGAAACACTACATACGCAATATAATGTAGCAACAGAACCCCTCCCTTTAATACTCCCTACTTTAGACGTTTGTATACAAACTTTGAATAAATTAAGTGTTATTCTAAAATGTTAGATTAAAATTTTTATAAAAAAGGGACTCGTGAAAAAAGAATGGTGGTGTTTCATTGCTTTGCATAAATTCAAATCAAAAGTAAGAAAAGAATGGACAAAATAATTGAAATACTTCTTAAGAGTTTACTTACTAAAATAATTTACTAGAATAAATAATATTAATATAATGCTTTAAATAGTCGAATAAATAATAATTTGATAGCTAAAATAACATTAGATTGACTGCGGCAGAGAATCTTTAAAAGTAAACATGTACACGCATTTACACAAAATACATCAAAACTTATTAATAAACTAAACTTATTAGTTAACTGTTAAGCACGAGTAGAACCCGCACTACGAGGGTTCCATACAATATTTGCAAATATTAATTGTTGATAACATAAATGTATTTAAAAGTACTTCGTAGTTTGTAAAATTTTAAATTAATTTCGAATAATTAATTACAGACCTGACGAGCTCCTAAGCCTTACTCCAGCGAAGCGTCGATATGACTACCGTTACGTGATCCGGAAATAAATTGGCCTTAATAGTATTTTAATTGTGACGAATAACCAAGTAGTTGTTACAATTATTGCAGTAATCACCTTGTTATACCGTATTAACCCTTAATCTCTCTATGTCACCTACAATGTGACTTTATAACTTTACTTTATAAGCTGTATGACACAGATTTAGCGACAAGTTGTGTACGAAATTGGTTACGAGTTAGTAAACCACAGCCAACAATATTGTAAATCCCGAAAAAAACTTAAAACAACCACTTTGCACGTCAAAAACATTAATTTCCATCATAAATACGTGTTCAAATTTTCAAGTCAAAACTTGCAAAAGTGATGCATTCATATGCATTTAAATGAGAGCATGTAAGGCAGTTGACTTCAACTCACATGGTGATTGGAGCACTTGCAGTGTTGTCGATAATACCAATCTGTTTCATTTCTCCTTTCACACTCATTTACAATCGCAAAAAAGAATAAGTCGCTTAAAAATCTTGGCGGAAAGAGACGGTTTACTGACAAAATCATAAATAATTGACTAACGATCAGACCTTTTATGATTCTTTGTCATTCTGATAATGTCATCAATATTTAGGACCCATAAAATAAGTTTATTCCAAAAATCATCTCCCATAATTCCTATTTACGAGGACCTATTGAAAAACTAAAGTTTGGATAGATGTCTCGGCGGACTTACCCAAAACAACAACGAATATTTTAAATTAATAATTTGTCTGACCTCCAAAATCAAACTCCTATTTTGGCACTATTGTTGGAGCGCCATTATATATTTAAACAATAACATATTTAAAAATACATAAGACACTTGGGATGAGTTTTGGGCACCCTTTTCTCAATTTCTGTACAGAGAAGGAATATTGTCGTGTAAAATGGGTCAATCTTTGAGGAACGAAAGTAAAAAAAATTTAAAACGAACACAGCACTAGTGAAGAAGAACCATACTTTGGACCCGAAATTGGTAAAATTTGGTAAATAATACATTTTCGTTATTCATTAACAAACCATCAGTGGTTTGTAGGTACTTAAACTTGAACTTTCAATCCCACCCTTCTCAAACTAACTTTTTTAACCTGTCATTATCCATAACTTTTGCTGTAATTATAAGTAAAAAAATTAAAAATGAAACTGTTCATAATTTTAACAGCTAATTCGTATCTTTTTAGTTTGAAAATTACTATTTCTTAAGACCGCCACCGTCTACTATTTTATGAAAAATTAGAAAAGGTAGGTTACAATGGACGAAAACTATATTTACAGATTGAAAAATTTATGATTTGTTTAGACAAACTCCTTAATATACTAGTTCTATTTAAAATTAGTTCAATATATCCTTATTAACATGACTTTTCTCAAAATCCAATTTATTTAGTAATAAAAAACATTCTAGAAAAACAGCTTTTTTAGACTTTTTTATCCGTCGCTCTCATTTCACACTAAACCATCATAAACATATTGAACTTACTTATATTACTTGCAGCGTGCTTCTGTTGCTCTAACACACTGTCCCTGGTAGCCTGCGCCCGCACTGCAGCACCACGTGCCTGCTCAGTCTCATGGCGCACTGTGGCCTGCCGAGCTCTTGCCTCTGCCTGTTGTTGCCGTACCTCCTCCATCTCTGCCTGTGCTGCATCGCGTTGCTTTGCCAGGTCGTCATGACTAGAGATTTCAGAGTTAATTTCACAATCAATTAAAATAATCTGGTTCACCTACATATTCACTAAGCAGTCCAATAAAGACCTATAAGTACACTATTTGGCATAAACCTTACTAGCAAGCCCATTTAAATGTTATATTGAAAGAAACTATCACGCAAATAACATCTTTCTCGTTCAAATTGGATAGTAAACTATACTCTCTTGGCTATAGCAACTACGAAACTTGGATAATAATCTTGTCCTCTTCAGTAATCTTATATCGATGGAACAAAGAAATCTGGGTATTGGGACACAAAATTCTTACATTGATCAAATTTATGGTTTACCTGGCATTGGCAACCTCTCGCTCTAGATCGTGGACCTTTTTCTGCTCCCTACGCAACAACTCTTGCTGCTTGCATAATGTTTGCTCTGCTTTCCGCCATTGTGCACGGACTTTGCTTGCTTCTTTATTCAACTGCTGTACTTTGCTTTCTAGAAGACTTACTTCCTTTTCCCTTTTCTTGAGGGACTCTTTTAATTCACTGCAATCAAATTCCTTTTAATTAAAAAATTTTGTTGCCTATCATTAAGTTATGAAAAAATTATTATTGGATTGTTTTTCTATTAAATTAGATTTTTTTACATTTTTAGGCTTTTGGGGTTAATATTGAGAAAAGCAAAACTATAACAATATGTGGATAATGCATGGACCCAAATTTGCTTAAGAATGAAAAATGACGAGATAACTTACTACTAGAATAAGAATTTTTGAAAAACCAACCCTGGGTTTCAAACATTAATATTGTATTAAATTCGTGTTGATTTTTATATAAAAGAAATGTTTCTTATATTTTCGTGTCATACTACATTTAGACCAATGTGGGCTATGTGGGCCTCCAGGAATCAATTTCGTGGGTGGGATTTGAACCCACATCAGCGAGAAATAAGTGGAGCCCAAGAGAAATAAGGTCCACGTAAGCGGACCACCGAAATTGTTTAATTATATTCTTTGCAAAGTGCACGTTTTTACAAGTTTCCATATTAGCAGTAACACATTGTGCAAATTAAATATGTTTTTCTTTTTTTACCATTGTCCACTCTACGAAAAGACCCTGATGATCCCTATGATAATGAGCAGCACTCTATCAGCTGTGACAAATACATTTGATGTCAAGTTTGGGAGAACACGGCAAGTTGGTTACGGGAGCAAAAGTTTGGTAATCTCTGATTTAGACAACAGAGGTTGAAAACCGTGTTATCCACAAGCAAAAGTAAAATGTTTGGGTAGTTGAGACATGTTTTAGGACAAATATCTAAGTTTGGCATTTAAAAAGGCTCTTAAAGCTATTGAAATATACCTAATAATGTCAAGTTCATGGTCTATTAACAATTCTTAAATACTAAAAACAATAGTTTGTTGATTACTAATCCATTCTCTAATCAAGTTTATAATTGTTATTACAGGTTATACTCAAACAATTCCAAAAATAATGCCTTCTTAGGAAATGTTACTTCTCTTCGAAAAAAAAAAGCACTTCTTTATTGAGTCAAGCATGTATTTTCCTCAAAATGTAAAATTTTTTCATAAAATTTTGTTTCACTTGTTAAGCTTCATACAAGGAATAAATCTTTGCATGAGAAAAAACTCTAGCATAACTGGGCAAAATTCATAAAAATGAGGTTTTATATAAATTGTATAAAAATTATTAACATTGCCTCCTTCCTAGAGTGAGAACAAAAAACTCTTACATGAATTCAGAAAGAATAACATCTCTTTCAAACTTGGGTCTCCTTTATTTTGATTCACAAAAATAAACAATATTTTTGAAAAAAGAAATTCTAAAATAGTAAGGTAAGGACTAGATGAAATTTCTTTACTTCATCACATTTTTATCATGAACATGGAGCTCATGGTCAGTGATATCTCAATGATTTAGACAACAGAGTAGAGAGTGTAGTCTAAGCTCGTATTAATAGAAAAAACATAAAAGCAGATTAAATTTCGATTACGTAAGTCTAGATTAATATGAATCACCGTATTAGGTCTCTGATGATTCAATAGACTCATATTAATCTAGTATTAACTAATACGAGTTTGAAAATTAAAGATTAGTCAGTCGAAGATTTAAGTTTTGATCCAATACCTCCGACTTGTACAATTTGTACTGTGCATCAATCGTTTTAACTTCAGACACATCTTAATTAACATATTGAATTGTTTATTGATAGTCATAAGCTTCACTTGTAAATTTGGCTAAAAGTATTGCGTTTTAGAGAATAATAAAATGAACACGAGAAAGAAAAACTATACAGAAACAGAAAAAACATACTACTGCAAATATGCACCAACGGAGTAAGCGTCAAAATGAAGAAAAATGCTTGGCACGCTATTGCCAAAAAATATGATGCTAATGGCATTACTAATGAAAGGGTGAATACAGTCCGACAGTAATGTTTATAATGAAAAGTAAAATCAGAATTAATTTGCATGAATGTAATTTCTTTTTTTTTAAATGTGCTATTTTTTTTAAATGTACTTGATTTGTTTCTTTAGGCAACTGGAAGTCAGTTGTGCTGACTTTGGTTTAACATAAAAGTCAAATAGAGACATTTGGCAAAGAAAAGGCAGCAGCGGATGGTCACCGGCAGAGGAGACGCAATTACCGCCGTCCAAATTGACCCCGTCGTTTCTTAATATCTCATCTCAATAAGCGTACAATTAATCTTTTATTTATAGTGTTTTTTAGAAAGTGTTTAATATAGTAATGGGGCACTGAAAGATTTCAGAATAATTATTTTATACTGAAGAAGCGGTATTACAAATGAAATTAGTTTGTAATTTAATCACTTTTAAAATTATGAATTATAAAATTTATTTAAGAACCTTTCAATTGGACTTTTCTTTACTTTTTTTTTATTAAAGAGACAATTAAATTTTCAATAATAATTCACACAGTCATTATTTTGTTGTATGTAATACGGTAGATAGAAGCTAAAGGAAGTTAATGTTTTATAATTTTAATATGTTGACAAACTTTGCAAGCGAGGGTCTATAAATGTACATTACAATCTGGTATGGGATTCCAATGAAATCAGATTTTCAAATTGAAACTATATGAAAAAATGATTTGTACCATCTAGTCCAAACTAATTTAATGCCTTTTTTTCTAATTATAGGCAAAGCAAACCATGTTGATACTCACATTGCATTTCAATAACAGAATTTTTACTTAATATAGCTTCTGTCATCATTTGTACTTGAATCCAAATTTAGAATTCAATTTGTCAGAATACAATACGTTTTTAGAAGTATTTGTTAAATTACCAAATATAAAGAATAAATATGTATTGACAACTTCCTGAATTAAAGTAGTCACTTGCTTATATCATCTAGTCTAAACTAATTTGACGCATTTTTTAACATTCTAGTTATAGGTAAAGTGAACCATCCAGTGCAAACTAATTCAATGCACATTTTAATATTCTAGCCAAAGAAGAGAGGTAAAGTGAGTCATGTTGCTAGTCAAATTCAATTTCTTTATTAGAATTTTTGTTTCCCAATTAATAACACAACTTGTCAAAATACGTAAATAAATGTTTTTATAAGGATTTATTCATCACCAAATGTGAAAAATAAAACATTCTAAATTAAAGCAGCTCTAACACAATTTATCATTGATTTCTAATCGGTGCTACTTCCCTGTAGATATAATATGATACGAGTATCTGTATTATTATCTAAGTACATTTGAAAATGAATTGTATGTTTATTAATATTAGAGAGATTAGATAATTACAAAGCAAAAATGTCACAATACAGTTTTCAAATCTTCTTTTCAATGTATATAAATATGGCGATGTCATTCCAGATGATAAAGAATTAATATAAATAAAAAAAAATACAACATACTTTAGTAAATAAAAGTTATTTCTTAAAGTATAAATATTGTTAAAAATTAATACAATTAGTAAAAGAAAAAATAATACAGAATCAGATAAAACATTACTAATAATATTTACTTTATAACGTCTTGATTGAAAACAAATGAACAAGTGTAACAATAAACCGAGTAAGTACATAGAGGAAGTAAGTATAAAAAGCCTTAATTGATTGCAAAATAGAAATCAATCAAAGCCTATCGCCTCACAGATCCCAAATCTGTTTCCAAGGGAATTGGAACATTGACAACTTCTTCCAATAACTCCTCAGTCTAACTAACTATATTATGTAAGACAGCACAGCTAAATATGATATTGACTATGGTAGTGAGCTTATTACCCATGCCACGGCTCAGACGTGGGGATATAGGCTCAGATGTGTATATTCCTTGTTTTTATGTGAGCATTATTATAATTCTGCTCACTGCGTGTTTGAGGACTAATTACTAACGGTGTTGAAAGAAATGGAAAGCATGTGTATCCATTATCTCCTAACAAATGCCATCTGATATCTGATCTCTTAGTTTAATAAAAAGTAGTGACATTTGTAATATGCGGCTATCATGCATGCTACCCGCAAATCTTGCAATTATATATAAGAAATTCTCCACAAAGACCAGCTACTGATTAGGAAAAATAACAAATACTGTAGATTTATAATTGAAAAGGTAAAGTTAGTAACCTCAACCATACACACCTGAACAATAAATTAAAAATATGATTTTTTTATTTTTGAAAGCTCCACTATGCATGTGTCTAACATGGATACATATAATACGTATATGAGTATAATCTATAGAAACAACCACACCAGGAATTCCATAAGATTGTTGTGTTTTGCCCATTTCTTGAAATAATATTTGGTTTTCCATCTGGTTTTCGGGGAATTTAATTAAATCTGGAGTCAATGTCGATAGTGTATCTGATACCTTACCGTAATAATATTGGAAACAGTGCCTTGCAATATTTGGTGAAGATCGCCACGGTCTGAAATGGCCGACATGATCGGCGTGTAATTCCATTTTTAGAAGCAACATATAATGTTACTTCACAAATTAATACCATTTAATAATATATATCTTAAAGATACAAACCTAGAATGAGGCTGATGCATAGAAACGTAAGCATATTAAAAGTTGAATGGCCGGACTAACAGGTAATCCTCAATTCGAATATGACGTTAAAGCTGTTTAAATTGTTGGAAAAATAAACGATAACACGCAATCATTAGAAAATCTATATCGTCATTTAAACTCTTCTTCGGAACAAAAATTTCTTGATATAATTGCAAGATAAGCAGGTTTGCAGCACCCTTATATATTGCTTTGGTAATCGACTCTCTATGGCATCATATTGTTGGTAGTCATATATAACAAATATATCATAAACATCGTACTCACTCATTCTTCTTTCCGAATGATAAATGCAAGTAAAATGATGTGATGGCAATTACTGAATAGTTACTTTAATAATCTCAAATTAATTTTGATTTGATGTTTTGTCATGCTAATCTAGTATGAAACCACCAATTTCTCGGTTTACGTAGTTATCGTTTTTGAGCTGTCAAACCTACACTTAGTTGGAAATTTCGTGTCTATTAATACATCATTTCCAAATCTAAACTTAATTCTTGTCTATTGAACCGCAGAATCAACCCCTAAAACTTAAAAGTACGAGCTAATTAATCTGTGGTTAGATAGTGACTATTGAACAAAAATAGCGTTTAATCTGGTTTTAAGTAACAATTTAATCTAGTCGGCGTCTAATACGAGCCCTAAGTTGCCAGACTAAAATAACATTTAAGTGATTGGCCTAAACCTTTATTTTTCTAATTTTACAAAATAAATAACATCTTAAAGCCTTATCATCCCTTGTCATTTTAATTTTATTTTGTTTTCTACAGTTTTATTTTACGGTTTTTTATTTTTCATTTATTCTTTAAGGTGTGTATAACAGGAGTGGAAACTGGTTAGTAAAGTCAGTTTATCAATCTAAAAGTCAGTTCGTCTAACATAGTTCATAAAGTCAATATTTTCAAAATACACACTCAATTTTAGTATTAAGATGCCCAATTATGAAAATATTTTATATACTAAAGGCTTTGAAGAGTGAGATGTTTGATTTATATGACTTTCTTTGAATTCTGTGAAAAATGCTTTATATGTACAGTGAACTGTACAATAAATTTACACACATGATCGGATATATATGTTACAACAATAGTAGCAATAAAAACCCTACAAAATTAAGTTAATTCTGATAAGTTTGATTATGCTAGAAAAAAGCTAACGTCATTAACATAGCAAACACACGTTAGTGTTGGAGCTTTACTAACTTTACTTATATTTAATATAAGAAAAGTTTTTTTAATATAAAGGTTGGCTATGAGGACCAATCATTAAATACATATTTTGCTTTTATTCTTTATCTATCGGTTGATAAATGTTCTTTATACAACCAAACTGTCCAACATGTGTTGATTACTTGGTCAATAAAATCAGTATTTCTTTTTGCTGAAAATCAGTTTCCGTCCTCGGTATCAGTTTACTAGACGAGTAGTTTGCACTTTTTTTTCTCATAACCTTTCACTGTGAGCTAATCATCAACTAATTCATTTTCAAATTATCGCACTTTGACCTTTATTTCGAGTATTTCATAATTTTGTAGACGTATTGTAAAGACAATAAATCAATAAGTTATGAGAATATCGCTCAATTATTTTTACAATTTATTAGACGATACCATAGATAGGTTTAATTTATTTTTAAGATCACCGCTAATCGCTACAGAAGAAAATTAATTACAATATAGTGTGTTCAAAAAAGAATCGAACACGAAAAACAAAAGGTAGTAAAGTCTGAGGCGAATAGCTGCTTGAATTTGTATTAATTTTGTGATTGTATAGTTATATTCTTTAAAATATTAAGAAAATGTGAAAAAATCACCCGATACTTTAGTCACAGATTTTAATTAACTATAAAATAAAAAATGAAAATTTATAATAAAAAAAAGATTAAATCAAAGGAAAATATTGTATGTATCTTACATAAACATCTGTTACATTCTTCTAAAACATTAGTCTGAATGAAAAAAATGACCATGTTTAACTTATGGTGCTACTTTTATGGTCATTTTGGATATTAACTATTAAATTATAATAATAACACACTTGAGATTGCTAACTTTTACCTACTCGGCTCTCAGCAGTCCTATGATAAATTGCTATCACTTACCACAAAATGGGATTTTAAACCCAATTTGTAACACTCTGTATTTTTCTTTTATAATTATCTAATTTCCTAAGTTTTTTAACCTTGAGATTAACAGTAAAAACATTCAAATATTGTTATTGTTACTGATGACAGACTAATTTCATTCTATAAACTTCGTAAATATGGAGTCAGTATAGACACTACCTTGCATGATGGTAATGTTGACTTAATTATATATAGAAACATTTGTGAAAAGTACAGTTGGATACGTGTATTATACATGCAAATAATAATTTGAAATACAGATTATTCTCCAAAAAGCTGATAACACTAACTTTTTGATCAAGGTACAAAATGACTTACTTTATTTTATCATTATTGGTAGAAAATCCATTTTCCAAGTTCCTTAATTTATTGACCAATTGATCTATTCTTGCGGATTGTTTATCGTATTCTGCAGACAGAATATTAGATTCCTTTTCGATCTCCTCGATCTCGCTCCAATAATACTCATCTTGGAGTCGCCTTTGCTTCTCGCGAACTTGGTCTCCTGTCTGCAGTTGCTCATAGCATGTTTCCCACTTTCGCAACTCCTTGTCAAGTTCTTTGAATGCCTATGGTAAGAACCAACATTCTATTTTAAATCAACAAAATTTCATTAAAGCACAGTACGCTCTAGTAACGCAGGTATGAAAAGTCACAAATTTATGAGTATATACATTTCTATAGTAAACAATGACCATATGATATAAATTAAAATTACTAATGTTAATGTTATGAGCAAAATTACAATTTAAATTTAAACTGTGTCCAAAAGCGGTACAATTCAACTGATTTACTACACTAGTTACGTTATTAATAGTTGTTCTATTAAATTACATGCAAAGTTTATTAAATCACAAGACAGTTGGTAGCAATGAAACAGTCTTAGAATTTTAAATATGAAGACAAAATGTCATCAATATGGTGTGTCGGTTTGATCACAAGGCATATGACCTTTGAGGATGCAATGCACCGCAAAGACCCAGGTTCAATTCCCGGTCATTCATTAAGTGGGGCTGAACTGGTCTTCTGGTTGGCTGTAAGAAACTGCTCTTGTAGCAATAAGTCCGCCATATGTATCAGTCAGATACATTAAATCCAGAAAATATGTTGATACAAACATTGTTGTATAAAACATAGCGTATTAGTGCTGCGTTCTTAATTTAATTTGCAATTGTCTTACCAGGCTCACACAAGCATTGGCACACATATTATGAGAAGATATTAAATATAAATTGTGTTACAGTCTCTTTAAGGTGTACCTACATCTGTAAGATGGAAATGAACAGAACATTTGCAACATTACTAGTGCAGCCCTATGTCTGTCTGTGGCAGCTGATTTTCTCAGAAACTGTTTAACATAGAAAATTTAAATTTGACTAGTAATAGAGCTTATTGACCTGCATATTTCACAAAAGAATAAAAATTTAAAAATGTTAAGAATTTTGAAGTGGGCTAATTTGATTATAAAATAATGATGAATATAAAAAAATTATTATAAAAAAATGTTTGCTTTCAGCTATATCCCTATACAGCTGAAAGCAAACATTTTTTTATTATTTGAAAGGGAGAGTCATAAGAATTGTTTCCAGAATATTATGTACCAATCAAACATGTTCCTCCCGTCTTTGAAATAGTTAAAGTTAAATTGTGAGAAAAATAAGGTTAATAGAAATTTATCTAAATATTACTGAAAAATTAGTAATGATTCTAGAGATCATAATTTTTAAGAAATTCACCTTTTTATTATGCCCGTGAAAGATACACTAGGCATCTACATGGTGAATAATAAGTATTTCTAAATAGTTTAACATACCTTAATATACTTTCAAATGTTTAAGTTACTAAACTCTTGCAGTCCGAGTTATACTAATTTTTTTATCGGAGTAATATCATAAATTCATTTTTTGAAAACAGACATTACATACAATGTAAAACAAATTGTAAAATATGCACTTTTGGTTTTACCAATGGTTCCCAACACTTGAACTTTTATGTATAAGTGACAACTTGAAGTATGTTTTCCAAAATTTCAAGATAAATTCACCTAATTTTTATTCACAACTAAATGAAACTATGTGATGTAGTATTATTTCTATTTTATTTAAATTCTTTATCACGGCCTTGGTTTCGTTGTATGACATCGTCAGGTGAGCAATTTGTAAAAATTAATTGAATCTTTTTCAAATTTGCAATTGAATCTTTACAAATTAGACGTGTGTAACTCTGTACAGAAATAATTAAGTATTCCAAAACATCACTATGTTCCAAATGATGCGAAACAGTTTCATTATGTCAAACGTCTCATTTGAAACATTGTACTTCGAGTACCGAACCGATGAAAAGAAACGTAGCGAATACTGTTCCATTGATTCATTTCGATGAATGAGATATAGATATGGATGGTGCGCAACAAGTTACAAAGAAATGTTTATATAAATGATATATTTTATTCGCCTACAGTTATAGTACTGACTCCTTGTAAATTGATTTGTATTGTCACCGTATGAATGCGGCAAGTTTAAATATTTGCCGGTTTGTTTTTAATATATAAATATTTAAATTAAGCAAATTAATACGCTAATACACTGTTTTGTACCTTTTATTCTATCAGATGGAATATTAAAATTTAAAGTATTTAAAAATTCCATGTTAAAAATTTGAATGTTAAATACCTCTCGTATTAAATATTAACTATTGAATATTACTATATTAAAATCCTACTGTCAACAATTTGTATAATAAAATTTTTCAAATGAATTTACCAAAAACATGGGAAAATCGTATATTGAAATAAAGGAAAAAATAATAAATGGTTCATTTTACTTATAATACCTACACACACTTTAAAATGAGCCCAAAAGCAATATTTATACATCCAAAATTGTAACAGTAATAAAAAAATATTAATTTTTATCAATTTCCATCCGGACAGTAAAACTTCAAATTAAATATTTCAACATTCAAATCAGAGCAAAGATATATTCGGCCCACTGCGAACACCGTCGATACATTATAGCAATATAAAAACATTTATTTGATATCTGTTCCGTTCGGAACACTGAGTCAAGTCCTAAATGTTCCAAACGATCTTGGTAATACATACTTTATTGCTACCACATATATAGTAATTGAATTTAAAGTCACTCATTATTTAGATATTTGTTTAGAGTATTTCATAATCAAATAATAATGAGTTTCCTATGACCTCCATAAATTGGGAAATCCAAACCTCCTTCGCTGAAATTCGCTCAGAATAAGGTTGCAAACGTACTTAAGGGCAGGACAATTATGTTAAGTTATAAATAGTTAAAAACATACTAACATAAGTCCGATTATACAAAATTCGTATAAGAAGGTTTTAATATAACACATTCAAAAAAATTAATAAAATGTTTATAAATTGACATAAATATCAAGATCTTCATATAAATTTACATAGACAATTGGCAATTAAAAAAAAGCTGCGATGCCACTGCCATAACACTGCAAAATGTGGCCGATGGACGTCAGGATGTCTCGCTCCTGTTGTAAATTACAACAGCTAAGTGTATGGGTTCATTGTGGATTTTTAAAAATGTAAGTACTATGTTGTCAGCAATGTAAGTACTATGTTGTGTTGTGTTATTGATGAAATACACGTACAATTAATAATAAATCAATCATAAATGGATTAAACTTTGAGTTTACTTTTTTGAAAATAGAGTTTTGAGTTTTTTTTTTTAATTATAAATAAAAATTATATATTTTTTGTGCTTTTAATATTTTGTTTCTAGTCTTTAACAGAAATGAAAATAAATCGAAGTTAATGTTAGCACGATTCAAGCGTATTGTGGGTAACTTTAATATGTGACCATTAGAATGTTAAACAAAACAACTGTGACTGAAATGTCACAATTCTTTTAGTTCTTGATATTTTAAGTTGATAAGTAAAATTTACGAACGGAGACCTCAACGCATTAAATAGCAATATGAACCACAATGATACTTCAAATATACCAATGTGGTTAAAGTGAATAAGACATTACTTTTTAATTTTATTATTAAAATCTTCAAAACCAATATGACTGATTTTTGAGAAATACTCTAAATTTTTCAAATTTTCATTTACTTAATAACATCATTATAATAAGATTTTACAGAGCTGTATTTTGAGATTTCGCACCAAAAATGGTCAAAGGCGACAAACATAATTGATGGGTGTTTTTCTTTTGTTTTAGTATCAGTCATAAGGTAGATCAACGCCTTAATATCTTATCAGGACATAATGCATAATACATAAAAAATGTATACATTTATCATTTCCAAATTTAACTGCCGCTGTACCATTGCCTGTTTACATACATACAGTATTAGCATCTAACAAATCATTGTAACTATTTGCCTTACTAATTCGCAGCTTTATTTAGCATTCTGTCAGAAATTTTGTTGATTATAAATATCTAATAAGTGCCATTTACTTTAATTTCTTCTTTTATTTTCTGTGTATCTGACCTTATCAATTAAGTAAATTTAAAAAGAAAAAATAAAAAGTGACACATTCCTTTTTTTGTCTTTATCAGTCGATTGCTGAGAACATATTATTTTACTTTAGGTTATGGACCCAGACTCGTTTCCTAACCAATTATACAATTTTTTTGTCAGTTGGTGTAGTTACAAAAGTGTAATTGTGTAGTAAGGATGAGTTCAAACTTTGTCACCAACATGCCTAAGCTATTACACAGGAACAACTATGATGAATGGGTGTTTGCCGTGGAGACTTTGCTGATCTTGGAGGGTATGAACAAATGTATAAAGAGTGAACATGATGCCATCCAGGGTGCAACCGCAATTGCAAAGGATGCCACGGCCAAAGCTAAATTAGTGCTCACAATTGACCGTCATTGTATGTGCATATAAAATAATCAAAATCTTTGAATGAGTTAAGGTTGAAAGTAAAAAATTTGTTTGACGACTCGGGATTTTCAAGGAGGATCACTTTGCTTCTACATTTTATCTCAATAAGACTGAAAATGTGCGATTCCATGATTTCACGCAAATTGTGGAAACAGCGCAAAGGCTGAATAATAGCAGATTTAGTATTAATGATAATTGGATTGGATCCCTACTTTTAGCTGGATTACCAGATCATTACATGCTTATAATAATGGCTATCGAATATTCGGGCAATAACCGTGTATAGTGGAGACATCAGAGACAAGTGAACAGGATAGAGGTTCTGCATTCGCTATAAAAAAATGGCAGAAAAACCGCAATGTTGGTCATACTGATAGTGCCGCTAGTAATAAGGCCAAACAACATCAACAAATTATGATAAAATAAAAACATCAAATGCGAAAGTAGTAATTTGTTACAAGTGCAAACAAATGGAACATTATGGCAATCAGTGTCAACTATTAAATAAAGTACAATAAAAACAAAAACACTAATGCATTTAATATGGTGTTTTTAAAAGAAAAATATAGTAAAAACAACTGGTGTGTTGATTTCGGTGCAGGTGCACATATATCACCGAATGAGAGTTGGATGCTGATTATATTACATTCTAAATTCCAGAGATTTTCGTTGCAAACCAAACTAAGGTACCCACCGATTTTATACACAAGCAATATAAAACTAATTTCTGATCGAAATTACGAAGTTACAGTGAAGAATGTTTTGTGTACTCTGAATCTCTCGACTAACCTGTTGTCAGCCAGTGAACTAATCAAAAATGGAAACAATGTCATATTTTAAATCAAATCACTGCAGAATTTGTTGCTGAAGCAGACTTGATGGACGGTGTTTACAATTTAAAAACACAAACAAAATAGGTTGTTTGTTGACAGTTTCCACAATTGTAGACGACGATATATGGGACAGAAGGTTAGGACACATTAATAGCACTGATATGAACAGGACAAACAATGGCATTGTACACGAACAATAGATTTAAACTATCCTGATAATTATGACGTAACCAAATCAAAGTGTGAAGTATGCTGTGAGAGCACACATACAGTCACAGTTACCATTCTCAAATACTGGCCACAGAAGTACTGATACTCTACAGCGTATACACTCAGATATATGCGGCTGACATTTACATATTTTTTCACAGCAAAAGTGAAGCTTTGCTTTACTTTCAAGAATTCAAATCACTTCTTGAAAATCAGCTAAATAAGAAAATTAAGTACTGAGAACAGACAATGGGCTGCGAGTACTTGCAAGTACTCGAATTTATTACCATTCGAAAAATATTAGAAAAGCTAAGGGATCATTCACCAGAGATCTAACCCATATACACCAGAACAAATTAGGCTAAGTGAACGCCCCAACAGAACAATTGTAGAAAGGGCTAGGTGCTTATGATTTTAAAGCAATTAACAGAGCGGTCTACGGTTTGTGCAATAAAAAGTACACTGTGGAAACATACCACTGAACAGCAAACACAGCGAACATAAACCTGTTTCAGGATTTATTTCCTTAGATTATGGTATTACGCAATCAAAAACTGTATCTTCAGCATTATTCTTAGTTTACTTTATTTTTTACTATATCACAGTCAGAACAGCTACCGATAAGTAGGTTACAATTACCTGTTTTGTTGATGTTTAAGTACATGATACTAAGGAACGGTGAACAAAGCTATATTGGTTATAAAATAAATATCAAATTAAAAAAGTTGACTTTCGCGACGAATCTCATCGCCCGCTGTCTACTTAATCTAAAGTCTCAGTCAAACCGAAGGTGTCATAAATCATTCAAAACCTTGCCAGAAATCAAACACGGAACCCTTTTGTCAGGCGCAAGCGTTATACCTGCTGTGTTACAAACTGTACCAAATTATCCCTACTACTATTTAATTTTCTATATTGGGAACATGTTTCATTTGTCAAATGTCAAATTCATGGGTTAATTCCACGGTATTTTAGCCAAGACTTTTTTTAAGTCTGTAAATGATATAATAACCAATATATTTGTGTGCTATGTATCCTTTAATATTAACTCAATTTTATCCAAAATTTGTATGAAACCCTCATAGTGAGAGTTCTACTCATGGTGGACAAGTTTTTTCTGAAATTCGTCTTAATATAACCCAGAGATACCTACTTAAGTCTATGCTAAAAAATATAGTATTTGGTTATTTATGTTTCTAATTACATTAAACTATATACTTTTTTCCATTTTGCTTAAAATTTATGTGCTTAACCTAAAAACGTTACTTCAATAAAAAACAAAAATTATTTTCAACCCTTTTTCAAGTAAAAGTAGTGTCTGCAAATGTTAGGCCCTATCCGCTTACTGAACTCAAAAATACACAGTCAATGACTAATATAAAAACTATCTAAGAACACTGCCCATTCTGTATCAGCCAATTTAAAATCATGACATATGTTATGAAAACATGCTGAAATTGCCAATTTGCCAATCCCTAGGTTTAGTAATTTTATTGTTAATTAATAGGCCATTGTTTTTAATGACTTAATATTTTCTAGTACTTAGTCTTGTTCCGTAGATAAACTAAATATCCCGGTATCTCTTGTCAATCATATATTTTCTTTACTTATTCTCTGAATTTTCAATCCTTAACATACCTGCCTGTCCCTAGAAGACCAACTTCACAAAAACCTAAATTTCTCCTAGAAAACTGGATAAAGTAACTGACCCTCTTGAATAAGACATAATAAATTTATTATATGCACTATTAGAAAGTCTAATGAAATTTAAAAAGCACTTGAGCCTTAATCTTTCCAAAGGTCAGCATAATTTTCTAAAATTATATATTTCAACGACAAGTAAAATAACATTAGAACTTGCCTCATTTTTCTTTTGCCATATGCTGATTGCCCTCTCACAGTTTTCAAGTGCATGGTTGTAATTTGCTTCTGTTTGATCCATATTTGTAGCTCTCCTGAAGAGTGAATATTTCTTTTTTGCATCACTGGCATGAAAATTTCTTGCTTCATCTTGATTTAATACACAAATGGGATTATCAACTTGTATATCATGAGCAAGCGTTATAGCGCTAACCTCTTCAAACTTTGTAGAGATTGTTTCTCCTGTTGACAATTAAGAAACAATATTTAGCTTAAGTTCAGAGTAGAATAATATCTTACGCTATGTATTTCATTGACATGGTTGCCGTCATGGTTGGTTGGACATTTGCCGTCTACCATCTAATTATATAAAATTTACACCTAAAATTTCGTAAACGTTGCTATACTGGATTAATTTCTTTATACTGTTAAGTTTTCATATAATTTTAAATATATCATATATGAGCAAACTCTTCTAATCAAACTATTGGATCACAATTAGACGTGTAACATGATATGGAAGACTTAATGGATAAAAAAATTAAAAAACTCATCAGATTCTGCATATTAACAATTTTGCCAAGATAGTATGTAGCATTCTGGATATGATTTAAAGGCAAAAAATAGAGAGAAAACATTTTAGGGACAACAAGTTTTTGTGAAGTTTCTAGAGAAGACATATTTACATTGCACTCCCGTTGTTCCAGATGTCATCCCAGTTTAGTCCTCTAATTGGCAGCATAGACAAATAAGGAATATTATTAGCATACAGTATAAACCTCAAATATGAGATTAGTTTGTGTGATTTCGAGATCAAATTTGTTAATGTTAACGAGAGAATGTCAAATCTGAAAATAAAATATAATTGAAGTATTGATCAGATTTTTACTATTCTTACCTGAAGAAGACTTAATTTTGTAAGATGAGCCTCCAGAAGAATTAATGGTTCTGACAATTGTTATAGTGTCACCGTAAATATTTGATTTGTAAGCTTTCGCACTGCCATTCTTGATTTTAATTTCAATAGATGCTGTATTTGCGCCCTTTTTTATGAATGCTACAGAAAACAATAAGATAATCAAAGTAAAGATGGTTTTTAAATAACGATTTCAAAAGTCTAACCTTAGACACTTATTTTGATGGTTCGGTTCAATGATCAACATCTAAGAGATGATAAAAGAAATTAATATTGATCGATATACTTGAGGAAACATTGGTTATAAAATTAAATTGCTCGGTGAGTTTATCCCACATTTCATTTCACAAAATGTTTATTCTGTCATCTACCGGCTTCAGAAACCATTAATTGTGCAAAGTATGAGATTTTATTCACAAGTAACAGTTATCATTACTTAGTACATAAACTTGATAAATTTAATTTCCCTTACACACTATGTTAATATGACGGCCTTTCCTACTGCTTAACAGTAAATTGTCTAAAACTGTAAGACATGATTTGAACGTTGTTTATGTTTCTTCAGTCACACAGAAAGAGCATTACACCATCACAAAACAATTATTTTATTGAACCAAATTCTAACAAAGAATATGAGTAGGATTTATATAATTGGCAAGAATTTTAATTCTTTTAAATAGTCGGTATGACATAACATAATAACGTTCTTGATATGACATAATGTCATCATGTCTTTTTTGTGGATAAAATTTCTAGTATATGAATAAACACTTTGTATGCTATGAATAACTGATTTCCTACTAAAGATCACATTTTCTAATATTAGTAATATCTACATTGACAACTGAATTAAACATATCAATACTGCTAAGTGATTCTTAGGGGGCATTCAAATATTATGTAAGTAGACTGTAAGGTGGGAGGTCTAAATTTTTCTTATTTTTACTGACAAAGAGGGAACAAAATATTTTAAGTAGAGATTACTTTACAAATTTGATGCAAAATAAAACATTTCAGATAAGTTGCCCTTTCTACACCAATTGTGTTTATCTCTTCTTTAAAAACAAAAGTCCCACTTGGAGAATTTTTCATGTCGCCATTGTTTGTAAAAATAGTCCATTTTGGTGTGATGCTCTTTAATTCAGAGAATTTTAAACATAAGTCAAAAAGAAACAAGCAAATATAAATGAAATATCACTCGTTAATAAGACTCTTTCAATTACACAGTGACAGATGAACTTAAGAACCACTGGATGCATCATACTTATACAACCCCATAAGCTATGTGTCGGTGTAATCCAACCTGCGGGCAATATCAATAAATCTCTCGTCAGTTATACAGGTTATTGATATGAACACATTGAGACATAAAATATAAAGTTAATATTGAGTAGTGCATTAATACTAAACATTTTATTTTCTGTTTTAATTTCGGTATGTATTAAAAAACTTACAAATGTTTTTTACGGGTCATTCAATCAAGTCAATTTTGGGAAGTATTCAGATTTGATATCTCAGTTTTTCATATTTTTGATATCCAGCACTATACTATAGACTTTCGAGAGTGTTCAAGTATTACGTAACACAATTTTCGAAGATTTTTGACCCCCCCTTATGACACGGGTAGCAACTAACATGGTCCCTATATGTATATTCCTTTATTATCTTCATGAATAAACTGCTGTGCCCTCTGCCTCTTTATTCATTGCATGCACAATGGTCAGACTGTGGTGATGAAAAAAATGACTAAATATTATGCACCAAGTACTTTTTGTAAATCAAAATAAATTCTATGAAAGTATCCACTTATTTTCCTTCTTACTTTACAGGCTTAGGATTATCAACCTAGATTGTAATTAAATATAAATAAATTATAATCAATAAAGAGCAATGTTTTGAAAAACCCACTACAGATGTAGACATTGTAATTGAAAAACATTTAAATAATTTTTTTGACAACCCCCTGATTACAAGAAAGTAAGAACCTATTAATATAATTACAAACCTGAAAAAGTCCATATGCCATTGTCATTTCCATTCCTAATATCAATTAGGTTGTAGCAGTATAGAAAAGCTATTTGAGCACCTAAGAGAATTTCAATTCAACTAATAAAACTGCTAATTTTTAGGCATAGACGGGGAATGATATGATGAGTCACCAGGTCATGGACTGTGTTTATGTCGCCATGAATATTGTATCACCATCCTACCACTGTGACAAAGATCAAAATAAACAATGATTTTGTCACTGTAATGATATTTATACTTTCAGGGAGTGCTGTGTGGTTATGGATGAATAATGTCATATGTATGTGTATGTATATCATCATCATATATATTAATACGCTAAGGTTAAGATGTTACTCTCCCTTTTTAGAAAAAACCTCACAACTAATCCACATAAATTATATATCATTTTATAGATAATTGCTTGCTCTACCGGCATCCACAACTAAAAAATTTATTATTGCTATTGTTTTTGCAAATTAATTAATTATTAAAATTATATACACAAAACAGCAATACTGCCATCTAACGGCTCAACGTCAATATGATTGACGGTTGGTAAAATTTTTGTTTAATTTCAAATCCACTCACGTATAAATAAAGTGGCGCTTTAGCTCAATGCTTTTGATACTTGCGCCTCTATATGTCAATTTTAGTAAAATATTTGTTTGATCTGTCATCTGAGCTTCATAATGGAATAAATAATGCGAAGACTTCGCACGGGTCACGCTAGTATATATATATTTGTGTAATTATATATATAACTACACAAATATATATATATATATATATATATATATATATATATATATATATATATATATATATATATATATATATATATATGTATATTCACATCCCACAATGCATTTAAAGTGGCATCCACCTGCTTGTTGCGTCCGATATACAGACGTCGGATGGAAAATAGTGCAAATCAACTAGTTATTCATAAACATAGCAATGTGTTGAAATCAATTTTGAAAAAAATTTGGAAGTCATATTTCGCTCAGAACTTAGTATCATTGAGTTTCATGAATTGCCATTACAAAAAAGACAGCGCCGCAATACACGTTTACCATATTCCATTACTAGCCATGCAGCGCGGTATCAAATATGCGATGTTGCCGATCAGTATTGGCAGTTAAACATATGGTGAGTTGAGACTAAAATCAAAATCAAACAGTTTAAATTGTCAAATGTAACATATTGCGTTATGCATATGCTGCTGTACATTGCACGTCCTATTTAAAATACAAGACAAATTATGTTTATCTTAAGTTAAACATAATTTATTTTCATACAAAGTAAAATAAAATTGTTTTTACCTTTACTGTCTTTGGACCAGTTTTTTTTCGATCACAAAGTATTGAAACACCTAACACATATCGCCAGTTCTACATCAGCCAATGTATTTTTTTTTGGTTAATTAGTTATTACTCAATTATCTTACAATCATAGTACCTACCTATGCTTATATTTCTACTCTGCGAACTGTCTAAGTTAATGGTTGTGTTACTACACATTGTTATATCATGTGTTGTATAAATTTTAATTGTGACTTATAAAAACTCCCATTCCGGTATACTATTTTCAAATATTGTCATTACTTTAGACAAAAAGTCATCAAAAATCATTTTAATTTAAGACCCTATTATTTTAATGGTCGGAATATTATTGTGTTCAACGAACCATACGATACTTTGGCCGAAATGAGGGCCCCTGGAAGCTTTACTCTTTTTCTTAAGTACTTTGGTGGTATTATTTGGTGGACTTATTGTGAATTTATCGTATATGCTTATTTTATTGTTGTATATGCCTTTAGTTACAAGAATGACAATTTTCACCTAATTCAATAGGGTTAAGATTTTTTCTCTTCATTGTTTACATAATGGGTATTACAAAAGTACTTGTAAACAATTTGGGTTTAATTTGCAACAAGGAGAGTCCTAGTAACATTGTCCAAGAAATAAAATGATGTGATTGGAAAAGAATAGTTCTAAAATTACAGCAAAATTAAATTTGTTAACTTTTTTTCATGGAACATAAACAGTTATTTTAATTTGTATAAACAGTTATTTTAATTTGTGTGTAATTGTCTCTCATAATGTTTATTTGTTGATTGTAGATATGATTTTAGTACCAAACATACATACGCATACTCGTAAATATCAGTTTGAGACTTTGTCACTCTGACTTGCCACCGGTATTTTCAAGTCACGTATATTACTGATATTTAAAAATCACCATATCGCCCAATTCTAGTTGGCACATTTAAAAATTTGTGGCCATGTAACCATGGTATTTTCTGGCATCTGCTTGCCTACCTCTTCATCAGTCAGTTCAAATTGAAAAAGCCTTACAGCTGGGAAAGGTTGATGTACTAAGCTTCAACTGATGGCAGCTGTATAGACTGAAAAACTCTTCAGACTTTAAACTGCTGTTTTGAAAAAGACTTTACCTTTTAAAATTTTTTGATCTTTGAAAGTTCGGCGTGTCGAGAGTTCACAAAACTTTTTGGATCTCTATAGAGGTTGAAATTTTGAGTTGAATTCTTACAGGTGATGAAAGTTGGGTTATCATTACGAGTCTGAATTCAAGCAGAAATCCTTGCAGTGGCATAAAAGGGGTACCCCCTCCAATAGCATCACGTTTTTTTGACCTTCCTTACACCCCATACCACGAACTTTTTGATCTTCCCTCGTCGGTAACTTGTTTCAAAATTACCACAACGATGCTCTCTATTGAAGGATTCAAGTAAATTTTGTATTTCCATAAATTCACATAACACTTATCAATTGGATTCAACAATACTGGACATTATTCAATAAAATGGAGTGATTATAGACAAAGATGTGTTCTTTTATATTTATTAACTGGTACAGTAAATTCTATAGCTGACCAATCACTGCTAACAAGAATTCACTCCGTACCAGCTATAACTGCATCTTTCGACACCAACTACGACGAGCATAACATAAGTGGAGTTCTACTGCATCACAATCTGTTTCAGATCGAGCTAGACTAAATTTAACTCTTTTTGTATTTCGTGTAATTTAAGTAAGTATAATTAATGTAATTTAAACGCTACTGAGTGTCTTTTAAAATACTCTGACCAATTTGACTTGAGCGCTGGTTGCAGATAATGAAATGGTGGTCATTGAAAGATTGTGAAAGATGCTTGAAAGCAAAGATTGACATATAGAGGGCCGTGATTACTGCAAAATGTTCATTGTTTGAAGGTGCCCAACTGTACATTGTCAAACATACCCATTTGCAGTTTCAAATATTGGTTAATATTGTCTCTAATAGTCTATTCCTTGTAGACAAAGTGTATCTTGGACATAACATGACAAAAGGAAACCAGCAAAAATGGCCCTGGCGTTACAAAAATAGAACTCACTTTAAAAACTGGTGTTTTTTGAAACAAAAAAAACAAACTATTCGGCGATCGATAATCAGGAAAATATAATACAAAAATAAAATACAATTTGTAGCCATTTACAAAACAAAAAAAGTATCCTCATAAACACACATATATTGTATTTACAATATATCAAGAAATATTAGTAAAAAATAAAACTTTTTAGAAACTTTTCATTTAAATTTTTTAGGAACTATTATAAAAATTATTCAACACAGATAGCTTTTAATTTATAACCATTGCCTAAATTAATTAAAATTAAACAAGTAACTGGCATTGACATTCATTTTATTCTTATCAAAATGAAGGTCTTTTTCTCTCTTTTGAGTTTTATGTGGCTTGTTTTGACGATATTGTCGATCTTGCGAATTTCATGTATGTGTGTATAGAGGATATAATTAGAAAAATTCTGAACTTTTCTTTTAACTTGCTGATTCAAAGAGTTCTGTAGAAATAGCGTTTACAAGCGTTTGTGAAAATATCCGATTGACGATTTAAATGAAACTTATAAGGAACAAAATTATTTTCATTGTTTTTATTTAAAAGTGTAATTTTTATTCTCGCAACTCTTGGGCCAAACGATATATGGGCTTTTGCCTGTCTCCTTTGTATACAGCTGTGGACGACGTGGTGTCTAAGGTGTGGTTCTCTCCCTTCATTACCTTGTGCAAGTGGTGAAGCAGTTTAAAGATCTTCTAAAAGCCACCAATCACCCCTAAGTAATTAGTAATATACTGATACACTCCGTAGTCATGCAAGTGACAGGTTGATATGAACATCACATATAAGCTATATCTTTTTCTCACTCATGAGTTACAAATATTACAATATGAAACTACAATGTAATATATTCTAAAAAATTACCTATGGCTTACAAAAGATTATAGAAATCTTAAAATATGTTTATTCCATAAAATTGTAACTGATTCTTTTCCATAATTATATTGGAGCAACTTGACGAATTTTACATAATTTTAATTCGCAAAGGAAAACTTCAATAATAAAGCACAATTGTCTTGATAATTGTTTATTGCTTAACCTTCGTATACTCACATGCAAAAGCATTACACATATACTCGTGCCTGGAGTCTCAGACCGAAAGTTCATCTCGTCTGTATTATTGTAATTATATATTTTTAAAGTATTATCGGTCTTTATTTTAAAGAAGAGGTTATAATTGAATAAAAAAAACTGAAAGAAATATTAGTACTTTAACTTTATTTGATAGAAACAGTCTTTTAAATCAGCCTCTTAAAAAAGTAACGTAATTTTTGGTACTCTAATTTAAATAACAATATTAAACTTTTTTCTTGTTTTAACTCAAGAAAACTATGAAATATAATAAATGAAAGTAACAAGAATAACAAAATAGCACACAAAAGTGTAATCATTAATGGTTTCCTTGGTATAACAATCAGAACATACCATAACTGCATGCCCGATACAAAAATATTTTTTACATTCCATGGTGTTGTACAGTGTTTACCAGTTTTTTTTTCTGTGTCGGTATTTTCCTTTCGCAATTCTAAAGCGTCTACCGCCGCACTGTCCCTCCTGTCATCATAATTTGAATCAGAATCGTCACATTCTAACCGCACCCTTATCCTTTCTTCGTCCATTGTGGTGACAAAAATGACTAAAAACAAATAAAAACGGTTCTAAAATAATGTTATACATTACACTCAATAAATATTATACACCACTAAAATCAATTAATACAATTCATTGAGTAATATTCTGAAATAAAAAAATAGTAACTTACCTAAAATAGTAACACATATACTCGCATCAGTCTCACGGACCAATAAAAGTAAAAAAGTGACACATGGCCACTGGGCACCATTGCTTGTTCTGCACTAAACAATGGCGAACAACAAATTAAGAAGCTACTAAAAACCACAAAGTAGACATGTCGAACGCTGCACTACGAAGCGCAATAGCGCCAACTTAGTTCACTGTGCCAGATGTGTTGACTCACTTTTTCGAAATGTTTTGGTTCAAACAGTATTAGGGACTCACTTTTCATGGTATTGCATGAATCTATATTTCATTTGGAAAAGTTCAGTTGTGAATTCCCAACTTTTTTTTGTTTTAAATGAAAGAATATATCTAAAAACGAAGCATTATCCAAAATTAGGGCTCAGTCGCGATTATTTTATTAAAAAAAGTGATTTGAAATAAGTTCCCATACAAAAGTGGCCTTAGTCAATGAAGTATAAGTTATAAGTTTTTAAATTTAATTGTCTTTCTTAGTAACAAAGAGGAATTGATATAAAAAAAACTTCTTTTACAAAACCAAAACAATAAAGTTATAAAATTTATGTTTGACAGCCGACTAACTACTGTTTCTTCATAGAAAGAACTTTTTTGAAATCTATTTTTTATAATAATATAATCGTGTCCGAGCCCTAATTTTTAAATACGTCATTCTTTATGTAGGTTCTTTTATTTAAAACAAAAAAAACCTGGGAATTTACATTTTCGCTAAACTTATACCTTTAATTTTTCCAAACTGCAAATTATAACTCAGTGAAATATAAAAATGGCTCTATAACCTGTAAACTATTATCACAGTGATACTTCTTATTTAGTCGTAAATATTTATCAAAGGAGTCATCTATATACAAGATATACGACCAAATTATTTTCATTCAATTTTGAGTTACCTCAATGAACCGGCGCAGTGTGCTGTGCTTGAGTTACTGTATCGAAGCAAGGAATATTGCTGAGTTACCCATCTTTACAGCAGTGTTGATATTTTTTGAGAAAACAACGAATTATTGATTTGTCGATCTGAGAGACCAAGGCGCGAGTATACGAAGGTTAATAAACAATTATCAATACAATCTTATCAAAGCATATCAATTTCTTTATAAGTACTAAAAAGTAATGCATGCATTATCAATTAGATCGGTAATTGTGAACACTGAAATCGTGTTTACCAAGAATTTCAAAGAAACTTGTTCCCAAAGAAATAAAATTTCATAATAAAACCATTAATATAATAATAAATTTAAGATAATTACAGTGTAGGTTATTTCCTCGATTAGTAGCAGCTGCCCGACCTCCAAAACCAACTACTAAGGCCGTTAATATCGCACTTTTCCCGCTTCCATTACGGCCAACAATAAAGTTAACACTTTTATTTAAGTTAACCTCTAAATTATCATGACAAAAGAAATTCTTTACGTGAACACGTGTTATTATTCCATCGATATCATCAAGAATATTATCGAATTCCATTATTATATATTTATATGTTCACTGATAATTTCCTACATTTTAAACATTTCGAAATTGACTATATGACTTTAGTATATGATATGTATATATGACAACAAATAATACAGAGACAATATTTTTTTGTCTAAATTATGGCTACACTTCCTCTTTGAACAAGGGTTACTGATCTACAATAGTATGAATAGTATTCAAAGCAACGAAAATGATACGAATTGGTCATTTACATGAGTCTCTGTTTTGGTACAATAATGAAATTCAAAACAATGTTTATATTCCTCAAAATATTAAGGAATAATCAAAAATTTTTTTAAATTTTCGAGTAATTATATCTTGGCGAAAAATAATTGGATTTGAATTGACTAATGCTTGAGAACTAGTTATATAGTATGTATGACTAATTTTTAGACAAAAATCCTTTCTCTTTTCTTCACCAAATATTAAAAGAGTTGCAAGCTGGAATTTTTCTCTTGGAAATGTATTTTTTTTTTATTTTTGTACAATTGACCCAGTTAATAAGCTATTAAAGTTCATTTTAAACGCCTATATCTTTTAGAACAACGATTGTATAATAATCAGAACGATGTCATTAAAAATTGGAAATATCTTTTATAAAAATGCTTTTGCGAGATTAAAAAAAAATCCTAAGTAATTTCGATTTGAAAAACATGTTAAAAACAATACTTTCTCTAATCACTAATCACGCTAACGCAGAAATTAATAATTCTGATGACAATGGAAAAGCTTTATTTAACCTTTAACTACTGACGTGGGGGCCGCTCCGACCTAACAACAGTAATAATATCGAATAACTCCCCTCCCCCGCACCCGGCACACACGCGGCTTCCTGTAGCTTCGAGTTTAGTAACGCCGCGGCTGTGAGTAGTAGTTTATATGTCGGCGCTCGCAATTTTGGTAAGTAAATTCATTTCGAAGTTTTTTTCGGGCCTCTGTGACCCATCGTCAGTATTTACGTAACTTTTTTTAAAATCACTTATGTTACTAATATTAACTTTTTCTTTCAATAGTTGGACAAGTAATATAAAATGGAAACAAGTACATCATCGGGGCGAAAACGGACTATTAATGATACTTTCGTGTGTTCAGTATTAAAGTGGATACATTATCTCAACCTTAATTCTGTGCCAATCAGTTTTAATTTACTCCCTGTATCGGAAAGTTGCATACTTATAGATGTCGGGCTTGGTAAGACGATTATACAAAAAACGATTTATACTTCATCAGCGATGAACAGGTTAAGATTTAAAAAAGTTAAATTTGTCTTAATGAAATTAGAATGTTATAATATGGAGAGTCCACATACAAGTACATATCTATGGCACGTTTTCGATAATCATTTAACCTGTTCTCGTATTTTATATTATTTTAGTTTAAAATGTTTGTCTATTACTTTAATGCAAAATTGGAAATGTGCAAGATATATGTATAGAAAGATCACATTTAAATTACATCTGACCACATAAGAAAACGCAAATTTTCAACACCTCTGTCAAAATAAAATTCAAAGGTTATATCGAATATTATTAAATTATCTTTAATTACGTTATACTTTCCTGTTTATTTACCTTTACAAAAAAATCCCTTTCTAATTGCTATTCCCTGCTTTAAACATTAATCACACATTTGACACAATCAATTTAAATTGGTTTCAGAGAGAGACATGTCAAGTTATTTGCAAATTTTTTAAACTAGCTGTGCTACGACTTTGTTCGTGTAAAATTCGGAACGAGGAAAGTTATTAGAATGTTTTTCTCTCTTATATGTTGCTTTTAAATATAAACTATTAGTATACCAAATTTCATTAAAATCCTTCTGACTGGACTGACAAAAAATTGAAAATTTTTTTTTCTAGCTTCTATTATCATTCTATACGTTGTATCAATTACTCTTTTTAAAATATTTCTCATGTACAGAATTCACTCTGTTACAATTTTACTATATGTATAAATAATTATTATTTGGAAGGTTAACCATTTAGAAAATTTGTTGATTCTGTTTTCTAACGAAAAGCAGTGGTTTTGTAAAGTTATATTAATGCTCTTCGGGCGCGTACGATCACACACATGCACGCAAATTTTCGACAGGTAAAATACTGTTGTTTTCTTTAGACTTCGAAATCCTTTTTGCACTACTTAATATATTAGAAAATGATTTTAATAACCTACAATATAGTAGATACATATTTTTCTCAATAATTAAAAACATAACGTATGTGTAAGCTCGTATGTCTTTCGTGTATAGGCTTTGTAAAAAAGTGTATGCGTTGGCTATATTTAATCACTAAATGACTCAAACCTATGAACATTTCATACTTACATTTCCAATTTTAATTTTATAAGTTAAGACATTTTTGAATTATTGATGTGACAGACAGATCGACAAATACTAATTCTTTTTGCTTCTAAGATTCCTTGTTTTTCCGGCATCGTATTCATCGGTCCATTTTCAAAAATCGAAGCAAAGAAAAATGAATATTTAAAAAAAATATATGTGTGAAAATACATCCTTATAAGGTCACAACATTGAATTTCATATAGTCACTGAATATACAACACTTTTTTTAATAAATAATAAAAAATATGTATGAGAAATGATTATAAACCGAAGACAACATACATCAATCTTTTTTAAAATCCGGCATGTTTTTATTGTTATCAGGATAAACGTACTCACGAGAATCGAAACGTCAACTGAAATGGTATGTTGCTAATTTCGCCATATAGCACCGTTTCTAGTAGGACATTTGTCGGTTGCTTTAGGCCTGTCATTACGAATAATATAAGTCTATACTTACAAGCAGTCAGTAATATAATTCAAGGCGAATAAAATGTATCATTTATACAAACATTTCTTCACAGTTTGTAGCGCGCCATCCATATCTATATCTCACTCATCGAAACAAATCAGCGAAACAGTATTCGCTTCGCTGCTTTTCATCGGTTCGGAACTCACTTTGACATAACGAAACTGTATCGAATCATTCAGACACGTCTACTGTCTAGGCCATAGAAACTGTCAAACGAAGTGGAAAAGTTTTTCGCTGCCTGATTATTTCGTTATTATCGCCGTGATATTCTGTCTATTTTATTGCAATAAGTCTATCTATATTTGTGTTATTTATATTTTAAATCTATTTTCCATTTAGTTTTTGTTCGTAGCTATATTCAATCTATCGTTATAAACAATGTTATATTCGGTAAGTTTCTACTTTTGTTTTTTTATTGTATTATTTACTTTTGCCAAATTGAATCTGCTTCAGGTTTGTAAAAATGGATTTACGTATTCCCCCTAAACCACCAGATCCTTCCAAATCTCTACTTTCAAATAATGAATTTACTTGTCCTATTTCCCCAGTTAGTTATGTTATAGTAATGGACATTCAACAGAAATTAAAACACAAATCCAAAAATCGTAAAAGAGCTAATTGTAAAAAAAATAAATCTAAAAACCTTCCTTCTTTCCATCCTTCTGATTCCTCCTGAACTGAAACAAAGGATTCAATTCCTTGCAAGACCCTTCGCACTCCTCTTTCCCAAGCAAATTCTAATTTACTACCATCATTTCCGACTTCATCTCCTTCCTCCCACCCTCCGAATTTTTTTGAGTGTCGTTTATATGTTTCTGGCGACGTTGGACCATTCATTGTACATGTTCAAATAAAAGAACCCCAGCCCAATTCCGCCTCCTCGATTCATGCAATTAAATTTGGTTCCGTCTTAAAACTTTACCTTTACTCTGCTTTTACGGGACAGAATAAATTGTTCATCCCCTCTTTTAACGTCAGTCCTATGGGCATTGTTTACGATGATCCAGTTGATTGGTCTGAAGAGGAGGTCTTACAAAACATACAAGTCCCAGGAAGGTGCGGTAAGGCTATTAGAGTCCGCTGGTTAAACTTTAAAAAAGTGATAGATGGCCAACCCAAATATTTTCCATCGGAGACGATGGTCATCATTTTTTAATGGTCAAGCCGGTCCCCAACGCACATTTATGGCATATTCCTCGCTTCCAGTTTTGAAATATGAATTCCTTACAATTTAATGCTTCAATTGTTGTTGGTTTGGACATGTTGCTTAAAAATTCCGATCTTCCCAGTAGGTCACGACACAAGAACCTGCCCTCTTGCTATTAACAAGGCAAACTGTATCTTTTGCAGTGGAAATCATGAATCCACTGATAAAATTTGTCCGGAATTCGAAAGATAAAAAAAGATGACATTTAAAATGTCTGAAAGAGACATATCCTATGCGGAAGCGTCCAAACTAGTCCCTTCTGCAAGAAAATCATACGCCTCAGTTGCAGCTCAACCCCACCCCAGTTCGTTCTCTCTGTTTAGTCCTACCAAGTCTTCTCACAAAAAAATTGTGCATCTGAAACCTCTGTCCCACTCTTCGACAAGTCCCAACCAGGGCTATGACCGCCCGGCTCTAGAACAAGCCTGAGCAGACTTCCGAATTCCACAGCCTGAAAATGGCTGAGGCCTTAGTCAACAATCTTCAGTTAATACTCGTTCTACGAGTATTATTCAACTTCTATTGACCACTTTGGTCAAAATCCTGAGTTCCTCCAATCAAATACGTCCAACGTTGCCTCTATTCTTACCTCTCTTCAACCCCTTATTTCTAATGGCTCCGCCAACAGTGGCGAGGGTCTTGCAATGGAAGAGTCGCAGTGTTATTTCCAACAAAGCAAAACAAAGCTTCATCGCCTTCTTGTCAAGTATTCTCCATCCGTGGCTGTCATCTCGGAGACTTCGCTGAAGCCAGAATTTCATTTGGATGAATGGCAACGGCGGGTCCGCCTTATTACTTGACAAATCCCTTCCCTTCTCCCAGATTTCTCTTGACTCACACAGTGTCAATTCAATGTTGTTACTTCGAGAGTCAAAAATATTACCATTTTCTCTATATATGTCCATATTCCAAAATGTACCATAGCTTTAGAAATATGGGAGATCTTAACTACAATTCCTGGCCCGTATATTATTCTGGGAGATTTTAATGTTCATCACTCGTCTTGAGGTTTCACCCGAAGCAACCCCCTAGGGGTTTCCTTGGTAGAACTCAAGGGGGCCTTTGGCCTGTGTTTACTGAATGGTGGTCCTCGAACACGAGTTCCTGTCCCATTTCAGAACCCGAGCTTAGTAGATATCTCCCTTTGCTCCTCATCCTTGGCATCCTTAGCTTCCTGGAATATTTTATATGAGTCTTTTGGGAAGTGACCATTTCCCCGTTCTGATTTCTTTCCCTCGTTTAAATTTAAATATTGAAAAAATTCCCCCTCTTCAAAAATACAGCCTACTCAGGCAGATTGGGTAGAATTCCGCACTTTCCTCAATGTCGAAGTCGATTCCTTCCCTTCAGTGAACCTGGATGGCATTGACACTATGACCAATTTTTAAGGGCTATAGATCTGTCTGCTCGGAACTTCATTCCATTTAAGGGTATTAACCATCACTAGAGATCCTCTCCCCCTGGTGGGATAGAGACTGTTCTGCGGCGGTTAAGACCCAAACACAGACTAAACGAATTCGCCTTAAAAAAGAGGGAATTTTCTTTTAAAAGGATATATCATCCTTAGAACCCACAAATTCCCTCTCTTAACAAGAACTATGGAGAGGGGTCTTCCCCAAGGTTCTGTTTTTAAGTCCCTTACTTTTCAATATTTACTTCTATATAATCCACTCAATAGTAAATCCATTCTGTCGTGTTTTTCAATACGCTGATGATCTGAATTTATATTCTTCTGATAAGTCAATAATGGTTACCGAAAGTGCTTTGAACTTTGCCCTTATTAACCTATACAAATGGGTTAACTCTCATGGTATGGATGTATCTCCTTCCAAAAGCGCTATGGTGGTCTTCTCGAGAAAGAAAATTACTTCACTTTCATTTATTTCTTCTAATTCATCCTCAATATCCATTCTTTCCAATACCAAATTCTTAGTTATGTTCCTAGACTCAAAATTATCCTGGAACATTCACAGTGAACATGTTACCTCCTGATGCCAGGCTAATACGAACATTCTCAGCGCACTTTCTGGAGTATAGTGGGCCTCACTCGCTACCACATTAAAGAAAATATATAACGCTCTAGTCCGTAGTCATCTATACTATGTTTAATTTCTCCCATTTCCAAATCCAATGCCCCTAAATACACCCACATTCAGTCTTTGCAATTTTTTCACGGTAAAAAGCGAAAATACAGTGAAAATTAGTGAATTACTGAAAATGCGGTGAAAATAAGAAAAAAAATAGTGAAGGAACAGTGAAAAGCTGGCGAAATCATGGGGTTTTCCACATTCTAGAGACGAAAAAATTTGGTGAAATTATAGTAAAATAGTGGTGAAATCACGGTGTACTCCACGTTCCAGAGACAATAAATTTTTGATGAACTAACGGTTAAATCTAAGTAAAATCTCGGCATTTCTTTGCCTGCATTTCCTCGCGCAATAATTATTCAATCGAATTCGTTTTGGTGCAATCCGACGCGTCTTGACGGAATTTGGTTCTGATTAGTTATGAAGCAAATCGATAAAGCGGTTTTAAATTTTAAAAAAAATGTGAAAATTGTAGATTAGCTAATTCTACAAAAAGTAATGACGCGATCGGGTTAGTTTTAATGCCGGTCGATGTACATTGACGTCACCAAAAAATTATCACCATTTGAAAAATCTATTACATACTGGCAAAATTATAATTGAATTTATCGATTATTTATATATATATATATATATATATATATATATATATATATATATATATATATATATGTATGTATATATATATACAAAAATGCGGTGGACATTTTAACAAAATGTACCGTCTTTTCTCGGCATTTTATTAAAATGGTAGCACGTTGTTTTCTCTTCCGTTGACCTGTCTTTATAGATGGCGCAATAGTTGGGGTCGTTGCATTGGCAGTACACCGAGATTCATTTGATGGACAAACCATCGGAAATTCAAGTTCTTAGTTCGGTATCTCAAGCAATGGATCAGGCAACGCGGGTGCAAGTCCTTGATTCACCGTCGTGTCACAAGACTGAGCAGCCCCAACATTGCCAACATTTTCATATTCATTTTCAGTGTGTTGGTCTGAATGTTGAGCCATCAGCGATGCTACCAGGAAATCCTACTTGGTGAAAATATTTGGATTCAAAGGGTGTATTCCCGTGGCTCGGAATTTAGCTTCTCCCTACTTATACTTACAATTTTTGTGTATTCTTTGATGAATAGACCTGAAGTATCATACGGAATTATTTTAGATAAGTATAACTTCATGTGAAAAATAAAGTAAAAAGACACATGCAAGGGCTATGTTCTGTGAGAGCTGTGTGGCGGAACTAAAAGCTTTATAATATTTTATTGCAATATATATATATATATATATATATATATATATATATACATATATATATATATATATATATATATTATTGCAATTATATTTTTTCGCAATAACTGAAATCTGGCAGCGAGATATGACTGCTATGGTTGTCACCTATTAACAACACAGGAGATTCTTGCGTATACTTTATTATTAAGATTGGTTCTGATATTATTAAGCTCTGCATACTTGTAAACATATTTACACAAATCTTTGACTTTTTGTCCAAAGAACAGCAGCTTAACCTGCTCAGCTATTCACTTTCTTGTTTTTTTATTAAAAACTGACTTACGACCTAGTCGGGGACTGCTCGTGTTCTCATTATTTAGTTTATTTTTCAACGTAGTAAACGGAACGGTTGTCATTTCAATCGCAGTTTTAACTTGCCGTTGATCCTTCTTACAGGATCTGATGACGGCGGTGTAACATTTATCCTTACAGGACTAGGTGGCTCCACCGATTATCTTTTAGAATGGTTTGGACGCATAGGTGTAGGGTATGTTTAGGTTGTCACTCGTGCACGCCGACTTCGTGATTGGATAAATATGTCTTTGGTGTAATTTTCCATCCACTTCCACCTCATAATATAGTTTTCCTCTTCTCTCCTTAATCCTTCCGAAATTCCAATTATTCCTATCATACATTCTAGTCTGTACTCCACTTTTGAATTCTGTTTTTATATTTTATCTTTGTTCCTGTCTTTTCTCCCCACAGAACAAAAAATAACATAGAATTGACATATTCGTCGAAATGTATGAAAACATATGTCGCTGCTTCAAAACAAATGAATTTTAAACGAGCGAATTACCTTTCAGGGCATGCCCTTTTCTCCGCCCAAAATCATGAAATCCTATTTCGTTTCTAAATTTGTTTTTAAATAAAGTTTCTAAATTTCCAAAAGAAACCCGGTTCCCAAATCAACTTACCGCTCGTATTAATCAAATCGTAAAATGTCGGAATTGCACTTTATTAATCAATGAACCGACGAAATTAGGATTGCTCGGTTTATGTAAAAAAAAAATTAAAAAATTGTTTAACTTATTGCCCGGAAAATAATATGTATTTATTTAATAGTTGACATTTTGTTAATTTTTTATTAAGGTGTTTTATTAAATAATATAAACAAAATTGCAGGAAAATCTCCATATTGATGGAAACTAATGCAGTCAAATATCTCTCTGGATATAAAATAACTTAAAGCGTTTATTATAACTTTTTCCTTGTTGAATTTAAAACTATCACTTCTATCATTTTCAATGAGATAAATTTTCATAATTTTTCCGTTACCTTACAAATTTCAATTTCGTCACTGGACGGTTAAATTAAACCGCCTCCTATTTTTCAATTCAATAAGTTTACGTTGAGAAATTTTCTCATTAGTTATCAAAGCACCTACACGTGTATCACATTTTATTTTCTTTAATAAACTATGCATAACAAACCCGGCGATACCCGTAATTACTTGAATGGTAAATTCGGAGACTTCTTCAAAAAGAAAGAAGATTTCGTCTTTTCCTCGTCGTTTTTCCAAAAAAAGTTAGGTTCACCTCGACGAATTTTCGTCTGATTGTATAATTAATTCTATCGACAGCAGACGAGCAATTAAAAATTGTATTCTCTCTTGATGTGCATTTTCCATTACCGAAGTTGTTTATGTCAATGTGTACAAGAAGTCTCTTATAAATGGATTTAAACTGTCTCGACGTTGGATTATTGTTAGACTCACCGTGTGATCGTATATTGCAAAATATTAATTCCAAATTGTTCTAAACCGCCTTGTAAAACGGAAAGTACCCATGTTGTCTGGTTTCAATGCAGCTGGCGTAAAAAAATCGTAAAACATCTGGACAACCAATTAAGCCGAGGAATCCTAATTTTCTCTGGCTATTGTCAACGGCTATATATATTCGTCAACGGCTTCTTATAATTGAACGCACTCATATGTCTGGAATTCAGGAATCGAACCAGTTATTTATTAGCCTTATAAAGTCTTCAGTTGTCACTGCTCTGGAATTCCTGAAGGCCTAAATCTACGCGACAAAAATGTATTGCATCAGCCACACTAATACTAAATAATTGGCCGGTCAACTTCACCTTCATTAATTGATTTTAGAAAAATATATGTTTGCACCGAAGTTTGTTCGCTAAGTGAAAATTCCCCTTTTCTTGAATTGTTTCTAAGTTGTATCAAATAAATCCAACTTATTTTATTTTCTTCGGCCTCAACAATTACTTGGTATGCCTGAAAAGCGTTTCTTATGAGCTTTAACTTATGTACGGGATCCAGAATGGCAGCAACTGCCGTTTTAGTTGATGGATGAGGAATAAGGTAAGAATTCTTGAATTTTTTCTAAGTTGCATCAAATAAAACCAACTTATTTTATTTTCTTCGGCCTCAACAATTACTTGGTATGCCTGAAAAACGTTTCTTATGAGCTTTAAAATATGTACGGGATCCAGAATGGCAGTAACTGCCGTTTTAGTTGATGGATGAAGAATAAGGTAAGAAGATAATTTTAAATTTTTTTATTGAGCATCCCAATTGGGTTTACATTGAAACATTAGCTGCGCAGCTGTCGAAAGTTATGGAAATAATTCCCATTTCATCGATAACCTCTAACCATTATTTCCCTAAATTTAGTTTTTGCACCCCTGTTGCACCATCGACAAAAAATTATCCTACTGGAAACTTCCAATTTGAGTTAATGGCCATAACTAAAAATACAAGAGCCTCTTTAGCTTCTGCCAGATAATCACCATTTAAACCATGTTCTATATCAACTTAGTCATGAAACTGTTTACCGCCCCACTCGACGCGATGACGTATTGCCATTTTACCCGTGACAAGATTGGCTAAACTTGCGTAATTCGAGCTTTTAAGTTTATAATTTAACGCTATAAAGGACTCCAAAATAAAACAAACATATATTGAAAGCCTTTCTGACTAAAGATTATGATTTCGCGGAATAATAATGCAGAGTGAGCCCAAAGCTTCTCAATATCATCATCCGGTGTATAGTTTTGCCTTATACCTCCTCCCGATTTTTCCTTCGCAATTTGTCGAACCACGAGCCCAAACACCTGCAAATAATAAAATGTTGAAATGATTTGGTATACGACGAAATTGAATAAGATTTACTTCTTATTCTTTAAAAACATTTTCACTTATAAATTTGTATAGAATATATAATTCCTCATCTCACATATGGTATGTTTCATGAATTTCTTTTAAAAAGTCTTCAAGTTTCGAAATTTTCCTAACGAAGCGGCGATTTTTTTGTCTGGATCTTTTTAATTTTAAGGTTTGGCATTTATTCACCCTTTCTCTTGGTCAATTATAGCAAGAAGTTTTCTCTTGCGAGGTGATAAATCAGTGTAGATTCACTCTCCCAACTAACAACATTAATTGTTTCTCTAATAATCGTATTTTCTGCCTGAAAGTAAACAGTGACATTGAGCAGTAAATATTCAATAAGTATAAAATAGTGTTGAATGAGAAATTATAGTCACCTTTTCTAAATCTGAATACGGTACAAACTTGGCTTGGAAAAAAAACGTCAATAGTTGGAACTGCTTTTGGGTTCCAGTATCTTCTGGCGGACTTCTTTAGTTCAAAATAATGTTCTAAAAAGCCTGCTGAGCAAACTTTGTTCTTTTACATTTATCTTTGTTCTTTTACAATTTTGCTATTTACAGAATTGCATAAGTGTATGTAGTCACTTCTTTTTATTGTTCAAAAATAACTTTTTTCATTTGCTGTATATATTATTCAACCAACATATACTTCAAAATTTTATCATCACTAAATTCATTTTTTTTAGTTTCCATCAATATGGAGATTTTCCTTCAAGCAATCGTGTAACCTGTTTAATGAAAAACCCAGTAGAGAAGTATATTAATATTCGTTTATATTATTTAACAAAACACCTTAATAAAAAATTAACAAGACGTCAACTATTAAATAAATAAATAATTTCTTCGGTCTTTTAATTAGTAAAGTGCAATTCAGACATTTTAGAGATTTTAAAAATAAGCATCCCTTTTAGAACAAATAAAATATTTTGTCTTTATTATATCGGTCTATATTCTATGTTTATTTGTAACTTCACTTTCATTAATAGATTTTGAAGAAATATGTGGGCGCTGAAATTTATTCTCCTTTGTGTTATGTGTGCGCTGAAATTTATTACCATTTTCCTAATTGTTTTAAGTTATACCCATATAACTCCAATTTGTATAATTTTTTAGCGTTAACAATCATCTGGTATGCCTGATAAGCAATTAAAACTAAAACGATTTTGATTAATATGAACCATAACTTGTTTTGGGAACTTGGTTTCGTTTGGAAATTTAGAAACTTTGGTGTACTAATTAATTAAATCCTGTTTTTTTATTTCTTTTTGTAATCTAACTTATGCAATATAAGATTAATATAGCAGTTGTTCATTTTAAAAATCAAAATTCATTATAAGATCAGTATGCAAATTCCACTGCTTTAAAATGTAAAAGTTTTACCTTATTGAGATAACAGCCTTCAAACCTTATTAAGATAACAGTCGCTACGTTGTAGATACTTATGCGATAATAGCATTAGTCCAGCACTAATCATGCATAGCGGCCACAAAACAATAATATGCTTTGTGTTACTGGCACGGCAGAAAAAATATATCAATACAAAGCTGTCACCAATAACGTTTTTAATTAAATTCAAAGAAAATATGTTTAAAATAGCTAACCGATGATAGGAAATTCCGGAATTTGTTACATTTTTTTCCTAACTTTTATTTTTTGCACATAATTATGGCACAAAACGGCATTTTTGCCCGCTAATGTGCATGAATGACGGAGCTCTACTGCTTATCGCATTCGTTCTACAACTAAGGTATACGTCACCGTGCAGAGTAAAATATATGATATGTAGACTATATCCGTGGCGCGCGTGCCCCGCCTACTTATCAACTCTAGTTATATTATTTGCTCTCTGTTTCTTTCTATATCTGTTCCTCTTTTTAATACGTCAATCCTTGTTCTGGACAATATTTTCAACATTATCTCTGCTGAGATCAATCCCTTAGTTATATTAGGTGTTTATTCTGTACATCATCAGGAATTTATGTTTGTTTGTAGCGGTTCTTCCTTATAAGCCATTCCATTCAACTTATTTTTCAATGTTCGCACATATATCTCTCCGCTTGACTGTTGGTTGACGGATAAACATTGTTTGAATTCCATTTTCTTTAAAAAAAATTGCATTGCTTCTGACCTAGTTCAGGTCAGAAGTCTAATTGATCTAGTTCAGGTCAGGAGCTAGAAGTCTCCCATTATCTGATACTTGAGTGATTGGTAGACCAAATGTAGTATATGGATTTTTCAGTATGTTTGTAGTTGCTGTAGCTGTGATCGATGTGGTTAGGACGACTTCTAGCCACTTTGCATAAACGTCTACCACGATAATAAAATATTAGTTCACCAACAGTCTAGCATTATGATGTGAATCCGGCTCCATGGCTCCTTTGGTTATTCCCAGTTATATATTAGTACTTTTTTAGGGTTATTCTGCAATAAGCAACAAATTTTACATTGTTTTACCTTACGTTCAATATCGGAGTCAATATTCTTCCACCATACGTAGCTTCTGGCTAATTCTTTCATCTTAATGACGCCCGTATTTCCGACGACCGGCAGGAAGCTTTTCTAAGATCTTAAGTTGTAGTTTCTTTGGTGTAACGAATCTAGTACCATAAAAAAATGTAGTTATTTTGTAAAGGAAATTCATTTAGTCTTCACCTGCTTGGATTTCTAAGTAAAATTTTTATGGGCCTGCGTCTTTATTTATAGCTTCTTTTATTTCTCATAATATTGTGGGCATTTGTGCGATTGAATATCTGCGTGATTTATAATGTTTCCAACGATAATTATCCGATCCAAGGAGCCGTGGTCGTAATTGAAACATCCATTATATACTGACAAAATTATTATATAACTGAATCGATAAAATACTTTTAACAATCTAAATTTAAATAGATCATGAATCAAAGAAAACTAACTAGATGACGCTAGTGGCACAAATACACGACGCAGACAAAACCAAAAGTAATTTCAATATAACGTCCATTTATAACTATTATGTTCTAAAGAATAGAATGTGCTTGTGATGACTGACGTATGAACCAAATTGCCCGATTGCCCCGTATGATCAGCCCTATGAGCGACAGCTGTCGGTATATTACTATGCACTAGATGGAAATAACTGTTATTTCCCCATACCTATTATAATGAATAATATCATTATTCAATAACATAGTATCATACCTGTTAAAAAATAATATGTTATTGGACATTATTGAGAATAAAATTTGTTCAATACCTTCTTAAACGATATGTTCCATGAAATTAATTTTCCTTCTGCGTGTGTATACAAAATATGTGTAGTACATGCGTACTATAATCGCCACTGGAGAAACGCTAGTTTAATTTTAATTTGGTTTTTGATAGAATATAGTTATTTTTTTGTGGACGGTTTCAATCTACAATTGATTAAATTATGTTAAAAGAAAGCCAGGCAATGGCCAATACGGTGAAAAATTGCATTTCGAACCACATAGTATTTTCCTAGTTTGATAATTTAAACAAAATTAAACAATAACGCATAGAAATTGTAGTTAGTTAGCGATCAACAGTGAATTCTGAATGAATATAACATAAACAAAATTCAAATAACAAGTATAGATTTGAACTTTGTAGTAATTAATTGTTTATTATCATTCGGTAAAAATTCCATATCATTCGGTAATGTTCCGTCAATACGAAACAAAAGAATAAAGCATAAAACAAATAATATATAAAACAATAAATTGCATTAAGAAAAGGAACGCGCTATTTCTTGCTCTTTTTATTCAGACGACGAATGACATCCGCTCCTTGACAATAACGCAATATAATATTTTAACATGTTACCAAGCGTAATGTTCTTAATAACATAATGCGTTCTTTCCAATCGGTAATAGGTATGAATCACATTAACAAGTATGAATTTGAGAACGTTCTAATAACAGATTATTAATCTTTCGGTAAAGTTCGGTGATGCTCGGTAAATATGAAACAAAGGGCAAGACGAAAAGAAACGTGCTGTCTCGCTCTCTCTTTACTCTCAGCGAGTGACGGCCATTGTACGGGCGCTGCTTGACAATATCGTAACATAATATTTTAACATGTTAGCCAAGCGTATCGTTATTTAATAACATAGTATCTGTAAATCGCAATAACATAATATATTAATTTCTATCAATATTATGTTATTCATACCTGTTACGTTATAATTCTGTCATCGCTACTATGCACACAATATCTAATCCTCGCTCAGTTTTCATCAATTACCATTTTTTAATCGAATTTAATTTTTTTTACTGTATTTCTACCATTTTTTCACCAATTATTCGCCTCATTTTCACAATTGTTCCACCATATTTTAACCTTTTATTTTACGCAACTTCACCGTTTTTTACCAATTATCCACCGCATTTTAACAAAATTTTGTACTACTTTTCACCGTTTCTTCACTATTTTCTTACCATTTTTCTCCGCACTTTCCCCGCATATTTACCACGGAAAATTTCCCAAACTTATCGCATTTTCACTGAACCCAAAAACCGCCATGGTATTCTTATCATTAATTTTTTTTTACTTCTATTTTTGCAATTTTTTCCAGTCTTATTGTTTTATGCTTTCTTTGTATTTTCTGTTTTTTACGTAGAAATGACACATCTATTCTTTATATAGTCCACTTTGCCTTGGTAGGATGTAATTTATTTTTCTTTGTGTATCCCAAGTAGATAATATATTTTTTGGAGAACTAACATATGTCCTTATTTAGGTCCAATCTCCGTTTTTGTAATTTCTGGAATACTGTTTTAATCCTTCCTAGTAGCTTTACGTAGCAACTGTAGTAGATGTACGTTTTTCTAAGGTGATGTCGTCAAAAAAACAGGCTGTGCCTTCCATTCCTTGCAGGGTGTGGTCCATGTGACGTTGCCAAACATTTGGTGTAATTTTTATCCCCAACATTAATCTTTTAACCTTATAGGTATCCTTTCATATATACCTATATGTTTGATTTAAATGCTTAAACCAACATATGCTTGATTTAAATCTAGTGTGCACAAATATTTACTACCACTTAATTTTGAAAATATTTCAGCAATTCATGGATTGAATGAATAATCATCATTCTCTAAATTTTTATTAAACGTCGCTCTATAATCTGCACACAAACGTACTTTTTCATTTTGTTTCATTACAGGAACTATCGGAGTATCCCCATTGGGAATATGTAACTTTTTTCTAAAATTTCCCCGTTTTCCAATCTATCAATCTCTGTTTCTATTTGATTTTTTAATGCGAATGGTATTAGGCTTGGTTTCAGGAATAAGGATACTGCACCTTTTCGATTTAAATTTGGCTTTGATTGCAGATTAAATTGCAGTTGCCTCCTATGTTCTTCAGTCCGGCTACATAATTGTCAATGCTTTCATGTTTATATTGTGATCTGAGATAGAATTTGTGTTGTTGTGCAACTTCACCCGGTTCGGGTGCAACATGATTTTCCGATATTTTTACCAGTTCGTCATAGGATTTTGAGCCCGGCCTATTTTGTGCTGTAATATTCTTCAAAACTTGATAATACTTAGGTTCAATACAGTTTAAAAATATTTGTAATTTTGTATTAGTGTCTGTCACGTCCTTTAAGGTTACGTACTTCTGCAATATTTGTAAATGGCTGGTAGAAGAATTATTCATCTCATCAAACGGCTGTAACAAAATGAGAAATGACTGTTTTCGTACTTTGATTTAGAAGTGCATTTGCAAGCTGCATGTTGTATTTGCATACTGCGCATGGTTTTTATAATTTGTATTAACACTTGTGACAGGTGTGACTCCATTGTAACGTAGTGTCTTTTTTCCTTTTTGTAGTGGGTATTCATTTCTCTTTGCATAGATTCCCTTTTTTCATCACCGAAACTGTTGTGTATGTGCTTATAAATAATAAGACAACCGTAATTAAATATGTGGTTTATTGCGTATACCAGCTATTACATAAACGTCAGTTGAATCTCACGTAAAAGTGTCGTGCTCAAAATATCCGGTGAAGGCGCTAGCGTATAGTGCTACATTCGGATTAGTTGTTTCACATTTGCAGTAGCTCTTTTTCGCTCAAAGCCGCATTCAAAGTGGTCCATTGACGATTACTGGGCATATCTGTTACAAAAAAATATATTATTTCATTCACCTATCGTTTTGTATTCGAATTGAAATTTAAAAGCACTTATGTACATTTTTCCAAAACTGTTTACGTAATCACTAAATAGATTGTTTTAGTACCAAAATTAATAATACCAATTAGAAATAAGTACTGAAATTGTAGACTTTCCGACAAACATATCTGGCCAAAATTAGATTAGCGCGGGCGCAAATAAGCACAAGTATCATCCTTTCCCATGCTGCGAACTAATGATGACGGAATTATAACGTAACAGTTATGGATAACATAATATCGATTGAAATTAATATATTTTGTTATTGCGATTTACAGATAATATGTTATTAAAGAACGTTACGCTCGGTTAACATGTTAAAATATTATGTTACGGTGGTATTGTCAAGCAACTCCCGTACAATGGATGTCACTCGCCGAGTAAAGAGAGAGCGAGACAGCACGTTTTCGCATTGTCCTTCGTTTCATATTTACCGAATATAACCGAATGACACCGAATTTTACCGAAAGATTAATAATCTGTTATTAGAACTTTAAAATTCATACCAGTTATGTGATTCATATCTAGTGATTCATACCGATTGGAATGAACAGATTATGTCGTTAAGAACATTACGCTTGGTAATATGTTAAAATATTATGTTGCTTTATTGTCAAGCAGCGAACGTCACTCGTCTGAAAAAGAACAAATAATTCCTAACCACCAGTTTGGATTCAGATCACATCATTCCACTACGGAGCAAGTTCATAGAGTTACTGAGTAAATAAGGAAATCCCTGGAAAACAAAGAGTATTGTTTCTCAGTTTTTCTCGACATCCAACAAGCCTTCGATCGAGTGTGGCATAAGGGATTACTATTTAAAATAAAAAGATACTTGTCACACAGCCTCTATCCACTACTACACTCCTACCTGACAGAACGCTGGTACCAAGTGAAAGAGGCTGAAGCCACTTCCGAGTTCTATGAAGTCAAAGCGGGCGTTCCCCAAGGATCAGTTTTGGGACCTTTATTGTATACCTTGTATACGTGTGACCTACCGACCACAGAGGGCATAATAACTGCGACATTTGCTGATGACACGGCGATTCTGGCAAGCAGTAAGAATGCTAATGAAGCCTCAGAAATGTTACAAACTGGCCTTGACAAAATAACAAATTGGCTCCACAAATGGCGCATCAAGGCAAGCGCTGATAAGTCCGTCCATGTCACCTTCACTTTGCGGAAGGGCAACTGTCCAGCTGTGAAACTGGAGAACAACACACTTCTCCAACGAGACAGCGTAAAATACCTTGGCCTACACCTTGACCGACGTTTAACCTGGCGCCAACACATAAAAACAAAGAGAGATGAGCTTAAGATAAGATACAACAACCTTTTATGGCTCCTAGGAAGGAATAATAAACTATCTCTAAACAACAAGCTACTCATCTACAGAGCCATCTTAAAACCAGTTTGGCTACATGGCGTTCAGTTATGGGGAAGTGCCAGTAACTCAAACGTTGCCATACTGCAACGAATGCAAAGTATGATACTGCGCTCAATCTCGAAAGTCCCATGGTACATCACTAACATGGGAATACATGAACAGTTGGGTATGAACACTGTGAAATCGGAGTTTACACAAATGACAGAAAGATACAGAGAGAGGCTGGAACGCCACCCAAACAAACTCGCAACTGAACTACTTACTCGTAGTTATCAGAAGCGCCTCAAAAGAAAGGATGTCCTAATCTCCTGATTACGAGTAGATGCTCTCATTGAAGGGCACACTCTACCTGACCTATCGCCCACAAAACATCCGCTAAAAGCAAATGCTGATTGCAGATTATAATAGAGAAAAAAATATATATATTATGTGTTTTATGCTTTATTCTTTTGTTTCGTATTGACGGAACATTACCGAATGATTATAAACAATTAATTACTACAAAGTTAAAATCCATATTTGTTATTTGAATTTTGATTATGTCAAATTCATTCAGTCTTCACTGTTGATCGCTAATTAACTGCAATTTCTATGCGTTATTGTTTCATCTCGTTCAAATTAACGAACTAGGAAAATACTATGTAGTTCGAAATGTAATTTTTCACCGTATTGTCCATTGTCTGGCTTTCTTTTAACATAAATTAATCAAATGTATATTGAAACGGTTCCCAAAAAAATTACCTATATTCTATCGAAAACCAAATTAAAATTTAACTATCGGTTCTCCAGTGGCATTTAATATAGATAGCGATTATAGTACCCATGTACTACGCATACGAAAATTAATTTCATGGAACATATCGTTAAGAACGTATTAAACAAATGTTATTCTCAATAAAGTCCAATAACATGTTATTTTTTAACAGGTGTTATATTATGTTATTGAATAATGATGTTATTCATTATAATAGGCATGGGGAAATAACATTATTTTCATCTCTACTGCGAACCGACTGGTTTTACTCATCGTTGTCTACTCGTGTTTCTATGCACCGTTTTATCAAATTATTAGTGTGAGCGGCATTACCTGGTGATCACCATTCCCCCTACTTCCCCTAAGCTAGTTTTAGAGTCTTGAAGGAAGACCCGTTTTTTGGGTCAACTTATTTGTTTTGAAAATTTGAAACGATTACGCAAAAATGTTATTTGTGCTAAAAAGTTAGAACATATCGCCACTTTTTGTCTTAGCCAAGATCATTTTGTGTTACTCTTTGGCGCCATTAATCATCATGGTGTTTATAAGAACAATCCCAATGCACGTCAATTTAAAAATATTTATAAAAATGTGTCAGAACCGCTTGATGTTTTTAATGACTTTTCGGAAACTATTGGTTGCGGGAGAGTCAGATAATGGCGCGCCCTTGAGTAAAATTGTTTTAAAACGATGCCGATGGTATATTAAAGGACCAAAACTACGTTAATATAAATAAAAAAAAACCTGACGTCTAATTCCAAATGACAAATTTAATTTCATATTGAAGAAAAAGTATTTATAGTAGTATAAACTAAAATCTATAAAGTTATGTCATCTTCAAACTGGTTTAACAATACTTTGCCCCGGTTTGACAATACCCTGCACTGCAAATAAAACCCGATTAAAATGATATTAAGTGTTTATTATTAAACAAATTATAAGTTTTTACAACAAAAATTAATAGTAATCGCAAGTAAAATTTCCTGCAAATGTCTACCCACTGCAATCTTTATGGATACATTTCAAACAGCTGCAACAATTTTTAGGACTATAAAAGGTAACATCAGTAGTTGCATCATTTGGAATGTATGCGGTGGCGATGACAGCATGATAATTTTATTTTCTCGACAAAAATTATAAGCATTCAACGAAAAGTGGCTGGCTTGATTGTCAAGAAATAGCAGCGTAGGGTTTTTAGTTGTAGCACTAACATGTCGTGCTAAGTGTTGAAGATATTTTATAAAATTATCTTCGTTAATCCAGCCAGATTTTGAGAACTCATACTTAACTCCAGTTTGACCTCCAATCTTAAGACTTGATTTTATTCTTTATCGTGGATATATGAATATCGGAGGAACGTACAACCCTGATGGACTAAATGCACAGACAACTGTGACATTTTGTCCACGTTCCCCGCTAGTTATTTTACCAACCTCTTCAACTCGTCGCCACTGAAAAAATGTTTTTCCTCTAAGTCTTGCTTCAAATTTGGGAATAAAAAATAATCACTCGGGGCCCTATCCAGGCCGTACGGCGGATGGTCTACCTCAGTGTACCCGCATTCACAAAATACACCATTTGCCGCGCGGCGTGTAGACAGGGACGTTATCGTGGAGCAACAGGATTCATTCCGATAATTTTTCTAAGCCATTGAACTGTGGCTATGCCGGACTGTGGCTATTTCGTCCACATTAAGGATTCGATTGGATGGAAATTAATATTTCTCCATCAATTCTTCTAAATTGTGAAAGAAAATGTAGCTTTCTGTTTCGTTACAACTCAACCCAATATTTTTCAGCCATTCCTTTTTCTGCTCGAAATATATTTTGAGGCAACGGCAATGGCAAAGTCATAAGCCTGGCAATGGCAAATTCATAAGCTTTCCTGGGAATTTTTTTCCTGGTAACGGCAAAGTCATAAGCCAATTTATGAAACTGAAATTGTGTTATTCCGAAAAATGTTTTTATGGTCACACAATACATTTTCAACTTCTTCCGAAAATGTCGCGGGTCGTCCCAGTCAATGATTGTAATACTCTTCTTTTTTCTATCCATTTCTTATCAAAAATCAAGGTAAATTAAAATTTTTGCAACTTCCTTTATTTTTCTCCTAGTTCTAGCAACTTCCAAAACAGCTTTCACTGTGATACTAATGATATACTTATGCATGTTAACACGTAATAAGCAATAAGAGGCAGTTTTAATACAAGAGGTTTCTTTAGAGTTCTGGACGTGTTCCCACGAGAATATTTCATCCGGTATTGGAGGATTTTTACATAATCGGGATATATAGCATCAGGAGTAGAATGGTATATGGTGTTAGGAATGAAATGTTTATTGCCGAAAAGGAGTTCACGAGGTGAATAATTCATTCGATCATTTCGAGGTCTTCGTTTCGAATCTCATGACCATTTTCTTTTTTTAGGTGCTGGTTCAGTCATCTACAAAAAACACTTTTTACCATACATATCGCGTAGTGGACTATGCCGCGCAGTTTGATAATATCGCGCGCCGAGCGCACAATTTCCAGACAGCGCTATTTTGTTAAATGTTCACAAATATTTTCGGAACATAATTGCTTGGAATTATAATTACAACTGAGGCATAAAATAGAGTAGATTTTGTATTATTTTCATTAATATAATATAGTTTTACCACCAAAAAAAGGGTTACCTACCTAGATTTGTAAATTGTAAGAAAATAATAACAAAAGAGCGTGGAACTCGTAAACAAACATACACTTCAGGTGGACGCCGGTCGGAGCACACTAGTGCGGTACTGGGCCAAGTTACAGTCCGCTTAGGCACGTTTTGACATTGAGAGTGGTTATTTATTATTAGTCGATTTTAAGTTAGGTCGGGGGGGGGGGATGCATTGTCAACCGCACGCCAGTATTCTATATTATCAGTTATATATCAAAGTGGGTAGTGAAATCAATGTTAAAAATAATAAAATGTTAAACATGTACTGTAAATATAACTTACAATTAATTTGTGAAACAACAAGTAAAATGTTGTTTCACAAATTAATTGACGTCAAAACCACATAGAAACGTCGCGTGCTTCCATTAGATGCTTTTAATATTCGTATTAAGACCGAATCAGTATAAGGAACAAATTAAAAGAAGATATAAATTTTCAAAAAATGCATTGATCATGTCTATAAGAATGCGTCCGTACCAATACTTTCACCTCTTTAATGGAATATTCGTTAGAGTAGTCTGCAACATGTGATCATAGGTTACGTATGATATATGTAGTAGTGTTCAAGAAAGTAAAGAAATATCAAAATGCACTATATAGCAAAAAATATAACATGATAAATTTATCAAAATGGTAAAAATTGAGTAAATTAACGGTTTTGGAAAACACATAAAATATTTTGATATTGATGAACTCAGACAGCACAGATAACGTATATTGTGTTATTATATTTTTTTCTTATTTCCTATGGGCTAAAGCTTTCCATTATATCGAAGATTGTTTAATTAAAAAAATAATTTCTCCATTTTTTTAACAATGAAAAACAAAGTGATATAATTTTTTTTTAAATTAATGAATGTCTGCGAAAAACAAATGAATTTCAATGAACGAGCGCATATTCTGAATTTTGCAATTTCTAGTTTTAGAATGAAAAAGACAATTTTTTTTTCATTTATAACGAACTCTCGGGGCGTTTATACGTACTGCAGTCCCGAGAGTTTTAGAATATAAAAATGAAACCAACTAGCAAATTTGTAATTTATATATTGATTTTAAAATATTCTCCGCGGCGCTCGATGTATAACCGTCTCATTCGATGGAACCACACCTTCTCGAACATTTCTTCCGCTATATTTCCGAAGGTAATCACCGCTTCTTTGGCGTTTGGGAATCGTGTTCCTTGCGGTTTCTTTTTATTTTTGAAAATAGAAATACGATGTCTAAATTGTATAACTGATGACCTATAAATGACCAATTATTTGACGACTTTTATATGAATTATCTGGTGTAGACATCAGATGTAGTGAAACATTTGGAGGTTCCTAGCTGAATGAGCAGATGTTTTATGGTGATGAAGGAAGATTCTATTGCGACGTCTTTGCTTCTTTCGAAATTTGTCCAAACCACATGCAATGAATTGCTGATGCACCAGTCTACGGTAAATGTTCTTTTATGTTCCGGAATAATCTTTGCATAATACGCCGTTCGTCCAACGAACGAGTCGACCATCTTTTTCCAGCACTTTATCCTTTTCTTCATCTTTATAGACATCTCTTCAGAAAGATTCACCAACTGCACAGATTGCTTCTTAATGTCAGATTCGTAACAGTATACTCAGCTTCCGTGACGTGACTCGTGACGATGTTGAATACAGCATTTGAGTAACCTCCGTCGAATTTTTCTAACAGTTCGGGACACCGACCAACGTGAGGGTGTTTTTGAGTTTCGGTCAAATCATGGGCCAGTTCTAGGGGCTTTCACTGCTACCCTTGTAGAGAGAAAACAAAAATTCAAGAAAAGATTGGGTGTGAATACAATTTTTACATCGCTATAGATAGCTTAGTAAAAAAGTTTTACAATATACGAAAGATTGCCAGGCTTATGACTTTGCCATTGCCGTTGCCTCAAAATATATTTCGAGCAGAAAAAGGAATGGCTGAAAAATATTGGGTTGAGTTGTAACGAAACAGAAAGCTACATTTTCTTTCACAATTTAGAAGAATTGATGGAGAAATATTAATTTCCATCCAATCGAATCCTTAATGTGGACGAAATAGCCACAGTCCGGCATAGCCACAGTTCAATGGCTTAGAAAAATTATCGGAATGAATCCTGTTGCTCCACGATAACGTCCCTGTCTACACGCCGCGCGGCAAATGGTGTATTTTGTGAATGCGGGTACACTGAGGTAGACCATCCGCCGTACGGCCTGGATAGGGCCCCGAGTGATTATTTTTTATTCCCAAATTTGAAGCAAGACTTAGAGGAAAAACATTTTTTCAGTGGCGACGAGTTGAAGAGGTTGGTAAAATAACTAGCGGGGAACGTGGACAAAATGTCACAGTTGTCTGTGCATTTAGTCCATCAGGGTTGTACGTTCCTCCGATATTCATATATCCACGATAAAGAATAAAATCAAGTCTTAAGATTGGAGGTCAAACTGGAGTTAAGTATGAGTTCTCAAAATCTGGCTGGATTAACGAAGATAATTTTATAAAATATCTTCAACACTTAGCACGACATGTTAGTGCTACAACTAAAAACCCTACGCTGCTATTTCTTGACAATCAAGCCAGCCACTTTTCGTTGAATGCTTATAATTTTTGTCGAGAAAATAAAATTATCATGCTGTCATCGCCACCGCATACATTCCAAATGATGCAACTACTGATGTTACCTTTTATAGTCCTAAAAATTGTTGCAGCTGTTTGAAATGTATCCATAAAGATTGCAGTGGGTAGACATTTGCAGGAAATTTTACTTGCGATTACTATTAATTTTTGTTGTAAAAACTTATAATTTGTTTAATAATAAACACTTAATATCATTTTAATCGGGTTTTATTTGCAGTGCAGGGTATTGTCAAACCGGGGCAAAGTATTGTTAAACCAGTTTGAAGATGACATAACTTTATAGATTTTAGTTTATACTACTATAAATACTTTTTCTTCAATATGAAATTAAATTTGTCATTTGGAATTAGACGTCAGGTTTTTTTTTATTTATATTAACGTAGTTTTGGTCCTTTAATATACCATCGGCATCGTTTTAAAACAATTTTACTCAAGGGCGCGCCATTATCTGACTCTCCCGCAACCAATAGTTTCCGAAAAGTCATTAAAAACATCAAGCGGTTCTGACACATTTTTATAAATATTTTTAAATTGACGTGCATTGGGATTGTTCTTATAAACACCATGATGATTAATGGCGCCAAAGAGTAACACAAAATGATCTTGGCTAAGACAAAAAGTGGCGATATGTTCTAACTTTTTAGCACAAATAACATTTTTGCGTAATCGTTTCAAACTTTCAAAACAAATAAGTTGACCCAAAAAACGGGTCTTCCTTCAAGACTCTAAAACTAGCTTAGGGGAAGTAGGGGGAATGGTGATCACCAGGTAATGCCGCTCACACTAATAATTTGATAAAACGGTGCATAGAAACACGAGTAGACAACGATGAGTAAAACCAGTCGGTTCGCAGTAGAGATGAAAATAATGTTATTTCCCCATGCCTATTATAATGAATAACATCATTATTCAATAACATAATATAACACCTGTTAAAAAATAACATGTTATTGGACTTTATTGAGAATAACATTTGTTTAATACGTTCTTAACGATATGTTCCATGAAATTAATTTTCGTATGCGTAGTACATGGGTACTATAATCGCTATCTATATTAAATGCCACTGGAGAACCGATAGTTAAATTTTAATTTGGTTTTCGATAGAATATAGGTAATTTTTTTGGGAACCGTTTCAATATACATTTGATTAATTTATGTTAAAAGAAAGCCAGACAATGGACAATACGGTGAAAAATTACATTTCGAACTACATAGTATTTTCCTAGTTCGTTAATTTGAACGAGATGAAACAATAACGCATAGAAATTGCAGTTAATTAGCGATCAACAGTGAAGACTGAATGAATTTGACATAATCAAAATTCAAATAACAAATATGGATTTTAACTTTGTAGTAATTAATTGTTTATAATCATTCGGTAATGTTCCGTCAATACGAAACAAAAGAATAAAGCATAAAACACATAATATATATATTTTTTTCTCTATTATAATCTGCAATCAGCATTTGCTTTTAGCGGATGTTTTGTGGGCGATAGGTCAGGTAGAGTGTGCCCTTCAATGAGAGCATCTACTCGTAATCAGGAGATTAGGACATCCTTTCTTTTGAGGCGCTTCTGATAACTACGAGTAAGTAGTTCAGTTGCGAGTTTGTTTGGGTGGCGTTCCAGCCTCTCTCTGTATCTTTCTGTCATTTGTGTAAACTCCGATTTCACAGTGTTCATACCCAACTGTTCATGTATTCCCATGTTAGTGATGTACCATGGGACTTTCGAGATTGAGCGCAGTATCATACTTTGCATTCGTTGCAGTATGGCAACGTTTGAGTTACTGGCACTTCCCCATAACTGAACGCCATGTAGCCAAACTGGTTTTAAGATGGCTCTGTAGATGAGTAGCTTGTTGTTTAGAGATAGTTTATTATTCCTTCCTAGGAGCCATAAAAGGTTGTTGTATCTTATCTTAAGCTCATCTCTCTTTGTTTTTATGTGTTGGCGCCAGGTTAAACGTCGGTCAAGGTGTAGGCCAAGGTATTTTACGCTGTCTCGTTGGAGAAGTGTGTTGTTCTCCAGTTTCACAGCTGGACAGTTGCCCTTCCGCAAAGTGAAGGTGACATGGACGGACTTATCAGCGCTTGCCTTGATGCGCCATTTGTGGAGCCAATTTGTTATTTTGTCAAGGCCAGTTTGTAACATTTCTGAGGCTTCATTAGCATTCTTACTGCTTGCCAGAATCGCCGTGTCATCAGCAAATGTCGCAGTTATTATGCCCTCTGTGGTCGGTAGGTCACACGTATACAAGGTATACAATAAAGGTCCCAAAACTGATCCTTGGGGAACGCCCGCTTTGACTTCATAGAACTCGGAAGTGGCTTCAGCCTCTTTCACTTGGTACCAGCGTTCTGTCAGGTAGGAGTGTAGTAGTGGATAGAGGCTGTGTGACAAGTATCTTTTTATTTTAAATAGTAATCCCTTATGCCACACTCGATCGAAGGCTTGTTGGATGTCGAGAAAAACTGAGAAACAATACTCTTTGTTTTCCAGGGATTTCCTTATTTACTCAGTAACTCTATGAACTTGCTCCGTAGTGGAATGATGTGATCTGAATCCAAACTGGTGGTTAGGAATTATTTGTTCTTTTTCAGACGAGTGACGTTCGCTGCTTGACAATAAAGCAACATAATATTTTAACATATTACCAAGCGTAATGTTCTTAACGACATAATCTGTTCATTCCAATCGGTATGAATCACTAGATATGAATCACATAACTGGTATGAATTTTAAAGTTCTAATAACAGATTATTAATCTTTCGGTAAAATTCGGTGTCATTCGGTTATATTCGGTAAATATGAAACGAAGGACAATGCGAAAACGTGCTGTCTCGCTCTCTCTTTACTCGGCGAGTGACATCCATTGTACGGGAGTTGCTTGACAATACCACCGTAACATAATATTTTAACATGTTAACCGAGCGTAACGTTCTTTAATAACATATTATCTGTAAATCGCAATAACAAAATATATTAATTTCAATCGATATTATGTTATCCATAACTGTTACGTTATAATTCCGTCATCATTAGTTCGCAGCATGGGAAAGGATGATACTTGTGCTTATTTGCGCCCGCGCTAATCTAATTTTGGCCAGATATGTTTGTCGGAAAGTCTACAATTTCAGTACTTATTTCTAATTGGTATTATTAATTTTGGTACTAAAACAATCTATTTAGTGATTACGTAAACAGTTTTGGAAAAATGTACATAAGTGCTTTTAAATTTCAATTCGAATACAAAACGATAGGTGAATGAAATAATATATTTTTTTGTAACAGATATGCCCAGTAATCGTCAATGGACCACTTTGAATGCGGCTTTGAGCGAAAAAGAGCTACTGCAAATGTGAAACAACTAATCCGAATGTAGCACTATACGCTAGCGCCTTCACCGGATATTTTGAGCACGACACTTTTACGTGAGATTCAACTGACGTTTATGTAATAGCTGGTATACGCAATAAACCACATATTTAATTACGGTTGTCTTATTATTTATAAGCACATACACAACAGTTTCGGTGATGAAAAAAGGGAATCTATGCAAAGAGAAATGAATACCCACTACAAAAAGGAAAAAAGACACTACGTTACAATGGAGTCACACCTGTCACAAGTGTTAATACAAATTATAAAAACCATGCGCAGTATGCAAATACAACATGCAGCTTGCAAATGCACTTCTAAATCAAAGTACGAAAACAGTCATTTCTCATTTTGTTACAGCCGTTTGATGAGATGAATAATTCTTCTACCAGCCATTTACAAATATTGCAGAAGTACGTAACCTTAAAGGACGTGACAGACACTAATACAAAATTACAAATATTTTTAAACTGTATTGAACCAAAGTATTATCAAGTTTTGAAGAATATTACAGCACAAAATAGGCCGGGCTCAAAATCCTATGACGAACTGGTAAAAATATCGGAAAATCATGTTGCACCCGAACCGGGTGAAGTTGCACAACAACACAAATTCTATCTCAGATCACAATATAAACATGAAAGCATTGACAATTATGTAGCCGGACTGAAGAACATAGGAGGCAACTGCAATTTAATCTGCAATCAAAGCCAAATTTAAATCGAAAAGGTGCAGTATCCTTATTCCTGAAACCAAGCCTAATACCATTCGCATTAAAAAATCAAATAGAAACAGAGATTGATAGATTGGAAAACGGGGAAATTTTAGAAAAAAGTTACATATTCCCAATGGGGATACTCCGATAGTTCCTGTAATGAAACAAAATGAAAAAGTACGTTTGTGTGCAGATTATAGAGCGACGTTTAATAAAAATTTAGAGAATGATGATTATTCATTCAATCCATGAATTGCTGAAATATTTTCAAAATTAAGTGGTAGTAAATATTTGTGCACACTAGATTTAAATCAAGTATATGTTGGTTTAAGCATTTAAATCAAACATATAGGTATATATGAAAGGATACCTATAAGGTTAAAAGATTAATGTTGGGGATAAAAATTACACCAAATGTTTGGCAACGTCACATGGACCACACCCTGCAAGGAATGGAAGGCACAGCCTGTTTTTTTGACGACATCACCTTAGAAAAACGTACATCTACTACAGTTGCTACGTAAAGCTACTAGGAAGGATTAAAACAGTATTGCAGAAATTACAAAAACGGAGATTGGACCTAAATAAGGACATATGTTAGTTCTCCAAAAAATATATTATCTACTTGGGATACACAAAGAAAAATAAATTACATCCTACCAAGGCAAAGTGGACTATATAAAGAATAGATGTGTCATTTCTACGTAAAAAACAGAAAATACAAAGAAAGCATAAAACAATAAGACTGGAAAAAATTGCAAAAATAGAAGTAAAAAAAAATTAATGATAAGAATACCATGGCGGTTTTTGGGTTCAGTGAAAATGCGATAAGTTTGGGAAATTTTCCGTGGTAAATATGCGGGGAAAGTGCGGAGAAAAATGGTAAGAAAATAGTGAAGAAACGGTGAAAAGTAGTACAAAATTTTGTTAAAATGCGGTGGATAATTGGTAAAAAACGGTGAAGTTGCGTAAAATAAAAGGTTAAAATATGGTGGAACAATTGTGAAAATGAGGCGAATAATTGGTGAAAAAATGGTAGAAATACAGTAAAAAAAATTAAATTCGATTAAAAAATGGTAATTGATGAAAACTGAGCGAGGATTAGATATTGTGTGCATAGTAGCGATGACAGAATTATAACGTAACAGGTATGAATAACATAATATTGATAGAAATTAATATATTATGTTATTGCGATTTACAGATACTATGTTATTAAATAACGATACGCTTGGCTAACATGTTAAAATATTATGTTACGATATTGTCAAGCAGCGCCCGTACAATGGCCGTCACTCGCTGAGAGTAAAGAGAGAGCGAGACAGCACGTTTCTTTTCGTCTTGCCCTTTGTTTCATATTTACCGAGCATCACCGAACTTTACCGAAAGATTAATAATCTGTTATTAGAACGTTCTCAAATTCATACTTGTTAATGTGATTCATACCTATTACCGATTGGAAAGAACGCATTATGTTATTAAGAACATTACGCTTGGTAACATGTTAAAATATTATATTGCGTTATTGTCAAGGAGCGGATGTCATTCGTCGTCTGAATAAAAAGAGCAAGAAATAGCGCGTTCCTTTTCTTAATGCAATTTATTGTTTTATATATTATTTGTTTTATGCTTTATTCTTTTGTTTCGTATTGACGGAACATTACCGAATGATATGGAATTTTTACCGAATGATAATAAACAATTAATTACTACAAAGTTCAAATCTATACTTGTTATTTGAATTTTGTTTATGTTATATTCATTCAGAATTCACTGTTGATCGCTAACTAACTACAATTTCTATGCGTTATTGTTTAATTTTGTTTAAATTATCAAACTAGGAAAATACTATGTGGTTCGAAATGCAATTTTTCACCGTATTGGCCATTGCCTGGCTTTCTTTTAACATAATTTAATCAATTGTAGATTGAAACCGTCCACAAAAAAATAACTATATTCTATCAAAAACCAAATTAAAATTAAACTAGCGTTTCTCCAGTGGCGATTATAGTACGCATGTACTACACATATTTTGTATACACACGCAGAAGGAAAATTAATTTCATGGAACATATCGTTTAAGAAGGTATTGAACAAATTTTATTCTCAATAATGTCCAATAACATATTATTTTTTAACAGGTATGATACTATGTTATTGAATAATGATATTATTCATTATAATAGGTATGGGGAAATAACAGTTATTTCCATCTCTAGTGCATAGTAATATACCGACAGCTGTCGCTCATAGGGCTGATCATACGGGGCAATCGGGCAATTTGGTTCATACATCAGTCATCACAAGCACATTCTATTCTTTAGAACATAATAGTTATAAATGGACGTTATATTGAAATTACTTTTGGTTTTGTCTGCGTCGTGTATTTGTGCCACTAGCGTCATCTAGTTAGTTTTCTTTGATTCATGATCTATTTAAATTTAGATTGTTAAAAGTATTTTATCGATTCAGTTATATAATAATTTTGTCAGTATATAATGGATGTTTCAATTACGACCACGGCTCCTTGGATCGGATAATTATCGTTTGTCAGTGTTTTCGTTATATTCAACTTTACACAAATTAAATATTGATCTAGTAGAACTGGGTTTTTCTTCATAATAAATTAAAATGTCAAAAGTCGGGTGACAATCATCGAACTTACTGAGGTCTTTTGGAATCTGCATGAACAGATATTAAGGAGAAATAAGTCAAAACTAGAACGCGAATGTAATTAATTATATTGTCAATAGTGTAGTGAACACTGTGTTAAGCTATTGACATTCATATGATCAAGTAATAATTATGCAAAATACATTTGGTCTTTTTGTGAGCTGCATTTTTATTTCTTGTGTCCAAATCTATTTCTCATACATCAGAGTTTAATAAATAATTTCTTATACATCAGAGTTTAAGATAATTGATTAAAAATATTGAGATAAATGAACGAACTGAAAATTCTACAACATTCTACAACACAAATGGAAGAAATCCAAGCTCAACAAAATATAGATATATGGAATGATCATTATAAACTTGTTAACGAATAGAATAATACATTGGCTGGGCAACGTGACGCGTATATGCCTACGGAATTACAATTTTATTTAAAAAGCCCGGTAGCTGATTTAAAATAAGACACATTACTTTTATGGAAAGGGCTAGAATATACCTACCTCATCTTAAAGAAAATTACTGTAAAATATTTGTGTTGTACAGCGACTTCCACAGAGAGGCTTTTTTCTAAAGCTGGCCAACTCCTGTATCAGCAACGTAACAGACTGAAAGGAAAATTGCTGACGAAGTTAATTTTTTTACAAAGTGTACCTAAAAAATAGGGCGAGCTGTACTCAATTTGCTGAAAAAATTAAACATAGACATAAACGAAGTGTTTCGGGGAGATAGGGCTGTTCCTCACTAATTAAATAAAAATAGTGATGGTGGAACTTGTTTTAAAGAAACATGAATCTAACTGAAAAAGTGAGTCGGGGTGTGATGCAGTACATATCTGGGTCACTATCAAACTGATCACTATCAGGGTCGATAATGTTAACATTGATGTAGTGTGCATTGCTCCAATCCGAAATTTTTTCATAATTATCTTTGAAACTTAGATAAATAAAGCATGCATTAATTGTATCCCAATTCAGATACCTGGTAATTAAAGATTTTAACATCCCCGAAATAGATTTGGACACAATAAATAAAAATGCAGCGCACAAAAAGACCAAATGTATTATGCATAATTATTACTTGATCATATGAATTTCAATAGCTTAACACAGTGTTCACTACACTATTGACAATATAATTAATTACATTCGCGTCCTGGTTTTGACTTATTTATCCTTAATATCTGTTCATGCAGGTTCCAATAAAGTGAACTGGACCGTATATCTACCCCCTAAAGACTAATAAAATTAAAATAATGTGTCTTGCTTTTTAAATGTATATTCACGGTATATTCAAATACGTTCCTCAGAGGATGATAAAATCGATGAAATATCCGAATTGATATTTATTAAATGTTTGAAAACTTTTAACAGAAATAAATTTCATAAAAAATATAAAAACACGTTAGTCCAGTGGATTACCGTCGCGTCGATGATACTGCCAATGATACTGCAACTTGGGTTGATCACAAACTTACGGTCTTTAATGGCACGCTGCAGCACGGATCTCGGGTCTATTCCCGACCGCTCTTCGAGTGAGGTTGGAATGATGTTTATAATCACGTAGCTAAAATAGCACAGACCGGTGACGAACAGCCGCGCTACTGATACGAGAAGCTACGTACTGCGATCACCAAACCATATGATGTGAGCATTTACACAGGAAATGCACGTTAGAAGAATTCTATGTCCGTTAGTGCACATAGACAATTGTTAACAATTGTTAACATCTAGTTCTAAACAATTTTGAACACAATATTGTAAAGATAAAATTATTTAAGTAAACATGTACGAAATACCAACGCAAACAAGCAGTTTCAGTGGACGTTTTCATCGCAAATATTTTTGTAGACTATTAGTTCTATTTATAGTAAGAATGAATGAGATGACGTTTATAAATGTTTAATAACCTAATTTTTTTGCTGTCAACTCGACAGAGAAAGTTAACATGTCTCGGAAAGAGACTCTCAACGCAATTTAAACGTACAAAATGAATCAGGTCCTGACGGAATATTAGCTGTCTTTGGTAAGAAAGTGCCCCCATGATTACAATTGCGCGTAATTATTTATGCAACTTATTATTACATAGAATATATTTTATTTATCCAGTACATGCAACGTAACGCTTATTCACAAGAAAGGTGACTTAAACGAGATAGTTAGTTATGGTCCCACATCTATTCTGTTTATGTTTTCGAGTTTCTTTCTTGTTAATAGAAGTTTTTAATGTCATATTAAATTCTTTTACATCCAATCATCAAAGATTCCTACCAACAAAATCTACTAATAGATATTACAAATATTTTAGAAGAAAACAAGCAATTCGACACTATATACAATTACTTCAAAGTGTCCTTTGATCAAGTAAACTGTTGTAACATTGACGGGAAGAAGAATGACACTCAGGCACAGAACAGAGAATAGTTTATTTGTAAATAGATTGATGGACAAACTCTACTTATTTATTTCACTTTTAACATAATTAGCTATTATGAGATCATAAAATACAATACGTTATCACACATCCTACACAAATGTCAACAACTTACAAAGTTAATTGATTGTAGAGCACGATTAAATCACAAGTCAAGAAATATGGTATTCGTGATTTTCTTTAAGAGTATAAAAACTCTTATCAGCAGAGTTCATGTCATATTTCAAGGCTTTTTTATGATTTTTTACAGTCTTCAGATATTCAGGATATTTTTTTTCAAATTAATAACTTGATGAGTATCCGACGTATTAGCTTGTCGTTGATCGTCGTTGATGTCGTGATCGTTAATCAAGAGAACAGAATGATACTTGCGTAAAGTTGTAATATTTTACTAGTTGCTTTTCTTATAGGGCATCAGCAGAATTTTATACCTTAATGTACATAATACATGGAATGGTGTTAATATTCAATGCCATTTTGCAAAAACCATAAACTAATAACAATCTCCTATGCTATAAAATATCCAAAATTGTATGCGAAAACAAGATTCACAACTAAATGAATTTGGAAACAGTTTACAATGCCTATGAGTTCGTCTATTTGACATAAACTAATTAACGTAATTAACATTAGAAATTATTGTAGTTTAAAATTTTTATTCAAAAACATAAGTAGACTTCAGTCAAAACTGTACAGAATCCACCAAATAACCTGGTGATCGATGTTCTTGACAAATAGCTTCCTAACATGAACTTGACAGCGAAGCTGCCTTAATAAGTGGTTCATGTTCTGGTGTAGAACAACCTGGTTCCTTATCAGCAGGTGGGCGCTGGACCATAGTTATAACATATGGTTACTTAATTTGGCCGGCTGACTTCTCGGCTAGTTGATTGGTGCTCAAGATGTCTTGAGCTGGTGAGTCTGAAAAAAAACCGGTACAATATCTCCGAGCAACATAATTGGCTAATGTGATATTTAAGAGCATAGCCATCATCCAACTTCACCTTATAATGTAATCTTCCGTACTTCCTTCATCCCTTCCTAAATACAGTTCATCTGAAGTTTGATCGCATCGCAATTGGATAACTCGCTTGCGTAACAAGATATTTTGTATTTTTGACAGTAATGAAGTTTTCCATCTGTATCAAGTGTTCTTTTGAGCAACTGAAAGTAGCTTTCTACTTTGCCGTTAGTTTGAGGGTAACCTGGGGCGATCAATCTTTGACGGATTCTATTAGACTCACAGAATGCTTTAAATTCTGAACTGGTGAATATAGATGCGTTATCAGACACCATAATCTTTAGGATCCTGTGAACACTAAAAATATCCTAAAGGAATACAATCGTGGAAGTAGATGTTAGTGCCCTTGAGATTCAAACTTTTTAGATTCGAACATTTTAACTTTACCACGATGAGGATAAATACGTAGTATCCATCCTTGGAGCCTGCATGGTCCGCATGGACACGTTGAAAGTTCGAGATGGGCTCCTCCAATGGATACAATGGAACATTAGATGCAACACAAGTTGCTACGACATAGGCTTGATAGCTTTTTCATTTTCGATGTCTTAATATGAATTATAGCATTTCAGCAAAAATCGTAGTCATCATCGTAAAGTTTACGGTGTAATAATACGATATCCGTTGAAAATCATTCCATCTTGCAGAGAAAATAGTTCTTCTTGAACTTCACTCTTTATTTTTCAATTGTTGGCAGAGTTTTGCAATATCCGAATCTTCACGAGTTCCTATTGAGATTGAATTTACAGATATTATATGTCAATAGTTTATTGATACTTTGCTGGTGCATTATGTTGCCATCATTTAAATCTGGCAATTTGGCTGGCACTGGCTTTAGTGAGAAGCAATTGCCGCATGTCGGAGTAGACTTGATGTAGGTAGGACTGGCAACGTTTTTTCATGGTGAAAAATACGACTTAACGGACCGTTATCCGTTATCTAAGTAAATTTTCAGCCAAAGAAGTATAGGGGTAACATTTGTTGACTGCATATAAAAATACCAGCGCTTCACGGTCCAGTTAGCTGTAATCGGTGAGTACTGACGGATGCTTTTTCAGCATCCGTCAGTAATGTGAAGGCAAAAGAAATAATCCTCTCCTGATTATTGAAAACAATGGACAAGGTAGCACCAATCCCTACAGGGATGGTATTGCAGATAAGCTGTACCGATAAGTCAGGACTATATGGTATGAGAACTTGGTCACTTGAGATCTCTTTTTTAAATTGTTGAAAGGCTCTTACATGATTTTGATTATTTGATCTTTTAGTTTTTTTTTCCGAAATAAATAGCGCAAAAGCAAAATAGATTTACTTTATTTGCAACTTGTACATGTAAGATAGGCCTTGTACAAGTCAAGCGTACAAAAGATATATCTTCTCGCAGACTGTTTATGACCTCATCAATCCGTGGGGTAGGGTAATGTGTATCACGGAGCAATTTGTTGACTGCAACTTTGTAACTAACAGCTAGAGGCACTTTCTTGTTGGGTTTAGGAATGGGGCCGAAGCTTAAACCCCAGTATGAGTGATTTAATTGGTAAATAAGATCGTTGGTGATTAATTCATCCGATTCCTTTTCAATTTAATCGCATAAGCCAATTCCCATTTACATTATGCGATGAAGTTAAAAATGAATTAAAATAAATGCGAGACAGAATCACGTGCTTATACAAAGCACATCTATGCGTTGAGACTCAACACTGGAAGCATTAAGGCGACTGCTAGAACAACAAGTACCAGTACAAGTTTGTTTGCCTCGTATAAAGTGCAAAATAAAAATTACAACTGAAGAATGAATAACCATGGATGTGGTGGTGTACATTTTGCTTTATTTCGAAGACTTTAATGCTAGAGAACATTAAAAACATAGAAGGTCAGCCGATAGAAACGGAGAATCTGTGAGAAAGGTGATCTGCTATTGGCTCTCAACGAAAGATTTAGTTGTTTGGAAAATGAATAATCATATTAGGTACAATGCTTGATCTGGGTTATAAATTACGAAAATTGCCTTTATATTCTACCATTTATACGGCTATACGGCGATTTGTAGAATTATTTAATATACTAAAGTAATTCCCAATTATTTTAGAAACGATGAAGCCACAGTCTAGTATAAGTTCTGAGCTATCTAGGAGAGGTAGGATATGGAACGTTTGTGAGAATATTATTTAGGAATCGGAGGAAGATAAGCCTTTGTTCCCCTTGAGAACCAATTCTATCAAAGAAGAAGTTGAGAGATACCTGAGATCTCCTAAAACAGCAAGTGAAGCAGATCCTCTCGTTTTCTGGAACAGTGAAGTTCTATATCTAATGTTTCAAAAATTTGCGCAAACATACTTCAGTTTCCAAATAAGTTTTGTTGCATCCGAGAGGTCATTTTCAACAACAGGTCTCATCCAAGAAGACATGAGAAATAATCTTTCTCGGCATAATTTAAAGATGTTATGATTTAGAAAACTAAATGAATATCTTATTAATGTAAAATTTAAATAAACTATTAATTCTGAAAGTTAAATTCCGTTAAATTTAAAAATTCCTCTTTTCATTTTCAATTTGGTAATCTTTTAGTCAATTAAATATTATGTAAGCCATTTTATTTATGTCTTATTTCATAGTTACACTTTCTTTTAAGTCCACTATCCGTATCGTATTAGTGTCGATATCGATTTCTTCAAATATCGGTATCGGCAAAGTCTGTATCGGTACATCCCTAGGTTTTGACACATCTATGATGAGAGAACTGCTGTCTTGACTGGAGCTACGACAATAGGCGTCTGTCGCTCTGTCTTGTGAACGCGATTGAAGATAAGAAATATGATTGACTGTCAATTTTGAAGAAGTTGACAATTAACTTGACTAAGGGCGATTCAACTCTTTACCAAACATTGAGTCTGACAATTGCAATATTTTTAGCGAATATTGTTATCACTTATTCCACGAATAAATTGAGCCTTCAAGAAGATGTTTGAGAAACATTTCTTGCATTCACATTCAAATTTACAAGTGGTCTTCAGTTAATGTTCAGTGGACTTCAGTTGTGACTTCAGTTGATTCAGTTATGTATTGACAAATTCGCCATCATTTTACATTCTTGACAAAAATCGGTGTTGTTATACAATAAATTTAGTTTTGCGGCAAATATGTTCTTCTAAACCGTTTACTAGATTGCGTATAACAAGCTGTGTTATGTTTGCGGGATTTTTGAGGACTGTGAGTGAGCACAACACGCCATGCAAATGAGTATCAATGCGAAGTAAGAATTCTTTGATCCAAAGGTCCTTGTTATTTTGAATGAACCTCAAATCAAACCAATTCTCGAGCCGTCCGCGAAATATGTTTCGGGAGATATCGGTGTTTAAAAAAAGAATTTAATTTAATTAAAATAGAATAAAATTACTTATTAACTCTACTAATGTCAGAACAGTAATGAATTTATTATTATATGAATACATAAAAGTAAATTAATACAGAATTTCATATTTCTTCGTGTTCGCATGTAGGTGCTATTTAGTTAAATTTATCTTCTATCTTAATTGTTAAGTAGTCTATCTGGTGGTAGTAATTATAAATTTCATCGTAGTACTGTGTTTGATTTTTACAATACCACAAAATTTCATATAAATGTCTATATTATTTATAAATTCTAACTTAATATCGACTAAATTAAAAAAACTTTGAATGAAAGTTTCTAAAGGTCTTCTTAGAACTCGTTTTCGTCCATTGTTCTTATTTATAACCAAAGTATTATCGTCATTTACTTGTAAAATTTCAAAGGGTCTTTAAAATTTATTAGTAGTTTTATTTCTGTTTGTAGAGGTAACCTTTTGGTATATTAATTATCCTGTTTCGAAATGAGGGGTTTGGGTTTTTATTTTGTCTATTAAATGTACTTTCTTTACATTTTCTCATATGTTTACATATTTTTTCATATAACAATATCATGCGGTTCGTATGTTCTTCAATGTAATCTTGGTAGAACAATTTTTCATAGTAAAGATTAAATGGGTATGTCCTAGTAAAGTTCTAAAGGTATTTTATCAGTTGGGCTATGTATGGTACTGTTATATGAAATTATTGCATAGCACATTAATGTTTCAATGTTATCTTTGTACGATACCATTAGAGTTATAACGCATATTAGGAGTGGTAAAATGTACGGCGATTTTATGAGCACTTAAAATGTCTTTAATTATTTCATTGTCGAACTCTGGGCCCCGTCGGTGTCTTTTCGGATTTCCATTTGAATTCCCCATACATTGAAAAATATTTTAATAAGGGCTTTCGCAACATGTATCGAAGTTTTTATTGTAATGCTTATAGCCTGACCTAATTTTATAAATGCATTTATTATTGTTAAAAATGCCTGTCCTTCTACTTCAAACGTGTCGATATGAAACCGTTGTAAGGGTTTAGCAATCGATTCGGTAATCATAAGCGGAACTGTTAGTGGGTGTCTGTATATTTGGTCTTTTTACACTTATTGCAATGATTTATGAATATTTTTACAGTTTCCTGCATAATAGTTTCAACTGGATCAATAATAGTTTCTTCTAAGTTGCTTTACCATTTCCCCTATACCTCTGTGACTGTTTTTTCCCTCGTAGTAATTTTTTACTATATTTATTTGTTCCTCCTTGTCATTTATCACACGTTTTGTATATTTTATTAATTGTAGACCATTTTAATAGAATAAATCATTATAAATCACGCTAAATTGTTTAAATAAGTCGTCATTTTCAAAGCGACTACTGTCAATTTGTATTATTTGTAGTATTTAACATTACTTTTAGCATTTTCTTTGAGTAATTGTATAATGTGTTTACTTCTTTCCGTTACGGGTATATATACTATTTTTATGCTTTGTTTATTGTTTGATTCATTTTAACTTTTGGGTTAGTATCGAACGAGTTTTTTATAAAAATTTGAGATATTTGTATCTATCGCTTCCCATTACCATTTCCTCAACTTCCTTTTATTATATTAATAATTTGATCATTTGAATTATTAATGCTGGAACTTTCAACTAAATCATTAAATTCAGCTTTACATATTTGTACTAAATACTCAAAATCTAGAGTCAACTCTGGATTAACAGCTTAAGATGGACCGTTCGTATCTAACGCGTTTATTTGTGTCCGCGATAATACATCCGCATTCGTATTTTGGGATCCCTTCTTGTACACAATGTCGTAATCGTACACTTATAATTTTAACCTCCATCTCGTTAGTTTTCATTTAATGCTTTAATTAAGTATAACCAAGTTAGGTGTCTGTGATACGTATAAATCGTAAATTTACGCCCCAACAAATATAGATTGAAATATTTTGTTGACCACAATATTTCTAGCAGTTCTTTCTCTATTGAGGAGTGCTTTTGCTCTGTATCACTAAGAGTTCTACTGGCATATGCTATTGGTTTATCCATACCGAGTTATCTTGTGATAGAACTGCTCTTAAGGCGACATTCGATGCGTCTGTTGTGAGTGTAAACGGTTTTTCGAAATCTGGATACTGTAATATTGGATGATTTGTTAATAGCTGTTTACCCGTATTAACTATGTTTATGAATTAGTGTGCGATTTATAGAAGGACCTTTTTTTAGACAATTTGTTATTGGTTTTGTGACACGCGAAATCCTTTATAAATCGTCTATAATAACCTAGAAGTCCGAGAAAACCTTTAATCTCTTTAGCAGTTTTAGGTATTGGGTAACTGAATATCGCTTTAATTTTATTTTGATTAGGTCTCAATCCCTTATCTGTGATTTCGTGCACTAAGTAAGGTACTTCTTTCCTTATGAACTCCCTCTTATTCAGCTGTATTTTAAAATGTGTTTGTCTTAACCTGTCAAATGCTTCTTTTAATTTACTCATGTGTTCTTGTAATGAGGTGGAATATATGATGACATCGTCAAGGTAAACTAAGCATTTTTCTATCCGTAGACCACGTAAGATATTATCCATGAGCCTTTGAAACGTGGCTGGCGCGTTTTTCAATCCAAACGGCATTCGTTTAAATTCGTAATAGCCGCGTTCCGTTGAAAGAACAGTTTTTTCCCGAGTCTCCAGGGTTCATTTCTACTTGATGATACCCTGAAGCCAAGTCTAAGGTTGTGAAATATTCACTTCTGCCTAACTTATTTTGGAAATAATTAATATTCGGTAAACGATACTTGTCTTCAATAGTCTTATCGTTTAATTTCCTACCATATCATTCTGTATTTTTGGTTTCCCGACGTGTCAATTTTTTTGGTACAATATGAACGAGAAAACTCCAGGGTGCGGACGATGGCTTTATTATATCATGTTTTAACAGGTCTTCTACTTGTTTCCTAATTTCGTCATTTTTATATGGGGGTTGTCTGTATGCTTTTATATAGACAGGGTCATTATTATTTAATCTGAGTTTATGCTTAACCTGAGTAAATGTCAGTGGTAATGCTTCACAATGAAAAATATCGCTATATTCAAGGCATATATTTTATAGCTTTTTGCTCTTCCTTATATATATAATCCATTCTAAGTTTATTTAGGCTTTGTTTACGTATCTCATCTGCGTCGTAATTAATATAATTTTTTCGCTTGTGATTATTTCTTTCGCAATTAATAAATCTTTCTACTTCCAAAGGTTCATGCAACGTAATCTTCATAAATTTTTCGGTGTTACTAATTATAGTAGTAAAAGCTCTATAATTTTCAACTGCCACTAACGCGGTAGGCATTGTTAATCCTTGTGCGAACGTGGTCGAATTAATAAGAGCTTCTCCTTTTTCATAATTTGCAGGAACTCCTTTGCTCCATGCGTGGTAATATTTTTAAATTATAAGAAAATATTGGTTGTTCGTGTTTTATAGGTATTTCTGTATGTGTTGTCTTTAACGATTTATTTTTATGCTAATTTCTGAGTCAATCCGTTTAAGTAAATCTTTCCCAATGAGACCTTCATATTTTTCGTTAAAATCAAACACAGAGAATTTATCTAAAAGAAAAACTTTAAAAAGTGTAATATAAAACCTTCTTTTCATAACAGAAAATAACAAAATTACTAACTTGTCGAGTTTGATTCTATGCCTTTTTACTATAAAGTAATTCTAAAATACATCGTACGTATCTTACTCTGATTAATAAAATACCGCGTGCCCAACTATGCTAGTTATATTGATGTCTAGAACTAGATGGATATAACTTATTAATTACATCAATAGTCATGTTAGTTTCGTCATGTTCGTCCGTCTATCCGTCACTTTCTGTTCCGCCATTGCAGTTTCTATAGTTTCAGACCTATATACGTACATGAATTTTGCAGTCATATACTTCATATGGAGGGTTTAATAAATATGTAGTAAAATCTTAAAACGTGTATTTTTAATGTCCATTCCCGAGCATATAAAATTAAAGTAAATTTTCTTTCCTCACACTCCTTCGAGTGAAGTGCCATTGAATAAGTTATATCTATTTTTTTAAATTTATATAACGTTAGAGTATCATAAAACATATAAAAATAGAATAGATTTAAGGCTTTCAAGGAATAAGGTGGTTAGTAACACTAACCGCCATGACTATTGAACAAAAACAAGATAGATACATTGCTTGTATACTTTATTATAAAAGATCGGATGTTTTGATAAAGTTTTTACATTTAAGAATTACTTTTTATGAAAATCTTGGAAGCATGTTTTATTTGTGCGTAGGCAAAAGGAAACTTGACACGTACTACACTGCTAAACGGTGCGTACTGGCGATATTTTGTGCTTCAATTGCAGCATGTCCTTGACGTGAATCGCAATGCGACTGCTTCGAAACCAATTCTCAATTATGATTGCTGATAATGGGTAGGGTGCCCCGGAGCTACGGTTGCTGTGTACAGATTCTTCTCTAAACCTATTGACATTCGATGGCGCCCAAATTCCTTGATACATACTTCGATGGCAATCTTTAAATTTCAGGCAGTTCAACTCTGGGCGGGAAATTGCTTAAACTTTTTTTTATACTAAAAAAGCATTCACATCGGTGCAGTCAAGAAAATGAAAAAAAATTCTATGCCACCACTTATGGGATTTCCTGTCTATGGCATAACTTCCTTTTCTTCTTCTTCGTCAGCACTACAGCCTGGTGCAGGCCAAGGCTTTCCCAATCTGCTCCCTCCAGGCAGTACGACTTGATGGAAGGTTTCTACACCTATTGACTCCCATAACTTCCTTTTAGTTAATCAAATTTATCAACGAAATTCATGTTTCTATTATAATCTATTGCAGCTTCTGGACAAGACACTTCCACACTTGACTCATCACGTTCCATGCCATACTACGTATATCAGATCGGACCTGCTACTGTAGGATCGTGTATATTGGACATAATAAAAACTGGTCTCTCATCGTTCCATTTCTGAACACTAATTTTGTCGTCATTGATCCGATAGTCATATTGTCCTCGTTGCAAATGCTTGTCCTCTTTTAGTAATAGCAAAAACTTACTATTCACTGTCCCGCAATACAGTATTTTCTCCTGTTGTAATGTCACTTGTAAAAGATAGCTGTTGAAATAGTCGTCGAAATAGACTATGATAAATCAATTCAGTAACCTGACTCTGCACATACAATCTAGATTTTGTAACCACGTTTGATGAGCTTTTTCGGCATGTAATGCTTGAGATAGTTTCTGCCTTTAAATGTTATCATATGCTAATCAATTGCAATTGTTTCAAAAGGCTTATAATTTTGTTGAAACTGTAGTCGAATTATATCTAAAAGAAGACGAATTTTATACAGTTTATCAAAATTTGGACTGTTTATGTCAGGTATGAGACTATTATCATTTAGATATAAGTAGTTAACAACCAACTGAATATATTTACTGACATAAAAACCAATAATCATTCCAGATTCAAAGCACACATCAAGTTCTTCAATCGTGGTAGGCGTGTAAGGCTTTCAAAAATTTAATTTGCAAAAAGGTTCGTTTGGAAGCATATTATTTCTGCAAAGATTCTGTCCAAAAAATATGAAATAGCACAAGCGGCGTAATATCCTCCAATTCAAGTATGGGATCTCTTATACCCACACTTTCAACCAGATTCACCAGGTAGTCCATCCTATACTTATTTTTCCACTTTGGAGGTTTTGTAGATGTTGTATTAGAACACCAGAAGCTGGCGTTACGCGAATCGAAATTCCCACTAGTGTCTAAGATGCGTAAGGCTGAGTCATCATTCGAATAAAATTCGTGGTCGCTATGATCTTGAATTTCTCCAATGGTAACACCTAATGATTTGTGATTTGGTTGCTCATCCCTGTCTTTATCTAGGTCCTCACTACAAATACTCTCGTCATCCGAAGGTATGTCCTCTAGCAAGTAATTTTGAATATAACCATTAGATAGCAAACATGCTGAAAAAATAAAAAAATATACAACTACCACCTACAACCATATGAAATTTTCAATTTCACTGGTTGGTATATATCCACAGAAACCAAACTAGTTAAAACAATGGTAGAACATTGTAACTTATCTGTTTTTTTCAACGCATGATACCAAAATGTTCATTACGGGAAAAACACATTTGAAGGAACTAAACTGCCCACGAACTCTGACGCCGGTTATTGTTACTGTTAAGTCAGGAAGGTATTGAAATATTAATGATACTTCAACCAAAACTCGCTAGATAGCGTTAATATTAAAATAAAAAATCAGAAATAGGTGGTTAATGATGCTGACCACCGCACCACAAAGAGTTAAGATGATTTTGAGGCTATATACAAATTTTAATGTTTAAATTCCATTTGCAAAATATTAAGCCTCGCACTTTAAGGTTACTCACACAGGGAGAAACAACAAAATTATTCACATTACTTGCTGCTACTTACTCACTTTAAGCTGGGGTCCCACGGACTGTCTTTTCACAGACCACCCATATTGTGCTTCCCTTGTCGAGAGCTGTGTAAATGATGGTGCTCCGCGCCTCTGTGATACCTACTACGTATATCGGATCGGACCTGCCTTTCGTTACCACCATTTCATTATGTGAAGATACAGAGCGCATGGCTGCATGCACAACTGCTGTAATTTTATTCAGCGGTCAATATTTGATAAACCAAGCAAAACGAAAGCAAAAGAAACGACGTTGCTAAAATTCGTCAGGTAACAAAAACCAATCATATTTTTTATTACCCAATTATTATTTAATTTACCAATTATTATTTTTTATTTTAATGCCTATTATTCTAAACATACTTACTGAATAATAATAACGTATGCATATATTTCGTCAGGAATACAATCGTAAATATGTTTTATTACTTATAGATATCATCATCATCAATAGCTCGACACTCCTGGGTGGATGCTGGCTTTTTCAAGCAGACTGTTCCAAGCCCTCTGTCTAGGTAACAAGGATTTCCAATTTGTTATATTGAGAACGTCGAAAACACTTTGTAGGCAGTCCGCCCATCTTAATTTAGGTCTTCCTCTTCCTCTTGAGCCAGTCGATTTGGCGAGAAAAATTCGTTTTGTCCTTCTATTTTCCTTCATTCTAATTACATAGCCGGCCCACTTCATACGTGGAATTTTTATAAATTTTATTATATCTGGTTTTTTAAATAAGCGATAAAGATCGGCATTAGTTCTCCTTCTCTCTCTTCTATTATTGGATTTCAGAAAGTCCATGAAACTTCTTAGTCCATGAAAGCATCTGTTCGCTGCAGTAGTTCGTCTCCTCAGTTCTGGAGCCAAATCGTTGCCAGTGTTGATTTCAGATCCAAAGCAGATGAAGCAATTCACTCTTTTAAATTTGTATTCACTGATTTTAAAATGCGTAGAGGAGTCAGAGTTGGTCACAAATTGCATGTATTTGGTTTTAGTCAAGTTTGTTGAGAGATATATTTTTGGCCTGTCTTTCTAGTGGTAAAAATGCCTGTTTGAGGTCTTTTTGAGTTCTAGCAATAATGTAAATGTCGTCCGCATATACAATAATATGTATAGATTTAGAGCAGATCGTGCCTCTTCTGTTGATTTTTAAATCCCTAATAATCTTCTCAGGAGCAAGAAGATACTCTAATGCATCGCCCTGTCTAACACCGTTTTGCTATTTCGATTGGTTCAGAGAGGCTTCCTTGAATTTTAACGCTCATTTTCGTGTCACTTAGAATTATGGAACTTCATCTGTTTATCAGGAATGTTGAATTCATTCAGAGCCTCGATTAGGTGTTCTCTATTGATACAGTCATAGGCCGTTTTGAAACCAATTAAAAGTTGATAAGTATTCATCTGGAATTCTCTTGTTTTCTCTAAGATTTGCCGGAGGTTAAAAATTTTCTCAGTTGTGGATTTATCTCTTCTGAATCCGCTCGGGTAATCACCAATGATGTTTTCGGCATAAGACCTTGTGGTTTTTCAATTGTTTAACTCCTTCCACAACCTCATCCAGCGATGGTGGAATGAGGTGTTGATTGTTGCTTTGAATAGTGTTCAACATTTTGTGAATGATCCATATTGAGAAAATCCTGATAATTCTCGTTCCATCTTTCAAAGATTTTTACCTTGTCACTAAGCATCTCACTTTAAGACAGGAAAGGTAAAGGTCATCTAAATCCTCACAGAATGCTTCCTTTTCATCTTCTTCTTTTTCCTCTGTGGGTGCATGGACGTTTATTAGACTATACTAGATATAACGGAAACTTTATGCGGCATAATTTTGTAAGGGAACTTAACAAAATATATGAAAATTTCTGCAGAATATCTCAGAATTACTTTGCGCTCCTTCTAAACAAGATTGAGTCCACATATTTCAAAGAACTTTACAAACATGTGACAACGCATTCCAATTCAAGAACGGTTTTCTACTACTCTCAGACTACTGGATTCAGTTACAAACGCCTTTCACACGAGTACTTATTTCAGGTATCCAAACAGTCTTAAAATGCGTCTATGAAAACTAATCTTTAATTTAGCCTAAATTACCGGAAGAAATAAACCTAAGCTAATGTATAATAAAAACAATACATATTTATTTATATAAAATTAACATATTCGTAGAATTGCTTGAGTGTTATCTAGTAATGTTCATAAAATATGTGATAGTTTATGGACAAGCGATTGACACGACTGCATTGAGATTTCACTTTTGGCGAATCCTGAGACGTCTGGAAACTTAAGATTTTTCTTATAAAAAAGGTTTTATGCACTTAGTTGCAGCGAATCTGCATAATGTTAACTATATGGTGATGACTACGCGTAAAACTACTTGTTGTTTTGACACGAGGGAACTAGCGATAGTCTAATAATGACCCGATTGGTAGCATTTTTTATATGATTGCTGCCAGTTATCATCATCAAAGACAACGCCAAGGAGATCGGTGCAAAATTTGGTATCTGGGTATTATGATAATTTATGGATTGCTGTTTATTTATTGTTAATAATTATATATTTATTTTAATATTTCTAACATAGCTACTGCTCGTGTATATTACTTTAGACATCTTAATTTTTCAGCTAATAAATCACAATACAACGAACTGCATGCTATAGAAAAAAAAGATATGAGCTGAAATTCAAAGATACTTCATCCATACATCTTTAAATTTCACTTTATTTCTTTTTTTTCTTTGAGTTCATTTTCGGAATTTTGGATGCAATGACCTCTTCATCTTTATTCTCAAAATGTTGGGTTGATCCATTACTTTCATCCTTGTTATTTTCGTCAACCTTATATGACGAAAATAACAAGGATGTTATATACGGCGGGATGATCAAGAAGTGACATCCTTATAAGTACTAAGAGCCATACCAACAAGAAAGCCGTTACTGAAATCCTTAGCAACAAATAATACAATCATAAGACAACTTAAAAGTTACTCACCACTGCTTTAGTTTTAGTTGTTCTTGCTTTATATATTTCATCCGAAAATCTCGCCAAAATGGTGTAGAATGGTGTAGATTTATAAATATCGGTGGCGCCGCTAGCCGCCTTCGCTATCTTTGATTTTACCCCTCAATTTCCAATATGTCGACATCAAGTTCTCTTTTTTCTTTTTTTATTTCATCGTGTGTACTATACACTCTTTTAATTTACTTTTTATCCACAATCATGCATCATGGACATCATTCTAATTTTCATATTTTAGTCTCCAACTGTTCCAACGCGCTTCTTCACTTTTGTAAAAATTTAAAAACTCTAGTGTCAATTCTTTCATCTACTCTATCACGCGTGCCTATTATAAGGGTGAAAAAAGAAACGAGAAACGACTCAAGCGATGAATACGCGCTACACACACACACACATATATATATATATATATATATATATATATATATATATATATATATATATATATAAACAAGCTTACGTCATTCTTGAGTTTTACAATTATATTAAAGAAAAAGTTGATTTTAGATTGCAAAAATGCAATTCACAATGAAAATAAAAATAATGTTGTCAATGCACTTCGTACTAACAACTAGATTCAATTCAAAATAATCATTATTCCCACAATACAGCTCGGTTGAATAATTAATTTTTCTAGAGAAACTGGGAATGTACTGGCAAAATTTTACAAAAACTGAAAGATTGGGTTTCTTTACACTGTTCTCTTTCTCATTTTATGAATCATCTTACAAAATTGAGTAATAATAATGCAATATATATTTCTATATTAACATATTTCAATTGTTGCAACTATCGCCACGGGAATCGTTCATTCCGAAAATAACACGCTACATGATTAATCTGTATGGTATATTACGTGCGGCGAGCAACGCGCCCGCGCAATAATACTCATCTGCATTACATATCAAAAGTACTTATTTTTTTCTTTATATTTCAACAATACACCTATTCCCATTTAAATTAGGTTTCATTGTTTGTATCTGACGGCAAAATCCGTACTATAACAGAATAGGTATACAGCTTAGAATAATGAGAACTCCAGAGGCGTATACGCACATATCTCTTCGCGGCTACCTGAGGCAAAAATCTTCTTCCCCTCTACAGCGCTCCTTCTGCTACTAGTGCCCCGCCTTACGCACATAGTGTAATAAACCAGCAGAATAATTTTAACCACCATCTTCAGAAAATGGACGCTTATAAATATATCTGTTTGCGGCAGTACGATTCAGATTTACATCAATTTATGTGGTGCATATGAAGTATTATGCAGGTTCATATGAAGTATTATTTATGGCCACCAAGTTAAATTTGTAAAATTGTTATTCCAACCACAACAAATAGCCAAAGAATTTAGATTAAAATTACTAAAAACTTTACATCACATTTTAATATTTCTTAATTAAAATACATTATCATTAAATATGTGTGTGTGTGCGCGCGCGTGTGTATACGTGCATGCGTAGAAGTGTGTGTGTACACATTAATCTACTAAATTATTTTGGCCATTGTGGCAATAATTTTTTTTTGTTAATACAAAAAGAAAATAATTAGCTTAGTGTCTCAAAGTAAAAAGAGAGGTTATAAAGCCCGCTATAAAAATTTTAATGTAATCGGTCCCGTACTAAGGAAATTCAAAAAGGGAAGAAAAAATTATTTATATTAATTAGCATTCAATGACGTGATATTTTAAAATTGCATAATTAATTGAAAATGAAATTACGTAATAGTATTTACGTATAAAAAGTCATGTCATTTGTTTCTTTTGCAGTCCAGTGATCTTTTTGCAGACGAGAATAGCATAAGCCGGCATTTTAAGCGATGTCGTCACACACAAACCACACGACCGTTCATAGCTGTGTCTTAGATTGCATTTTAGTATATGATCTAGAGGTGGGCGTTTACGCTAATCATGATAAAAATTAACATCTCATGATAAAAGTTAAACGTTGACGACAATTAACTGTTGACCAAAACAGTTAATATTAACAGTTAATGTGTTTAGAAGCCTACCATGATTAATATAAACATCACGTCGAGAATGGCGGCGCAACAACGCATTGTTTAGAAATTACGAAGTGTTGCGGACTCGGGTATACGTCAAATGTTTATATTAACACAATAAATTAAACCCGGAGCTTGAGTCATTTAATACGTAACAAATAAATATGGAAAATAATGCTATGCGGATTGTTACTGAACTTGCGATTCATTTTAAAGTCTTCTCCTAATATTAAATCATATAAATAAAAGAAATATTTTAAGCAAAATTAGTTGTGCTTTGTAAATATAGTGTTTAAAACTTCACATTACTGTAGCATAAAAATAATTAGTAAATATATTACTTGAAAGATAATGTAATATATCCATTATTTCTCCAACAAATTGCGTTATCTGACGTAAAATAATCCCAAGGATCACTTCGTTTACACCTTTCAGATATTTTGAATAAATTCACAAAGTTTCTTGACCCAGCAAACACACGCAAACACAAAAAATATTCAGTAAATTAATTTTGATTATTAAGACTAAAAGTTAGTGTGTTTCTAAATCTTTAAAAAAATTAAAACATTTGCACTAAAAGGCCACACACAATTAAATATCTTATTAATATTAAAGATTATATGTAAAATATTGACCATAACAATATCCACTATATAAAAAAAATATTATTAACACTAAAAAGTTATATTTATTCCAAACTTTCGTAAAACTTTTCGAAATAAAAACGTCTTCTGAATATTAAATCTGTAAAAATAATAACTAGTCATATAGTGTAAAATTATTGCGCTAAAGACCACAATTATTTTTTATTAATATTAAATTTATATGGGATACGTCGAAATTAATAAACTATCGGACAAATCTCTAAAACTTCACTCATTAAACTTCATTACGCAAGAACCGTCGACGAAAGACTGGCTGCTAGCCTGATAATACATAAACCGTCGATTCGATATATTCAATTGACGAGTGTCAACATTTAGCAGTTAGCACTTAACGTTGATCAACGCGAACGCGCTAACGAAATAATACACCAATGTGCGTTAATATAAACAGCCGTCGGCGTCGACCATTTATTAACTGCAAATGTTGATCAACTGTAACACATTTTTTTCGTCAACAGCGTTGACCATTGACGCACGTTAACGTTGAACGTTAACTGTTAATCGTTTTTCGACTCAGCTCTAATATGATCTGTGATTGCATTCATTAACAGTAGAGGTGAGGCGTATTTATTGTCACCGGTAAGAATACTCGATATCTCAGATCAAAAAACGTACATGGTATGAAGAATACAAAATACTTGGTATCGTAAATAACTTATATGGTATTGCTATCGGACGTTCGTATATTCGGGCTGCGGCAAAACCCCTCTTTGAATAACTAGCTACAGGTATTTCACTCTCGCATATCGTACTCAGGTTTTCTCTCTCTTTCATATTTAAAACGTATATGAAATAAGGGACAAACTGAATATTTAAATACTCGTAAGTCGTTACATTTCAAGTCTGTAATGCGAGTATGTTAAATATACTCGTAAACTCATTTTACTCATTACGTTAAGTATTGCTTCACACTTCGCAGTTCGTGAACAAATATTTACTCAATCTAAGCACGAGTATTTTAAAATAAGGATTTTAAGTACGATGCTCTTTTCGTCTAATGACTCTCCGTTTTTCTATTAGAATAGTTGAGCGTTATCACTTTGTAGTTCAAATATTCTAAATAAATAGTGTAAATAAAAACTGTTAATTAGGTTAAATTCTAACTTCGTCATTATGTCCACAAGAAAATTCAATGCAGTATGAAAGTATTTTACAGACTTGGTTGAGAATTTTGATAATCTCTTCCCTAAGATACGGTTTCGTGTTTTCCCGACAGTATTCCCCGCTTTAGAAAATACTATTTCGGCTGGCGCGGAAGTGACCATCATACAGAGTTGTTTAAACGCCAACTCTGTTACCTTTGGGAAAGTTCCTTCAAAGCTCCTCCATATATCAAAAGGATCTGCCTTGATATTTGATAACAGTGTCGCAATATATAGAGGTCCAATTATCTTTTTTTGGAAATTGGCATGTTGGCTGCCATTATTTTTCCATTGTGTGTTCTTGCTCGTCAACAGCTCTTCCTAATGAAACAGATAATTCAGAACTGGCCGCTATTGTATCATCGTTTCCGGTATCCACCATCAAACACTTGTTAATATAATTTATTGCCTTTGACAAGAGTAATGCCTCATTTAAGTAGATTTTTTTGAATAGTGGATTCAAAAACGTTGCAACCGAGAAAAGGTGTACTTTTTGAATATTTTCGAATCTTTTACTTATTAATTCTATTTGTAAGAAATGTTTTAATTGATTTGACAAATCACTTCTTGGCATTATTTTGTCAAACGAAGTTCTCAAACATTTGATAACAGGTATGGATTTGCTAGCTGTAACATATTTTTCTGCACTCATTTCCTCGGTAACATTCTGAACAACAATTTTTCTGCACAACAATTTCGTTTGCTTGAAGCATTTGGGGTGCATTTGGGTGGTTTATTGAAACGTATCCTATAGTGCTGCTTATTAACACGAATCGAACAACCATGTATAATTGCGAGTTCCACCTCGTAGACACGACCCCTATCAAATGTTTTAATTTTCCTTCAGAAACATTTTGAAGCATTTATGCTTGTCGCAATTCTTCAGCGCCGACACCACTTTGATGGAACCAAGTTACAATTTTGCAGAACTTTGTCCAGAAACAGTCTTACATCAGCAGTATTTACTGATTTTTCGACCACCAAATTCAATGTATGTGCTAGACATCGAACATGTTTTGTTGGCCAAAGGTCATTTCAATAGCTTTAACAATGTTGCTGCCATTGTCAGTAGTAACGATTACAATTTTTTCGTGAGACAATTCCCAATCGTAACATATTTTATTAATCATTTCTGACAGATACTCTTCTGTATGGTGATCATGCAGTGGCACGTGCAATGTTAATTGACTTTATTTCAATGTTTTCTATGAAGTGCACTGTCACGCCTAAAAAACTCCTTAATTGTAAATCTTTCCATTCGTCTATTGTGAGGCTAACGTCTATTGTGAGGCTAACGTTTTTAACCAATCGTAATTTTATTGTAACCAGGGTTTTCTTTTCTTCATATTTCGTATCTATGAGATCTGTGATACTTTTACGGCACGGAACCTTGTACAATGAAGCCACAGTCTTCATCAATTTTTTAAATCCTACTCCTTCTACTATACTGTAAGGTAGACTGTCCTGGCATATTATTTCAACTATTTTATTTCCTTATTCCTATCACCATCTGGGGCATAAGCTGAAATATTCGAAAAAGAAGTCTCAATGCTTGATCTGGCACGCTTTGGCGTTGAAGGTGCAACCTCTATTTTTAGCAATGAAGGTTGAGAGTTGCTAATTTCCCGAAAATCATCTTCACCCAAATTCTGCAGCAATAAAATTTACTATCTAATCTAATAACGTTTTTTTAATTTCTGAATTCGGAGTAAATTTTATAATCGAGCATAGGAGTTAACGATCCTAAGTACGTAATCTTATCTCCAAACTCGTATCTATCTAAACTAATAACCCGAGTAAGCAACAATGATTACAATATTGAAATACCTAATAATAATAAAGTAGGTATTTGATCTGCGTCAATTAAATACATACTGTATCATTTATTAACTATTTCCATCTAATCAATTGAACTGAACTTTTTTTTAAAAAGGAAAAAATCTAAAACACAATTTTAATAAACGTATGCAATTCGATAACCTCGCCCAATTTTCTCATCAACATTTTAAATCGTGAAAACGAGTGTCTCCGAGGTTTCAATACCTATATAGGTATACGTATAACATTAGTTAGACGTAATCTATTTAATCTAAAATAACGTTTTCAAAAAAATTATGTTACTATTAGTTATGATATGATATCTATGAGTAAAGAAATACAAATTAAAATATAAATTAATATTTATATGAAAGGAAAGTTTTTCAGTGAATTAGACCCGTGTGTAAGAATCCGACCTTATCGCTAAATGGGAATGGAATCACTTAGTATTCAAAATATGAGCCCAATCCCCATATTATAAATTAGAACAAATACAATTGGCCTTCATATTCTTGTGAGAGAGTAATTCTAACCACCACGAGAATATGAATTCGAATTCCCTTATTCTAGATGTCGCGATGCAGTGAGCAAGAATCATAAACGAAGTAAATGAAAGGTTTAGATAATTTCTATAACGTGAATAAAGTGAAAACTTGCATCTAAATTTATCGGGTGCAAGTTTTCTTTTCCTCAGGGTTTTAAATATTTTCTCATCTCTGCAGAGCCGTTATCGTGCATCGCCGCGCTTGCGAATAGCGTTGTTCGCTACCCGTACATAAAATCATCTCGAAAATGCACTCCGTATTCAAATATTGTTTCTGACTTTTGCTGGTCTTGTTATAACTAACACTCGTTGACGGCAGTGTTGTTGATTGTAGATTAAATATATTTCTCAATATTGCAATAACGTTATTAAACGGCATTCTTCACCATTCTTTGATACATTTAATCAGTTACCGTGAGTTTCATTTTGTGGTGGCTTAAATTAAAAGAAAAAAATCGTTAAATGGAAAGAGAGCAAATATTTTTCTCTGAGTGAAATTCCGTTTTGTTTATTAAATATATACTTAAGTGTAACTAGGGCTATTTCTTCTTCTCCTTTAATCAATCCCCCTTTCCTGGCTACAAAAATAGATGCCATCTTTGAGTAAATTTCTTCGAACCAGTTCTCGCCATCTCGCATTAATCTTACGATCTTGTGAATAGTCATTTGTCAGATGGTTGTAATCTGATCACGTCAAAGAGTCAGCCTTCGACCGCGAGGTCTTGTCCCCTCAAAACTCCCCAGTAGGATACTGTACTTCAGGTGGTCAGGGTTTTTCTTCTTATAATATGAGCTAATTATCTAAATACCTGACGGGTAACTGTAGAGTAGACTTTATCGCGGATGCCAAATCCTTTGGTGATAATTTGTTGTTCCAACAAACAGTCCTAGACGTCCACTGTATGCATCAAAGAGGCATTTACTTGCAAATCACTAGAATCCATTAGCATCGCGTTAATTTTCAAGTAATCCGCATCATATCGGGTATAAATATTTCTTTAATGGACTTTGTGCACTTTTCCACTCAAATTTTGCTGTCCATTAACAGTGTTTTCAACGAACTAAGTTTGCTTTAGTTGTTAAGAAGTTACATGCCATTTAAAGCCGTGAGTGAATTTAATTTACCTTGGTTCAAATATTTTGGAAATATTTTTGCTACCATTAATTAAAACATTTAGAGAAAATTGTGCGTAAAATTTTATAAACTATAAAATGAATATATGCTACTAGTAAATAGTTCAAATGATTTGACCTCATGTATCATAATTTAATCGATTCCTGGTTCATAAAATTGCTCCATTTCCTAAAAAGCAAAAACCTAAACTTTGCATTTTTGTTAGATATTGTAGTGTGTGTTGATACATATTACATAAATATAACGCAAACTTTTGTTTCTTTTTTTTTTAAGTATAAAACTTGCTTGCAAGGTAATTTTTTGCTCTTAGTCGAATGGTATGTATTACCTGGAACTCTCTTCCTTATTCGAGTTCTGTACGGCTTTTTGCAAAACTGACGCCCTGATTATCTTCTGTCGGGATCAATTCTTTTTTTCTTGTATATTCAAATTTCCTTAAGTAAATTTGTTTATCTTGCATAATTTTAGACTGGACACTTTTGGTTTAAAATAAACCAAAAGTGTCCAGTCTAATATAGTGATGATTTCAGCAATCATAAGCCTCTAACTAAGTATAAAATATAAATAAATCTTAGACGACAATTATTAAATATAATAAGCAAAGAAACGATACTATGTATAAACCTGTTTAATGTAATTATCAATACATTTAAACAGAGGGTTTTAATGTGATCTCGGTTGTTGGGGCTCGAGCTTCTAATTTTTTTATACTATAATTTTCTTGTTTCTCAGTATTTTAATCAAGATTTGTTACAGAATAGTCTCGAAAGATAATTCTCAAGGACAAAGTCAATTAGAAGAACAGATATTTTAGGAACTATTTTTTTATTTATAAACGTATGTGAGATCTTAAGTGAGAATTATGGAATTTTTGTAACAAGTAGTCTGGTATTTTACAAGTTATATTTTTTTCATTAACGAGTAGAATCTCTTTAGAGCGAATTATTCATTTTAACACGTGCGTTCTTCTTAATCTTCATATTTCTTATTTCTTTATTTCACCTTAAACTTAAGGACGCGACAAAATATTTGATAATCAGTAATCACATTGTTGTAATTGTACAATAATAAATTTCTGACTTATTGGCTAACATAAATTTCTGACTTATTGGTTCACTAGATACGACCATATGCTCCACCGCATCCTGTTATGAAGATATATACATTAACAGCCTTTGATGGTTTCTTAGATTTATTAATGTAAAAAGTTAATATTTGATCGAATAACTTTATAACTATGGCCGAAAAAAGTGTCATCTAATGTAAACAAATTAGTAATTCTAGGTCAGTATATTGATTTAAGAAGGCATTACAGTGTGCTTGCGGTTAGATTTAAATCTCCTGTTTTAATGTTATGTTGAATTCTGAATTTACATATAATATTAAAATAAATTACTACTGATTCTCACAGTTCGTTGCTCGTGGCTCTATCAATCTCAGGGCAACCAACAGTCATCTATCAATATATAAATAAGCTCCAAATCGAGAAAATATTTTTTCTTGCTTGTTTTTCATGCGGCTACTTGATCTATGACAAAATTCTTTGGTAGTGTAATTAATATTTTTCCTTAAAATCAAACAAATCTTTGAATGTAAAAGAGAGTGCCACACCCAAATATTTGTGCCCCTAACTAGGGCTGCTGAGCGGTTGTTGATTTAAATAAAATTTTATGCTTAAAGGTTGAATTAATAAAAATACGAAATGTAATGAAAATTACTTCCATGTTATATTTATGAACAATGAAGTAATATTCGTATTTTCGACATTATCGGAATCGACAAATAACCGAAATTAATGACCTCTCTTCGACACCCTGTAATTATATACGACCAAAACTGGTACTCAAAATGGCTACTTTTGAATCGTCAATTCGGGTACTTTCCTTACAGTGGCGAAAAGAACAGAGAAGCGAAATTTAAATTTGTGATCTCAGTACAAAATTTTACACGAGAATTAACCAACCACTTCAGCCAACAAGACAGGAATACACTGATCGACACTATTAAAAGTTCTGAAAACTGTGAATATTAATTAGAACGTAACGAAACAATAAAACATGTAGCTGGAAATGGGCTTTTAAGAAAATTAAAAAAATCGGAAAATAGATATGACTCAATTGAAGTGTATATAGATATATATGTAAGTATACACGTGTGCGTGCATATGTAATTACAGTTTCATTAGGAAAAGGAAATAAATACTCCCAATTATTTTAACTTTTTACATCGCTCGAGAGCTAAAACTCTCATACAGTATAAAATAAATATAATTTGGCTGAGGATCTTTCCATAAAAATAATAACATTTTGACTGTTGATAAATAAATGTATGTAATAAATACATAATCAGTTTAAGTATACTGATCACTTTGGAGATCATTTAGATCCAAAACATTTTCAACATACATTGTTAAAAATATATTTTAGTAGATATGAACTGAAAATCGGTACATCTTAAAGTTTTCATTCTTACAATAAATAACTCCTGCTTATTGTTATGTCAAATTACCATACGATTCAGCATTGCTCTGTATCTATGTATTTTTAGGTTAAATAACTTTTTGGAGACATTAATCTAGTTTTTCTCTAATATTTATGCTGATTAAGTGTTTTCGGGTTTTAGGAAATGTTCTCATGATTTTTGTGATTTTCTTGGAATATTTTAAAGGATTTTTTATTTCAAGTTTCAGCAAGACATCTATGCAATTTTCCTACATGTTTAACATATGTTGTTCAATCACGTATAGTTTCGAATCTTGAATTATCTGGTAATTTCATCGATGAATCACAAATATCATGGTCAATTTTGTTTGCATTTCCAGATAGAATTGCATATAATACATTTTTTTACTTTAAAAAGAAACCCTTTTGGTCGGTGTTATATAAGCAGAATGTGAGAAGTGCATAAATAAATGCGGTATATTTCAATTAGTTTCAAAATAAATATGGTATTTTAATAAGTCGAACATTAACTAAAATATGAAAAAAATAATTTTTATATATTCTAATAACTTTTTCCGACTGTAACGTAACATCGCTTCTGTCGCAATTTCGATTTAAACAATTAAATTATTTAATAACAAGGTAAATTTATATTCCTTTTAAATATCATAACACACATACAATTTTAGTTTTAAAGTTTCTGATTGGTACATTTGGAGAATAGAAGAAAAACAAGTGGTACAAGATTTTTAAATATAGCCAAGATTTAGTATTATAGTTTCTAAAAACGGAACTTTAATTACTTTTCTATGTTATTTACCACCAGACATAAATTTATTAAAACTCAAAATATTTTTATTGTGTCAAAGAAAGATTTTAAATTCAAAAAACAATTACGACTCTGTTTTCATCGCTGATTTTAATACCCCCTATTATGAATCGTACCAAGCTTCCTAATTTTACTTATATGTTACTTTCTCTAGCACATAATCCTAAATCTGAATTCCTATTAGAAACGATGTCTTTATGCAACTTAACACAGTCCAACAATTTATCTTCTAAAGATAATAGATTTTTAGATCTTACTATATATACACTTATTTGTTTAATGTACATGGCGCTGCTCTGTTAAGCCGCACGGATGAACATTATTCTCCCCTATTTACACATATTCTATTTCCAGCCCCGCCACCTAATTTCATCAAATCTGACAATCACAAGAGACCTAACTTTAATAAATGTGACTTCGATGTTATTCGCAGCGAACTATGTTCTGTTGATTGGGAACTACTTTAGAAGGATCCTTGTATTAATATTGATTTTCAATTATTTTATGACAAACTAAGTGGAATAATTAAGAAACACATCTCCGTGGAAAGTGTATGATCAAATAGTAATTCCTTGTGGCTTAGTCCTGCCTTAATACGATCTTAAAAGGAAAAATATAAATATCGTATGCGGTATGAGACATGTGATAATCCCCCTGATTACGACTCATTTAATTTATTTCGGGCCAGTTGCCAAAAACTCATAGGTAAATGCTGTAATATACATATTGTATCTGTTCAGAAATACACTAAGTACGGCATTAAACATTCCTGGAGCATTAATATTTTTTCCTTTCTTTCTCTTAATGAATAAGCTGTATAAAATATCAATATTTAGGGATGCTGATTTGAATTTAATGATATCTAATATTTAAATACGTCATTTCTCAGACATTAATACAGGACGATAAACTTTACTTGCACAAAATACAACTTTTAAGTTCATAGGGTTACATACCCTTAGTGTTAGTTGCTAAGTTACGTTCTGAATTTCATTCCGAAATATACATTAACATGCAAGGGATGTTACATACATTCTTCAGGAATTTTTGTAACATTCCTGAAGAAAAATAAAAAAAACATTTATTGCTATGAAACAATTATATCACATATATTTATTCGTAATAATTTGAAGTTAAAGTTTAGATTAGCTTCAACTTCATCTATTTTATATACCGTTCCTAAGAAAAATTATGCGAATTCGTTGAAGGATGAGTAAAGTAGTAAGCTACCTACTATAAGTATGTGATCTCCGTGACGTAAGGATGATGCTTGTTATAATATGCCTATTTGTTACAACAGAGAACTCGCAGGCTACTCCGAATATAAAGAGGTAGACGGAAACCAGAGAACAGCCAGGATGATAGTGAACTGCTTATTGCAAACAATATTACAAGAAGTATGATGAATGAATTCCAGTTCGTTTTTCATATTGACAAGAAAGGCGTGTAAAATTAAAATGGAACAGGAAGCTGCTGTTGTTTATTAAAAATATATTTTGAAATGAACGACCAACTATTTCTTTTCCTTTTAGCATAAAAGTTTATTCGATATTTACCTAAAACAAAAGGAATATAATTAAAAAAAATTCCTGAGATTATTCTAATAGTACCGGGAATCAGTAGAAAAATTTCTAAACAAACTTGTCAAATCTTAATAAAATAAGTGTGTAAACTAGCAATAGAACAACGACAGATAGATTTGAAAACAATATATGCATACATTTACCCTATTATGAATTCTGTCCTGGTAAGACATTCAGGCGTCGATCCACATTATGATTGGTTCTATCAAGAAAGTAAAACATCCTTCAAATATTTGTGTCTCCTTTTACCGTTTTCGTGCGGAACCTTAAAATATAGCTCTATAAAATGTTATTGATATGATATACGATAAGTAAGGAGATTTTAATAATAAAATTAAAAAGTAATATCTCACTCATTTATCCATAAATTCAGTTCATATTCAGATGAATTGAATATGATAATGATGACACTCATTATCATATTTAATTCATCTGAACATAGTATTCATCTGAATATATCGCGGAGAAAGTGACTGATTTTCTGCAAAAAACAGTATTTACGAATAATACGTCGAGGTCTCCATACGCGTATAATCTTAAAATATGAATAACTTAGTAATTTTTTTACGCCCAATATTGGCCACTATAAAGTCCAAAAAAAGTAATATACACTTCATTTATGCCAATGTTACCTTCAATGGCCTGTTTGGTTTTTTTTAGTTTCATGTCTACAAAAACAGAAAAAAATAGTAAAAGCGCAAAAAATTGAACGATTATCATTTATACTTCGTATATGTTACGATTGTACCTGAAACACTCTACAACACTGTTTTGACTGTTTTGATACTTTTGCCTTGCATTAAATATAATTAATAATTGTATCTAATATATTTACTTTATTTAGCATAAATATTTATAATGCAACAAAACTGGTTTATAAATAATAATTATTACTATCTAAACGAGTATTAATTTCATAATAAATAAGTTACATGGTCTTTGTCTAAATTGGGGGAATTTCTCAAATCGGTATGGCACGGCTTTTGACTATTTATGATTGATATGTTACTAATTTGAAGTGTACGTCATCACTGACGAGGTTAACGTACATGTACTTCTTTTTTTGTAAATCCACCGTGAACAGACGTATTTAATATAATATAATTTGAACAGGAGTGATATAAACCGTCTTCCTTCGCCGGCAAATAGCAATAGTCTAGCAATATGATATCATATAAAAATTATAAAAACAAACTAATACTTTATTGTATTTAAAAAAAATTGAAATATTTATTGTAATGTTATGTATTTACTTTTTCCCGCAAATTATTAATTTTCTCAAAAAGTATGCGGTAATCATCATACTTTAGCAAAATATGTATTAAAGTTATTGAGGAAAACAACAAAAAATTCTAAAACTATTTTCACCATTTCCCTGATTTATCTTATTACATCAAATGCATAAATCCTTTCATTCGATCTTTAAAAAAAAAATATCAAATGAAATAAACTCCAGTATATTTATATATATATATATATATATATATATATATATATATATATATATATATATATATATATATATATGTGTACATATGTGAAATATTTCAAAATGCGAGGTATATTTCGCACTTCCTAGGACTCTCGAAATATAATAAAGTGGACAGAAACAGCTTCAGACCGTGAATCGGAGAAGACATGCGTTAAAACAGAACGTGTATCTGCCAAACACAAGAACTAAGATTTCGGCACCTTTTAACGTGACATTTTAAGATCAAGGAACAAACCAACACAATCGGTGACAGTCACAGAAAACAGTTACTTTTATTATGATGAAGGTTTGATTAACCACTCACCTGGTCCAGTCAGCGACCAAAGAGGCAATATGGTTGAAGCTGTCATTGTATGGCCTCAATGAGTTCTATCAAAGGGTGTTTAAATATAGATAAAAGAAATGCTGTAAATATGAAAAAAGGTAAATATCACAATAGATGGAAATATATAAACATTAAATACAAATTTGTAACTGAAAAATTACATGAAAACAGTATAGAGTTTAATTATGTAAATACAAAAAAATGCTTACAAAAGCTTTACCCAGAAGAAAAATTTACATCAATGAAAGAAAGAATTAGGATGTCTGAGTAATTGTTAATTATTACAATATTATTTAACTGTGTATGGCCTTCTTAATACAGTTTCAACTATTAGTGCACTCTAGTGATGTTAACTCATTGGCAATCTGAAGTGTGTACTTCATAGCTCTTTATTTTAACTTTACTCAAAATCAAACTTTCTCTCAATTCACTGTAAAAACAGATATAAGAAACAAAGTTTTGAATAAAATTTACACAAATTTTTTGCTTTGTCTGAAGTACTTGATTACATTGTGACTTTCTCATATTTACTCAAATGGTTTAATAATGATGGAAAACGTAGAAAATATGAAGTTTATAAGCACCCTTGTTCCAAAATATGAGGGAGATTCTTGTAAATTATTCGCGTATTTAAATGCTTATGAAGACTTAGATGCATAAATTAAAGAACCAGTATTACGTAGAGTTATGTTACGTAAATTTACGGAGAAAGCTCAAATTAAAGTATGTAGTAAAATTCGTAATAAAAACTGTGCTAAATTGTGAAACAAACACTTATAGGGACAAATCGTGGATACACTCCAAACATCGATAAAAAGAATTAATATATAAATTAAAAAGAAATTTTACAATTAGACGTTAGATATTAATAAGTTAGATGTTAGAAGTATAAATAATTAAAAAATTCTAGTCGGTAGGTTAGTTGACCCATGTATAATTAAATATATAAAATGTGAGTTTTCCACTGCAGTAATTACCAATAGTATAATAGTATTGTCAGTTCAATCGAACACCCTAATAGTAATGAAGCACAATAATAATGATATTTAGAACGCCTGAATGAAGAAGGAAAACGTAAAATTCGTAAACTATGCTTCGAATTCAGATATGTGTTCTTTTGTGAGAAGATTTCACTTAGTGGTAAGAATGAAAAACCTAATAAGAAAAAATAATTCAGGCATTTTAAAAACATTGTTATCCTTTCCTAAAATTTTGCATTATAGAATGTTCGAGAACGATCTTGAATATTCTAGAAAGGTCTAAGAAATCTCATATTTCTAAAATGTTCCACGATGGTCTGCTGTGGTGTACAATGTTCTAATATGTTCTAAAATATTCTTTAATGTTTTAGAATGATTTAGAATAATAAATCCCAAATGATGCAATGTTGTGGAATGTTCTAAAAAATCGAAAACGTTTTGAAAAGTTCTACATTACTTTCACATGTTGTGAATCACTTGAAAGTTAATCTGATCATTCCAAAATGTTCTGGAATGTTCCAAAAAATTCGAAAACGTTCTCAAAGTTCTAAATTACTCTTAAATGTTGTGAATCGCTTAAAATTGAATCTGATCATTTTAAAATGCTCTGGAATGTTCTAAAAATTTTAAAATATTCTGGAAAGATCTAATATATTTTCAAATGTAAATTATTTGGAAATAGTTTGAATCTTAATCAGAATATTCTGGAATCAGAAATTTCGATCGTCGATGGTATATAAGCTGGAGCTCAGCGTGTTTCCGTCAAAGTGTTTTCTCAGCAACGGTCAAGAGAAGATCAAGGAGAAATCTTTTGAAAGTCAAGAATGAATATTTTATCAGTGAATTCAAGTGATTCTGAACAGTTTAGCATCGAATACGTCCGAATATTCTGGAATCAGAAATTATTCTGGAACCAGTAACTTCGATCATTAATGGTATATAAGTTGGAGCTTAGCGTGTTTCCGTTACAGTGTTTTCCCAGCAATGATCCAGAGAAGGTCAACGAGAAATCTTTCTAAAAGTCAAGAGTGAATATTCTATCAATGAATTCAAGTCATTATCAATAGTTAAGTGTCAAATACTTCAGAATATTCTGGAATCAGAAATTTCTATCGTCGAATCGAAATGTTTCTAAAAGCGGTTACCAAATGAAGAACCGAAATTCCTTCAGGTATACTTTGTTGGTAATGAAGAAATTGAAACAGATCAGCGTTGTACTCGTATTCAGGGGCTACATAGAGAAATTGTTCAAGAGTTACATCGTTTACTTCATAACCATAATCAATTAATCAATATGTTCCACACTTCTTTAGAACGAATGGTTGTAGACAATCATAAGATCATCATTCGGGCTGATAAAAGACCAATCAGTGAGCATGAGCGAAGGTTTAATGCACTTTAAGTGCCTGAAGTTGCAGTAGTAATTGTCGATAATGAATATAGTCATTGTGATATCATTATTCAACATCAAAGCAATCAACTACAATGAATTTCTGAAACACATCGCAGATTCGATATGCTACAGTATCCGCTAATATTTTGGCAAGGTGAAGACAGTTATCACTTCAGCATCCAACAAGTAAATTCAACTACAGATTTCGAAACTAAAAAAAAGTATCAGTGGTGCAATTCTATGCTCATCGAATTATGATTAGAGATGATGAATATAATCACATTCTTAATTGTCGACAATTATTCTAGCAATTCATAGTTGATATGTATGCTAAAATTGAGATAGAAAGATTGTAATTTATTCGCCATAATCAACAGAAGCTGCATTCAGAAGAATATATCCATTTAAGAGATGCGATAATGAATGATGAAAATGTGATAACATGGGAAAATTGACCATCTTGCCATCTACGTTTACTGGAAGTCCATGTCATATGCATGAATATGGTCAGGATTTATTTATAACATTTATGAAGAAATTCGGTGAATTTCGAGTTTTTTGATACATGATTGAGATCCAGCAGTTTTTCATTTATATGTCCACTTAGAAAATGGACAATGTGTGTTCTTCACTACAGAAACTGCAGAACAAGTTGCGATGGAACCACCAGCACAAACAACTTTAACAGCTTTTTTTGAGCTATGCCAAGAAGATCCCTTTGCAAAGACTACTCAGAAGTACCAAGGTACTATACGTGGGATGCATCAACATGTTTTGAAGACTTAAAAACTGTCGATAATTATATTTGTGAAACATATCGTGAGGCATGTCAACGATAAGTCAATTAGAAAATGACAATCACTGGGAATTAACTTATAAACGAAGCAGTACAAGTGGCAACAGCAAATCAAATTTGTGAACTGTTTGCAATTATATTGACTATATGTAATCCATCAAATCCAAATAAACTATGGCTGAAATATCGAGAAAGTATGAGCGACGATATCCTGGCTGACCTACGATGACAAAACCCAAACTTAGAAATAAATTTTAATGAGGAAATTTTTAACAAAGTTCTTATATTGCTAGAAGATAGATGTTTGGAGATATCCAATCAAACGCTAATACAACTGGGTGTTCAACCCGTCAACGAAGTGAATTTGATGCTACGAACAGAGAATTATTAAGGGAAAGAAGTTTTAAATTCGATAAATTGCTGAGCTATATTCAACACAACAAACTTTTATTAAACCAGAATCAAAAACAGGCATATGATATGATAATGGATTATTATAAAAAACAACAAGGAGGCATAATATTTCTAGATGCACCTGGTGGTACTCGGAAGACATTTTTAATTAATTTGGTTCTAGCTGAAATTCATTTAAACAAAGATGTAGTACTCTCCCTGGCATCATCGGGAATAGCGGCTACGCTTGTGGATGGCGAACGAACAGCACATTTTGCATTCAAATTACCATTAAATGTAGCTGATCATGTATTTCCAGTATGTGACATTACAAAACGTGGGCAAATATTGAAACAGTGCAAGGCCATTGCAGGGGATGAAAGCACAATGGTCAATAGAAAGTCTTTGGAAGCATTGAATAGAACACTTCTGGATCTACGAAATATCATGAGTTTAATGGGAGGTGTATTGTTAATATTGTCAGGATATTTTCGTCAAACGCTGTCTGTCATTCTAAAATCGACACCAGCGGATGAAATTAATGCTTGCTTGAAAAAGTTGGGCAACAAGTAATAATAATTAAATTAATAACAAATATGAGAGTCGTCCGCGCACGGAAGCGATCGTTGACGTGAGTAGGATAGCTCCTGTATAATTTAAAATATAAAAATTTCCAAGTGTTTCTTTGGAGTAGCAGTGTGTGTTTTATTTGTACAAGTGATACTAAAACACATAGTGTAAAAGTGGTGTTAATCTTTCGTAAACTATACTAAAAATCAGTTACTAAATACTATAAATAAATTATTAAAGTTAGTTACTGTAACTCGATATTGATAAAAAAGTGGGTGGTTTGTAATTTTAAATCGGTGCCCGGTACATAGACAAAACGTGTTTACGTGTTTACAAACTTTATTTGTTAAAACCGCACGTCGTGTACAAAACGATAACTATTTTTCGAGGCTTCTCGCAGCACGTTCGTGGTGCAGCGTGTAACGCTAGCGCCCGCGTCGCTGCGTCGTAAAGGGGGCGGCGTGAGCTCCCCGGGTTCGAGATCAGCTAGTAGCGCGTCTTGTTCTTTGTTTTGTATTTTATTGGTACGGAGTTAAGCAACACTACTGCCGACATCTAGTACTGAGAATTTGAAATCACACTTAATACGCGTTGAGTTGGGGCGCGTAGTCATCATGCTATGCAAGTGACATCGGGTAGCGTGTGAAAGAGCATGGATAACGAGAATTCAAGAGGACAATCACAGACAGTGATGACGAAATATTATCCTCCAACAGCTAATGAAGCTCAATTGCTTCAATCAAATAATATACTCTTCGCTGAAAATACGCGAAGGACACAAAATGAGGAACAACTTTATTCTGCTTGGTGCCAAGCCAGACAGAATGAAGATAATTTGAAAAAAATTATCTTTGATCTTCAGGAACAAGTCAAAGTAATGAAATTAGAAATCGAAAATTTAAAACTAAATCGAAATTTGAGCGAATTAAAGTCACAAGGAACAGTTGAGTTAACCGATAATGATCTGGCGGTCGACACAGAATGGATAAGAGTTAAAAATAACAAGAAAAAAAGAAAATTGGCTGACATTAAATCACCGAAACATGGCCAACAAATAATAAACAAAGTGATAATACCAAACCTGCTATGCAGTCACAACCAAATCAAATGCATAAACCACCGCCTATTATTTTAACCGGTGTTGAAAATATTAATGAATTAACTGCGTTAATAAACCAAACAATTGGTAGTGATCATTTTCAAACTAAATTAATGAACAATAACGTTAGTAAAATAAATGTTTCGAATGATAATGCATACAGAGCTTTGACTAATGAATTGAAAAAACATGAAATTTCGTGGCATTCCTACGAAAACAAACAAGATAGGGATATCAGAGTAATGATCAAAAATATTCATCATTCTTTCAGTCCAACAGATATCATAAATAATCTAAAAGCTCAAGGTTTGGAAGCATTGAATGCTACAGGCAAATTGAAATGGAAAACAAAGGAACCATTAGATATGTTTATTGTTGCGTTTAAAAATAACACGGACATTAAAAAAATATACAGCATTAAAAAAGTTTGTAATGCGATCGTTACTGTCGAGCCAATTAAAAGCAATAAATTAATACCGCAGTGTAAAACCTGCCAATCATTTGGTCATACCAAAAACTATTGCAACAAGGAACCTAGATGTGTTAAATGTGCTGGACATCATCTGACGACTAACTGTGATAAATCAAGTGATATGCAGTCAAAATGCTGTCACTGTGGGAAAAATCATACTGCCAACTATCGAGGATGTGAAGTGATTACAGAACTTCAAAAACTAAGAGATAGCAAAAACAAACCTAAAATACAAGTAAATACTAATAAATTGATAAAAATGTCCACTCAGAATGAGACCACTCAGATTGAGGCCACAAAACCACAAAAACCCCAAATTTCCAGAAGGACATATAGCCAAGCTGTTTCTGATAATACCTGTGCAACTAAGCAAATGCCTAATAATGATAATATGTTATTAGAAATTATGCAGTAATTATGTTATGTATACATATATTGTAAGAAAAATTCTCAGTAAAAAGTGTAAATCTTAATATTTACAATAAAACATAAATTGTTTATTGAAATAAGTATTTTTAATTCCAATCTGTATTTCAATGCAATTATTTAAATAATTAATTCATTTCATATATATTATATATATCATACGTTTAATGAAAGAAACATCTGTATACATAAGATGAGAAAATGATCTTTAAACCATTAAGGGTGCAATATATTTTGACCCGGGCAACGCCGGGGATTGCAGCTAGTTACCTATATTTTCTTATTTGTTCTTTTACTATAGAATATACACTGATATCAGACCAAATTTGATGCCTGTGTGTGGTGCAAGAACAAAAAAACATCTGACTTATTGACTTTTTTATTTATCATGATACTAATTGATTTTTTATTTATCATGATACTAATGATACTATATTTTCACAGAATATGTTTTACCATAGTAAAACATATTCTGTGAAAATTTCAAGTGTTAACTATTACGTTTCACAAGATACAGCCCTGTGAAGAAGAGTCAGCTCTTTCTAAATAAAAACAAATTTTTAATTAAATTCTTCTGCAAAAGAGCAATTCATATAAAGTTTTATCGTGCTTTTATATACACAACACTATTAGTAGCGAATTTGTCATAGGGACAAAAAAGAAAAAATGTGTTTTTAAATTGAAAGATCCATTTTAACATTAAATTTTACTGCTTCATCTTTTATGTTTAAGCTTCCAGTAAGGAAAGATATAATTTGGTATAATTTTTGATTGTGCAGAATTGTTACAAAGTCATTAATTTATCCTTATAAGAGCGTAGTGTACTTTATTATGGCAGTTACAACAAATTAGGAATTAATTGTGTCTTTCATTCTGAATATGAATGAATAAATATGGGTAATTTCAAATTATGGAAACATTTTCATTAATCATAGAATTGACATTTTCAAGGCATTTTTATCATGTATGTTTTTATAATATGTAGGAAAATAAAGAAAATATTCCTTACATTTCCCTGTTCTAAAATTCACAGAAACTTTGTTCGCGCATTTCCTTTGGCTTTCATTTTGGGCATGTTCATATATAAATTTCCATTTTTGAAAGCAAAGAGCAGCCCTAAGCATCCATTTACTAAGAATGTTATCGGTGAAATTTTGTGGTATTGTAAGTTGTCATGATTAATAAACATTCAATTTAGATATTTTCTTATTATCTTATCACAAAATTATACATTAATTATCTTATTAAACAGAATAATAAATTTTGTACATAAAAGTGAGAACAATGTATAAAATACAAATATTATATATGACCAAACATATATGAATAGTTTTATATCTTGAAATTATAATATTTATGGCAAGGACTTGTTTTATTAGTACAAAAACATATTTTGAAAATTATAACTTAGGTCTGAATATTACGTGACTGCAAACTAAAATTCTCAGACCTGTAGTGTTGCTCTTAGAGAGGTGTTATTAGAGGAAGTAGCATTGCTATTAGAGGGAGTAGTGTTGTTATTAGAGAGGTGCTATTATCTGTTGTTATTGAAAATGACTTATTTCAAGGAAACTTTTTAAAATGCAAATGAAAAATGCAAAATACCTATTTTCATTTTGAATTTAAATGCTCCATGCTATAAAATATTCTGTGCCATTATTTAAATAGTTTTAGAAACTGATTCAGTTAATGCTAAATACTTTTTTGTATTATGTGGTGGGCTATCTGTAAGTAATCTTTTATTAACCTGACTGAAAAAGTAAGTGCTTCAGGAGCAAATGATGTGGATTGCAGATTACTTAGCTGAACATATTCCAGTATCTAAATTAAACTAGTCAGAATTTATTTAATATGGCTTATAATATAAAATCTTTCTAAGGTACAATACATATTTACCGAGCTATACACCTATAGAAAGCCTGTTTTCATTTGTTAGAATGTGCTCCTGAAATCATTCAAAGTTTGAAACATATATTGAATAAAAATGTTTGAAAATGAATACTTTCAGTTTTTTGTAAATAAAATGCAAAATGACAAAATGTATTAGCATTTTATATTTAAATAGGTTAAAACAATTATTTTGTACATTTTTGGTTGTTATACAGATTAATGCTATCACAGTATTGATAATCATCGCAGAAGTTGGTGTCCACAATAAAAGACATTTAAATATATTTCTAAAAATATGCGTTGGTGATTCAGTTAACATTAATATAATAAGGGTCTGTCATTTATATTCATTATACATTACTTGACAAATTAATTGTAGTTCCAATTATCGTTTATAGACTTACGCACTTACTTAGCACTTTCATATATCATCTATTTATATATATATATATATATTTCATATATTTACATATATATATATATATATATATATATATATATATATATATATATATATATATATATATATATATATATATATAAAACTACTCCAAGCAACAATTGTGTCTTAATAAGGTTTATACAAATATATAATCTTTATAAAACTAAATTAAAATAAATTACATCAATAATCATGTGACTCCACTCCAGTGTCCAAGAAATCCTTCAGCAATAGCGGCACTCTTAGAGGCAGGGCTCGGCAGATTTTGTTCATGTAGAATAGATAATTGGGAATAGAGACTTCACCATAGTTCCTCCTCATGGAAGTAATAATCTCTTTTGCAGTATCAGCAGGAGAGACCATTTGTAGAAGACTTGGGAATCGGATTCTAGGCTTTTTGCAAAGTCCTGTGTCCACCATGTAGGGGTAGATACAAGTTACTTTAATCTGAAAGATATTGGATAAGCCATAAGTGAACCATTCATGTTAATTTGAAATATTCAGATTGAAAATATTTTAGTTTTAAATAAATAATATACATTAAAAAATATCCAATATATTAACTATGAATAAACGTTTTAAAATATCTTTACATTTAAGTCATTCATAGAAAATGTATATGGAAGAAGATTGCATTCCACTAAAATCTTCAAGCAAAGCAAGTTTTTATATATTTTTTCATACCAAAATTGTTGTTAGATAGTCTATAACAGATGATGCTCAGTAGTTATAGTACCAGGTACAGTACATAACTTACTGTACTTAATGATGTGAAAATACTCGTATAAAAATAAAATAAAATTGACTAAGTAATGAAAAATAACGGGATGCTAAATAACAAACAAAAATATTAACGTCAAAGAACGGAACAGAATCAAAAATGATATTGAAGAAAGGGTATTTGTTACCACCCTTAAAAGAAATTTAGTTCAATATTTAAAATTTTTTTAAGTAAGTCTTGTACTTACTTGGGTAGTTCTTTGGTAAGTCTTTGAATAATCGTCAACCAAGCAACTCAATTGGGAAGAAAGTAAGAATTATGGAGAAAATCCAGTACCACCCTATTATAAAATTCCTTGCCAGGAAAGAAAAGTCACTTCAAACCATATTAGAAGAAATGGCATCCATTTACAAGGGTCGGGTAAAGCCACGATTTATACGTGGCACAGTATCTTTAAATAAGACTTGACGACGACTCACGTCCTGGATAAAGGTGACTACTCCAGAAATCATTCAAATAGTGGAAAAATTAATATGGCAATATACTAGACTAAAAAAGAAACAGCTCGCAGAAATAGGTGGAGAGTCGGATACAACCATTTTTAAAATTCTTCACTTGGAAGGGGATCTTGGGATGAGTAACATCAGCACAAAGTGGGTGCCGTGAATGCTTATTCTGCCTCAAAAATAACACTGCTAGAGTGTTCGTGCTCATTTTTCGATCTCTTCACACAGGTACGAGTACACAGTCCTAAGGTGGAAGGTCAATAATGAATAATTTGGGAATAAAGCATTATATTTGTATTAAAACGATTGTTAATGATAAAGTAAAGCATTATTTAATTAATTTATTAAATTATACAAAACATTTATAAATAATTTGATTACAAAAGACAAGAAAAATAAAATTGAAGTAAATGTAAAAATGGTACTTTTGAATGTCTATGTTAATTAATATTAAGCACAATTAATTGGTTTGGCTTTAAATAAACTGACATTGATGTCTACTATACTTAAAGAAAAATTACATTTTAAAATTACATTTAATTGAAATTGAGAAAAAACTGATTTTTTTAACCAAAAACAAGTACAACTATTTTAAAACTACTAACTAATTACAAGACTGATTACAAGATTTTCTACTAAGAACTAACTGCTAAGAAACTTAACACCTGACTATTCATAAAACCCTTTTTCTTTCGGGGAAGATTCCGTAGGCTGGTAACGAAGGGATCGGATTGTATCTTGATTCCATTCATTAAATCGGTATTAAGTTCCTGAGCTATTTTTCGAGCATGGTCTTGTCTAAATGCCTTCAATTTTTTGTTATTAGTGGGGAATTATCTGAAGAGGCTATCATCTTCAGATAATTCCCCGATAGACACTAATGCTAACTTTACAATTTATGAGCCATGTATTAGTAATCGCACAGTTTCCAAATAGAACTTACTACACGACTCGACATTGGTATTGTACCCTGAAGATGAAGCTTGCACAATTGTAGAACAACGGTCAATTAAACCTTTGTTTAAGTCTGTGGTTTTGGCTTAAACATCTGAATTTCCGTCTGTATTTCTGTCGTTTAATGTCCTGCTTCCACCACTTCGTGGTTTATCTATATTTAAGCCTAATTGAGACCTAAACAGGTTTTGAAAATACAATATTTTATCAGTTAACATTTTTTTATGGTCGTCTAACCTAACCTGTCAATTTTTAAAATCTATTCTATAGGAAAGGTGAAGGAAATACTCAAAGAAATGAATCCACATATGGAGAGATGACCAACTGAATTCAAAAAGATTTTTATCGCTTTCTGTTTACAAGCATCGAAGTATTGCTTCCCAAATATAATACCTAGCAGATAATGTTCCATTTGACACTACAAATTTTACCATCGACCATAGTAAGTTGCAAAAAATGCTGGATGTTAAAAACGCATTCATCTAAGTGAACGTTGTCAGGCACAAGGAAGCTATCTTTTCTTCAAAACAAGATTCCTCATACTTAGATACAGTAGAACTTTCCTTCACAAATTGGAAACAAATAGGTCTACAGTAGCTTGTAGAAGAGGGGCGGGAATTTTTCCACAAAATGTTCATTTAACTATCTGAATTTGTTTCTAACTGCAAAGGAATATAAGAAATTAGAAATAAACTACTATCATTATCTAAACCAAAATCTGAGGAAGACTATTTATACTTGTTATGACACGTACTATTGTCAAAACCCCATTTCCAAATTAAAGTTAAATTAACTGACTCTACATGAATACTATTTAAAACAAATTTCTCTGACTCTAAGATCTGCGAAGCTGTATGATCTAATAATCTTTGCAACTTGATCTCGGCTTTTGATTCCATCACTACCATATTGCCAGGATATCATTTTTTCTTAGCTTTCAAAACACTGATATGATGGTAAAATTTTACTAAAAGTTACTATTAACCAAGATCATTATCAACAAATATTGATGTTTCGTAAGCTTAGCCTCCACAAAAAGTGATAAAACTTCATCCACACTAATATTTATTGATGTTCTGAACTAGTAATACACTAAACTGAGTAATACACTAACTGCTGAATTGTCAATCTGACATAATTCTGTTACCTACCTAAGATCACTCAAATCCTTCCTTGGTCAACCGTGACCAGAGGAAGACGTACTAGGTTGAGCGAAATCACATTCTGATTTACATTGCTCATCAGTTGTTGCTAATTCAATACATTTAATAGCACTAAACCAAGCATACTTTTCAAACATTTTTTATTTATTATAATTTACAAATTTATAGTATTTGTCGACACTTTTAGACAAATTAAGCCAATGTTTATCTAAATGTGTAATGTTTATATTTTCCACATTATCAACGTTTTCTAACAGCACTGATAAAATATGTTCACATTTTCCTTTTACTGAATACCATAAGTCAAAGAAGTATGGTTTATTATAGGAGCACTTCAGTCAATTATCTAAAAAAAAACATACAGTTTAATTACCATTGTAAAAATCTCATAGACGTGTTACGGAAAACGTATGCTATAAGTTAACACAGAGAGCCATAGCACCCACAGGCTACGTCAGACTATGTTGGTTTATGTATTTTGTGTTAGACTACATTTATATCAATAAGTGAAAACATATTGCAACAAGTGCGCATCAGTGCTAAAAATTGTAGGATCAAGTGAACTCTAAATTATGCCTTTTGTATCTCAAATTAAAATTGAACTTCATAGCACTAAAATATTGTAAATACTACAAAACATATAAAATTAAAATACATTAAATATTGCAATACATACCTTGACCTTAAATTTCCATGTCACAAACTCACAAATAAATAAACAAATACCTGAAAATGTTATTGCAAAGATGAGCCACTGATAAGCATGCGGTAAAAGGTTATAGTAAACAATGCGCAACGCCAAGACAAGGATGAACTATTACTGGGGACGAAACGTGGGTTCACCATTATGAACCTGAGTCTAAACAGGACTCTATGCAGTGGCACAAAAAAGGCACACTACCCCAGAAGTTTAAGGTGTCACGGTCTTTTGCGATTTAGAACAGATCCTATTGATAGATTATAAAGATAAAGGCATGAAGTCAGTCATGGAGACCCATGACTGGAGAATACCATGCTTCAATCCTAGAGGAGTTGAAAGAATCCATCAAAAAAAAAAATTAACCAACAGGAAGCAGCAGACAAGTGTCCTCCTTCTGCAATATAACGCACCTGTTCATAAGAGTCATGTTGTGTTGGATGCCCTGCGTAAGGTAGGTTTCCATATTTTAGATCACCCACCCTACATTTCTGACCTGCTTCCTAGCGATTGTTATCTATTTGCAAAGTTAAAAAAAGAACTTCGTGGGAAGAAATTTTCAAGCGATGATGAAGTGAAGGACGCAGCTTCAGCAGGAAAAATTAATTAGGGTAGCAGGTGAATATTTTGAAAAAGAAATATACATTTGTATTTTTATTCTAATTTCTTATTCCCCATTCTGCAAAACCATTGATACAGTCGGGTATATTGTAGTTTGATTATATAATATTATAAATTATAGAAAAGGGTCAGTAATTGAGTATTATTCTAAAATGCTACATATTTATTAAAAGATGTTTAACTATGAATTTACTGATTTTTGTACAAAACACTATAACAAATTATACAGATCAGCAGAGAAAAATTTTTTTGAAATTGAACCACATTTTTTATAAATTTTACGGTACTATTTAACAAAAAAAACTTAAGAATGCCATCACGTAAGAGTTTTTAGATATCTTAATGATTATTACTTCATCACCAATTCATTAAGCCAGAAATTCTTACTACCTCCAATTACTTAACTTGAGGATAGTTAATCTGAACCCTAATAAAAGGTAAAGCATTATTATTTAAAAATTATTTAATATTGGAGTGAGATAAAATTTTTATCATTTCTTTTCTTTGAGACATTTGCTTTTTTTTAGTAGGGAAATGAAAAAAGTTTTATTAACTTACATTAATTTTCATGCGTTTTGTGTAAGTGGGATAGCCAAAATACATATTCAAAATAAACGATTGCGTGTTCAAGAAAATCTAGACACCAGAACAAAAAATATATGGAGATAAAACTTGGTTGTTTGGAAAAATGTGCTCCATCCTTCACTTTACTTTAAGTTGGGGCTGATGAGGCCATTTATGAAGGCACTACTGAAGCAAGGAGAGGGTTTGAAATATCTCCGCTAAAGATTTTCAATGCTATTAAAGACTGAGCTAACGGAAAGAATTTTTGTAGGCACACATTTCAACATTAACAAGAGTAAGTGAGGACTTTGAAGTTGTAAAGAATGCAGTGGAAAAAAAGTTTAGATTTCTTTCAGGTTAAAGGAAAATTCAGGATTCAGATATAAATGTAAATATTTGAAAATTCACTATTTGAAATTTCACTTAGATTATTATCTAGAAAACCTTGATGAGTTTAATAAGGACAGGTAGAAAAATTCCATTAAGAAATAAAGGTAATAGAACAATATATCAGCTCAAGTGGAATGTTAACATTTTCCAGACTACTGCTGGATGTGGAGGTGGAAAGGGATGTTGAGGTGGAAAGGGAAAGGATGGTGAAATGGCCCATGAATTCAGAAGAAATACTATTGAAATATGATTCAGAATTAAAATTAAGATTTGTAATCTAGGTTTATTGTAGCCTTTTAAAAACCAAATGGTATAAATTAGAAACGGCAATATTTTTATTTTAATGATAACAGTCAATTTAAGATTAAAATGGTAATTCCTATACATACAAATCTTTCATAATAGAAAAAAGTGAATACCATATCAGAAATCAACACCCAAAAAATACCTAAAATAGATACTTTCCAAGCATATCTTTTCTAAAAAGGTAAATTTTGCAGAACTGAATATTTTAGGACCGTAATTTAATTTTAAATTGAAATAGCATTATATTTGTTACATAGTTAATATACTGTAAAACCATAGTCTTTACCATAGCCAGGGTGACTGTTTGGTAATTCTGTGCTAATGCAATCAATTGCAACTTCGTTCAATCAGGTGCTGCAGTTACAACAAATGTGTACTGTAAAGTATTACAAGTTACGATGAAAGACCTCACAAACAAGTAATTATCTTAATTACAGGAATACAGCTAGAATCCTTCTATCACTCAAAAGTCCAGTTTCACCTCACTTTAAGCCTATAAAGTTTTTCACTTTTTAGGATTAAATTTTTCATAAGGCAAAAAAATAAAATTCCTAAGAGGTAGTAAAACTGTCTTCAAAGTATCCGTCTGTTCCCATATAGCACACTTTAATAGTAATGGCAAAAGTATACTATAATTAAAATGGCAACCAATAATTAGGGCATATAAATATTCTTTCATACAAAATGACAGTTTCATATATGAAGGTTAAACATATTTGATCATTTATTTATTTACACAATTATATCATTAGCTTCAGAAGTTAAATATCTAAATGACAAATTTATTAATAGGAGGACAAACTTTTAAGTAATATTTAATGCAATGAAAGTAATGAGTGGAAAATTTCGCATTTTAAAAATAAATTAATGTTAAAGAGTGTAAAATCATTTAAGGATAATGAAAAATAATATAACAATAATTAACAGTTTACAGAAAAAAAAGTTTTAAAAGTAAGCAGCAGGTAAGAAGGACTGAGTAAACTCATTAAGTTTTATTTTATTAAACCCTGTTAAGATTTCTTGCTATGGAATGTTTTCTCCATAGTTTTAAATACGTTTGGCAGCATTACAATTGCGATTTTTTCAGTTTTTTATCCTTAAAATATTAAAAATGCTTTATGAAACAGTGACTATATTATTAGTTGTCTATATTTAACTGCAATACAGATTAAAATGAAAATTTAGAACATGTAAAGAAAATTATTAGTATGATAATTAGGGATGGCGAAAATAACATTTCGAATGCTAATGCTGAATGCTATTTACAAAATATATATTAGCATGCTATTTACATTTTGCAACTAATGCTATTTAAGTATTAACTGTGGATGACCGGTATGTTGTTAGCAGATTTACTATTTTAGCGGTCGTTAGGTATTTACACCTTGTAGAAAGTCGTATGCGGCTTATTATTTTAGACTGCTAAAAACTGTTTATATATTAATTGATTGATTTATAAAACGCCATAACATTTGATGTAACAAATCTTGTGTTATTGTTATGTGGGACATATTTGCTCTATAAGATTAATGTTGTATATGAATTGTCATTATATATATCTATATTAAAAGATAGGTTTTAATAAAAGATATAGTGTTTTAGACAATTATTTGCAACTTTAAATATTGTGTTTATATTTTGTTTGTGTTTTAATTTTTTTTAGCGTAAATTATTTTTAAAAGTCTCTTGATCATTTGTGAAAGTACTCATAGTTCTCATAGAACTAAGAAGAGAAGTGCTCATAGAACTCTATAAATAATACTTGAAGATACTTTTTAAACTCGGAAATAAGTCGTCAAGAGTACACATCTTACTTAGGGAACTTTTATGAAGATATTTCTTGTAAGTGTACCATATATAAACTTGTGTAAAAAACATTTTCTTATAAATCATCTGTAACTAATTTAAAAACGCATTTAAGGCATAATCATTTATCAACATATACAATACTTTTAACCCAAGTGCAATATGGCGTGCAAAGTAATAGGTATTCCGAGCAGGCACCAATATTCACCAATATTTGGAACTCATATGTTTCGCAAAAACTAAGCCCGCGGAAGAAAAAAAACACAGTGAAAAATCATTAAACCTATTTATTTTTTATTATCAACCGTTCGCTATATAGTAGCCAGTTTCTGGCCCCTTTTCATAATAATTTTAAAAAAATACAAATTAAAAATAAAACTGCCATAATTTTCACAGGATTCGTTTGTCCATTTTTAACATTTATGACATATTTTGACGTATAACTTCATTTATATCTGCTATTGAATTTTCTTATTTCACAAATAACTACCAAGTGTCATTCAATGTTTGTATTAAATGTAACACAAACTGTAAAAATATTTATAAAACTTGCTAACACTCCAAACAGTCGTAATAAGTTACGTTCCCCAATGTTATAAACATGCTATACACTAATACGCATAACAAATATGCACACCGCAAATAGCACTGCCACAGAAATAGTCTGCTAATTTAGCATTTAGCAATAGCATGTTAAATGCAAATACGTTAGCTAGATTAAATAGCATTAGCGCACATCGCTAATGATAATGTTGTTAAAAAGCATATTCGGTTGAAATTTTACTTGAAGTTTTCTCGGATCCTCCCTAAGTTCCTCATGTATTGATTCCATAATTCCACGTACGGCAAACTTAGAACCACAATATGGCACTAAATTGGCTAAGCCAACAATGCCTGCCATTGAAGATAATGCCACAATGTGTCCATGATTGCGACTGATCATCGAAGGCAAAAACTCTTGCAGCAACTGTAAGATGATCACATTTTGATTATTTTATTAATATTTTGGAACATTAATGATGGGATAAACTGATTATAAAATTAGGAAGTTGTTTTTAGTATTTTCAAGATGTTATGAAACATTATTTTAGAGTTCTCTTAACATAAAAACCCCGAGAAAGAATATTGTAACTCATTTTTGCAATTTTACGAGAGAGCATAATAAAATTTCAAAATATTGTACAAAAGTACTTAATTTCCACAGTTGTTTATGTGTATATTAATATTAATAAAGAGCACTTATAGATAAACAATTAGACAATCTTATAGGGATAAACAACCACAAGAATATAATTATAATGCAAAACCATCCAAAAGTTAGTGGCAATGTATTTCTGGCAGATGTCAATATAATAACACAACTTTAATGAAACAGTAAATTTTACGTAAATACTTTTGCTGGGTATAACGCTGTTTATTGGACATTGTCATGTCAATTTATAAAATTACAGCCAAGGGACTGGCCAAGAGTTTGTCGAACATGCTGACAACAGGATTCCGTAGCCATCTTATAATAATTAACATAATAATAATTGAAATCGACCTTCAACCCTATGTTATGTATGCATTATTTCACACTGTATAGATTATAACTATTTTGTCGCATACGGTTAAATTGTTCAGTTGGGTACCCATAAAAAACACTTAATTTTTATTTAAAAATTTATCCAGTTACGTATTGAAACTTAAACTAGATTCAAACTTTATAATAATAGCTCATAACAGTTACTTCACCTTGAAGTAATTTCGTTCCATGAAAACCTTTTCATGGAACCATGAAATTATTTCAAGTTTCCAAAGTTTTTCTGAAACAGTATCTGTTATAATTTTTCATTGAAAGAGCTATATGTAAATGTAATAAAAAATTATTTCTTTAGATTTTTTACAAAGTTACCTTAAAAGATGATGGGGACGATCTTGTTAACAAATTAACAGATTTCTTGAGACAGAAGCAATAAAATGACTTATATTTAGAAAAGAAAACCATGTTGTTCTCCAATGTCTCAAGAAAGAAAAGTGTGTTGTGCTCTAATAGACTGTAGGATCAAGTGCTCAAAAAAGATAAATTTATCACATCAAATCTTCATTAAAAATGTTACACATTTACAAAGTTTGATAAATATTTTGAACAAGTTTTTAATATATTTATTGCCAAAAATGTAATGTTATATAATTGGTCACTAATGTGGCCTTTTGTGTCACATTACGTGTTGTGATCAGTTTTTCACTAAAGAGATAAAAATAACTATAGGCAGGCCTAATTGGGTATTTGACTAATATTTTTTTATTTCATTAATCATAATTTCAAGGTACAAGCTGATGAAGAGTGAAACGTTTTTTTAATAATCTTAAAAATTGACGAGTTATAAAAATTTAACCTTTAGAGAAGGATGGCAATACTGTGTTGTGAGGTCATTTTTAATATTGCACATTATATTCTACGAGAGGAGACAGCGATATACCCAATTCTATACGTATCTTCAAATTTAGAAGCCTACAACTGGCTTATTTTTCAATCAATTTTTGAATTTTTTTCAAGACTGGTTTTTAATTAACTTCTATTCCACAATATTGTACGAAAAATATCAAAATTTAGAATGAGTCAACTACCATATTCTGGTATATGTTTTAATTACTTTCCCTTGTAAATATATTTAAGCAATTATTTATATCCTAAACAATTGGTCACACACTGAAATTACAGTTAGCAGTGAATTTACATATTAACAGTAACTGTGAGCAATGAAAATCAAACAAATAAGTTAATATTTGGCAAAAATTTCAAAATGAAACTCATGTGTTATTAAAATGAATGGAATTGAGGAAAACAGAAGATCACAATCACAGAATTGCCAAAATGGTTTGTAAATATCTACATGATGGCAAATATTTAGAAATTGAAAAGAGAATAATAAAAGCTCAAAAAACCATTTCACTAGCAATGTGAATGTTTGCAACAATTAGGAGCCCTAGACTCATCGTTAGAGATTAACACGAGTTTAAAATTGGGATCATAGCTGGGGAACAATCTAATTACTGCTTTCTACAAACAGCTCGAGAAACCAAATATTTTGACATAAATAAAAGATAGATATCAGAAAAAAAACTACAAGAGAATATACAACATGCTTGCAGATGCCCAACAACATCCAGACAAAGGCATTACACAAATACAAAAACACCCAGAAATTGTAAATAATGTTACAGCTCTTGATTTATTGTCGTGGGAAGTTATAAGGACCTAAAAAAATTCTTCTTTTCAGTATTAAATATTTGTAGGTAAGATGGATATTGGGTGAGCATGTAACAAAAACGGGAAGGTAGACTAAAATCTCATTACTAGGAAATAAAAAAAAGTTACCTGTAAACACAATAAAATATTACATATAAATTTTGTTCTATTACAATGAAAAGTTGTTGCATTCTGTCATAAGATCATATCTTCTACAGTTGAATTTCTATTTATTTATTTATTTATTTACGCCAATATACAATGAATATACAATGAAATTCATAATTAGGAACATTTGTGTTTGTAAATTGCACTATAAATGAGATACACCTATAGGACAGATACAATATATCAGTGAATCAGTACAGTATTTTTACCTTTGACAAAAAAGTTGATAAAGAACGTCCAAAAAAATTAATATACAATATTCGTTAACTAGGTTCACTATTCTGTTTCTCGGCCTGTGGTACAGATAGCTTTTGTAAATTTCACTGTTTTTAATAACCTACGAGGTATATAACCTTGAAAATCTCAAAATATTGGTAAACATTGGCTATATTCAAAGCTGCAGCTTCTACAAGGTGTGTTCAGAAAATAACGGGAATTTTCGTTTTTTGAAAAAAATATTCGTCTACATTGATGTTGTCGTCTTCAAAATAGTCCCCATTAGATATTATGCACTTGCGTCAGCGCTTCTTCCACTCCTCGAAACACATCTCAAACTCGATCTAGCTCTTTCAGCGATGCGCTTTTAATGTCATCTATGCTTGTAAAACGATGGCCCCTTAAGGTTTTCTTTATTTTTGGAGAGAGGAAAAAGTCACACGGAGCCATGTCTGGCGAATATAGAGGCTGGGGCATTGTTACAGTATTATTTTTGGCCAAAAATTCACAAACAAGCAATGAAGCATGAGCAGGTGCATTATCGTTTGACCAAAAATCCAGGCGGTTTTTTCAGATTGCTCCATGCGACAAAAATGCCAAGAATGATCTCGTGACAAGAACGCATGATGCACTATGCCATTAAAATCAAAGAACATAGTGAGCATAACCTTTCATGTTCGACCGCACTTCTCGTGCCTTTTTCAGTCTTGGAGAGCCAGAATGCCTCCACTGGAATGATTGAGCCTTAGTTTCGACGTTATATCCGTAAACCCATGTTTCGTCACCTGTTTTAACACGTTTCGATAATTCTACATTTTTGTTGACTTCATTTATTGACTTTTGAGCAACTTCCATTCGTCGCTGTTTCTTTTCAAAGAAATTTTGCTGTCACGCGTTTCATACCCAAAACATTCGAAAAAATTTCACAGTATGAGCCAAGCGATATGCCAACATCATCAGCAACTTCTCTAATTGTGATTTGGCAATCGTTGATAAACATTTCTTTCACTTTTCCCACATTTTCATTGGTTGTTGATGTGCTGGGGCTTCTGGGGCATCTATCATCTTCAACATCTTCACGGTCATCATGGAAATGCTTATACCACTCGTAAACTTTTGTTTTACTCATAGCAGACCCACCATAGGCCTTTGTTAACATTTCACACATACTTTGTTACACTTTATTTTATTTTTTAACCAAAATTTGATATAAATTCTTTGATCCATTTGTTTTAACAAACAAAAATCGCCGAATTCGTAAAAACACGTCTAACCTTAGCGGCTGCCACAGATAAAATAAACAATGAATACAGCTGAAAATTGTATCGCACTTCAGGGGCATGTATACCAACATAACAAAAATTTTGACAATCGGACTCTCCAAACCAGCGAAATATAAAAATTCCCTTTATTTTCTGAACACACCTCGTAAGCGAGCAATGTGAAGTTAAAGGTTGTCATTGCACTTATAATTTACTTATTGGATTGCAAATAGAGTACGTCTGACATTGTTCTAAAGTGTTATAAGTATTTGAAAAACAAATATACTTTCTTGAAAAAATACTTCTATTAGATGTAGGATTTTATAAGCGATTTCTAATTGTTACAATGTGATAAAATTAGAAATTATATTGCGGTAAAAATAAATTTCAATTCTGGTTGAAATTCAAACTTTCTTCTTTTTAGACATTCCATAATAGAACGACACAGACCCAAAGATGCGCAAATACGTTGACGCCAAACGTTGAGCGAATCTGCTCCTCAGTATGCGCCAGAAAAGGACGACAGGGCATGATACCGGCGTTGTTAACTAGTACTGAGACTTCACCCACTTTCGCGCGCACCTGCTTTGCTAGGTCTGCAACTGCCTCGCGTGATGATACGTCACATCTGGAGAGTGTAGATATAAAAAAGATATATGACATGCAAAATTAAATGTAGATGGAAGTCTCCTTCTTATAAGAAGTTATTTTCGAAATAATACATGGAAACGTGAAGCATCATAAATCGAAAATTATGTAACTAAAGGTATGTACCTATATAAATTCTTAACTGGCTATTTCTGTTAATAAGAAAAAAAACACAAACATACTTCTACTACCTATACCACAAAAAATACATACTCCTAGTTTGTATGCAATAACTTGTTCGAAAATTGTTCAAAATATGATATAATCATTGACATTATGATAAATATGTGTGTTTTAAACCTTACATATGACTGAAATGCAAGTAAATAAAATATATATGATGTTTCAGATAATGGATATGAGTGCAGCCTGTGTGCGTGAAGCATGCCCATACAAGCTCGAAACTGATTGATATGTTGAACGGGGGGAGTGTTTTATTGTATCATGGAGTGGGTGAGTGAGAAATTATGTAACTTTGATTTAAGTAAGTTAGGATTGCGAAAGTCTAGGTATTACTGTACAGTTATTTCTTCGTTTTGGCTTAAAAAGCGTATTTACATTTTTGACGAAAAACTATTAGTTAGGGGGCGGCAAAATTTAACAATAAATAATAAAAATATTTTGTTAATATTTTAACCATTTTATATTTTTATCGCAAACTACAAATTCGGACCGATTGAAAGGAGCATGGAATTTTTCATTGCTTATTTTGTGACGAATTTGGGGAATTCCTTTTCTTTGAATGATATTTTGTAGCGACTGGCAACAACGTCTATACTGACTTATGGGAATTCCCCGTTTATGACTAACAATCAGCGAGAATGACTTCTATTACATATATATTAAGTTCAATATAGTTTATTACACGTACGGGGAAGCCCCTTTAAGGTACAGGGAATTACGTGCTTTGACAAAGTTTGACAATTCAAAGAAAGTTTTATTGATGGATCATCAGTTGTCCAATTCACATTGTCTCGTATTTTAATTATGTTACGCTTTCCAAATTGTGATTTTTGTTCAAATAAGTACGTGTAGTGGTTGTGAAATAATTGAACAACTTTCAACTGTGTGAGAATTAAATATTATATTTATCTAATTGTATGTATAATGATATGTTGTTCAAACTTTAATTTATTAAAATAAAAAAAACCGCCCAAGTGCATAAAGTGTTTTCACATTTTAAAGGGATCTAGACCGGAAACTCTGATATAAATTTCAATTTAATATGTGTAAGTAAGTACTCGTTCCTATGAAAAAAGGTCTTGACAGACAGACAGACGGTCCATGAAATGATTTAATAAAAGTAAAGATAGATAAAGGTTCAATTTTTTCCTTTTGAGGTACAAAACCCTAAAAACGGAAAATTTCAGTAAAGCAAGGTTTTTTTTAAATCTACTAGGTACTTCTTTTGAAATGTTCGATAGTTTTGTTTACAACTCTAACTTGTACTTTTATCATTTAATATTTTTTGATTTTAGCACAAAAATGAAAAGAGTAAAAGAAAGTGGGGCATCTTACCGTAATAAGAGAAGAGCTAAGTTGGAAAGTATTAGAGCAAATGAAGGAGCTTTACTTAAATATGTGAAAAGTGTTGTTCCTGAGAAAATACAAGAACTTGACACTGTTCCTAAAGATCAAATTCCAACAACATCTACTGCATTAGTGTCTCCATCTGTATGTCCAGACATGGACATGCATAGTTCCAAAACAGAGATTGATACAACATCAGCATTGTCTGCTATTCAATACCAAAATATCGACAATATTGGAAAATGGCCTGAACACATAGATGACAATATCTGATTGCATCTCATTCAGCAAGGACAGGAAATTATTCAGCATAATGATACTAATTTCGCTGAAATGTCAACAGTAATACGCTCAGATTCGTGCTCTTTAAAATCAAAAGGAGAGACAAGATGGCTTACTAAGGAATGGTTTTACCGTACATTGACTAACGGCGAAAAAGTTTTACGTACTTGGATAGCTTATTCTCCATCTAAAGCATCATTATTTTGCTTATGTTGTCGTTTATTTGAGAACGTAAATACACCGAATGGATCTAAATTTTGCTCATCTGATGGATTTAATACTTGGTGGAAATTATATCCTAAGGTCACGAATCAAGTGCACTACACATCCAAAATTATTGCAAATGGAAGGAGTTGGAGAGCAGACTTCAAAAAGGACAGACTATTGACAAAAAAGAGCAACACATAGTGGCAAAAGAAATAAAGAAATGGCAGGAAAATTCTTATCAGAATGTTTGATATTATAAGATTCCTTGCCAAACAAAATTTGGCTTTACATGGACATATAGAAAACGACACCAGTGCCAATAGAGGAAACTTTTTAGAATTGGTTAATTTAATTGCAAAATACGATCCTGTACTTCGTGAACATCTTGTAAGGTCTGAAATGTGTGGCAAAATTTCAATCACTTATATGTCACCACAAATACAAAACGAATTTATTGCCATTTTGGAAATAATGTTCGCCAACATATTATCGGACAAATAAAAAAGGCTAAGTATTATTCAATTATATTCGACAGCACTCCAGATCTTTCTCATAAAGATCAAACAAGTCAGGTATTAAGATACGTAGTAATAGAAAATCAGGAAGTAAAAGTAATGGAATCTTTAGTAGATTTCATTGAAACTAAAGACAAAACTGCTGAAGTAATTTCAAAGATGATTTTGGACAAGATTCAAGCTGATGGCCTAGATATAAGCAACTGTAGAGGCGAAGCATATGATAATGCTGCTGTTATGGCTGGAAAGTATTCAGGAGTTCAGCAAAGAATTTAAGAAATAAACCCTAAAGCTGAATTCGTACCTTGCTCAAATCATTCGTTAAACCTAGTTTGTTTACACGCTGCCTCAGTTGAGGTGGATTCAGTAACTTTTTTCGGCACTTTAGAACGTTGCTATTCTTTTTTTTCCTTATCGACACATCGTTGGGAAGTTCTGATAGCAGCTACAGGCAAAAGCTTAAAAAGGGTTCAAGACACGCGGTGGAGTGCAAGAGGCGTTGCCGTAAATGTGACATGGCATCATTACAAAGACATTCTCGTCACTTTGGAAAAACTGACAGAGGCAGGTGAAAGCTTAAACACTAGGACAGATGCAAGTGCTTTACTAGTTTCGATGGACTCATTTTCCTTTCTTTGTTTTTTGGGCCTGTGGCAACCGGTGCTACATGATATGAATGATACACAAAAATATTTATAAACAAGGGGACTTGACATAAGATTGTGTGGTCAGAAAGTAAATGCTTTGCAGATGATATTGACAGAGAAAAGAGAGGAATGGGCAAATGGCGCTGTAGGTTATGAAAAAAATATGTGTGAAGAACTTGGAATTTCCATAAAACCTCGGAGGCGGCAGGCGCATAACAAGAAAGCATATTTTTGATGACGGAACTAGAGATGCTAACTTGTCTTGTGAAAATGAGTCGAGACGAAAGCTGTTTTCTTCGTTAGATAGAGTTATTGTAGAAATTCGTGAGCGTTTTCAACAGCTACAGAATTTAACGGATAAGTTTGCTTATCTAACGTCGGCTATATTATTAGATCCAGACAACACTGAATGTAATCTAGACTACACATCTGACGAAATTGGCGAGCAGGATTTCAAGCTGGAAAGACTTCGACTGCGGACTTTCGTTGCTGCTACAGGCAACGAAAATAAATTGATTAATGCAGACTCACATGAATTATTTAAATTTATTGTTAAATCCAAGCTGGAAGATACTCTGCCCAATATTTTAATAATGTTCCGAATATTTTTCACAGTTGCCATAAGCAATTCCAGCTGTGAGAGAAATTTTTCAAAATTGAAATTGATTAAAAATTATTTAAGATCGAAATTGAGTACTCTAAGACTAACTAATTTGGCTATTTTGTCTATTGAGCAAGAGGTGTATGATGCGATAGACATTGACGGTGTAATAAAAGACTTTGGTCTTAAAAAAAGTAGACGTATAAATTTTTAATTGAAGACGGAAGTTTGGTTTTTAATTCTAACAAATACTCATATTACTTTTCAATAAAAATAAAACTATAACATTATAGTATCGTTCTAGTTCTAATTAAAAATTGATTTTATTTAATCAACCTTTATTATTTAATTAGGTACACCTTGACGATCGACAAGACTTTATTTAATTAGGTACACCTTGACGATCGACAAGATTTTATTTAATTAGGTACACCTTGACGATCGACAAGTTGATCGTCAAGGTATACCTAATCTTAAGTGATAGGTACCTAAGTTATATCAATGTATCTAAGTGGTTAAAGTAAAAGAATTTTTGTATTAATAAACGTGATTGTAGAACTTAGATAAACTTTTTTATTTAAAATCTAACCTGTATAATGCAAAATGTTCTCGCCGAAAAGTTCTCTATAATTAATGTATGTAATGTATAGTATACATTAAATTAAAATACCTAAATAAGAGGGTGGCAAAATTGTCTTCCGCCCCGGGCAGCCGACACGCTACGCCACTGGTCTAGGGACAATAAGCCATTAGTTTGTTTGATTTGTATCTGTAGTAAATGTCTCTTTATAGAGAGCTTCTTTTAAATGGAGCATTCCATCAGAGAGGTCTCTTCAGCATGTAAGAAATCTGGTACTCATTGTTGGAATGTCTTGCTTCAATCTCATATAACACAGTCCCCCCTCCTCATTCAATCCTTACATAAGCTCATTTGAATGGTTTGAAAGTTTGCTCTGGTATTTCACGCTGAAGTGATATATTTCTTGTTTAAGGGTCTTTATATTGAGATCCAGGTATATGTATTTATTGCTGATTCACTGTAAAATATTAAACATTGTTCTGATTGCCTTAATCTGGATGTTAAGATGTAGTAAAGATTACGCAGTTTAATATAGAGTTGTTTTCGTTTGGGCCAAATGTGCTTCTGCCAAGTAAGTCGTCTGTCAAGATACATTCAGACTTATTTTGCATGTTCTTCTTGTGGAATTTCTTCATCTTTGAGTTTGACTGGAGGGCAGGTCTCCTTCCTCTTTGTAAAAGTAACCTGTGTCACCTTTTTTGGTTAGTTTTTATTCTCTATTGTTTCAGCCACTGTTCCAATTCGTCTAAATGTTTTTGTAAGTTAATTGACAGTGTTTCCGGGCTAATGTGAGTAGGTAACAATGCTGTATCATCTGCAAAAGTTGCAGTCGTTGTATTGTCAGATGTTGGGAGATCTGCGGTGCATATTAGATACAGTGTCGGATCCAGCATGCTACTTTGTGGAACACCTAATTTTATCTCTTGAAGAGCCGAGCAGTCATTATTTAGTTTGACTTAAAAACAAAAGGATTGTCAAGGTAAGATTTGAGGATATTAATGAACGAGTGAGGAAGTTGCTTCTTCAGTTTGTATACAAGGCTCTTATGCCAAATTTTATCAAACACCTGGCTAATATCTAAGAATACTGCTGAGCAGTACTTAAAATTCTCTGAATGAAGAACAATGAAACACACTTTTGCATTTATAATATTATATAGTTAGGACTATCATATTAGTTAATAAGATTTTTGATATTACTTGTGGTTGTAATATTAGTCTGGAAGAAGTTTCTGGGTGGAAACAGGTTCGAAAATAAGGCTTGCCAACTATCTCCGTGCAAAAAAATCATATAAATCCATAACTCCGTTGTGACGTGAAAGAAGGACAAATAAAGACACTTTTACATTTACAATATTAGTTCAGAATATGGTTTCCCAGCACAAAAAGTAGCCTACATCATTTGGAAAATGGTACAAGCCAAATATCTCTGGGCAAAAAATCACATAGATATGTTATTCAGCTATAAAGTGAAAAAAGGATGTTAAGGATTAACTGAGTGATTCTGTTGAGCAATATAAAGGATATTGCTAGTGTAATGATTCAAAAAATTATGTCGACACATTGCTTCGTTGAGACTTGCTTTTCAATTTGTACTTTGTCAATTTCAAACAAAAATTTTCCCATAAAGAAGTCATTTCCCGAACCCCTAGCTGTTTTCATGCAAGAAATCACGTCAATCCATTGCTCAGTTGCGACGTGAAAGAAGAAAGAACCAGTGCCGGATTAGCCATGTAGCAGGAGGCAGCAAATGCTACGGGCCCCGCGCCTTGGGGGACCCCGTGCCTGTGCCCAAAAAAAACACAAATCAACAAAAATTAGGTTGGGGTTCTTTTTCCAATAAGTAGGGAAGTAATTTTTTTGCCATGAAGTTGATGCCTTGCTTGCAGCCGTAGGTTGGAAAAAAGCGGTAGGAAATTGATTAAGTAAAAATGGATGATAAAGCAGAATTTTATTAGGAAAGTAATTTTTTTGCCATGAAGTTGATGCCTTGCTTGCAGCCGTAGGTTGAAAAAAAGCGGTAGGAAACTGATTAAGTAAAAATGGATGATAAAGCAGAATTTTATTACCGATTATCAATATCAAATTTTGTATTTAATTTTTATAGAGATAGATGTCGTAGAAGACAGTGAACATGATTGCGACAGTATGACGTGTACGTGTAATGGAAACGCACACACCTTAGCTATTCTCAAAGTGAGCGTTGGCCACACTATAATTGTATATTATCATGCTGCAAGTTGGCAATACCACAATACTTACCGGGTGAATCCCCTAATATTGTTTTCGATTCAAGCTATTTGTATAACTCGACCATGTAGAATAGTTTTCAAATGATTACCAATAAGAAAATAGTAAAATGGATACTTAATTTGATAAGTTTACTTTAACAGTCAGTGGACTCAGTCGTTCGTTCCTACCACAATTATATAAGTTTATTTTCTTTTGATTTAAGAGTGAAATTTGTTATTTTTTTTTATTGACGGACTATTTACGTCGTGATATAGTTTCCAAGTTTTTACGTGCTTTTCTGTTTTCATTTCTGTTTTGCCGATCGCGGTGGACTAATACAAAATTAGTATAATCCTACTGTTTTGTAACAGTAAAATTCTACATAATATCACAACAGTGAAAAGACGAAAACGATTAGTTCTGAATTTTTTGGTAAGTAGCTAACTTTTTTGTTCATAAGTAAAGTATACCAACCTACTGTACAAAGATCAAAAAACGAGACATCTATGTTTTAGAGCCGAACATTAATTAGGAGCGATACGACGCGAAATTGCTTAAGGGGCTGCATTGATTAAAATAAGTTCCCCTCAACTCAACTTCCTTTCATTTGTAGATAAAATAAAAATCTGATTTTTTTATATATGATTTTTGATAACAATTGCTAGATTTTGTTAGTTGTTAAAACACGATTTAATAAAATTTTCTCGATAGAATTATTTCCCGAAGCTGCTTTTTAACATTTTTTGCTTAGCATACCAAAACAGCAGGGATTTTAGAAGTACTTTTTTGAGTACTTACTTGATCTTTATAGGTACACATAGGTACTAAATTCTCATCCTTCAGTTTTTTATTTGGGCATTTAGTTTTTAAATAAATATTATTTTCATGTTTCGTGATAGCCTATTTTTGCGAGTACAAAGACGCTATTTTTTTCACACACGTAAGTGTATGCTGCCATCACTCTTATCGCGCCGTGTTAGGTATTCATCGTTAATGCAGCCCCTTAACAAAACGCCTTGCTCAGTGCTTGCTTGGATAACAACGCTAACGCGAAGCGTAAATTTTATAAGCAGTAATTCTATTTAGACTATTATAGAAAGTTATTGTATTTAGAGTTCGCACATTTACAAAAACATTAAAAGATTTGACAGGCTAGTTTCGTATTAGTATTATGGGTCATGGGAAGGAATTTTGTAATTAGTTTTCAGGTTCCAACTTCACATTATATTTTCCTATTTTATACAGATCGAAATGAGCAACAACAGACCTAGAGATACGGGTAGACACTATGCTTCTGGAAGTGCAAAGCGTAAAGCAAAAGATGAAAAAGAAAAGAAGAATCAAGCTGTTATATCAAAAACTCGTAAGCTGTCTGAGTTTTTAATGTTCAGAATGATGATATTGAAACTAATAAAAATGAAATTGATAACCAAGAAGTTGCATCTCATTGTCCAGATGATGACAGCACCATAGGAAATTCATTAGTACCTGTAACTAATTCCGATACAGTCACATTATGTGCAAGTGCCATTGCATTCAAATCTACAGGAAGTCCTCCTAATTCTGCGATATTATCTTCTAGCCAGAAGGAAGTTGAACTTACAGCAAGTTCTCTAGACGCAGAAGCTTCATCTTCAAGTCAAAGAGAGGTTGAAAGTGTATCACGTGCTGGCTATGTGACTACATCGTCTATAATTGAAAAAGAAAATAAAATATATTCCAATGACATTGGCGAATGGCCGAACCACTTTGATCGAGATTATTGAATTGCAAAAGGAAGTAGCGAAGTGCAGCATATGAATAGTAATTTTTTGACTTCAGAGAAGATGTACGAGAATGAAAATAAACCACGTTTCTGTCAGAAGTCATTTTTTACATTGAGACATAAACTAACGGATAAAAATCACGTGCGAGATTGGTTGTGTTATTCGGAAACTAAAGGAAAACTTTTTTGTTTTGTTTGCAAAGTTATGGATTCCGAAGCGGTTTACCAAAGACGGATTTGATGACTGGAAAAACGCGCATATTTCGTTGAAAAGACACGAGGAAAGCACTTCGCACAGACAAGCAATAATTTCACTGTTAGTTCGAAAAAACAACGATGCGCATGTTGATTCTCAAATTGTGAGCCAAATAGAGACCGAAGAAAGATATTGGAGGACACTTTTAGAACGAATTACTGCAGCTTTAATTTTTTTAGCAGAGCGAGGTTTGGCATTCAGGGGTAGTGATGAAATTATTGGTTCACCTCACTATGGAAATTATTTAGGCTTATTAGAATTGATAGCCAAATTTGAATTTTCTGGCCGAACACATACATCTTCATGCAAATAAAGGGAAAGGACATACGTCATACTTGTCAAAAATCACATGCGAAGAATTTATCCATTTAATTGCATCAAGTATACGGGACCAAATTATTTGCGAAATTAAGAAATGCAAATACTATAGTATCATTGGATTCTACTCCAGATATATCGCATGTAGATCAACTGACTCTGATAGTGCGCTATGCCTTGCCATTTGGACCAGTCGAAAGGTTTGTAAGATTCTTGGGCATGGAAGGCCATACTGCAGAACAGCTTGCTCAAAGTTTACTAGATTTTTTAAGTGAGCAAGGTATCAACGTCAAAGATTGTCGAGGTCAAAGTTATGACAATGCCAGCAACATGAGCGGGAAGTACAACGGCTTACAAGCACGAATTAGTGATATAAATAAATACGTGGAATATATTCCCTGTTTTGCCCATTCATTAAATTTGGTTGCAAAGTGCGTTGCAGAATGTTGTACAGAAGCATCAATTTTTCTCAAGTTCGTTGAAAGTCTATATTCATTTTTTTCCGCTTCAACCTATCGATGGAGTCTTCTTACAAAAGCACTACAAAATGCTGGTTCTAATATTCCAATTTTAAAAAGATTATCGGACACTAGGTGGTCCGCACGAGTTGATGCGACGAAAGTATTTTTATGTGGCTTCACCACTACCAGTCAAGTTTTGGATGACATATCCAATAAGAACGATCAAAAGGTAGAGTGTCGTAATCAAGCTTACGGACTAGTTTCGAAAATGAATAAGTTAGAAACAGGAATAAAGATTATAGTGTGGAATGAAATTCTAGAGCGCTTACAAGCGACTAACGCCTCGTTACAGTCGTCAGATCAAGACCTTAATACAGGATACGCCCTGTATAAATCATTACATGGCTATATCCAAGCAATGCGATCCACATTTTCGGATATAGAGGCAAAAGCCAAAGTCTTGATTGTCTGTGAAGAATATCAGCAATCGACTATGAGAAAACGCAAGCGAAATACAAAGTACGACCAATTTAGCAGCTCTACTTCACTCGATGAAGTTGTAGAAAATCAAACACCTGGACAACGATTTGAAATTCAAGTGTTTATTGTCATAGTCGATAATGTACTGGCTGCATTGGCTAAACGCATGGAAGCTTATCGTCAAGTGACCAGTGTATTTGGAATTGAAGAGATTTTGAAAAGTCAAATTATCGTCAGCTCTTACCCAGATGACGTGGAAGATGGTTTGGGCAATGAACTGGTGCATTTCACTGAGCTGCTGAAAACAGATGTGGCTGCTGGTATTGACAGCAAAAAACACGAGGCTTTGGAACTCCAATTTTATAAAATTCTAATAAAAAATTCATTGGAATCGTGTTTTCCAAATGTAGAAATAGTGTTACGCATTTACTTGAGTTTGATGATCACAAACTGCAGTGGGGAACATTCTTTTTCAACATTAAAACGAAAAAAAAATGTATTAAGGAACACAATGGGACAAGAACGTTTGAATGACCTCACTATAATGAATATAGAAAATGATTTACTTAGAAATATTGATTTGACGAGTGTTATTTCTAAATTTGCACGCAGTAAATCACGAAAAGCATTTTTGTAAATGTTCTGTTTTATTTACATCCTAAATTTCAATAGGCAATGTAACTCAAGGGCCCCTGTTCACATTTGCTACGGGCCTCGCGTCGGCTTTATCCGGCACTGGGAAGAACCTACTTTAGCATTACATTAGTTAGGATAATAAAACTGAAGAATTGTTCTGTCTGTACATTGATGATATTTATGAACATAGATATTAGATAAGATAATTTTTTTTATTTAAATTCTTATTCACTTAAAAATATGATATTTAGTGGTTTTATTTTTAAACCGTGTTTTTAATTTACAGACAGAAACTATTTAGACAAACCAAAGTGCATGTCAAAAGGCAAAAGACTGGTAGACACTAAGTAGTTGTCACGAATTATTGCTATAAAGACATATGTGGAAAATACAATCATTGTACACAGTCATTCTAGTTAATTGGCCTTGTCAATGAATGAAATCTTATCCCATACAAAATAGATGAAACTAGTTACCAAACTGGTTAGAAGTCATTTGCACACCTCAAGAGCCGTCACTACGTATGTATATTAGTGATTTTACAACTAGTAAATATCCATTCTTTAGTGGTGGGATTTTGTAAGAGAGCTTGAACAGTTTCCTGTTTACCTTCGAACATCATTACATTTTTCCTTTACAACATGTAAAAGAAAAGAACTATGACATATTAGTAGATGTCCAACATGTCCAGACAAATCACACATCACAATTGAAGAGGGTAAATATATATGACGTGCAAAAATAAATGTAAAGTGCGGTGATATAGAAGTTTTTCTTTGTGAAAAGAAAACTTGTTTCCAAAATAAATTTGTTTTTAGTTTCATTTCAGCTTAAGAGAGCTTGAATAGCCATTTTGTTTACCTTCTAACGGCTATGTCTTTACTTTATAACATATTCTATAAAGATAGGTTATGCAGTAATGACACACTGCTACATCACACCTGCGTGACGTATGACATCTTAGCATTCTAGCATTACTCCATTTTTAGGGGGCAGCATGAAACGCAACATTTACATAAGTGTTTTGAAACATAACTTATATGAAACATATGTAATTATATACAGTACTACATTAGTAACCATTGCCTTTCAGTAAGTAAACTTATGATTAATTTGAATTTTGAATCAATTGTGCTTTTCAACGAAACGTAATACAAACAATTACGTCTAATGTTGAACTTTGTAGGTTTAGTACCAAACTAAGCACATTTATTCACAAATTTACATTGTATATTAACTGGAAAGTGAATGTAAACGACAACTCAATGACAATGCAGTGTCAATGACATTGCAATGTAAACTGTAAAGGGAATACAAATGACAACTCTTCCAATTGTGTACATAATTGAAACTCTTTTGACTGTTGCGTACTAAGAATCGTATTTTTAAATATTTACGAATATTTGCAAATATTTCACAATCGAAGCAACTTATCCAATTTCGATAAATGAGTCCACAATATTTGTTTAAAGTAGCTCTGAAATGTCAGTTTATAGAAAAATATTAAAAGTAATTAATTGCAAAGTGAACACTAAAAACAAAAACTTGCACAACAAGAATAAAATGTAATGGCAGAGAACAACACTAAACCTGTTAATTATTTTACATACCGATGGATACAGATATTGAGTGTTTAAGTATGTATATTTGTATTTAGGTAAATTGGACATGAAGATTCATTAGAATGTAAAATATGAGTTGTCCAGTTAAGTGCTATTTTAGATTTGGATTTTTAATGCGATAAAAGTCAAATAATTGTGTCATGTAATTTAAAAAAAAATTAGGAGGCTGATTTTATCATGGGGTCAAAACAAGATGCCGAAAGCAGCCTTGGATGCCAGAGTTATTTCTCTGTTCAAACATATTAGTTGGTTTTCATTTCAGTTCATGGTGAGTAGATTTTGATTCATTCTCATCAATTGTTAATGATTATATTGATTGCTACATAACATTAAAATTATACAATCATACAGCCATCAGCCGTTATCATATTTTTAATGGAAATTCATATCTCAAACAACAAAATACAATATTTGTAGAGTTTTGAAAAATTTGCCATCACAAAATTTCTACTTTATAGATGATAAACATAAACTACAAAATGTCTATTTCATAGATGTTTTGCTAATTGCATATTGTAAAATATGTTTGTAAATTATGAGAAAGCTTTTTTCATATATGTCAGATATAAGTAGCAATATAATAACTCTATTCTATTATTAATGATCTCTAGGTTTGAAACAAAAGTAAAAAGTACAGAAAAACGTTTTTTATAAAATCCGTGGGTAAATAAAGTAAAAGAGTTTATTTAAAAAAAAATAAAATAAAAGGTGTCATGTGAAAAATATCTGGTAACATGTGAAACCAGTGACATGACGTCGGCTTCATGTGCAAAGTTATCGTACAAATGCCAATGATATTAAATAATAAAAATATCTTACATTTACATATATACATATATTTTCAAAATTTCGCATGAACAGGCTACAGGAATATAACTTTGAGACTTTCATGTTTGTCTATGTTTTTGAGTTTCTAAAAATACCAGCAACAGGCGGTAGGATTTACATGAGACCTACCAGCACCGAACCAAAAAATCCTGATCCCAAGTCCGGATGTCAATGTTAATTAAATTGTAGAATTCAAGAAAATTTAGAGAATTTACTATTTTATATCATACACATTATTCCTTTTTATTTTTATGTAAGGCAATATCAGTGGAAAGATGTTAATAAACTTTTTAATAGCGAGTTACAAAACTCCCATTCAGGATACTCACTGGAATGTGTGGACCTTTGCTTTCTCATTAGCATTGCGGATGAATTGTGCTGTTTCCTCATTTCCAACATTATTGATGTCAACACAGACGACAGTCGCTCCTAGTGCTGAGTATTGCAAGGCCAGCTCGCGTCCTATACCATGCCCCGTACCCGTCACCTGGTCACAAGAAGTTTTATTAGAATACAAGATGATCATTTTCTTAATATCCCAACAGCTTAAATAGTTGTTTATTAGGTAGTAATAAATATGGCTAATGTATAAAGTGATGAATTCAACATCATTCTCATTTATATGATGTTGAATTCATCACATTATATATAACATTATATATAACATGGTGTAGAATAACAAGTTACAAATAATAAGAATCGTTGTTAAATGGATAAATAAATATACATAAGTTAGAGAGCAATGAAGATTTTTATACATCCAATCGAACTATATAAATAAATGTGATGAATTCAACATCATATAAATGAGAATGATGTGCTGGCTAAGTGTATATAGAAGAATGTAGTTGTTTTACTGTTGTTGACAATAGAAAAGTAAAGCAGACTAGAGAATATTTCGAAAGAATAAGCAAAATCTCGGCTGGGCTGTGATTTTGCTTTAATTTAAATAATCAACAATAAATATTGTCAATATTACATTTTTTATTAGTAATAAATACATATATACATATCTACATATATATATATATATATATATATATATATATATATATATAAAAATATGGTATAAATGCACTATACAACATGTATATACGAAATGTTCCTGACATTTTGATAATTTTTTCGATATCACATGAAAGTATACACATTAAAAACTACATACCTGGAAAAAAATTTTGCAGCTGATGATTATTTATTATAAAAAAAACAATTTGAAAAATTTTGTACCTCACGATTTAGTTTGTGATGGAACAGATTTTAATTATGTTTTCCAGTTATTTCATTTATTCTTTTATCAGTAACCACTTATTACTACATTTTGCTTAAATGGTGCCAACATACAAGAAACAATAAAGTCTATATGTATTATGGCATATATCTTTTTTGGATATTTTATGGTATTCATTTAACTTTGTAGTTGCCTAAATTTTAAATATATTTTAAAATCACATACTATTTTTTTATTTTTGTCATTTCATTATTAATTTTATTACTAATAAAAAGTTTAATGTTGACAATATTTATTGTTGATTATTTAAATTAAGCCCGGGCTGGGCTGGGATTTTGCTTATTCTTTCGAAATATTTATAACAAATATTTTTTTTAAATATACATTTTTTATGAAAGTTATTTGTTAAACAATTTTTTTAATACTTCAGCCACGGCCGCAAATTATTTTAGTTACGATTGGGTCGAGTTGGGTTGGGTTAGGTTAGTTTGGGTTAGGTTGGGTTAGGTTAGGTTGGGTTCATGTTCCTGGTTGTAAAGTGCATATGTTCCCCTATTTCTAATAATGAATTTGCTTCTCCAACAACATTATAATGTTGATGGTATTATTGGAGATGGAGTGAAACAAATTGGCAGGAACAGGATTTCGGTGGAGTTTTCATCTGCTGATGCTGCCAACCGCCTCGTTAACCACTCAGCCTTCACGGGACAAAACAAATTGTTTATCCCCTCCTTTAACATCAGTTGTATGGGCATTGTTCGCAATGTTCCAGTCAATTGGTCTGACGAGGAGGTTTTACACAACATAGAAGTCCCTGAAGAGTGCGGTAAGGTTACTAAAGTCCGCCACTTATATTTAAAAAAAAAATTTGATGGCCTGCCTAAATATTTTCCGTCTGAGACGATGGTCATTACCTTTGATGGCTAAGTTCACCCCCAACATATATATATATGGCTTACTCATCGCTTCCAGTTTAAAATATGAATTCCCTACAACACAGTACTTTAATTGTGGTAGGTTTGGACATGTAGCTTACAAATGTCGATCTTCTGAGCGTTGTTTCCAATGTGGTCAAGGTCACGTTGGGAGAAACTGCCCACTTCCTCTTGATAAAGCAAAATGTATCTTTTGCAGTGGAAATCATGATTCCACTGACAGAAATTGTTCAAAATTGAAAAGACATAAATCAAGTTTGAAATGTCTGAAAGAGATATTTCCTATGCGGAAGCGTCCAAATTGGCCACTTCTGCTAAAAAATCATACGTCTCAGTTACAGCTCATCCCCCTTTAACTCTTCCTTCTCTAATTTCTTCCCAAAGTTTGGTTTCTCCATCTCGTCCTACCAACTCTTCTCACAAAAATATTATTACTCTGAAACCTCGATCCCTCTCTTCGACTAGTTCCAACCAGGGCTATGACAGCTCGGCTCTAGAACAAGCCTGAGCAGACTTCTGAATTCCTCAACCTGAAAATGGTTGCGGTTTTAGTCAACAACCTTCAGCTAATACTCCTTCTTCTAAGAGTATTATTCAATTTCTTTTGACCACCTTGGTCAAAAATCTTAGTTCCCCATCAAATACCGTCCAGCGTTGCCTCCTCTATTCTTACTTCCCTTCAATCCCTTCTTTCTAATGGCTTCGCCAATAGTGGCGAGGGTCTTGCAATGGAATAGTCGCAGTATAATTTCTAACAAAGCAGATCTTCGTCACCCCATTGTCAAGCATTCTCCATCCGTGGCTGCCATCTCGGAGACTTGGCTGTGAAACCTGGATTCCATTTTAAGATCCGAGGCTATGTTTGTCTCTGGGATAGGATGGCAAGAGCGGATCTGCCTTATTACTTGACAAATCCCTTTCCCTCTCCCAGATTTCTCTTGGCTCCCGCAGTTGTCAATTCGATATTGTTGCTGCGAGAATTAAAGATATCATTATCCTCTCTATATATGTCCCCCTTCCAACATGTTCCATAATATTAGAACTACGGGATAATTTATCTTCAATTCCTGGCCCATATATTATTCTGGGAGATTTTAATGCTCATCACCCGTCTTGGGGTTCCACCCGAAACAACCCTCTTGGGGTCTCCTTGGTGGAACTCCAGGACGATTTTAGCCTGTGTTTACTAAATTATGGTTCTCCAACACGAGTTCCTGTCTCATTTCAGAACCCGAGCTCAGTAGATATCTCTCTTTGCTTCTCATCCCTGGCATCCTTAGTTTCCTGGAATATTCTTTCTGAGTCTTTTGGAAGCGACCATTTTCCCATTTTGATTTCTATCCCTCATTTAAATTTGCATATTGAAAAAATTCCCCCTCTTCAAAAATACAACCTACATAGAGCAGATTGGGTGGGATTCCGTACCTTCCTCAGTATCGAAGTGGGTTCCCTCCCTCCAGTGGACTTGGATAGCATTGACACTTGCTATGACCAGTTTGTAAGGGCCTAGAGACCTATCCGCTCAGAACTTTATCCCACTTAAAAGATTTAACCACCACTTCAGATACTCCCCCCCTGGTGAACTTCCTTTTGTTTCGAAAGACCTAAGCTCAGACTAAACGAATTCTTCTTAAAAAAAGAGGGAAGGCTGGAAGAAATTCCGTCACTCCCTCTCCCGTTTTACTCCCTCTCGTGTCGTCTGGTCTAATATAAAACGCTTTCGTTCTATTTTTCAGCCTGATCTTCCCAAATCTGTACTCGGGAATTGGGTTGATCAATTTTTAAATAAACTTGCTCATCAGTCGCAAATTTAGATGAATTACCTTTCAGGTATAACTTTACTAGCGCCAATCATTTTTTAGAAGAAAATTTCTCCATTAGTGAATTGGATTTCACCTTACATCATCTTAAGCATTCTTCCTGGTATTGACGGAATGACATATTCAATGGTGAAAAATACTTTACCATCTACTTGTTGGTATCTTCTATCCCTCATTAACTGTATGCTCAAATCAGGTTCTATTCCAAAGTCTTGGAAAACTCAAATAATAATTCCCATTCTTAAACCTCATAAAGATCCCAATGTAGGTTCATCCTACAGACCCACAGCCCTTTCTCCTGTTTTAGCGAAGATTACGGAACATTTAATTAAGAATCGTTTGGAATGGTTTACTGAACACCATTCTATTTTTCCAAATAACCAATTTGGCTTCAGAAGAGCTAAAAGTATAATGGACAATCTCAGCGTCCTAACCACTGACATCAGACTTGCTTTCTCTCAACAAGAGTTCCTTGTTGTTGCTTTTTTAGATCTTTCTTCAACCTACGATAATGTAAACCTTCCAGTCCTCCAAAAAATTTGTCATAATCTTGGGATTCCGATTAAGATTATAAATTTTCTCCTCAATTTTCTTTCAGAAAAATCTATTATTCTTAGATCCCCTGGATCCCCCCCCTTAATAAAAACTATATGGAGGGGTCTTCCCCAAGGCTCTGTTTTAAGTCCATTACTTTTCAATATTTACTCCTATATGATTCACTCAACAGTATATCCTTTCTGTCATGTTTTGCAATACGCCGATGACCTGCTTTTATATTCTTCTGATAAGTCAATAATGGTTGCCAAAAATGTTTGAACTCTGCCCTTGTTAAACTAAATAAACGGGTTAACTCTCATCGTATGGGTTTAGCCCCTTCCAAAAGCGCTGTGGTGGTCTTCTTGAGAAGGAGAATTACTCCATCGTTATCTATTTCTTATAATTCCTCTTTGATCCCTGTTCTTTCCAAAATGGTTCTCAACATTTACTTTCTCTTGAAAGGAATCCTCTGTGGTATCTCGCATGCATTTGGGTCTTTGTTCTATTCCTACCCATTTGGCTAGACTGCGGGTCAGAGAATCTCCAATTTATGATTGTGGGCTTGGAGAAGGCGATCTAAATCATCTAATTTTTCCATGTCCATTGAATAATAGATTTCCATCAATTATTTCAAAATTATTAAAATATAAAATTCAATTGCCCATCAAGATAAGATTACTTTTATTTATTGCCAACAAACCCATTTTAGGATTAATCATTCAGTTCATAAGAAAGAATGACATCAAAATGTAGAATTTTTCATATTTATATTCTTGTTTATTTTTGTTTTTATGTTTGTTCTTATATTTGTATATACTTATTTTGTACTCTCTGTATATTATAATCTCTATTTAGTTTTTGTTTTATAGTATAGTTTATTCTTTTGTTAACAAGCAATAATATATAATAGTTATTTGTTATAGGGTAGAAAGGGAGAAATTTTAAACAATTTATACATGAATAATAAACAATCTGTTAACAATAGGCTTCAAAAATGATTACAATAATAACGATAAATAAAAATGGTGAGCCAACATGGTCAAAAAAATGTAGATATTATACATTTGTCAGTGTAAAATATATAAATTTTTTATATTTTGATACTGAAACATTTTTATGTAAACGAATTGAAAATAAAAAAACAAAAATGCAGATAGCTGTTAATAATGAAACATTAATTTAATTATATTACTTTATTTTTATGAAATAATTTATCATAAAGATATTTCTTAACAATCTATTGAAAATATATTTTTATTCTATAATACACTTAGGCGACAAGACACGAAGATGGGCGTATTAAGTCAGAAAAAGTCGACAAGATGCGAAGCTGGCCGAATTAAGTCAGAAAGAGCCGACAAGGCGCGACGATTAGAATGTTTTAACTGCCATCCAAATGCGCCATTAGATGTTTCATGTCAATAAATGTTTGTCAGTTGACCAATGTCATACAAGTCCTTAAGAGAGTGAGAGAGAACGATGTGCCATGTATGCCGTGAAGTACACTGAAAATATCAGCAAGTGAGTAATCACACGTTCACAGATGTGAGAACACATGTTGTTGCAAGTAAAGCACTCATCTTATTTGAGAAATATGGATGCAAATCCTAACTCTAGGACAAAACGACTATGGTTTTATATAAAGAACATTCTCGTTTTGCTTTAGAGATTTAGATTTTATAAAATTGTTATTGCTTTCTACATAGGAATAATATGTTGACAGGATGCTCTGTTTTGTTTTTGTTATTTGAATAGTTAATTGCTAAAGATAATATTGTTTCAGTCCTAGGAATAAAGTATACGCTTTCACTTCAAGTTAATAAGATTCTTATTTTGCTTGTGTAAATTTTAGTCAATTTTGAAAGTACCTCTACTAAAAGTTAGATATCTGTCAGAGAAAATCAAATATGAGCCTCACAATAAAGAGCCAGTCAAGGAATTGTAATGCTAAACATTCCAGTCTAATATCCATGTGTATAATAGGCACGTAGAAATGATGACAAGTTTTGTCATAGTTTTTACGTGTCGGTTATAGCGGAAAGCAATAATTAAAATAAAACTTTGGGCATTATAGGTCGTCAATAAAAGGATACAAATGAAAAGCAAAATTAAAAATATGACTGTCTGAAAGTAAAGAATATCAGAATAGATAATTTTTTTATTCAAATTTTCATGGCAGTTATGGGTCTTATAATAGAATATTATGGATTTCAATATAATGTAGGGACTTACAACAGCTTTAAAAATCAATTAAAACAATTACCTGTTTAGACAATGTGTTATCAAGCTAGGTAAATATATAAAGGTAAAAATAATAAAACACAATATACCACATTTATTTTTATTTTTGCCAGACACGAATGTAATTACAGTTCAAACACCTCATTTCTAGCAAGCTTTTGGGTAATACATATAATAATTGTATATGCAATTTACTAATAATGCCAAAGTTAATTCACAAGTCTGACATAAAATATTCAAGTGCATTATTGACAGTTGATTTGATTATTATTCAAAGTCTCTTCAAACTAACTGAAACTTATTGCTTCTTCACTGTTTTGATGATTATCAGATAAATTCACATTAGAATAGCATTGTGAAGAGTGACAATTGTTACAGCTTTTAGGAGCTAAATAAGTTACAATTACTATTATGCAATTATCAACTATCTTTAAATTTAAAATTCAATAGAAGCAATTATTTTTAAATTCACTCATCTCACGGGCAACATACTAGTTGTAAACTGTAGTTTCAAATTAACTCTAGATATTGTTTAATTTTACATGCAATTTCTTTAACATGCGATTTCTTTGATTTTTTTCAGCACTTGAGACAGTGGACTTATTAATCTACATATTATTAAATAAAAGTGGTATTCCCTCCCTCTAAATTTCTTCATGATCCATCCTTATAACGTAATATACCACTAGTCACATTGCATTGAAGTATTCATTGTTTTATCACTAGAATCACCAACTTGAATATATACACATTATTTTTAAAAATATGTACCAAAACATACCTTACTAAAAATAAAATCTAAATCAATAAATGACCCTTATGAGAAGCATACCTAACATACTCTATTATTTCTTACTTTCAGTTACCCAAGACTGAAAATAAATGGCGAATCATTTTGATGAACGGCGGAACTACCCATATTACAGCTTCAGGCCACTCCAAATTCCAAAGATATGTTTCTTTTAGCATTTGTCGATGACCATAAATATATTATACATATACTGCAGGTCAAAAGTTTGAGACCACTTGTAAAACTGGTCCACTCGTAAGGTTGTCTCTAAATACACTAAAATTATAGGTAATGAAATACAAATCTGCACATCTGCCTAATCCATTATTACTAAGAAATGTTCAAACTACCTCTCTTTTGTGTATTTCTTGAGTAAAGGTGCAATAAACATGTTTTGTTTCAAAACATCAACGAACTCCAAGCGACAGTCAGGTGAATAAAGTCATTGTTATATTTTATGATCTTATTACTAATTATTTTGCTTTCATTTTGCATCAACCAAAATATATGATTGTTTTAGCTTCATAAAACAGATTTTTCTTTTGGATTATTTGTTTTTTTATGAAGTTATTCACAAACAGTTCTACTCAGTCTGCACTTGTGGTTCCTACAGTCAAGACGCCTTCAAAATGGGAAAATTAAGCGAAATTAGCACTGAAATGCGATTTGTTATCGTTATTTTAAAAAATGGAGGCAATTATTCGATATGAGGAAACTGGCAGTGTTTCAGAATGACCGAAAGTGACCATTTCTAGTGAGGACAATTTCATCGTCATTACCAGCAAGTGGAATAGATACCTATGAGCGCCAGAAATTTATGCCAAAGATAACAAATCTCGATCGGAACCTGTATCACTGATTGCTGTAAAAAGACGATTGAAGGACGCTAACTTGTTTGGTCGTGTTGCTGTTCAAAAACTTCTGTTATGGCCACAAAAAAAAACGGATGCAGTGGGTTCTTGTCCATCGAGATTGGACAAAAGGAGATTTTAAAAAGTCCTTTGGAGGGACGAATTGAAATATTTGGTTAAAAAAAATTTAATTTATGTTCGACACAGCGCCGGAGAAAAGATGACGCCAAATTGTGTAGTGCCATCTGTCAGGCACGGCGGTGGCTCTGTGATGGTCTGGAGTTGTTTCTCGGGCCATGGGACTGGCGACTTGGTCCGAATGGAATGGAAGGAATAATAAGAAAAGAGCAATATAAAGTAATTCCACCTTCCAGTGGTTCATTTTCCAACAAGACAATGATCTAAAACATAGTTCAAAATTACGCAGAGGTTATTTAGAACAAAAAGAGATGTAAGTGGTGTTAAAAAACATGGCATAGCCTCCTTAGAGTTCTGATCACAACCTGAATAATATTTTATGGAAAGAGCTTAATAGAGATGTTCGAGATCGATGTCCCTCTCCACAAGAAGACATGTGGAAGACTCTAAACGTAAGCTGGAACAATATTTCCCAAGAAACAATCGACAAATTGATTGCTCTTATACAGACTCGTGAAAAATGTGATTAAATACAAGGGAGGATATTTTGATGGAAAGGCTGTTTAGATTATTATGGCCATTTTTTATATCAGTGATTGATACTTTATGAATATTTTTAAGCATTTCATTGATAATTAAGTCTCTTTCTACATACACTCCCATTTGTTTAAATTTTATCTAATTTTGAAACTTGGCTTATGGTGGTCTCAAACTTTTGGCCGGCAGTGTAAATATATATATACACTCTTGCATAAAAAACGGGCAGTTTTGATTTTGTCATATTATTAATAAAATATTATTTGTTAAGAGGTTGTATTAATTGTAATTGTTACTGGCAGGTATAGTGTATTCTGGCACATAAAAACGAATGTTCTAAATTCGAAATTTAATCTTTTTGAATGAAAAGTCTCTTTCACTGACAAAAATGTATTTTTTGGCAGTAAATGAAATAAAAATCCTATCAAGTTCTTTTTCATTTGTTACGTTTATTATTTTAACGAATAAATTTTAATTAAATTTCTGTTGGTTACTGCATTAGTGCACTTCTGTTTGCTGTTCTCCGTATGGTTGAAAAAACGATAAGAGCTAGTAAAATTATTGCGCTACTTGAAGAAGGTTGTAGCCAATGTTATGTGTCTCAGCAGTATAATGTGAGCCATTCCACCGTCCAAAGGACCTGGCAAAAATACCAAGAAACGGGCTCCGTCAGTAGAAGGCCCGGTTCTGAAAGATAACGGTGCACTGAGCCACGAGACGACCGCTTCATAGTGAGTCAAGCACTACGAAATTGTCAAGTTACGTACGTGGATCTCAAACAGAACCTCGAAGACGTCAGAGGTACATGAGTAAGCCTATGGACAGTCAGAAGAAGACTTCAGGCTGTCAATATACGTAGCTATCGCCCAGCTCGGGGCCCTACATTGCTCCGTGAGCAATTCGCTCAACATTTTTCGTCATGGACTCAACAAGACTGGAATAGTGTTTTATTCTCCGATGAAGCTCGTACATAGATTAGTGGTGAGGAACGACGTCGGCGAGTCTTACGAAGACCTGAAGAACGCTTCGCAGAAATGTGCTTTGAGGAAATCACCCCTTACGGTGGAGGCTCCGTAATGTTTTGGGCTGGTATTAACTCATATGACCGTACTGAGTTAGTTTTTATTGAAAATGGCACATTTTATTGAAATGCGCAAAGGTACATAACAGAGGTTCTTATTTCTCATGCCCAACCCGCATTAACAGCAGTTGGAGGCGAGTCCATTTTTATGGACGACAACGCTCACACCCACCGCTCTAGAGACGTTGATGCATATATGCAGGAAGCCGGAATTCGTCGGTTAGACTGGCCAGGTAGAAGTCCCGACCTCAATCCGATCGAACACATATGGTATAATCTTAAACAAAGCGTCAGAGCCGTAAAACCAGCTCCACAAAACGTTAAGGTTCTTAAAAATGTGATCAACGCGGAATGGGAACGTATCCTCAGGAAATGATAAAAAACATCATCGAAAGCATGCCTAGCAGATTAAGTCCATTGATGAAGATTTTAAATTAATAAAAATATTCAAAAATTAACTTTAGCCATTTTTAATGTACCAGTATGAAAACGCTCGTCTGTGGACTTGACATCGTTTTTTTTATTTATTTGTATTTTTAATGACTGAAGTAGGTAAAAACGACATCTCAGTAATAAATAACAACATTCTCATCATATCGCCATATAAAATGCATCAAATAATAATAAAACAACTCTGATATTGTTTATTCCTATAAGTGCCCATTTTTTTTGCAAAAGAGTATTTATATATATATATTTATATATATATATGCAAATTATGACGTCATGGAAACTATATATGATGGTGATGTAACTAAAAATATTACTGATTTGATTTGTTAAAAATTATCAAATGAGAAGCTTTTTTGCTAAACCCAAAATTGATTAGCAATACAGTTTAATTGCTGTATGTACTTGTAGTAGGACTAAGTTAAGTTTTGGTTGCCTACAAGAGATTGCTCTCATAGCAATAAAATCCACCATATTTACGAACTGTGTACCCTAAAGTCTGTAAATGAAGATATAAATGTTGGCAGTATGCCAAGAATTTTCCACTATCTTTTGTCCAGACCCCGTAGAATCACAGAAAACATTTTGGAATTATATATTGAGCAATAGATAAACTTTTTGGAATATAAACTTATGAAGTTGCATGTCTGCATTTGCACAACTTTTTGTGACGCAACAAACAATAAATATTTACATGATTCATTGCACTATCGATACTGAAGACTGAATAACTTGTGCTAAAGTCCCAGGATCAAGGCGGTATGAAGAATTTAGTATTCAGTCTATTGAAATTTATGTGATATACAAAAGACGTGTACATTAATTACTGAAGAGCTCAGATGAAAATACGCTGAATATATTTGTCTTCAGGCAGTATTTCACAGGAAAACTATTACGTTTAAATAAGACCTTAGATTTTCTTTACAATTTAAATAAATGTTGAGTGTGATAATTATGTATTAATAATAAAATTATTAGAAAACAGTAAATAACTGTGTTTTCATTATCTTTTGTATTACCGATTTTTAAATCATCCTTCAAAAATAACAAATAACTGTGGAAACAAGGACAGACAGTTTGCATACTTAAGCTATTTCTCGCATAAGTTCCGATCTATGAAATATGCATCTTTGCTGCATTAAACTCCACACGGCTTGTAGTTCTTGTGAAACTACATTCTACATGTCTTCTGTTTTATTTTAATTCTCTTAAATGACGTGTTTCACATTCTACAAACAAATTGTTGAAAGTTATATAACTTTTAAAAAGTTCATATTGAATATTGACTAACGGAATTAGACTTGACACGGACTGAACGACCAATCTAAATAAGGCTTATCTTTTAGTGTACTATTATACTAGATAGTTCACACTCTATCTTCATTGTTTGGTAGGTGAATGAACTGCATGATGCTTATTAGTCAGGGGGTGGGCAGTGCGGTGATTCAACTTCAATAATTCCTTCACTTTCCCTATGCATGGTATATGTGTTATATGTGAAGTATAATAATTGTAAATGGTGAATTTAGAAGGTTGGACTCGTTATCGAGCAACAATAATTTAAAAATATTAAATAATTTTTTTATGTAACAGAAAATATTTTTTTATGAATAGTTTTTTGTTTTCATTTAGATACCATTGCGATAAAAGACTTAAGCCTGTCTTGAGTATGAAAGAAAATCAAATGAATTGAAGTCTAATGCACTTCCATTGATTGGTATATTCTTTCGGCAACTGAACGACTGAATGATTAAGCTGATATAGTTCATTTAACCAAACTACATATTAAGAACAAATCAGAGCAGAAAGCTTGCACGATGCCACATAGGCACACTACTAGCGTTACCTGGTGTCCAAGATTGTCCCGGAAAATGTGATATAGTCCGTGTTCAAAAATTCAATAAGTTCGTTCCGGGAAAATAAAAAAATATAACTGACCTTTCTTATAAATTTGTTAGTTCTTAAAAATGACAATTTTTTTAAATTTACCTTTCTTCATTTATTAGAATACTTATTGCATACCTACAGTGCTGTTAAATAATCCCGATGGCAAAAATTGATTAAAATAGCTCGGAACAAAAATATAATAAATAAGTCAGAAGAAAAATATAATAAAGTTATTGTCATTGTCGAACTATGAAAAGTAAATTCATAATTGCAATTAGATAAGATTAATTATTCAAAGAAAAGAAGAAATTTTATTTGCCAACTTGCTTTTATGATTTGGATAAATGTGATTAACGTAACAACTGTTTTCGAATTTAATAATGAGTCGATCACTTTTGTTAAAAAGTTTACTTTTTATTTTAGTAGTTGACAATGTGGTTTAAATAAAAAGTAATAATTTTGTTTATTCCAACCACCAAGAGGTTTTATTTTCAATTTTGCCCCAAATTCCACATCTGCGCCTAAGTAGATATTTTCCAAAAAAAGTGATTTGATATATGGTAAGCCTAGTACTAGTATTAAATAAGTATAGAATAGATTGGACACATTCTATACACTCTATACAAAAAAGTGGTGGGAAATTTGTATAGATTCCATGCAACTCAAGCACCATGTGGCGAACCACAACTAGGATGTTTATAATCACATCTAATTATTATTTATTACATGATTTAAAACTCTATTAACACATACATTAAATAAAAAATATTTTCATAAATTTTTATTAATACTAGGTACTAAGTAAGACTAATATTTCTCAAACAATAGCATAATAGAAATATATGTGAGATTTTACAATCATAGTTTTCTAAAATGTAGTCATTCCAAAACTGTATTTGGATTCTTCAGTGGTTTTAAGATTTCAATGCTGTTCAGATGGATTAATACCTGGAAGTTTGCAGTATTAAATCATAATAGGTTTATGTATGGCATATGCAACTGAAAATTAAAAAAAATTGCTATGTTAAATTTTGTTGATGAATGTTATAATTTGTGTTAATGTTACCACACAAACCAATTTTGGTTTTTGAAATCAATTATAAAATTGAGATAATTGGGGTACTTACAGAGAAAATTTATGTAATTTACTACATTGTCAATTATCAAAAAAAAAAATATGACAGACTATACTTACCGAGTTTCGCATTTTGGTAATGTGAACAATGGGAGTTCTAGTGCTTATCTTGAAACTGAGTTACAGCCTATAACAAAACATCCCATTTTGACGGACACTTCCACAAACTCGCAAATATAAGATAACAGTACAAATAATTAATATCTAAACTGACATAAAATCCTTAATAAACAATTGTGGTAAAAAATACAAGACAGAGAATTGATATAGACTGCCGGCCAAAATTTGAGACCGCTTGCCTCTCTATGAATACTCACATTGCCTCTAAATACACTAAAATTGTAGGTAATAAAATAAAAATCTATATATCTGCGTATTCTATTATTACCAAGAAATGTCCAAACTGTCTTTCTTTTGAGTATTTCTGGAGTAAAAGTGCAATAAATGTATTTTTTTTTCAAAACATCCAAGAACTCCGAGCGACAGTCAGGTGGGGGTAGAGTCATTGTTATATTTTATGACCTTCTTGTTACTAATTATTTTGCTTTCATTTTGCATCAACCAAAATATATGATTGTTTTAGCTTCATAAAACAGATTTTTCTCTTGGATTATTTGTTTTTTCATGAAGTCATTCACAAACAGTTCTACTCAGTCTGCACTTGTGGTTCCTACAGAAAGAGAAGTCTTCAAGATGGGAAAAGTATGCGAAATTAGCACTGAAATGCTATTTGCTATCGTCATTTTATACAACGAAGGCAAATCCGAGCATGCGATTGTCGCATAATTTAAAATATCGAAGATTCGTTTTCATCACACAATTATTCGACGCAAGGAAACTGGCTGTGATCAAGATCTTCCATGTTCAGAATGACTAAAAGTAACCACTTCTAGTGAGGACAATTTCATACTTGTTACCAGCAAGCGGAATAGATGTCTAAGACCACCAGAAATTTGTACCAGGGGCCTTTATATACAATGAATGAATATATGCGCTCCAAATGTCGATACGCAACAGAGTTTAGACAGACTTGGGATTGCCTAATATGAAGCAAGCACAAAGTACGAAATACAAATGAAATACTAGCTTGTCCAAAGTACAAATGAAATACTAGCTTGTCCAAGCATATGATATGTTACGAATATGAGCCTATGAACGGGAACAACTTGTTTCATTCGTTCCTAGGGATTTATACGATGATTGGGATAGCCTGTGTATGATCGTAATTACTTTGCTCTGTTGCTCTTACAGCAGATAAAAATAGAGACTGAAAGCTACATATTTTGTAACAGATATCTACGGAATATCATACGGTAATATTTCCAGTACATGCAAATACTTCATACTCATATGGATTACACTATATACGCATGACTTTTCGTTTGGATACAAGTATTGGTACAACCTATGTCAAAAGAAGTATGTCCTAGTGCAGACAAAGCTTTAATATTCTTAATCCCAAGTCCTTTATAACTTCTTCTTTTTTATTATTCAGTTCCATTTTTTCGAGTGATCGACTTTAATTTTTCTAATTACTTGTTTCTTATATTAAACGTAACAATTAAGCAAAATTAATAAATATATGAATCATCTTTTAAGTATGTGTAAAACAATTTTTGAAACGCTAAAATAAACTTATATCATCATATCATAATAAGCCACCCTTAACATTTAGATTTAGGCCTCCTTCGATCTGCACCACTCTGTTTTATCTTGGACTGTCTGGATCCAATATGTGCCTGCCACTCTCATTATGTTATCTTTCCATTTCATTTTCGGCCATCCAACTTGTATTTTGCACTCTGAGGGTCTCCACTCCAAGAGAATTTTGCACCTCAAATCCGACTTTCGAGCAACGTGGTGTGTCCACTACCAGTTAAGTTTCGCCACTCTTTTGACAATGTCAGCAACTTTCTTTTGTTACCAAAGCTAACTTATTTGTTTTGTGGTCCTTTAAAGAGATTCCTACCAACTTCCTATCCATCGCCTTTGAGCAACAATAAGCTTTTGCAGGACGGCTTTTGTTGTTACCAAGTTTCAGCTCTGTAAATGAGGACTGGTAGTACACACTGACTTAATATGCATGCTTTTAAGTGACTCTTTATGTTCATCTTAAATGCAAACTCGAGTTTGGAGAAGGCTGACTATCCCAGTCATATGTATTTGTCTATTTCTTTGATTTGATTCCTTTTACTATTCGTAGTTCTTCGCTTCGGTACACATACTTATCTATGTGCTCGAGTATAGTGCTGTCCAGTAACTGATACCTATCAGTTACTTATCAGTATGAGGTGTTTCCCACTTTGGTTTCCTTCGAAACCAGCATAATATGCATAATATGGTTTTGATGTCATGCAATTCTAAAACAAGGTATATGATAAATGCTACGCCATATGTAGGAAAATCAACACGAAAGGTGAATCTCTTGGTACCTTTTATGTCCAAACTTTGACTGAAACTCTATGGGGTAGCAACCAAAATGTAACAATGAAATATTGGTTTAGCTCTGTTCCTTTAGTTAATGATTTATTGAAGGAACCTTACAAACTGACTATTGTGGGAACAAGTACAAAAAATAAAAGGGAGATACCGGCAGAGTTGTTCGAGATCAAGAAACGAAAAATAGGTTCCTCTATGTTTTGCTATGGCCAACATTTTTTTTTTGAAGTGGAATTAAGTATTTCAGCATGAGATGTGTGAAAAGCAAATTAAGGTACAAATTAGCTGTTCCTAAGCTCAAGAGTTACAACTAGTTATAGTCCTTTCAATTTCAAGATGGAATGTTTGTAAACAATCACTTTTGACAGTTCAAGTGTAGCAAACCTTTTTCTTACATTCACGTTAGTAATTTAATGTGGATTTATTTGCTATTTGTGATTAAAAAATATTTTTTAATTAGTGTGCACATTTACACTGTGTACATAGATTGCTGTGCACGTAGCTTATATTATTTAGATTATATTTTTGAGAAATTCAGATAAGTAAGGTGATGTGTTTCGAACAATTTAAAAGTATTACATAAAAAAGACATATAATAAAATAATACCAAAAATTTCGATAGAAATAGTTGTTTAATTAAATGTTAAGTTATAAAGAAAATTATTACAAAGTAACGCCAAATACTTAATTTTTAAGTAACCATTAAAATATTTTTTTTAAAACGAACTAATGTATAAAAATACACGAAATACAATAACATTTCACAGACAAAATACACTGCATACGTATACTATAATTACATCACAATCCACTGAGCTTCACACCGATATCCAAAGATGGTTGTGCCTAATGCTAATGCCGGCGAGGCCGGCCTTTCGTCGATATCACTGAGAAATATTATTACAGAACATATCATAGTATTACAAAACATATCATATCTATTACACAACATATTAGCAGAATTTATTCATCATAAATATATCTTTTACATCGTATATCAACAGTAATTACATCGTATATCAACGATAACAATGTTCGTTCAAATTCGAACAAATGACATTGCTCCAAGTACGTAAATTTATATATGGCCACTTCAATACAATTGTTAGTTTTCGTGTTTGTGCAACAGGCGGACAGATAGATAATCATACGAACCCGCATTGTTTGTCCTCAAACCAAAGACCATTAGACTTTGGTAGTTAACTTTAATTAGTAGTTAATTTTACCAGATATACTTATAAAGTTTATTGTCCGGCAAAATTCATTAGCACAAATCAGCATTTTTATCTGATAAACTGATTATTTTTTGAAAGTCGAATGAAAGTACGGTGTCAAAATAATATTATTAACTAAGTCTCAAGGTGTATTGACCATAAAACTGGGTATTACATTTCCTCTCTTTCTAATATCCATTCAAACGTTTTTCAGATTATTCGAGTAGTATAAAAATTAATATAGGTATATCAATATGAAATAAATATTTAATTATTTGTCGAAGATTTTGAGATGAGGTAAACATTACATTTTCCGCAGCCACTGACATAAATATATTATTTTTTAAACTACTTGTACGAAACACAAACGTAGATACATGTTTTCTTATCAGAAAAATATTATATTATTAAATTAATAATAAAATAACAATTATTATATTATTTTCCGCTTAGTACACTATGCCGCTCATAATGCGTTTTCTTTTTGTACGACTATTAAAATGCGTCATAAGTAATCACTGCGAATGCACTATAATATATATATATATATATATATATATATATATATAAATACAATCAAGGCTGAGTTTCCGGGTGTTAGCGTAGGGTAATTCAATATTATATGGTCTGTTCGATGAAACGACCAACCAAAAAATGTTACTGCTGCTCTATATGTCGTGAGTTAAGATTGGTGAGCGTTTGCTTCTCGAACGTGTACGTCTCTGTATACTTTTTATTGAAAAAAAAAAATTAAAAAGTGTTTTTAAACTTCAACGTTTCTATTTACCTGAGATTTTTTTTAGTATTTGATGTTGCAATGTTTTGTTGAATATAATAACCTGTCGATAACATAACTTCAAATCGAATAACAAATTCATAAATGGTGCTAAATTTAGATTCCGGATTAATCTTACCAGATTATGCTTACATATCTGAAAATCTTAAAAATGACAGAGATATTGAAGAGATTTCAATGATACTTGAGGATCCTACGTCTGAACGGGTTCAAATAGAACTACCACCAACCGGGTTTTTAACATAAAGATCTAATGAGGATGCCCACAAAAAGACCCGTCTTCAAAGTACCCGACTGATATGTACTCAGTTGTAGAACTGCTTACTAGCGTTCGGAAACTGTCCAAACAAATAGCGAAGATACTCGCATCCCTAGATTATATTAGTGAAAAAAAGGTAAGAGAAAGTAAAAATAATAAGATTATGAAGAAAAATCTTAATATTAAAAAGCAAAAAATGAAATTACATTCAAGTTCTGAGGAAGAAGAAACGATAGAATTAGCCGGTGAAAATTCCAGTCCCGTAGATAATATATATGATGCGTGGATTGCGGCGAAAATTAATATGAGACTGAAAAAATTGAAGATTAGCTACAACCAATTGTTTGTAAATTATGGCCGAATGTAAATTGTATTCCATTTAACAATTATTGCAATCCTTGTGGCAAGAAGATGAAGAAACAAAAAACGGAAAAGAAAAACTTACACGAGAAAAAAGAAAAATGCAAAGGAAGATGAAAAATGACCCGGAAATTAAGTGGCCATCTTATCCTTACATGAGCGGCCAACTTATAACGGATATTAACATTAAAGGTTTTTTAATGTTTTTGATATAAATATGTCTAATATTAAGAATAATCATCGAAAATATACATCAAAATAAGAGCAAAAGCTCAGTTATTATAAAAACACTATCCTAAAGTACGTATACAATTTGTAGGCTACAATGGAAAATATTTTAGTACCACCACTTACTTGAAGAGAAAATGAGATGTCACAATGTCTGTTTAATTATCTATACGCCAAATATACCATAACTATATCTGTATATAAGGTCATCAAATCTAGAAATATAGCAGCGTAAGCTGACTCATTGTAGCTATCTCACTCTAACGCCTTATAAAATTAATGAATAGCATATATGGTCCCGATTTTTTCAGCGTCGAGATTTTGATTATTTTCACAAAATGTTTGCAACACCTGACTATTTCGCAAAAAAAATGGAGGGTTGTCCAGTTTTACCGTGTAAAATTTTAGAATTGGTATCAATAAAATAATGGTGTAATACTTGTATTTATAAACATTTTTCATAGTGAAACTTTCTGAAGTTAATATTTTGATTATGTTTATACTTTAATAATACTCCGGGAATAATGCAATGAAGTTTATAAATAGTTGTCAGCTGAACGAATATAATATTTGTCCCAACCATATTTTAACTGTCAAATTCGATTGTTTACAAACATTCCATCTTGAAATTGAATGGAATATAAGTCTTTGAAAATTGTTTTATTAGCATTTGAAATTACTGAGCTTAAAACGAAACCCACTTGAAAGAATTGTGGGTGGTCGCTAGATATTTTTTATTATATCTATGCATGTGATATTTCAAAATTCAAATTAAAAGCCAGTGACGTTTTTTTATTTTTTCTTTTACTGACAAAGCGCACAAATAAAGCATAATATTTTAAAGTATTGGCACCACAGTTTACTACGAATGCCAACTACACAGCTAAATCATATTTGAAAAATGTTTAATAGTCCGAATTGACCATAAAATTCACTAATTTAAAAATATTTCACAATTCTGTAGTTACTGGTCTCTCTTCCATCTTTCTGTATCGCATTAAACATTTATTCGACCTATGAGTATATCAATTAACATGAGTCTTACTTTCTGACATAAATTTTTTATACAAAGTATTAATAAATTTTAATTTATTTTGTCGACAAAATAAAAACGAATACCTACACTTTATAAGTATCCTGTTGTGTAATATTTTTTAACACAAGTAGTAACTGTCATCAGTCAAAATTATAAGATATCCATTTGAGGAATGTTGATATTTCACTTAAACTTACCAGTATAATCTCTCCACTAACATCTTTCTCTTCCGGTGGACAGATTGTTTCGTAGAAGGCGATGAACCACGCCAGGGTCATCTTTAGGAGCATGATGACAATTTCGACCGTGAGAACGATGCCATTATAGATTTTCAGGGCTATTCCTCGCTCATCCGTCCTGAAATTTCATCAGTATTATAAAGTCACGAATTTGTTATTGTATCATGTTTGTTTAAATTTATTTCCCTGGCCACTGCTTTTATTGGTTTAAAGTTTTATTACAATTGAGTTAGTTGAAAAGTTCTTTAAGTAATGAAGTGTTTTTAAATTGAAATGATAAATTGACAGCTTGTTAATAAGCAAATTTTCGCGATTTTCATCTCAGATTAAAATCTGTATTGCGCTTAAATCGTTATTGAACGAAAATTACAATTTTAGTCGTATCAGTTTAAAACTATATAACCATTGGGTCAAATATTTATGACCTATTGTGGTTTTAGTGAAAATTATTTTTTGTCACTGTAGTAAGTTTTTTTCTGGATTTATTTCTGGATTTGGTAACTATAATTTAACTCTACTCAATTACAGGTTCAATAGGAGAGTGGACATTAATTTGCGCAATGTTTAACGACTGACAGTGCTCTACAATTTCCAGCAAAACTTTTTTTTTAATTTTATCGAAATTATCAATTAAAGCCAAAATTTTATGAAATTGGAAGATCGGTCGATCTAAATTGTTTAGTAGGTATATACGCTGTAACATTAAGAAAGCAATATTGCTAGACTGTAGTTACATTAATAAATTGCAATACTGGCGGCAAAATAATGCCTATCCAACGTTATTAGCAAATATATACTCGAGTTGAACGACGCCGTCTTACGATAGAGTGCTCTCCAAACAAAGTACATAAACATGTGCTTAGTAACGCCGTCGTAATGAAATACTGGCGCTGGTAAACATTCGGTACAAATGACCTTCTTTCCGTAACAATAATTTTTTATCTATGGCACTGGACGATATTAGGTGTTGCCCAAGCATCATGTTGTCTACACTAGGGTTGCCAGCTGACCTTAATACACCTGAATAATATCGGTAATTAGGCGGAGTCGCAATTGATTTACAGTAGCAACATATAAACCAAAGACTGAATAATTTCCTCCAAGTAGACATGAAAAGAATCGCGATTTATGAATCTACTTATATATGCTTAAATATATCTGAGCAGATCACGTAATGTCTGTGTAAAGACCTGATAATGTCGATAATTATTTTGAAATCAGATTAAGTGTAAAAAATCAGTAGAATAGATGAAATTACCTGCTTTTCAGCTCACACTATGAAGTACATGCATTGATGAAGAAGTCATTGATTCATTATATATTTCTCCTACATCTAGATAAGCTGGAATGTTGCCATTCGGATATATCTACGAAACTTTGCACAGATTTAGAAAGACGCAACTACAAATGTGTTCACCAGTTTTATTGAGATTTACTCAACAATAAAACAGCCTATTAAAAATAACAGCCAATTTTGAGAAAAGTAAAAGTTCTTCAATTTTCAACGCTTTATTCCTAGAGAAAATATCTAAAGCAAAATATAATCTCGTTCTTCATCAATATCTAATTTGCTTCCTAGAGCATTTATTTAAATTTATACTAGAGTAGAACAGTAGAAATATTTTCACTTATTGCATTATGTAATATATATGTCATGGACCAAATGACTAAGAGGGAGTTATAAAAATGACCGGGTAATATGAATAGTGACAAACCGAATCAGGCAATGTGATTAATAAAAATTGAGACACAATATCTGGGCATTATTGTCGACGTAAGTTATTGCATGGGTGTAGATTGTTAGTACAAATAATTCTTTCAATTAACGATCTTGGAATACCAGTGCATCTTTGACTAGTGGTCGGATCACGGCTTATTTCTAGTAAGACGGCAGCCAACTCATCCAGGTTCTCGCATGTGATAAACAAACAATAACTGCAGAGTGCCGTTGTTGGTTCAAATGAACATCGACTGGCAAGTAATCAAACGGGCTCTTAATAATAACAATAGGGTATGTCGCTCTCTTTCTGATACGTCCACAAAGTCTAGCAGTCATTTTACCTGAACACATTTTGTGTATGCTAAAGCTAATAAACTTTCATTTGCAAATAATTTAGGTAAATTTGAATTGACTTAAAGCTTTTTTTAAAAGAAATGCACTTAGTTTTGCTAAAATTGCGATTATATATATATATATATTAGATATATATAGAAATTTCACATTTAATGACTTAATGATATCATGTTAATTTCCCAAGATGTAATAATATCTAAGTTGTCCAAATATTACTAATGTGATTTTTTTGAATTAAGTCCTTTTGAAAACAAAAACAAATCAACAAAAAGTTTCAAAAAACAACAAAAGCTAAGAATAAACTCAAAAATCTATCCTTGCGCCTCGCTACATGACTACTCTAACTCCATACTAAATTTTATGTGATTTAGTGGAATAGTTTACGAAGAAAAGTGATTTATGTGACTGGGGTAAACAGTTTTCAAAAAAGTGCAAAAAAAATCATAACTTCTAAGCTAATCTTTTTTAAATGAATTAATCACGATGTTTTCTACCTAAAAAAAATTGGACTATTATAAATAGGCCACCTGTATAAGCAAATTAATTTCGTCTATTCATTTGTCATAGTCGTTTTTCTCAGAAACCATTTCATTCAGAAACTTTAAATTTGGCGTAGTAATAAAACATATTAATTCATAAATATCTCAGTAGCCAACTCTCAAAAATATTCACATGAAAAATTATCAAGTATTAATTGAAAAAGCAAATTGCAAGGATTCCAAAAGTTTTTTTTTTGAATTTCAGATAATTCTAAATTCTAATAAAATAAAATCAAAAATGTCCACAAAATTATGTCCTCCTCCCCATTCCTATTTTCCTGCTTGTTAGTCACAATTATAAGAGAAAGAGCGTTACTAAAATGTGAATTATTATTTAATGTTTAATGAAAAAATATATCAAATCCTATCAGTTTTTGAAAAAATTGCGATATTTTTATGCGTGTGAAAGATATATTAGACATTAGATTTGTATGCTGAAAAAATATTAAAAAAAAAGAAAAAAAAAAAAAAAATATATATATATATATATATATATATATATATATATATATATATATATAAATGTTTATATTTGTCCATGTGTCATCGTAGTGTGAGTTCTCTTACTTGATAGTTTAATTTTTTGGGAAACCGTTAAAAAAAATTGTTTATGAGTTCTAGCGCACATACAATTAATTACGTAACTTTCCCGTGATGAAATACAAACATAATATTGAGCTTCATCAGGCGGAATTGCTAAATAGGTTCAATTCAGTGGTATATAGAAATGTAAGTTTCGTGTGATAAAACCGTGTAACGTATGATCTCATATTTTCTGTCACAAATTTCATGTATTCAGCTTTCATTTTATTCATTTATCAGTATATTAAATTTTCAAATAAAACACTAGTTTATGAAAATATGTAACAATTTATGTACGTATATGTGTGTTAAAGTTGCGGCGGGTTCCAAATGAAGTTAGATAAAAAAAATTATAACGAAACTTATAATTTAATTAGATTATCATTCATTTTACAAATAGCAGCAGTTTTATTTAAAGTTTTTTATTTAATACGGTTCTCAATCATAATGTAAAATACATGTGAAAGGTGAGAAAATATTCGTATTAAAAAACTATAATAAAGATTCTTTTTGTATTATAAGCCGCAAAGTAAAAACTACTTCTGTGAATCTAGTACAGCGGTGCCAAACATATTTTTGTGGAGGGTCAGGTTTATTATTTTTGAAACCTTAGCGAGCGAATAGCTTAGTGAATTTTAAATGTAAAGAAAAGAGTAATTTTAATTTTTCAACATGAATAATTTATTAAAAAAAGAAAGCCTCAGGTTTACAAATTATCGCACTAATGAGAAGACTAACATTTTTTTTGTTTGCACAGTGCATCTATGTCAGCTGATATTTTAGAAGTGGCTATGTGCAGAATGTCTATAAGATGGATGTTTGATAAAGATGATCTTGTTTTTGACTTGTTATGTTTCATGCGGGAAAAAAGCTGTTCGCCAATGTATGTACTACCAGATAAGGAAATTTGTTGAAGAGATATTTTAGTAAGGTTTGGGTAAAATTCAATCAGTCCGTTTGGAAGGCAACCAACATATGCTGTTTTTAGGAGAGAATTGCTTTGTATATCAATAAATTCCAACTGTAGGTTTAACTCGGCGCTTTCAATTTCAACATTAAATGGATTTTGAAATGCTTTCATGTTTGATATTTATGATTTAAAGTCTGTAAATCTGTCCTCAAACTCATTCCTCAACCTTTACAACAACGACGCGTACCTGCCTAAGTCCATTGTCTCTTGATCTCTTGAAGATAAGGTCTCCCAATGTACCAACTGCGTTCGCGGGAATGTGTTCGCGGGAGCACGACAATTAGACTGACGTGTTTTGTAGGGTTCCGTATCGCGACGCTGGGTTCCGTAACGTACCTACCAATATGTACACATTATTCATTTTGACTATCAGTTATTGGTTCATTTATCGTTTAGTGTAGTACACCCGACATAGGCATATTTTTAATGGATATTATCCAATTGATGTTTTTAAAGTTTTAACTAGCTCGCGTGTCGGTTGCAGGGCCTTTGCGAGCCGCATCGTGGCCCGGGGGCCGTATGTTATGTTATGCGGCGGGGGCTAGTACAAAGAAAATATATTGACAATAAAGTTTTTAAATATGTTGAAGAAAGTAAAAGAAAATTTAAATTATGTAGGGCACTTTCGGAATTCTTGAATATTTATAATAAATGATAATCAGAACATAGTATTAAAAATCATTATGAAATGTATTTTAACTGATATGACGTCAATTACACCATTGTTGAAAAAAGTACACTCTTGCATAAAAACGGTCGGTTTTTGATTTTGTCATATTATTAACAAAATATTATTTATTAAGAGGTTGTATTAATTGTAATTATTACTGGCAGATATAGTATATATAAAAACATAAAATGCACATAAGAACGTTCTAAATTTGAAATTTATTCTTTTTGAATGAAAATTCTCTTTCACTGACAAAAACGTATTTTTTGGCGGTAAATGAAATCCAATTCTTATTAAATTCTCTTTCATTTGTTACGTTTTTTATTTTAACGAGTATATTTGAATAAAATTTCTGCTGTTTGCTGCAATAGTTCACTTCTGTTTGCTGTTCTCAGTATGGTTGAAAAAACGATAAGAACTAGTAAAATTATTGCGCTGCTTGAAGAAGGCTGTAGCCAATGTTATATGTCTCAGCAATATAATGGGACCCGTTCCACCGTCCAAAGGACCTGGCAACGATACAAAGAAACAGGCTCCGTCAATAGAAGGCTCGTTTCTGGAAAAAACGGTGCACTGAGATACGGGACGACGGCTTCATAATCAGTCAAGCGCTACGAAATCGTCAAGTTACGTACGTGGATCTCAAACAGGACCTCGAAGACATCAGATGTACAGGAGTAAGCCTGTTCAGGCCGTCAATATACGTAGCTATCGCTCAGCTCGGGGCCCTACATTGCTCCGTGAGCATCGAGTTACCAGATTGAGATTCGCTCAAAAGTGTTCGTCGTGGACTCAACAAGACTGGAATAGTGTTTTTTCTCCGATGAAGCTCGTATATCGATTAGTGGTGAGGATCGACGTCAGCGAGTCTTACGTAGACCTGGAGAATGCTTCGCAGACGTGTGCTTTGAGGAAATCACCCCTTACGGTGGAAGCTCCGTAATGTTTTGGGCTGGTATTAACTCAGATGACCGTACCAAGTTAGTTTTTATTGAAAATGGCACACTTAATGCGCAAAGTTACATAACAGAGGTTCTTATTCCTCATGCCCAACCCGCATTAACAGCAATTGGAGGCGAGTCCATTTTTAGGGACGACAACGCTCGCGCCCACTGTTATAGAGACGTTGATGCGTATATATGCAGGAGGCCGGAATTCGTCGGTTAGACTGGTCAGCTAGAAGTCCCGACCTCAATCCGATAGAACACATATTTATATCGGATCTAACATACGGTATAATCTCAAACGACGCGTCCGAGCCGTAAAACCAGCTTCAGAAAACATTCAGGCCCTTAAAAATGTGATCGTCGCTGAATGGGAACGTATTCCTCAGGAAATTATAAAAACGTCGTCGAAAGCATGCCTAGCAGATTAAGTGCATTTATTTTAGCTAGAGGAAGCCATACTCGTTACTAAATTTTCAAATTTTATGTTAAATGAATAAAAAACATTTAAAAATAAACTTTAGCCATTTTTAATGTACCAGTATGAAAACGCTCGTCTGTGGACTTTACATCGTTTTTTTTCATTTATTCGCATTTTTAATGACTGAAGTAGGTAAAAACGATATCTCAATAATAAATAACAATATTCTCATCATATCGCCATATAAAATGCATCAAATAACTCTGATATGGTTTATTCCTACAAGTATCCGTTTTTTTTGCAAGAGTGTATATTTTTTTTTATCCGACTAGGGGCAGTAAAAAATAGGATAATGAATTTCGCATCTATATGTAGGTATGAATGTTTATTTGGCTGTTCGATCATGCCAACCAAAACACTGCAGTGCTTGATATGTCGATCTATGTTAAATTACAACACAAGACAGGCACATGCTATAATACTACACACATGCGCCACAATGGATTTTGCAAAAACACCTGAACTCGCTCATCCCGAAACTCCAAATATATCATTATTTTTACAAATAAACACCTTATGTAGAAAATATATATCGTCGCACACAACAATGGATATGGTGGTAGATCATAGAGAAAAAAGTTGTTGGCAACCCTACCATGTATTGCCAATAATGTGACAGTGGAATGTGACGCGCACCGCACATGTCGAGAGTTTCAGATGAGATTGCAACGTTTCAACAGCCTCTGAACTATTCTCAGCGACCGTGACACGAGGAGTTCTTACCCAACGCCGGTATTTTCGACACCATGAGATGAATTATTGGACAACGACGAACGATGCGACCATCACTAAGATTACGAAAATGAACTTGAATTCGGTGAGCCATCCAGCAGTCAGTATGTAAATGGAAGCCGAGTGGTAAAGCAATGATAATTGTTTATTTACAAGTATATTGGCAAAATTATTTGGTAATAGGGAAATAAATTTTAATTGCGTTTATTTCATATTAATAATGCAAGAAAACATAATATCGATTAACTTTGCAAGGATATCCACTTGTCTAATAAGAATCTGTAGAGGGAGAAATGAAAAATAACCAAATAAATTAATGCAAGAAAGGTTTCATCTGTTATCCGAATAACAGAATAAATGAACAGTGAAAATTTGGAAGCACGTGTTCCATCAATAGTTTTCGTCTTTCATATTATATAGAATCATTCAGAAATATATTAAATAAATTAACGTTTCGATCGACAATCAAAAATTGTCATTTCGATCGAGGAGTTTCGAAACGGAAACCGAAACGGAACCGTTTCGAAAACTATACTTAATTGGATATATTTGTTATATTATTTATCAGGTAGGTATGTTTATTACGTTTTTGTTACGTTGGATATTATAATTGAGAATGCTTTACTGCAAATACAACAGATGCTCTTGCTGCACAACTGTAGATTTTATGATTTATAAAAATAGTTTTTGTAATGTTATCCAGCTTTCGGGCCTTTCGGGATTCAAGACGAAAATTATTTTATATTACGAGCGCGCGTGACTTTTGCTTGTAATGTCTATGACCTTTTATAAATAGACGCGTTATACTCATACTAAATATGTCATAAAAATAGCGTCAGTATTAAACGTATACAATTAGAGCTAACTATATATTATAGTTTTGTATATTTATATAAGGATAAGGCTCGAAGATCCAGTACACTATACGGAAATATTGTTGTTAGGAAAAGATAATCATACGTTCTAAGTGTCATGTCATTAACCGCCGACACCTGACTAATGAGACGCGTTGTCCACGCCGGTTCACAAGTCGAGGCTTTTTCCTTTATCGCTCTTATATAAAATTCAACTAGCATCTCACTCATGCGAGCGCTAGGTTGGGATAAGTTAATTTTTATGATATATTTTATTATTAATTTTTACAAAGAATTTATACAGTATTTACAAGTAAAATGAGTTATATTTCCTGTTTTTCACAGTTACTGCATAATTTGTGCATCTGGACAGCACACAGGATGGCATTTTTAAATATTTTTTAATACATTTTACAACTCGAAGTGACGTGCAATTTCGACATAAGACAGTATACGACTAAACCAACTTCAGGCAATTACCTTTCTATTAAGTTCCCATTTTACAGCGCGAGTAACGCATCTATGCATAAAATATCATTGCGTGGAGTATCGTTTCTCTCAATTGCGGGTCGGTAGTGTCATATATTTCCCATCCATTTCGTATGCATACAAACATCTAAAGCTGTCGTGTGCTTATAAGTTGAAAGAACGAGAATTGGTGAATGATGCATTCGTGAAGACGATTATGGTTGGAAGTGGAACTTGTCTTAGCAATACAAATTATGCGGGTAAAAAAGGGATGTAATTTTTATAACATGATTTGACAGATTTCAACCAAGAAGATACTATTGTAATATACGTCAGTTATTATGATAATTCGAAGATTCTACATTGGCTTTAAGGTAAATATTAGTTACGTAGTATTTTTAATGTTCTTGGTTTTATGAATTTGTAAAGTAAGCACAGGCAACATTTATATCGAATAAGTACATAAGAAAACTAGATAAAAGTAACAATTATAGTGTTATCCAATGTTACCTTGATTTGAAAGCATAAATATAATAAGTTTTTGACGAAGTACAGTAAAACATTTAATTTGGTTTTTATTTCCCGACTTTTCGACGTATTTACAGAAGTCGTTGTCGTGGGGATTGTCATACTTGAAGTTATAATTAATATTTGACTTTAATATGTTAAAAGTTACTTTTTTTTTCAATTACTACTCATCGTTAACAGCGATTTTTTAAAGTTTTTGTAAGCTTTTTAAATACATTTTAGTGTTGAATATATTTGACGTTAATTTTGTAGAAATTCATTATTCACAATTAAATGAAACTACGTGATGTAGTATTAAAATTATTAATACGTGATGTAGTATAAAAGAAAGTAGAAATAATACTACATCACGTAGTTTCATTAAATTGTGAACATTTTAGTGTCTTTATTTCCATTTTTGTACATATGTCTATTCTTGTCAATATCAATACTATTCATGTGAATGTTATTTACATTATGTTATTAACTATTTAATGATTCTCAATCATATCGATAAAATAATAATTAACTTTGAATCTAGCGTGGAGTCAAATTCAATCAAATTCGACCATATAACTTTCTGTTTCACCGTGAGAGTGAACATTAAATAAGATTTTTTAAGAAAATTTTATTTGAATTCTTAAATACCCACTAATCAAGTTATCAAATGTCATAATCCGTACTTGTTGCGTGTGGATCGTAATTATCTACACCCGATTGTACACCTTCGTTTTACCAATGTTCACAAAGAGGACAAACGTTTTCCTGGACTGTGAAAAGATGTATAAATGCTGAAAACCAACAGTGCGATTTATCGTCGTGGGTTATGAATGAGCAAAGTATTATTCATTATTTCCTGTGCGGTGTACCTAAATATTGATGCTGTGTGTTTTTTTTCCGTTAATCTGTAGGTTACAATTTTTGCAGGAATGAAGCGATCTTTTTCAGGTTTCGTACCCATAGGATCCGAACGAAACCTATTGTGACAACGATGTCCGTCCATTCCTTATGTCTATTAGAGGCCTTAGAGACCTCGTAAACTGAATGAGATACATACTTCTTTTGACATAATATGTAGTGATTCAAACTAAAATCAATTATTCTACTGAAAATTATGTATAATTTAATTTCGAGCGGAGACCTCCAAAACAAAGGGGAGGCTGAAAAAAATATACCTAGGTGTGTGGCAAACGCGTTGAATACATTTTATTAGAAAAGAAAATATTTGTAAAAATATAAATTTGATTCTTAAAGTATGATTAAATATTCAATCAGTCGATGACGATTTACAAGACTCATTGTATTTTACCCATAATGTTATTTAGCGACATACTATAATTTCTATATCAACTTAATAAACTATCACACTAAACGATGTTACAACTATCAATTGTACACAGGCATGTTACTAATACGAATTGGGAAATAACCCCTGTTGTCTATTACAAAAAATTCCGAGGAGTTTTGGCAAAATATTCGATATTCTGATGCGTACGAAATCTACACCCATTTAAGCTATTCGGTTCACATCATTTACTTAGTTTCAATTTGACATAGACGCTTTTCCTTTGTCTTTCTTGCGTAACACTTAAAGGAGACGAAAAGACTAAATGAAACAGACATAACTATTATATGTATACAAGATATTTGGTGCATGGGTAGTGAAAAAAAAAACAATGTGATATGCTATTTTATTTTCAAATAAGTGTAAATATTATTCAGCGGTAGCAGTAGAATATGTACATGTTTTATACGCGTTATATAAGAGTGTCTTTTTTTTAAATAACTAAACGTTTGTTCTCAAATGAATATTTTCTATGATTCTCTGACGTTAAATATACTTACTTAAAAAATATAACAGAGAAATATTAATATTCAACATTATTTATATGTACTTCAGCATTGTAAACATGTTCTGGGATTGATTCCCAGCAGTCTATTTCATAAATTCATAAATAATTTATGTAATTATGAACGGTTCCTTACATTTGGCATTAAAAAATAAATACCCTATACCAATAAAAAATGTAATTACAAATATATATGTATATATATATATATATATATATATATATATATATATATATGTATATATATATATATATATATATATATGTATATATATATATATATATACTCACACACACATATATATATATATATATATATATATATATACATACATATGTGTGTATGTATTTGTGTGTGTTCATTTATCTGTTACAATCGTTTTTTTTCTCAGAAACCGCTTGATGTAAAAACTTGGAAATTTGACATGATAGTAAAACATATTAACACGCACATACTTCCATAGCTTACACTAAAAAATGGCGAGGGAGAATAAGAACTTGAATTGTTTTTTTAATTCTATATATAGTTTGATGTATCATTTGAAATGGCTAGTTACAAGAGAAATGTTTTTAGTATCATGTCTTCGGAGATATTCTAAAAATTATACTAAAAATCATGTATCGTAATTCCGAGATTAATGAATCCAAAATTATAAAAAGAATAGAGGTTTTACAAGCCCACGCAAAAGTTCATATATGTCATAATTGTTTAAATATACACCATGTTTTTCGCCTGCATATGTTTAAATTTTTCTATATTTTTCATATTCATATCATCATCATGGTTTTTGAGAAAATCGTAACGTAATGCATTTCACTTATTCGTTATAGTAAATTACTTTAAGTAACTAAACTGTTAAAAAATATTGTAATTATTTTGTCCATTCTGATGTTATATATATATATATATATGTTATATATGTTAGTTTTGATTTGAATTTTGAATATCTGCAAACGTACTGTTTTTTTAATAATAATTTCAAACCAACAAAAATCCGTTTTATCTATAAATACAGTCAGTATTTTACTCGCGGTTTCGCTCACGTAATTTTTTTAAAAGCTTATGCGAAAAAATGCAGCGGCATCAATTATTAGGGATTAAAGGAAGTTATTATGTTGCTACCTTGTTCAGCATATGTAGCGTTCCAAAAATCATGTCAATGCGTGACTCCATCGCACGTAACCCGTTCCAAATTTTCTCCAAAGAATGGGATTTCCTGAATTAAATCCCTATCCCTATCCCTGTACAAAAATCACGTCGATCTATTGCTTAATACGACGTGAAAAAAAACAAAGAAACACACTTTCGCGTTTAAAATATTACTTAGGATTACAATATTAGTTAGGACGAGATTTCCTGGAATGAAAATAGCCTAAGTCATTTCCCGGTTCACGAACTATACTAGTGCAAAAAAACATTTCGATACTTTGCTGCGGTTGGACGTGAAAGAAATACAAACACATTTCCGCTTTATAATATTAATTAAGATTAAAATATATATAACGATGAGATTTCCCGGGATGAACGTAGCCTATCATTCCCCAGTCCGCCAAATGCTTCTGTATAAAAGAACCACGTCGATTCATATCTCTGTTGCGGCGTGAAAGAAGGATAAATAAAGGCGCTTTCGCATTTACAATATTAATTGAGACTGTAATATTAGATAAGGTGAGATTTCTCGAATTGGAAATTATTCTATTGTCATTTTCCAGTCTGCCAACCATCTATGTGCAAAAAATCACGTCGATCCGTAGCTCCGCTGCGACGTGAAAGATAGAGAAATAAATGCACTTTCGCCCTTATAATATTAGTTAGAACTATAATATTAGATAAAATGAGGTTTTCCGGTTTAAAAAGTAGCCTATGTTATTACCCGATAGGTACACTATCTTTTGAAAAAAATCGTGGTTTACAGGAGGTGAAAAAGAAGAAATAAATACACTTTCGCGTGTATAATAATATAGGTAGGACTCTAAGTTAAGGATTAAACTGAGTGATTTTATTTCTCCTTTATAGATTCAAAAAATCATATCAACCCGTTGCTTCATTGTGACGTTGCTTCCTTATTCACTTTGTGTACGTTTTCAGTTTCAAATAAGAATTTTCTCGTGATAAAATGTATTATACAACGTTTCCCCACCCCCTCAGAAACCTTTGGGAAAAAATCAAACAAGATACTTTCGCATTACATTATTGGGGGTAATAAAACTATAGAATTGGCCTGTCTGTATATTGAAGATATTTACGAAACCAAATTTTAAGGGAACATAAAAAAGTAATTTAACACAAAAATATTGTTTTTGAAACGTGAGTCTGTAAGCCTGTTTATTTCTTCACGCACCACCAAAAACATTTAAAAGTATTTCCATAAAGTTTTTACTAGTGAATTTTGTTGGTTCTTAGGTAACATGTAGGCTATATTTCATCGCAATCCACCAAATACAAAGAAGACATGACAATTTGACGTTTCTATACAAATAATAGTTACTTAAAACTTTTATAATATTTACTATAGGTGACATTCCGTTTATTAATCTTACAATGGACTGAACAATACTTTCTGAAGAGGGCAAAGCTACTTAGAAAACAAACCCTTTACAGCTTTATTTTATTTGCAGATTATTAAGTTGAAAGATTCATGATTTCAACTGCACGTTTGAAATAGGAATAGGAGTTATCGAAAGGAGTATAAATGTTTTATTATTTAAGGCTAATTACTGAAGTACAATATTACATAAATATTTTCTAACATTCGCATAATATGGCATCGCAATGCCATATTATTTTAAAGATAATCGAGAGGTGGCTTTAAGTCAATACAAAGTAAAAGCAACGAATAATGTATTAGTCGCTCCTTCAACATCGGTTTATCGAGATAACATATCACAATTCATTAAAAGGATATAATTGTATTCCAGGACAAGTTAGTTTACAACAGGTTGGCCCTAAAATTACTAGAACCTTGATTGTCTTATTTATCATTGGTACTCAATTCAATTATTTATATTAAATTGATCCTAAGTTGTTTAGTTCTATACTACATGTATTTTAGATGGGCAAGGACAAGGATGGCGGAAGTAAGTGTACCAGCAGCTTTAAAAAGTATTAGAAAAGTCACTTTTTTGTTCTTATTCCCATAAAAATATAACATATTTTTAAGCCGTGTTTTTATTTTACAGACAGAAACCAATTAGAACAACCGAAGTACATGTCAAGAGGCAAAAGAATAGCATTAATTAGCAGTAACAAGTTATTGCTACCTCGATAAAGCCGTATGTGCAAATTAAAATCATTGTACCCAGCCATTCTAGTTTTAATATTACAAAATAAATAAAACTGGGTACCAAAAACATTGAAAAAATATTTTCATTTTAATTATAATGTAAGCGATCAAGATAATGTGAATAAGCTATAAATTTATTGCACGCCAGAAACGGCGTAGATATGCGTGTAATAATGCTTTCACGGCTAGTAAATATCTTTCCTCAAGCGGCGGTATTTTGTAAATACTCTTCGAATGTGTACGGGATCTTCGTAATACGTGTTATACTTGTATTTTACAGATTTTTTTATTTCTTCATCTGATATTATATTATTTATTTACATACCTCTTTATTTTATTACCTCTACCATTATTTATAAATAAATGATTAATTTTCCTAATTTTCCCAATGAAAATAGGGAAAATTAGAACTAGGGATATTGCACATAGTGTGAAGCAGTCAACCTTTATTAGCCGTATTTTAATGGCCATCCATCTAACTAATTTGTTATTGGCATCTTTCTTCTATACTTACATAGATTTCATTATATCACTACACATTTTAGTAATGTGTTGTGTATCTCTCACTATCTTTTCATTTTAAACTTAATAAACAAAGAAAATGCTACTTATGCAGAGTAATTGTAATCATAAATATTAAAACTAGACTCATGTCCAATCGGTATTATTCTGTACGTTCAAAAATAAGAATGAAGTAACAATTGTCAAAGAATATAGATATGTAAATTATTGCCAAAAGACGTAACAATATTCGTAGACAATCGCTATTTCTCTCTCATCCATGAACCTAAAAAGGAAGGACCACCTAGTTTAGTCTTCATGTTTGTCATACTAGTAATAATTATATTATCTGCCCAGACTATTACAACGGGTTAAAGCATAAACGAGGTCTGTGACCTATTATTGTGATAAACTTTGCCCTTGACAACTTCACGACGTGATGCAGATGGTAAACAATACTCATATAGGCACATTATACATACATATAACTTGCAATGTAGTAAGAAACCGGGTGATAACTAAAAGTTGAGATAACGATGGTAATTATATAGGTTTGTTTGTAATATATGAATAGCGACGAAAATCATATCTAATGAAAAAAAAAGATTATGATTAGCCCCACATTAAATTAATTTCGTCGTACTTGAGTGATATTTATTCTTAGTGGGGCATTATTTTCAATCCGAATGTGCGTAAGCAAAGAGAGAACTAGGTTTTTTCACATGTACTCGTAACATAGCAGGTCGTGTACTACATATTTATATTGTCTTTACATTTTTCATAATTTGAGCACCATTTATTATGCATAGTAAGTTCAGTTACTCCAAGTCGTAAGAATTCGCCAGCCATCTAAAAGCATGCTTATCAACATACACATGTACAACCGGTAGTATCGGCCACAGGTAATTGAGTAAGCCTTAGATGGAATGGACTTCCTTTATTCGAATATATAAATTAGATCATATAATATCAGACTTGGTAGATTGTTCGATATTTATTCATAGTTTAATTTTTTTATAAACCCACCGATATCGCGACTAAATGATAAGAAATAAATCAACAAACTTCAATTTGGCTTATTACAATATAGACCATTTAGTCGTTAAATTATGGCCAGACTTGTAAGAATTCTTGTCTGAAACAATGCCACAATAAAAACGGGAGATTAGCAGTACACTTAAAAGAGTTTACCAGTAGTTAAGGCTCATATCGTTGCTACCGAAACTCAGCTCTGGGCGATAACGTATGCTTTAGTCATAGACTTAATGCGATAAATGATAGAACTCCATCGTTCATTATTCATTAGGGTCCAAAAATACACTTTTGTGCCATAATCACGTGCAAAAATAAAAGCCAGCAAAAGAATGTAACCAGAATTTTATGTACAATCGATTAGTTAATTTAAAATATATTTTATTGAATTTTAAATAAAACGTTATGGGCGACGTTGTTGCAGAGGAACGCGACACTTGATGTCATTATCGCTAAGTATCGATAACATGAATATGTTACGAGACTGTCATCTTAATGAGATAAAAGTTTCACACTTTAAAGCTGTTTAATTTAAATAATAATTATACTGTATAATAATGATATAAAAATATACGATTGAAACATTTCGCATTAATTTCAAAAGACAGATTAAAAAAATAATTAAAATTATTAATGACAGAAATCTAAATTATACATTGTTTGAATAATGACATGTGATTAATGAAAAAATAAAAAATACAATCAAGGCTTTAAATCATGATATGTCCGTGAAAATATTTTATAGCATTCATTTCTATCAGGCAGACGATCTTCCTTTAAGTAGTCTTGTAACCGATTTAATGAAAGTTGTAATTGAAAAGTCGTTAACGTTCATTTATATTATTTAACAAAACACCTTATACCAAACTAACAAAACGTCAATTATTTATAATTATGTATCGTTTTCCCGGCAGTAAGCGAGATATTTTTGGTAATATTTTATCAAACAAACCGAGGAATCCTAACTTCCTCTGCCCCGTGAATTAGTAAAGTGCAATCAAGACATTTTAGAGATTTTAAAAATGAACATCCATTTGGGAATAAAGAAAATATTTTTTCTTTATTATTACCTGTTAATATTCTATCTTTATAGATAACATCATTTTCATTATTATATTTTGGAAATATATGTGTGGGCCGAAGTTTATTTGTCAAGTGAAAATTATCATTTTCTTCATTTTTTAAATTCGACCAAAATAACTCTAACTTTTTTATTTTTTCGGCTTTAACAATTATCTGGCATGTCTGATAAGCAATTAAAATTAAAATGATTTCGGTCAATACAAACCGTAACTTGTTTTGAGAACCTGGTTTCCATTGGAAACTTTGAACCGTTTGGTGTTATATTTAATTAAGTACTGTTTTTTATTTAAACTTTACTCCTCCATCTTCCATAATTTATTTCAATCTTCGAAATTATAACCACATTATTATTTTCTTGGGTTAAATAATCATAATAAATATTCTTCTGCCCGTAAACATTAGAACGTCATAGAATTTAATTTTCTTAATAAAAATTAAATATATCCGCTAATCTATTATATTGATTTAACTAAATTACCAGGTGACCGGGCGATGCTCGGTGTATTTCGAATTTCCCATAGGAAAGTGAAATTGCTTGTTTTATGGTATTAGATTTTCTTTTCCCTTTCCCCTTCCGTTTTGCCTTTGCTTTCGCTTTTGGCCTTCGGGTTCGCCTTCCCGTTCACCTTTGCGGTTGCGTTCATCTTCGCATTTTCGCCTTTGCGTTCGCATTCGCCTTCGCGTTCGTCTTCGCGTTCTCCTTCGTGTTCGTCCTCGCGTTCGCCTTAGCGTTCGCGTTCGCCCTCCACTTTCCCTTCGCCTTCCCCTACACCTTCCCATTCCTCTTTACCTCACCTCACCTTCACCCTCTCTCCCCCCCTCCATCTTCACATACCCCTTCCATCCCTCTCCTTCCCTTTCTCCCTCCTCTTCCCCTTGCCCTATACCTTCCACGTCCACTCTCCCTTCCCCTATACCTTCCACGTCCACCCTCCCTTCTCCTTCCCGTTCCCTTCCCTTCCACTTCCCCTTCACCTTCCTCTTACCTCCCCCTCCCCATCCCCTTACCCTCCACTTCCCCTTCCCTTCACCATCCCCTTTCCCTCCACCTTACCCCCCCCCTATCCACACCCCTTCCTGTTCACCTCCCCCTCCCCGCCCCCACGCCTCTCCCTTCCCCTCCCCCTCTTCCTTCCCCTTTCCGTTACCCTTCCCCTGTAACTTCCCTTTCCCTCCCTACCCTTACCCAATTAATAAATTTTTTAAACATATTTTTATATTAATTTAATTGGTTCATTTAATATAAAAACGTTTGTTTCTGTTTTTAATTTAAGGGTACACCTCTTCTATTTTGTTGTTTTTTATTATTATTAAAGAATCCTCAAATTATTTTTTATGCTAAGAAATGAGCATAGCATTTGAAGTATCAAATTCATTGACAATGTTTTTAATTGTATTGAAATGTTTACTTCGGAACAATAGAGTATTTAGTCATGAACGAGAGTTACTAATGAGCCATCAGCACTTTATGGGAGCTAGGGTTAAAGTATAAATCTTTTCTTGAATTATGTAATAATAATAGTAATTATGCCGAATATATCGAACTATATATTTAGAATGTGCTATATGTGGTGCGGCATATATATATATATATATATATATATATATATATATATATATATATATATATGTGTGTGTATATATGCCGAACTACATATAAAAAATGTGCATTTGTATGTAATGTGAACTTTACTCGTGACAAATTGGTATGAAATGAAATATTTATTCTGTAAAATTTTAATTTCATTTATTACAAGCGAAATCGTTGATTTTTTTTCTTTTCTTTATTTAAGATCAACTCAAGCTTTATTTATTTCAATGGCAATTATTTCAGACACAATACAGGGCAGATCAAACGCAGATCATAAATAAAGATACCAAATAAATATAATATGAATAAAAATCTCGCACTACGACAAATCTAAATCCTTTTGCAAATATAAAAGGTACGTAGAATTTCTATTCAACTGTAAACAAATATCAATTATTCAAAATGTAAACATATCGTATAACTTTTACAGGTCTAAAATCATGGCGTATATTTCAAAAATTATGACATCTAGAATCATCGCTATACTTTTCCTGCAACCATTATGTAGACTTCTATATACTCTATTTTTCATAATTTTAAGTTGAGTAGTTTCGGAAACAAGAGGAATTGTTTAATACTTTCCGTATATCTCTGCAAGAATACTATCTAAAATTATGTAAAAAATATTCTGGGGGCCTTGTAACCCTCGCTATATATGGAACTTTTAAAAATTTTCGTATTTAATTGGCCCTTCCCCCGCCCTAAAATTTCCCTATGAAAATTTTCGTACATCAAACGGTTTCTAAAAAAACGGCTGTGACAGACGACGGACCGACACGTAAGTGATTTTGTAATTGTTCAGTTTTTGCTTTTAAGTTATGGACCCTTAAAAATAGCAATGAAATCTTCACACAGAATACAAACTTCCAACTCGATATACGTGCTTTGCTACCGATGGACGTCTGTTTTGTAAAATGGTAATTCTTAAAGCTTGTGAGATCTCGGTAGCATTACGATGTATTCAAAGTAACCACAAAGAATAGACCAATGATATATAATGTTCTTCATACCTATTACCTAAGAAACATATATATATATATATATATATATATATATATATATATATATATATATATATATATATATATATATATATATATATATATATATAATATATACTCATTAAAAGGTTTGTTACTTTAATAAGTAACAAACAATATAGATTTTGGACTTTGACTTGACCTTATCGCAGCGGTTAAGGGATGATATTTGTACTTTAAGTGTATATTTTGATGTGCTGTCGACTGTATCTATACTACGTTACTGTTATTATTTTTTATTGCATTATTATTAAATTCCGTACCTACGACGGTTAAACCCACTGATATATTTTTTCAGTTTCATGTTTCATATGTGATATCAATCGAAAGAACAGTTGCTATGAATTCCAAAAACATCTACTATTGAAATCCACGTAAACATGTCTTAATTCTACATACTTATTTTTGAAAATATGTAATATAAATAATGAAATTGTGTCTGTTATCCATACACAACATTCTGTGCGTCAATATGAAGAAACTAAATAATAATTATCAACCGTTTCTGAAAAACATCGCTATCAAAGTTGCGATTCTGGCAAAAAAATTTAATTTTTTGCAAAAAGACCTTTCAAATATTCTGACTGTATAAGTAATAGACACACTCTTTTTTTGAAGTTTGTACATAGTATAAAAATAAGTAATTAGCAATATCTCTACCACTTACTTTATTTGTCAAACTACTAATTTATGTTTGAGTTTTATTTGTTTTTAACAAACATTACACTGCAAATGTGAGAATTTAATATTTCTTTTTAGTTAATTTCTATAATATCACAGTGATGTTAGCTCAATTACAATTAACGTATCACATATTATAATAAATATATGTTTCGACATGCTGTATGTATTTAGAAGTTGTATGTTTTTTTCTGTCCACAACATTGAACCGTTTCGTTATGCATTCAAAGTCTAGTTTAAATTTATAGTTTACGTTATATGCTGTTTAAATTTGTGTACTTAGGAACAAATAGAATATTACACACAACATTTACGCTCCGGTAAACAATTTCATTGATATTTGTCGTCAAATTGATTTAGCCTCGAGTCGAAATAAAAATATTTCCAGTCTAATTAATTGCATACAATTCGTAGTGTACAAATAGAAGCGTTACGCTTACGTTTCTCCAGATGTTTTTCGCTAATAATTATTGAAATGTAAAGCTGAATGTGATTTGGAATGTACCGCCGTCGTGGAACTCGTTTGGTACAGAGTATCTGGTACCATTAGACTGAACGTTCTGTGCTACCATCATCATTCGCAATCTTCTAATCTTTAACTTTAAAATTGAAAATGAAATGGTCTAAATTGTATGCTTCTGCCGAGTAATTCAAAAGACAAAAGGCTTTTTATTTTTCTCCTAAAATATTCATTTATTCATCAATATCTATTTTGTCCCCTTTAAAGTACAATACATGTGTGCCAGCGCTTTTCCCAATCCTCAAAGCACTTCTGATATGCGCTTTTTAGTATGACGTCAAGCTCTACCAGCTATGCGGTCTTAATCTCTTCAATCGTGGTAAAACGTCGACCTTCGTGGGCCTTTTCAGTTTTGGAAACAAAAAAAGTCGCAGGGTACAAATCTGCTGCATACGGTGGCTGAGACATGATTACAGTGTAGTTTTTGGCCAAAAAATTACGAACTAGTGAGCTGGCGCAATATCGTGGTGCAATATCCATGACCGGTTCTTCCATAATTTCAAGGATTTTCTCCGTGTTGCTTCACGCAAACGGCGCATGACTTAAAGATAATATTACTTATTGACCGTACAACCCTTTGGTAAGAACTCCCGATGCACCACGCCATTGTAATCGAAGAAAACAGTAAGCAAAAACTTCCCATTTGATTGAACTTGGCGCGCTTTTTTCGGTCTTAGCTCTTCTGGTCGCTTCCATTAGGATGACTAGAATTTAGATTCGACGTCATAACCATATACCCATGTTTCGTTACCTATCACCCTTTTGAGCAAATCTGGATCGTCGTTGATGTCATTCAACAGCTCCTGAGCGATGCTCATGCGACGGCCCTTTTGGTCAAAATTTAGCAATTTCGGAACAAACTTCGCTGTCACATGCTTCATGCCCAAATTATCCGAAAAAATGGCATGGCATGAGCCAACCGATGTACCAATTTCCTCAGCCACTTCTCTAATAGTGATTCGACGATGCTCCATAACAATTTTTTTATGGGAAGAGCTTGTACCACTTGTTTTTGCTCAAAGTAGACTCACCAAACATTTTAAGTGCGTCGTAGCACTTAATTTAATTTTTCACACAAAATTTAATACAGATTCTTTAATCCATTTTTTTCTACAGCAAAAATCGCCAATCACAACAAAACAAGTGTAACCTTTATATCTGTAAACTAAAAAGACAAAATGGCTGATAATGCAACATAGGTTGGGGACATGTATACCACAACATAACAAAAAAAATCGAAAATCCAATAGAAATAGCCCGCGAAATTCGAAGTCGTCTTTTTTTCAACAGACCTCGTATACCGACCAATAAAGAACCCTCTTGTAACGATTCTGTTTCTTCTATTGGAGTAACGGAACACTAATTTATAAAATAGGTGGGCGACATATCGAGTCTATAACAATGGTTAGATTACAACACGACAAAATATTTTACTTACAAAATATTGTATAATTAGGTAATTGACAAATTTTGCTTATATAGGCTGAGACTTACATAAACAGTAGAGTTAAATAAATATAAATTATTCAGACCTCTTTTTAGTTAATCAATTTGTAGGTATGAATAACGACATAGATAATAACTCTCTCATAAAATCGTTGAAATAAGTAATAATGACATAAACTAATCCTGTTTTTAATTACAACATTTATTAAATTGTATAATTTACAGTATTTGAAGTAATCATTCTATCAAGATGAAGTATAGACATAGAAGATAAGGCATTCTCCGATATATCCCAAATGTACATAGTGTGATGTTGTAAATGGATAGATATGATGGTATACGTTGAATATCTAAGCGACATTGCTATATATATGCATATATATATATATATATATATATATATATATATATATATATATATATATATATATATATATATGTATATATATATATATATATATATATATACACACACACACACAAGTAAAGGTCACGTCCGTCATGAGTACTACCCATTTGCAGTGTTAAAGTTGTGAAACAAACTAATTAAATTTTATTTCGAAAAAATATATTACCATTTAAAAACAATTAAACAACTGTACATGTAACCCACAAGATCTTGATTGACCGCACGGCGTCGAGGCGGTCAGTGGAGGGGCGGCAGCGCGGAGCAGTCAGCGTGTAGATGCATGCGATTTCCTTTGACATCAAACCAGCTGATCGTAAATTTTCATAAAGTTCTAGGTTTCCTAAGACTTAAATGTTTTCCATTAAAATGCAATTTCGTATCGCGATTAATCGTTTCTTATTTATTTTAATTGCCGGGAACTGAGCAATTAACAATACTTTTTTCGATACATTGAACACAACGCAATTCAGGTGTGTTCAAAAAACTGATATCAACTTATGTACAACAGATTTACAAAGATTTAACGACGTATGTACAAAAACGTACAACTCACCTATCGATATTTTAACAGCTGTTCCAAATGCATTCCATTCTGCTTCGTGGACAAATGAGCTCGATTTGTATGTTGTCTTTCACACGTATTAGTGTCATTCTGTTACCTTTCACTGTGTCAAATGCAGCTAAAATATTTTGTTTTAATTCGTCTACACTTTCGCGGCTACAGTGGCGTTCGAAGTATCTTCAATGCGTCTTCTTCGAGATCGGCATAAAATCTTGACCTACCTGAAACTTGTTTGTGTCGAGTTACTTCAAACTGGCCGAAATCAATCACCTCTATGTTGCACTCAAAATCGTTTGACGTGCTGGTACTTCAGGGTTGGATATACTGCGATTACGTAACTTTTGGAAATCTCTGAATACAACTGCCTAGCTCTACCCAAAGAATAATTAGCGATAGCGTACAACCGCAGCATATTCTATGTTCGATTATTGATAATTACGTCTTGCCGTTGTGATACGAACCCTCTTTTGGGAGTCGATAATCGCGTCGATCACACAGCGCGCCAGTAAATCAACTAAAAATTGTATTTCTTTTAAGCGCGAATGCGAGAAGATAATAGGTGGGGTCACAGTTACGCCATTATCATTCCTTACCTGATTGGTCTAATTACCGATCGGCATTATTTTTGACAGTCCACGTGGACCAAAATTTGATTGGCTAATTGTTGGTAAGTGGAATCGTGTCGGAATGTTTCTTAGTTTGGTGAGTAAAATTTAAATACAGTTGATTTTTTTTTTGTTTCGGATTTCAGGTTTTAGTTTAAAAGTTTGGTTATCGTAAATTGTGTTTGATAATTATTTTAATGTTGCTAAAGGTTAGTATTCGTAATAAGCATGATGTAAAACAATGAAAAAAATCATGTCATACATTAGTCAAATAGTCACCATGTATATGTGTGGGTGTCCGTGTGTGTGTGCATGCGTGCGTGCGTGCGTGTCTACGTGCGCGCGTGCCTGCATGCGTGCATGCATGTGTATGTATAAATATACCGGCTGTCCCGTACATCGTGGACCAACCGAAAAGAGGACTACTCTGGGTCGATCTATTTCCATCACAGAATTTCAATCTAAAGAATTCATAAATTTGGAAAAAGAGTTCCAGATGATCTCGTCGGTTTTTTTCAAAAAATTACAAAATTCATTATATTTAAACGACACATAAACGAATGACACATATGTATCGTTCCTCTTAGCCTCCTAAAAATATGACATAAAAGGGCAACAACGTTTGATATTTGAATATTTTTGACCATAATTAAAATTAGTTGTTGTATAATATTTCAATTAATTTAAAAGGGTTGATACTCAGCTATACTTAATTACATAAAAAATAAAAAAATTAGACTTAATTTGTAGTATATAGTAGATAGATAGTGATTTTCACAAATTAAAAAAAATATTACGTTCTCGAAAACTAAGATTTTTATTAAAGTCAAATTTTGTTAGTTTAGCTTAGCCTATACCTTTGGCTTATCAGCTTTGGCCTATCTCTTATCTATTTATATATATATATATATATATATATATATATATATCTATAATAGCCAGTACAGCTTTTTTGGATTATCAAATACCGTCACATTTCAATCGTTAATAACTATGAAACTAATAACGCGCTAACAATGGTTGAGCAACATTCCAACAATAGATAGAGCATGTCTGTACGTATTCGTCGTGGGGGATTTTTTTTGTCTGTGATGTCATCGGACTAGTGTAGGTACATGCGCGTGATTATTGTGAATTAGCCTTGCGTGAAGTTATAAATTAGTGTAACGTAAAAACGCGTTGAGCTAAGATATTGATTTGGGTATCATTGTGAAGAGCTTGCACTACTAGGATCCAAAGTGAGACAATAAAAATATTCACCGGAATGTAAGTAAAAATCAGTATAAAATGGAAAATTACAAAAACAAATTAAAGGTGTCGTTTCATATGAATCGTAAATATGCTCTGAATTACAGAAAACCCAAATTAGAGAGAAAGCAGGCGTCAAAAGATATCCAAGAAACCTAAAAAGTCCAAGGCCGAGCAAATGCGAGAGCTACTCGTACGATAGCATCGAAAAGAAAGTGAAAAAAGACGCAGTGATTACGTAGCTGGCTCATCGAGCGCACAGAGTATAGCGACAGTTCCCGTTATACTATTTTGTGTAATCATTGTATTAAAGAGATTTGTAATTAAATTATTTGAATATTATTTGATTTGTAATTAAATTACATGATTAATTACATTTTAATGCGAACCACTTGTTGTGACTGTATCCCGACGTTTTCACGAAAAATCTGTAGCGCGGACCCAAAACTGCGCCTTTCGGTATTATTTTTTTCTTTCTATCTTTAATGGGCTAGAATTTGACATCAAAATTATGACGCCGTCCTCCTAAGAAGTTTGAAAAACGTGATCGACACTCTGCATGAAACAATGCTGAATGAATTGAATAGCTTTGATATCTGGCTTTTAGACAAGGTCATTTTTATCTAAATGGGCACGTTAAAAAATAGATATGAACTTTTTAAAAAAATAAAACAAATATCGGATTGGAAAAGTTAAACTCTCGATTTAAGCACCAAAACTATATTCATTCTCTTAAAGTTACGGTATGGGCGGTAACATTATTATGGGGTGTCCCTGACCTTATTTTTTTGAAGATCTACACGGACACTGTTATTATAAACTCTAATGAGTATATTATAATGTTAGGATGTTTCTAGCCCAATGGTTACAGGAACTTTCAGATAATAATGCATCAAATTCAAGCTGTTAGTTATACTTTAACCATAATTATCCATTCAAACTTTTTCTCCCCATAACGGATTGTTTTGATTAAGTACAAAGTTATGAACTTCTATCTTCTTCTTCAATATTCACTTATTAGCAGCTACTTCCTTTACATAATAGTGAATGTTACCTATTGCGAGAGTTTAAAACATTTTAGCAAACTATTGTTTATGCTACGAATATACCCATATGTCGTTATATTTACATGCTCAGGATTAAAATCTGTAAAACGCCATCGTCTACGAAATTGACTAGCTCATAAGTTGAAAATGTCATTGAAGCCAGATTTGGTACGCTAACGAATATTTCTAATTATCCGTTTTTCGTTACTGAAATATCGGCGTCATCATTACGCACATTACTTTTTAAAAATAATTACGGCTTTGACTATTTATTTACGACAGTAGCTACATTAAGTGTATCTGAGGTGTGCAGCAGTGTTACACGCTCTGTAACTTAAAAAAAAAGATAACATCAGACTAGTAATATTATTTTATTAACATTATATGGAAAAAAAATTAGCAGAGGTATTAATATACCCACATATCAAACATTATTGTTGTTGTTGGGTTAATCACAAGGCATACGGCCTTTGACCGTCGTATGTCGGCCGTCGTTCTTCGAGCGGGGCTGGACTGGTGTTATGGTTGGCTGTAAGAAGTTGTTTTCGTAGCAATAAGTCCGCCATATATATATATATATATATATATATATATATATATATATATATATATATATATATATATATCACAATTAAATACATGAAAGTAGATAAATAAATTAACAAATATTCGGTTAGAAAAATAACTATATTTTGACGTCCAAAAGGCAAATAAATTACGGTAGTAGTAATGGGTCAAAATGTTCAGCAATCTTTATTTGCCTAATTCGCATCGAAACAAGAGAGAGGATTTGACTTTAAAAACTGTAAATATAATTTACCGCCAAATATAAAGAGGAGCTCTGGTTAACGAGATCAAAAGATTCCTCCACTAATACTAGATATATTCCTCCACTAAGCACGTGACTTATGAATTTACTCACTACACTGTTTGATGCGAAAAATCTATCAAGCATAACGAAGTTAATTTTGGGCAAATTACTATTGTTTGCTTTGCTATAACTGTACTTGTCTTTTAAGGTGTAATTGAGGACAACTGTATCAACTAGACAAAAATTGTTAAAAACGAAAAATTAATCAAATAACCTGTTGTATATACGAAAATTTTAAAACAATGGTGTTTTTTGCGAGGTGTTTTGTGATGTAACGCTTTCTGATTGGTGATTGAATTAATTTTGCCGAATTTATTTCCTAAAAATTAAGATAATCTTTACTTTTAATAATAAATAATTTTATTTTTTAGCATCCCCATATAATGATGAATTATAAGAAACTACAATCCATCCGATTTATTTTTAATAGAAACTAGCCTATTCGGTAGATGGGTACTTCAGAACACAGAGCAATACGAAACACAGTGAATATTACTAACGAAACGCGCTACGACTGACGCTATATCGATACGAATCAAACGGGATCAGGACTAGTGGTGCAGAACGTGTGGTCTAATTTCACTGCGCCCGTTCTAGCCGCACTTAGGACCAAGTAAAGTACAAATAATGCTGTTGGCACATCCGTGCTGTTATCTTTCAATAGCATAACACGCAAACAAACGATTATGAGAGAATTTATGTCATTAATATTGTTCTCATACATGTATTATGTGCATTCTTTTTAGGAAATGGCCATTTTTTATTTTTGCCACTTTAAAACTAATTTTATGATTTTAAACCACATTTGATTCATTTTCAAGATACCAATAGCGGATAATTTATTGGTAATGATAGAATTGAAAGTCGATTTTGCAAGGATGAATTTCTAAAAAAACAAAAAATTTATTTCAGGAGCACGATTCCCTTTATTTACCCAATAATATGATAGCGTCCTACCCGATGAACAGACCAGGTCACTACGCTCACAGGCCTCCCAATCACATCTACTATTTGGAAAGCTGAGGACAGTGCTGAATGGAAAAAAAACTAATAAACGAAGCCACTAGTAATAATCTTTAGATTTTTTTCTTCACTTCCCTCGTACCATGTTTTAAGAATCTCAGTCAACGAAACAATTTAGCTGCTTTTATGAATATTTAAAAAGTGATATTTGAAAGGTCATACCTTTTTGTTTCATTGATTTAGAACCTTGAATTTTTTACAAAACTATGGGACCATAGAATATAGCATTTGATTTCAACTCGATAACGTTCCAGAAAAAAAGTCTCCTCAGACAGATAGACAAAAGAAAAGGACAGCATAACATAGAGTTCCGTCTCTTCATCGTGAGATACAGAACCCTAAAAATCCCAGAAGAATTTACGTAAGGGCGAAAGTTTTCCGTCTATCAAAAACAGTAACCAAGTAATGCAATCACAAAGGAGTTTAAGTACCACATAAAAATGCTAATGATTGTAACTATTACGGCCGTAAATCTCGTAAAATTTTTGAGCTTATAATTAATCGGAGGTATTGGACAAAACATAATATATTGAACAACTGAATCAGATATCCCGAAATAAAAAATAACCTATATCATCTTCCGGTCTACCAACTATCGCTGTGTAAATAATCACGTCGATCTATTACGTCGTTGTGACGTGAACGAAGTACAAAGAAACACTTTTGCATTTAAAATATTTAGAATGATGTTTCCGCCACTGTTTGTCATAACGCCTTATCAGGGCAATACACTAATCATATTTCCCGGGACGAAAGTTAGCCTATAGATTATTAATTAGACTATAACTGTGTAAAAATACCATAGATTCTTTGCTTCGGCCCTATGTGAAAGAAGAACAAACACACTTTCACATTTATAATATTAGTAAGGATGAGGTTTTTTGGGATAAAAAGTAATCTGTGCTACTTCCTACGTTACCAACTACTTTTGTACAGAAAATCACGTCGATCCTTTATTCAGTTATGACGTGATGGGATAAGAAACAAATACTTTTTGCATTTTTAATATTTTTTAGGATGAGATTTACCGGGTTGGAAAGTAGCCTGGGTCACTTCCTGGTCCGATAACCATCTCTGGACAAAAAATAATTTCGATCCGTTGCTCCGTTGTGAGATGAAAGAAGCAAAAATACACTTACGTTTTTTTTATCTTTATGAATGTAACGGAATTTTTCAATTGACTTTTCAACCACTTCCAGAAGTCCGAGTTACTTAAAATTTGCACGCTTATCAAGAACTGATGACAATACAATAATTTAATAACTAAAAATTCAGAAAATGAAATTACAGTTTGAAGAAACTATAATTGTATTTTCTAAATTTAATGCCCGAAAACCTCATGTATAAACCTAATACAAAATCGTTTTTTTTAGTTTTTTTTCACGTTAGGATGAGACTTGTCGGATTAGTCGTCTATGTCATTTCTTGCCCTGGCAACTATCTCTATGCAAAAAATCACGTCGATCCGTAGCTCCGTCGCGGCATGAAAGCAGGATAAATAAACGCGTTTCTGTATTTACCATATTAGTTGGGATAGTAATATTAGTTAGAATGAGATTTCCTGCATTAGAAAGTGGCTTAGGTCATTTCCCAGTCCGCCAATCTTCTCTGTGCATAAAAATCACCTCGATCTATTGCGACGTGAAGAATAAAGTCTCGCATTCATAATAACAGGATTATAATATTAGTAACAATGAGGTTTTCACGCATACATATAGTTTGTCATTTGCCCGCAAGACAACTACCTCTGGGTAAAAAAATTACGTCGATGCGTTGTTGACTGCAAAACGGACAAACAAACACACTATAGCATTTATAATAATATAGGTAGGACTCTAAATTATGAATAAAACTGAGTGACTCAATTACTCCTTTATATGGCATATGTAACGATTCAAAAACCACGTCGATTCGTTGCTCCGTTGTGATGTTACTTCCTTATTCATTTTCTCGTGATAAAAATATAATATGTTAATTCTACGCCGCCTCGCCGCTTCTTTCACTTCACAATAGAGCAAGGGATTGATGTGATTTTTTGTGCAAAAAATCACGTGCAAAAATCACGTCAATCCCTTGCTCGATTACGAAGTGAAAGAAGGGCAAAAAATATATTTTTGGCATAACATTAGTTAGGATAATAAAATTGGCTTCTTTGTATATTGAAGACATTTATGAAATAAAATTAGGGGACATAAAAAATAATAGAACACAAAAATATTGTTTTTGAAATGTGTGTTTGTAAGCCTATTTATTGGTTCACGCACCAACAAGAAGAATTAAAAGAATTTCGATTAACTTTTTTTACTAGTGGATTCTATTAGCTCTGATAACATTTAGGCTATATTTCATAGCATATATTAGTTGTTCACTAAAAAGACGGTAAGGAAATTTTACGTGTCAATAAAAATTATACTTACATATAACTTTTGTAATTTTTACATGTGGCATTACGTGTATTAATCTTACAATTAATTAACGATACTTTCTAAAGATGGCAAAGCTAGTTGGAAAATAAAATATTAGCCGATTTGATTGATTTGCAGATTATTAAATTCAAAGATTCGTGACTCACTCAATTGCACATACAAATAAGGAATAGGAGGTATCCAAAGATACGTAAATATTTTATTGTAGGTTTTATTATTACGGGCGTGTTTATATTTTTAACGAAAAATCTCCATTTTTTGCCAAATACTACATATTCACAGTGTATAGAGTAATCTATACTCTGTGAATATGTAGCATAATGATTTTGACATAGAAAAATAGACAAAACCTTTACCTATAATTAATTTTGAATACTCTATATTGGTTTCATATGTTTATTTCATAAGTTTCGGTTTTCTGCAATAAATTCCCCGCGGACATCGCTAAAGAGGCGCAAGTTTAGAGGACTCATTCGAAACAATTATATTTTAATTTGAAATGACAAAAAAAGCAATAAAATGCCCATTTCTTCCTCTTTAATTTGTAATATAAAACAATTTATAGTAAACGAAAATATAGTATCAATTTTCCATACAAGTAGTATGTTACAACACATCGGATTACGTCTCTGTTCTGTGGGCTAGTTAGTCATCACGGACTGAGGTCGCTCGTAGTCGGTTATGTGTACCGCCGCTCGGAATAAAAATATTCGCGATATCGTCTACACTAATAATGTAATTATAGTTTTCATTCGTAACCAAGGTAAAGAAATTTATCTATTCGAAATATATTATTTCATAATGTTTATATATATATATATATATATATATATATATATATATATATATACACACATATATATATATATATATATATATATATATATATATATATATATATATATATATAATTCAATCTTCTTCTTCAATGGTTTGGCAACCCAGGATGGGCCCCTGCCTTCCGCAGAATCAACTTCCAAGCTCTCCTGTTCTTGACCAGAGACATCCAGTTCATTACACTTAGGATTTTAAAGTCTTTTTCCAGGCAGTCGAGCCACCTAAGTTTAGGTCTTCCTCTTTTACGGGAGCCCAATGGTCTGGCTGAGAAGATCTTTTTTGTTGCCCGACTGTCGTTCATTCTGCGATGTATTTGACTACATCCGGCTCTTTAAATAATTTGTAAAGTTCAGAGTTAGTTCTTCTTCTCCAAATGTTTATTACATTTTAGACCACCAAAAATACTTCTTAAAATCTTTCTTTTAAAACCAGAACTGGTATGTTTAACTTTTTCTGTCATTGACCATTTCTCAGCAGAATAAGTAAGAATGGGTCTAATTAAGCTTTTGTAAATCAGAATCTTTGTTCAAATACTTTTTAACACCAAAAAAAAATCGGTTAGCTGCTGTAATCCTACTACGGATCTCAGGCAGGATATCATTAATAGTATTAACTTCTGATTCTAAGTATTTAAAGTTGCTAACGGTTTCAAATTTGTAATCCCCAATTTCAAAATTACGGCTACTATAATTGGCACAGGTCATATACTTAGTTTTATTTTGGTTGATTGCAAGATGAATTTTGCAGCCTGCAGCCTCTAGTACTATAAGTATTCATAACATGTACATATGTGTAATATATATATATATATATATATATATATATATATATATATATATATATATATATATACTTACGTTCTTAGGGTTTCGTATCTCAAAAGTAAAGACAGAACTATTATAAATTTTCTCACGCGTCTGCCCGTCTGTCTGTCCGTTACGGTCGTTATTCTCAAAAATGACTTGAAGTTGAACATGAAATTTTGCACAGTAGTAGAACATATTAATCCGCTCGTATTTCAATTCCGCTTCAAGCTTACACTCAAAAATATGAATACGGAAGTTTCCGTGGCGAAGTTAAATTCACTCGAAACTTCTTTTAAAATTATATGTATCGTGTAAGATATCATTTGAAAAGAATAGTTATAAGGTTTTTTTTAAATTTTGCGTATCATATCTTCGAAAACATGCTGCAAAATATGCAAAAAATATGCCTTCTCCCCAATTCCAAGATTAGTAATATTGTTGGAAAACTATAGCGATGCTTTTTTTTAAATACACCCCAATTTTTTACACCCATGAAAGATACAGTAAATTATTTACGTTTTCCTGTATTAACGGGCGATTTTCTCAGAAACCACGCAACGTAGAAACTTGAAATAGGCACAGTAATGCATCTTATAAACTCCAATATTTTTACAAGCTATTTTTTTAAAAATATTAATGTAGAAATGAAAGAGGAGTAAGTAAAAATCTCTATTTTTTATTTTATTTATCGTATGGGTATCATTTGATTATGAGGAACATAATACATTTTTTTGTTATTTATATTCTATACTCAATGAGATATTTTTAAAAAATACGAAAATTTAGCCTTCTCCTTTATTTCCGAAATTACTAAACTAAATATAATGAAAACTATAGCGTTTACAGGAAAACTAAATCTTACACTTTTTCAAAATATATACAATGTTTTTATGCCCCTAGGCAATATATTTACGTTATGAAGAATAAATATTTGTAAATAGTTTAATAGGAATACTATGTACTCTTCAGTATTCATAATTGCCTATGTACGGAACCCTCGTAGTGCAAGTTCTACTCGCGCTTGACAGGTTTTTATTTAACTACATAGACATGTTATAATTTTAACCGCAGTCATTCTAGCATTATATTGATAACTAGGTTCGATTCCATTCCATTCATTCGTTCCAATAAGTAATTTTAGCAAGTAAAATTAATTCTTTCTTTCTTTATTATTTCGCTCATACTTTTTGTGAATTGGATTTGAATTTCAAATATATGCAAACGAATGAAACGCCACGGCGAGTTTTGTTTTTCTCTGGAAGAAGAACCTATTTATTACCCACTTTGTTTTATTGACAGATTCTTAAGTTTAAAAAGGCTTGACTCTTGTATTGCATGCCTGGACAAAGAATAGGAGAAACCCAAAGGTGTATACATACATATATATATATATATATATATATATATATATATATATATATATATATATATATATATTAATACACGTACTTTATGAAACCTCTTACTATATGAGCCTAATTTCTACAGTGCAATATTTTCTGACATTCAATATGTGATGCCGTGTTATTTGAAAGATAGTCAAGGTCGAAGTATAGTGTATAATGTCCATGAACGAAAGCAACAAGTGCCGTGTTCGTCGCCTCTACAATGTCGGTTTATTGATATACACTGTCAGGGTATATTAGGTGAACATATTTATTATTCTAGGATATATTTGTATTTTAGAACATATTCGTTTACACAATCTGGCTTCTAAATTATTAGACCATTAATTTTAATATTTGTTATTAGTACCCAATTCAGTTATTAAGATTAAGTGTATCCTAAATTATTTATTTCCAGAATACACGTATAGCGGCGGAGGAAACGAGCACCTTAGCAGCCGTAGATAATGTTAGAGAAGTCACTGTTTTAGATCTGTGAAATTATTATTCCCATTCCCCATTTGTCATATATTTCTATGTCGTGTTGTCAGTTTACAGGGAGAAACTAATGAGATAATATTCAATTTAAAAGGCAAAAGAATAGTAAGTACTGATTATTTATTAGAAGAATTTTTAATTATTAGTCGACATAATTATCTTTTCGAATACGAAACCACTCACATACGTATTGAAAAAGAAAAGAGGACAAGCTTATATTCAAATTTTACTCTTATTTGCGATGAGTGCGGCGGGAATTTTAATTTAGACATGCACGGAAATATAAGATAAAAATGGATATAAACCAAGAAGCTATTACTGTTATAATATCTATTGGTAATGTCTTTACACAATTAAATACAATTTTATGTTAGGTCGATATTCCACCTGTGTCTCTAAGATTGTCTAAATATTGTCATGATACTATTTGTAAAGAAATAAAAAAAAAACAATCCTTTATCAAAAGATTTTTACTATGTTGAGAGCTCTCAGAAGCCGTAAAAAAGTATTTCTGAAAAAAGTCGCAAAAAAGTATTTTTGAAAGAATTGGTAAGACCCCTGAACAACGGCATGATGTAGAGCGCAATACAATCCAATAAGTCATTAGTCTGCTTTGATTCAAGCGTAGGCGCAAGTTGTTAACAGCTTCTTAGTTTTCGAAAGTTTGCAAAAGGCGTATAAATACAAATTTCATTTCCTTAGTAAAAACAGATTTTATACGGGAATGATTTGAAACTTGTGCCATCAATAAAATATGGAAAAATAATGAATACACTTTTATATATATATATATATATATATATATATTTACACACATATATAAAGTACATATTTATACTGTATATTACTTTTGTCAAACACAAGGTCAGCTTCACCTCACTGGCCTCTACATTTGCGGTGCCTGTTTGCGGTCTGGACTGGTACTAATAAATTGAAATATGAATTTATTGCGAAGAATGACCAGTTATTGAAAGAAAACCTGGAATCATATTTGGTGAAATTTTATTAAAACTACATGCTTCCGGAATTGGTGGATCCGCGACTATCGAGATCAATGAAATTAAGAGATCATTCATCATATTCTATTAATGCTAAGATTTGAAAGCAAGAAACTAAAGATCAGAATAAAAGTTTGTCATGTGTGGTCCCGACACTTTTATAGCCATTTCTTCTTACAATTTATGTTTTCAAAATGAAAAAAAAAGATTAATGATCGAGTTAGTATTCACTTAGGTTAACTAAGCAATAATGAATAATTAGATTACTGGGTAGAGTTAGTATTCACATTAGTTAACTAAGCAATAATGAATAAAACAGTTTTTATTTTAACAAACAACGTGTTTTGAAAGTAAAGTTCTGTAAATAAATTTACTTTTAATTACAGAGTTTCGCACAATCAATTTACCAGGCAAGCCACTGTAACGAACATGTTTTTATTCACGCGTTCATATAATGTTTTTTCCTTTTTTTGTTTGCCTCACATATGATTAAGATCTGTTTTCACGGGAGTCACGAGAAAACAGATTTCATTCGTTTATGGTTTCCTTAGGGCTTATAGTATGAAATATTTGGATGAATCTAAAAATATTTCTCCTGCAGTTATCCTATCCAGTGATTTGTTTCCAGCACTCGATATGTGGTGCTGTATTATTTTAAAAATAATGATTACTTTAAGGCAGTATCCACGAATGAAAGCGACAAATGTCGTATTTATCACCCCTAAAATGTCGGTGTATTGAAATAGTTTGTCACGATTCATTAAAAGGACATAATTTTATTCTAGGGCATGTTAATACACAAGTTGACCCTAAAATTACTGGATCCTTAATTGTCCTATTTGTCATTGGTACTCAATGCAAACGTTTATAGTTGTTAATAATTTTAAGTTGTTTACTTCTAGACTACACTCAGTTTGGAAAGGACGAAAGAGGCCAGCGCATTAGCAGTTTTAGAAAAATTAGAGAAGTCACTTTTTTGTATGTATATTTTTATTTACGTAAAAATATTACATTTAATACTTAAATTTTTACGCCGTGTATTAAATTTACAGGAAGAAACCTATTTAGGGAACTAAAGTACATGTGAAAAGGCAAAAGAATAGTCGACATTAATAAGCAGTCATGAGTTACTGATACCTCGATAAACTCGCACGTGGAAAATAAAACCTAGTTAGCTAGCTTAGTCAATGGATGAAACCCTAATTAATAATGTTGCTAATATTTGTTATTGTTGTATCGATGTAATTTTACTAATACAAAATAAATTAAACTGGTTACATAACAAATAATGAACACCTACTGTCGTTTAATTATAATCTAAGCCATCAAGATAATGCGAATAGGCTATAAATTTGTTGCACATCACAAGCGGCGTCGCTACGCGTGTTTTATTGATTTATATATAATGCATGCTACGTGTATTTTGCAATCTCGCCACTCGAGATCGGATATTTACTATTTATAAATCACTAACACTTATATAATACTTATATACTAAGAAAAGGAATATGTGCACGTCAATGATGGTGGTAGAAGGAAGTCACAGAAAACCTAGAGATGAAATTAAGAAACGTTGTAGGGATCGATGCATTGAAGACAATAAATTTCAAGGATCTCAGTGAAATACGACGCCGAGATAGTAAATGTTTTGATGATGTTAATTTACAGACATGTAAATTCTTGAAATAACAAATTACAGGTCACGTTGTTACAAATATATCAACTTTTAATGTCGCCAACTATCGCTGATTCATGATGATTACAGTTAGTTTATATTAAACTTTATTACCGAGTACTTTTACACTAAGTATTTTACATTCTTAGACACCGTGTCATAATAAAATATAACGCTAGACACATGATCTGACGTCCAACGAATTTAAAAAATGAAATTTCAACTTACCAGGGCATTTTGTTGGCAAAGTCCGTCTTGACAGTGGAGTCTTGGCGGTGGTTTTTTAACTTATCGACCTCCATTTTAGCAGTCTAAAAAATACAAATAAAAATCAGCTCAATTATCTATGTTTTGTCTGATTGACGATTTTGATGCAAATTTAAGGAGATTATCTTTTTTATTTTTTTTCTATATAAAGTGTCATTTTTATTCTTGTAACGCCTGGGCCCAACACTATATGAAGTTCGCCGGTCTCCTTTGTCCGTATGAAATACTAAAACAATTAAGATCAAAACTAATTGTGCTTCATTTTCGCCACAGAGTAAATAAAAAAAATCTCAAATATTCTAAGCATTTAAGTAAAATTCGAACATTCGATAATCTATTAAAGTTGTGTATGCAAATTGACGGCAATTTGAAAATTGTATCGGGTCAAGATCAATTCACTCGAGAAAATTTTCCTTTAAATTATTTATTATGGATTTTCGCTGTGAGCTGAATCAATAACAAAGGTATCATAGATTTCGATTGACATTTTAGTATTAAGCAGAAATTTAAAACGGTAGTTTTTTTCACAATAGTAATAAATATAACGATTGTTTATACATTTTCATAGATTTGAGACAGTGTGAAATAAACACAATGTAAATAAATTATCCCTAACTTTTCCGTACTTCTTTGTCGATGAGTACTGGAGAACGTTTAACGTTAACGTTGCGGAAAGATAACGTTATATTGGAATTAGTCAAAACAATTGGGGTTTTAATGAAATTTTAATGAAACTTTTTTCTGACAACCAATATATTTAAAACGTCTATGGGTTAAAATTGATGCTACAAATAAGAATATATTTTTTTAAATTTAAACAGTTATTGTTGGTGAATTATTTCCAATTGGAAACGGTGAAAAAAGTACATATAAGAAGTAACTATAAGAAAATTACATATGAGAAGTACAAGTTCCGATACAACACGATATACTGAAAAAAATATTTAAAAAAATATACGTCTCAACTTTAAATAGAGTCTGTGAAGTATTAGAAAAAATTTCCATGTTTTATTCCCCGCTGGAATATAAACGACGCTAGTTTTTCTACGTCCCCAATTTCCCCGCTGCTTTTGCAAAGTATGACTCATTTTCTGAAGCTGGTTGTTTGTTGAATTATAACAATCGATAATAGAAATATCCTACACTTCCAACTTCCTTCGATCGGTAGCAAGTCATTGTCCAGTCACAATTGACCAAGAGAGTATTTTATTGTTAAGTGTTCTAAAGGTTCTTCTAATGTTTATGGTAAATTTAAATTTAAACAAGGCTCTTTTTAACCTTAGCTTAAATAAGTGATTAGTATTTATATTCTTATAAATAGACCACAGATTTTAAAATAACCACAGTTTGAACATTACAATTTATTCCACTTACATAAACATTTGTTATATCTTGATTTATTTATTAAAGCCAAAATTTTACAGAAGATTTTGCGAATCTTGTAAATAATTTCATTGCAAATGTGTTCTTTACTTTTATTATAAAATGCTGAAGATTTATCGCCACCTGCAAGTGGATATAGGAAAAAGACATGTTGCTTGCAGACAACATACATTTCATTGAGACATTATGGTGTTTTTTTCTTGGGTGACACATCTTTGTTACAAACAGCTGGTGCAACAATATTGCAAAATGATGAACCTACTGCGATCATTACAATTAATCGTTACTTACTACTTTATAATTGTTACTCGAAATCAAAAATCGGTATCATTTCTTGGAAGAAATCATCCTTCGTAGAAAACGATGCTAAGTTATTGCCGCAATATCATTTTATATAACCTTATAGCTCCGAATTTTTAATAATTTTTGTTTTAAAGTAATACACAACTTTTCGCCTTCAATTTTCTATGCGAAATTATATGTAACAACGACATTTTTCAGAAAATTGTTAAAAGTTAACTTTTGCCTTTTTTGCATTCTTGCTGCATCATACAAAGCTACTGGACAAAGAACTATGTCATATTTCCCATATTTTTAAAATTCTATATCAGTTTTTTATGTTGGAAAAGCTAGAAGGTTTTCTTTTGAAGCTATCTTGATAAAAAAAGATCTTCTTTAGCATTCTAGGTGCCTCCACCCCGACTACAATAACAGAGGATATTTCCTCCTAAACTCCAACTTATTGGCTCTACGTAGAATTTATTTGAAAAAAAGAGATTTTATTGAAATTCGACTTCATTTATAAAGATATTGATACCTTAATATGTCTTACATTACTAACTATTTCATTTAAGGTTTTAAAATCAAGAATTGCATTTTCGACAATAAACAAAAATGCTTATTTTTATGCTTATATTATGTATTTGAAGCATTTGAAATAGCCAAATGTCATTAAAATTGAGATAATTTGAACTGATTCCAAAATACGAAACTAAACGTTCTCTCACTATAATTCTGTTCCAAAAGTGTGTGACTTCATTTTGTACAAATACACTCTCTAATAAAAATAACCTATATCTGGTGTCTGAAAACAAAATTTCGCAAAGGGACAAATTACAGTTTCAAGAGAACTGTTGCACGGCCACAATACTCCTTATATAAATTATTATAAATTAATATTGGTTTCAATTGGATATGAACAGAATGGATTTTCGTTTCGGTAAAAAGCAAGAACGGTGCTGGTCTGGTCTCTGGTCACCCTTCATAAGGCTTCTAGGGTTCAAAAAGACAACCCAAAACGATACTAAGCTATATTTATTGTGAACTATGAAAGAGTTTTAACTCGTCCTTAAATGACAGGTGCGAATAAATTAAATGGTAACAGTCGTTTAAAATGCGGTCACGGTTGACGAGTAGTTACGAGTGCTTCGGTCGCGCCGACCGCGAGCTGATAAATATATATGAGCCCATTTCGCACACTTTACTCAACACTAATCTAATCGAAATGTAAAATTTATTTCTTTTTAATATCACGCCATTTCCCTTTGAGGTGACGTTTGTAGCAATGATTGGTAGCACTTTTTCGCTCGGTCTTCAGAAAGCGTGATCACTTCGATCGTAAATAGTTGCAATAATGTGTATTCTGCATCTATATGAAATTAGGGAATGTTATTATCAGTTAAGAAAAAATATTTTTTTAATATCTGTTTGATTTGTGATAGTGTGGTTGACCTTTTAATTCTAAAAATAATTTTAGCTCATCTAAAACCCATGAATAAAAAAATCAAATTTTGATTTAAACTCAAAGTTCACTGGCGACTTTGCAAATTTTAGTAACAGGCAAATTCACTTATACAAATATATTTTAAAAAAAATATTGCGCGTTTCACACTGAAATAAAAAGTCAATTTCGACATTTTCATTATTTTCCCCTAAGAATTAATGTCATTCTGTACGAATATAAACATATATACACTTTACAACAATTAATTAAAATGTTGAATAGGCGTCTAATGCATATTTCGTTTTACTTTAGCTTTAAACAGCAAAATCAGCTATGTAACGTTTATAAAACGCCCAGACTCAATTCGCTGAAGCTTTATAAGTATTAGCAGGATACATGAATGAATCTGCGCTGATAGCAGATAAAAATATAAGTACTAACTGAGAACATATTTAAATATCGCAAAGACCAAATACGAATTGTAAGTATTCAGACGCATATATAATTTTCGCGAATACCAAATGCGAATCAGTACGGGCGAGGCGCGTGAATAAATTCCACGAACCACAAATATGAATTGTGATTACTAGCAGAGTGCATGAGTATGTTTCACGAACACCAAATGTGAATTATAAGTACCTACTAGTAGAGCGCATAAATAAATGTTTGGTAACGCCGAATACAATTATAGGTACAGGCAGAGCGGATGAATAATAAACGCGAACACTAAATATATGTATATAAATCGCGAACACTAAATATATTATACGGAAAGTGGAAAAGAAAGATTAGATACAAAGTTACATAACAGGAAATATAAAAAAATATTCTTATCAATTTTCTTCAAATGGCCCTAGAGGAGTACTCTCAATGAGAAACCTCGTAATAAAAGACTCAATAGGAGTATGGCAAATGAAATAAGCAAAGCCTTAAAATTATGAATATAAGAAAATAGGAAAAATTTGAGCCTCTATATAAATCTTATGTATACGAAAAGAATTTTAATATGTTAAGAATTATAATTTAATAGTGATTAGCATGATTTATGGTTTGAATATAGCATGTCAAGCATGAATTCGACGTAGATCGAAAGAATGATTCTTTAAATTAAATAAAAAGTAAAATGTATAAAAATATACAAATTAGTGATTAACTGGTATTAGAACATCCCGAAAACATTTTTTTTTAAATATGCAAGTTGGACCAACCCGAATAAAAGTTTCCTTAGATTGAGCAACGGTAAAAAATCGTTTCCAGCAACAATATAAAATAATTTTGTTGCCTTTATTAAAATAAAACCAGCCATTTTGGTTGAGAGCAACTCAAATAAATTTATCCCTCTTGCTAGATTGCAAATAAAAATACTGCAATCGAATTATAAGTACAATTTTAATTAGAATGCATTGCATTTCATAAGCTTGATTATTCAGCATGTATCAAGTTTTGTTTATGAACCTGCCGTGACAAAACGTTGTAATTTTAAAATAATTTAAATTTAAAGCCAAGTATCTAAAAAAAGAGGATATGAAGCATTATAGAGAAAGAAAAAGGAAATTGATAAACCATAATTGCTTAAATAACTTTAATATTACTTCTCTTTTAAACAATATAGTACACAATCCGCCAGAAAGACACGACAATAAATTGTAAAAACCCTTTTGTTCTTACCGTAAACGTCACTTATGGACATTGCGTGCTCATTTAGAGGTCGCCATGATTCTTTTCTTCGTTTCTACCTGCTCTCAAAAAAAGTAATTACATATTATGAAAACATATTTTTAGTAACGTTTTGTGTTTTAGTGATAACGAAGAAGTGGTGTGCGTCGTTGTACGAATTCGGACGCCTAAAATCCCTGAGATATCTTTTCGTCACTGCTCAGTTTCGCACGTATTTTGGAAATGACCCTACAGGTAAAATCTGTTTCGCGAACTGTGTGATAGTACTTTTGAATTTATTTTTAAATTCCAATAAAATAATGTGCTTTTTTATTATGTAAATTAGTCTTTTAAACAAAATTACCTTTGTTTGAAAACTTTGAAATAACTTCGTATTAAATTTTTGGTGAATATTAATTTGTATATATATTATTAAAATTGTTTATATATGAAAACTAGTCATCTGTAATACCTTAATTTTTTATAATTTATGGATCATAACTTCTAAACTCAGGACAGCTGTATAGTATGAAACGAAAAAAATTACAATTAGTGACAACAGTATTCATCGGATGTCATCTGTAACCCACAGTTAAAAACTTAATTGTTATGATATGCATTACGATTTTTTGTCGAGACTATCACCGTATCCTAAGATAGTTTTTAAGATCATAAGTAAATCATTAGTTATACAGATTTTACAACAATGATTTTTTTTAAATGTACATGTATTTTTGAAAACAGAATAAAATCAACACAAAGTTTTAAACAATAGCCGAAGCTAAGAATTAACACAAAAATCGCCTATTATATGATTGCTATATGACTACTTTACCTTCATACCAAATTTTATGTGATTTAGGGATCAGTTTTCAAACAAAAATTATTTGTGCGATGGAATAAAGATTTTTCAAAAAAGTAAAGAAAAAATAATACTTCTAAATTATTTATTTCTGCTACTACTGGTGTTTCTTTGAATAACTTGTCACTATGTTCTCTAACTAAACAAATTTTTGGACCATTGTAAATGGGCCGTTTGTATATAGCCGGTTTGTATTCCGAAACTCGTTTAAGACAATTAAATATTAAAGCCAGCTATCCAGCTACGACTTCTCAAACCTCATTAATTGAGATTATATGCAAATCTAGACGTGGAATAATTTTTCTTCAGAGGTATTTGCGCATGTAACAAAAAACCTGCCGAGCACGAATAGAACTCGCACTACGAGATATTTCACCGCTTATAAATATTTAAGCGCAGGTACATAATGTTTCTATAAAACTATTTACACATAATAATTTTCCGCAACGCAAATATATTGCAACTTATTGTATATCGTGTTTTTCAAAGGCGTGAAAACACGGTGCATATTTCAAAAATTATAACATCTAGGATAATCACTATAGTTTTCCCATAATCGTCTAGTCACATTTTATCTTCCATATGTTTTCATGATTTGTGGCTCAGTTATTTCCTAAAAGCGGAGGACGGGCGGATTGCTATACTTTTTATATCACCTATTTAAACATGCTATTTAACATTGAGAAAAAGTATTTTTAACACCTTTATTTAATACCTCTTTAATTTTATACAAATATTTTAAAAAGACTAGTCTGTGTAGGATATATAAAAGATATGTAAGTTAATAAGATGTGTTACTGTGCCAACTTTCAAGTTCCTACGTCGCATGCTTTCTAAGAAACTTGGGTTTGAAAATAGAAAAATATAAATGTATTGCTTACTATATCGGAAGACATAATATCTAAAATTCTATATTATTTTTGAGACACCGCACTATATACGGAATTTCAAAAAATGGAATAATTAATTTGCCCTCCCCGAAACTTATACCTATATAACCCATATTAATATTTTTGAGTTTTAACTATTGCGATGTGTGAGATTAACATATTTCATTACTGGGCTAAATTTCAAGTTCCTTCTGTACATCGGTAGAAACTTGATAACTGTTTCTGATAACCTCCTACTGTTTGATATAGTTTCTGAGAAAAGCGGCTGTGACGGACATACGGACAGACACTAGAGTGATTTTATAAGGGTTCCGTTTTTCTTTTTAATACACGGAACCCAGTAAATCTGATATCGAAACATAAATAATGATTTAAAACGTGGAACAAACTATCCCGTTTAGCATTGTTTCTCTTTGAACATTTTTAATGTTACGATATTTACAACTCGGGAGACTTTGATTTTGGCAGTAATTTTTTTCGATATATAATTTTTTACAATATTAAAAAATTCACTAAAAGAATGTCAGATCGAAGATTTTTTACTAAATAAATACCGTTTAAAAATAAATAAATTCCTATGACGTTTTCCTTTTTATTTAATTATAGAAAAAAAAACATGATTCATAATAATATTATATTTATTTATAATATTATAATGTCTTTATTATAATAAATATGTTTTCAAAATCAAATTCGTCAATTTATTAAATATCATGATATGTGACAGCATACAACCACGATGTGACCGAAGATTGTGAAATGGAAAAGACTTTTTTTTATTTGCTAGCTATGGATGGCCTTTTGTTTTGATCCGCTACAATATAGTTATTTTAAAGCAATGTTTGAAGAAGGTTCTTTGTTTGAAAGTGGGATGCCGTAGAAGTGAACTCGTCGAGTGCTGAGCGGTAGAGAAAATAACGGTTTAGGTGCAGCAAAGTGAGCGTGCCCATATTCATCAAATAGCTTCAAATATTTTTTTATTTTCTAGTCACAAAGAACATAAGGAAATTTATGGATATCGTAAAAATTAGTAGTAGTAACAGCACTAGTAAAGAATTAGGGTGGCGGTCATTTTGTATCCCTATCTTTTTTTAGATACTTTGGTTTAAAGAGTTTCGTTTATTTTAGTTTCGTTTTATTTTCTTTTATTGTAAATACAGCACTTTTAATTTTACAGTAGTAATTGTATTTCTGGAATTATTTTCAGATAAAAAAGTTTCTTATATCAATGTGTAAATAGCACAGTGAGTACTAAATTATTCTATTAATACGCTCTAAAATGCCAAACGGCGTTTCGCTCCCGAACGCGACGCCGCGCTGCGATCGACCTCAGATACGTTTGATGATTGTTATTCCGCGGCACTAAATAGATGAAATAAATAAAAAAAGTCGTTCGCTACGCACAAGTTAGTATCGTTACCTGCTACATTTGTTTGGCACTTATGAACCTTAATATTTGTTATTGTATATGTAATATGTGTAAATTGTTTTGCGTACTTTATCATGTTCGATAGAAAAATAATAACGAATGTAATGAGTAACTGAGGTAATTGATATTTATTGTTACGTTCAATCGAATGGAAAACTCTTGGCCGATGTTCTGAAAACAGAATTATTTTGAATAATACGCGAATTGTCAGGGCATATAAATGTCTTTTTTTAGTCTGCTTTTGTTTCGCGATAATGTTTTGACTAAAATTCACTATAAGCGTTAGTACTATACAAACTCGGGAAATACGCTAGGCACTATATACTAAATACGCTAGGTATATTTGTTTGAGTAGGTTTTCATAATTATTACTTTTTAAACCACTATTATTCTATTTTATCACAGTTTTCTGGTTTATTAAATACGCTCATTGTTCCCCTTGTTTAAAGAAACCCAAAATAGGATTTAAACATATGTCATATGATTTTCCCCATATTCTCCTTCCTACTATTAATTACACTCGTACATAATGTACTCGTTACTTAATTGATACCGCTAAGCGTTACCGTCGTAGAGTAATAACATATCGGCTGTACAATGGAAAATAACGGTGCTACATCTTGTTTAATCGTTTTTCATCTATTCGAATTTAAAATGAGCGATAACGAAAAAAAAACGAAAAATGTGCGAAACGTTTTCTGTAGTTTAAGATGGCCTAGTCCAAACATAAACTTCGAACTAGTGAGATATTTAGAACACAGCTAAGTTTGAAATCAGTCACTACTCTGTTCAGTATTAGCACATAATATCATATCGGAAATAGTGCCAATACAAAAACTATGACTTTGTTGAATTTAAATTTGTACAACAAACTTTACATCGTAACTTAATTTTAGTATCATGGAACAATGAAAGCATAGTCGTTCTTTCAAACCGTGGCCTTTTCTGTTTTACATCCGACAAATGTTTTACAATAATAGGTACAATGCGACATATTATATGATATAGTCATGTATAATTTATATCGTTCAAATATCTTTATGTTTAGTGGGTACTAAGTCCAAAGAATCCGTGTAATCGTATCTTGACGATAAGATATTTGGTATTTATAGGTTATTAGCGAGTTATTGTTTATTTCGACTGCCTATCCTAATTGGGATTTCTTACTAGTTATGTAAACAATTTTCTATTTGCTTTTTCAAGTCAATCTTAAACGCTACCGAACTACTTTTCATCACGTTTCTACCTTTGAATAGGCTGTTCATTTCAAGATTATATACGTATAATAATAAGGCTAGGGATAATAGGTTTTGAATTTTAAAGTTTTTTCACTGGAAATCAGAATCAAGAACTAGTTTTGCCATTCTTATTGAGTTTATTATTTCCTTGAATGAAAATTTGGTTTAATCGAGTAGCAAAGGACATTGCAATATTTCGCATTAATTTCGGAAGTATGTTGGCAAGTTTTTGCTATGTATATGTATACTTCTACTGAAATCTAATTCCGAATAAGTATGAAACTAAGGCTAGTTCGAAATGACCTTACAACGCAAATAGTAGCTTACTTATTGTACTCTATTTCAGAATTGATACCTTCACACGTTTATTTAAAAATGGTCAATAAATTATGGAACAATTAACTTACCATACCCCAGCTGAAAAAAAAAATTTATTCAATGAACGATTATATACATTTTCTGTAGAGAAGTGTTTCATATTTTGTGTGCCTTTAGAATATGAAACAAATGGCTATTGTACAAAGAAAGGTATAGAAACATTACTTTTAAAATATAAATTCCATTAAAATAGAAAAGAATTGAGCCAAGCACTGTGACGCTGTTTCCTTTACATCCTTCGACACGTGTACTGCCACATTACTTCGTCATATGACCTCCAATTAAATATCCATTACGTAGTGATAGTGGGTTCTTTTAATATCATCACATTTTAATAACACCACATTTTAATATCACCACATTACGCCACAGCGGTCATTATGTTCGGAAGTACGTTTTTGTTTACTGCTCATTTTCAGCTTTTTATGAATGATTGAATTTTAGAAATAAAACACGCTCAAGTAATAATTACTATCGAGATTAATCGAAAGATTAAAAGCATATTTGACTTTCGATGAGGTTTTCATGTTGGTAAAAGCATTTTGGGGTAGAATAGGATTTACAAAAAAACAATTTCATAAATGTTTAAATCATTTTTCGACATTTATCAAATTAAAATAAAAATAGTAAAAAATAATAAATAATAACATTAAATGAAAATGATTATTTTGATATCATAAATGTAATTATTGGAAAAATACGTTGAATAAGTAATGTTTAAATCTATGGAAAGACAATAGCGATAAATGTTAAAAACAATTTGGTTGAGATGGTTGTAAATTAGCAATTGGGTACACAAAGTTCCGCTAGAAAGTAATAATATATTGTAAACAAACATTTATTTTTGTAAAATTAACAAACTTATAATCGTTAAAGTGAATTAAAATAATGCGCGTTATACGGAAAATCGCAGAATATTTGTAGTATTACAATTTTGACGAAATACAACGAAACTGGCTTAATTTTAAATTTAAATATTAGCTTTAACTTAAAATTCTAACTACTACTTAACTAATACTTAAAATTCTTTTTAATTTAACCGAGTGCCTACTGCATTCGATTAAGTGAAAAAGAATTTTAAAAATATCGGTGGTAGGCGTCAGTGACAAAGGTCACTTTTTTGCTCTAGACTGTAGCTATTATGAACTACATTTCAGCTTTTCAATACCGTAAATACGTATCTCCGAAAATATGATGGGTATGTTGGACAGTTTGTGTTTGAGATATATTTCCCAATGCGTGCTGAGAGCTACATACAATTGAGAAAATTATAGTAGAACAAAAGTAATTTTTTGGCCAATATATCTTTTCCACCATAGTTGCTTGTTAAGTATTTCGAAAAAAAAACACACATGAAGGGTCAAATAATAGGTCACAAAATTTTCCAACTACATTATGTATTAGAGAGTTAAAATTATGAAAAATTTATTTAAATGATATATTTGAAAATTTATAATCAAAAAGTTTACAACGCATTATGTAATTGTTTGAGGAAATCTCCCAACATTAGCTCCCATTATAGTTTTAACCCAGACTGGCTCATATAAAAATATTTTAAAATATAAATATCATAAAGCAATTAAACTATACATACACTGTCTTTATATATTACTTACCACCATAAGATAGCGGTAACCTTTATTCTTCTTTCGAACACCTTCAGTGTAAAAATCTGGTAATTTAGATTTAAAAATGTTGATAAGGTCCTTGTGAAAGTGAAATACCTATTAAATACTAACGAATTTGTGGATTCCTTTATTCTATAAATTATTACTTAGAGATCTGATCAACTGATAATTAGATAGCGCAATGTTCGGTGGAAAAGGTAGATATGCTAGGAGAAGCCAGCCCAACTACTACTACTGCTACAATAATTTTCGATGGCTATATGATATTTTGCGGACCGTGCTATCTTTATTTGGTAGAAAATAAAAATAAACTCGGTATTGTTGGCTACTTAGTTTCTTATCCAATTATTAACAGTAAATCTCTGCATTCAACGCAGATCCCTTTAGAAGCAACCAAAAAAAATAGTAAAATATTACAAAAAACAGAAATGACGTTATAAACATGCGCGAATCTTAACAAGTCACCCTTTTTTCTTTTTTAGAGAAAATGTGACGAAAAAATTAAAATTGGAAATTTTGGGCGCCTACAAAGTCAGTAGACTAGAATGTTCCTTGAATGATTAAAAAATGTCCAACGAAACTGCTATGAAACGAAAATACTATGAAATAAAAACTGCTATGAGACGAAATAGCTTTGAATTCAAATTTTGTCCCGATGAAGTAAATAAGAATGTTCCAAATTTTGCATAATCTGTATGTTTTAAAAACTTTGAATAATCGTATATTTTATTTTGATATACTTTCCATTTTTTTCGGGAGGGTGTTTAAATTCCAGATTTAATTAAAAAATTTTATGACCGGAAATTAAAAATGACGTTTTAGGAGCCATTACAAACAACTGAAAACTGTTATTATTGGAGCCATTGTGCCACATCGCGTCATTTTATTTCGGTTCACTTCATTTTGCGTCGCTGTCGCCGCATACGCAGTACTAGAAATAAAGTAACTTAATTGTGTTCAGTGATAAACGAATCAGATTTGTATAATATTATAATAAAACAAAGTATCTCAAATGTGTATCAGCTGTTTGTTAGTGTAACAGAAAGATGGAAAAGGACTGTTGTGTATATATACAAAGGCACTTATATTATATTTCGTATTGCTGTTGGGCATGGAATCAATCTAGTCTTCAAAGTTTTCGAAATAGTTTTTTGATGTACAGCTTAGAACATAAAAAACGAGTGTGCTTTAGACCACACGACTGAAGTAAAACTTCAAATTCACAAAATATGAACTTTAAAATGAATTTACAATTTTATTCACTTTAAACGTAGAATATTTAATGTATTGAACAAAATAATAATTTATAAAATTGTTCAAGAACGAAATGAAATTACAAAATAATCAAAAAATCACCGTTCGCGTAACGCTAGAAAACTCGCATATATATATATATATATATATATATATATATATATATATATATTTCATGCACTGGCTATGAGAGGAAGAGAGAAAGAAAATGTGCGCGCGCACTGCTCTCTCTTGCTCCTACAATGTGATACAGACAATAGACTTGCACTGTGTCTTAGATATACGAAACATAACTGGCTATGAAAGAAAGAGATAAAGAAAATGTGTGCTCGCACCTCTCTCTCTTGTACCTACAGTAATATACGAAACGTAACTCTCTCTCTCTCTTTCTGTCTTCACTAACTTATACCTCCCTCTCAACTTCCGTTTGCCTCGCCCGATCACACTTTTCGTAACGGTCTCGTCACGCATTCACCAGCTTACTCCCCAAGTCAAGCGTGCGTAAAGAAGTTTTACTTCAATAACTATTTTAATATCAATATTGTATTGTTTAAATTTAAATATACTAGAATTGACAGTGTTCACATATTTTCTCAAGATAAACTTTACTATTATGTTTATTTACGCGATTATCAAGGAAAAATATGATAGGTAATATAATAGACTATGAATGAGGGAACAGACGAAGTAAATGTGTATAAATTATGGAAAATATTTCTAAGTAATATCTGAGAGGGTAAAAATAAAACAAATAGAATGATGAAATAAATTACTGGAAAATTAAACGATATTAAGTTGTGCTAAACGATATTTTACGTAACGTTAAAATTATATACAAGCGCTATCTATTTCTTTAAATATTTGAAAAATTTATACAAAGTTCTACCCTGGAATCTCTAAGATCGTAAAAATTACAAACGCCACGGTAAAGTAGAGCACTCGAAAGTTTAAACGTGCCATTAAGTTGCTCTAAATCTGCATAAACATAATCTTTCTTTTGATAAATATTTAATATACTCCGCCCATAACAAATGAAATTTTTATCAAATGTAATTACAATAATTTGTTATCTGACAATGCAACTTGCATTAGTGCATAATATATTTTATTCCTGGGCCTTAGACTTTGAAAGATGCATTTTACTTTAAACTAACATCTTTTTAAACCATCATTGACAAATTAAAGGCAGAAATTTGAATGAGAAGAGAAATATATGAAGACAAGCACCTATATGAAAATCAGTTACCGTATTCCAAATTAAAATGAATTAGGGTATATTTAATTCTTTTAGGTAGGAACTGAAACATTATTACATTTCTGTATTGAGCAATTGTACTATTATTTTGGAAATATAAATTGGTAATCGACATCAAGGAATTACTATTTAATCCAGAATCAGCTTAAGGTGAGTCTTTATAACAAACAAATCACGATATATTAGAACATCAGTTGATCGTATTATTCTCGGTCTTCTAGCTGTATAGAGCCATGTTGTTAATGTGAACTATTAAAATGGTAAGCCTGAATTTTTGAATTAAATTTTAAATTATAATTTTCACTAAAATATACGGAACGACAGTATCTTCCGGTTTCATATCTTTGATTTGTATAGCTGCCTGTTAATGCTTAAAATTTAACTCATGTTGAAAGAATTTGAACAGTATTGACTCCAACTTCATAACAATTTTATACTATGGTAGTTAAATTTCCCAATTATCTTTCTATTTGCTCGTTTTATAACTTTTAAATTTTCCTGTTATAAAATTATTCATAATGCATATATTTACTACCGCATTTACATAATTATTTAACCAAATATTTTTGGTTATAGCTATTGCATTAACTTTGATAATATATTAAAGAATAAGCATATTTCAAAATTCCCATGTTACATAATAAATATTGGAATATAAAAACGGGTAAAAAAGCTAAACGGTTGTGTTATAGACAAAAAGCGGTTGATATTAAAACACTGTCTTTTTGTAGCTTATTATTTTCTCTTCAACAAAAATGTTGTTCTGTTTTAAATATTTTTCAATTAAACTCCTGAGAATATTTTTTTTCGGCCACTCATTTTCTCAAAATATTCAATAAGTTGTGTTTTTATTACTTCATCAAAATAATAACCATGCCTCTCAGGGTTTGAATTTCTTTTTATTATGTTATCCTTCATCTTAGATTAAGATATTTAAGCGTACTATCGTTCTATTCTCCTTGTCTTTATGCTTATTAAGCTTGATTTTCAATGCATTAAAAGACTAAAATGAATGTGCTACAGGCACACTCATTTAAAACTTTTAATGCGTTGAAAGTATTAAGCACATGCTATTCTTCCAGACCCTTTATAATTTGAATCTGAAAGAGTATTATTTTATGATCAAATTACGAGAAAGCTACTAAAGGTCTCGTAATTCTTCTTTTATAATCGCAAATGTTTTATTTCTGTTTTCTTCTTAATCTTTCTTAGTGCGGCGCCATTTCTTTTCATCTTTTTTCTTCCCCTTTTAATAATTATTTTTACTATCTTTGAATGTTATGGCCTTTGATCGTTATTTTAAAGTTATTAATATATGACTTTGGAACGTTCTCTTTTTTCTAAGTATTTCTTCATGACGTTTTTTAGCTTGGAAGCTACGTTTAAGCTTAAAAAATATATACTTACAGTTAAAACCATCACTAAATGTGCAAGTGAAAACCCTTAACAAAAGAAAACAGGTCGAATGTTTAAGTATCCAAAGCATACTATGGTTATTATTAGATAAGGATCATTTTTCTCTCATCATTTTTCTGTTATAAAAGTAATAGACTGATGAGACCAGGAAGATTTTATCCAAATTTCACATTGGAATTGAGTAGTTACAAGAAATGAGGAATAAATACTACGTACAGTGTAATATGTATTCCAAGCATTATTAAGGTTATAAACATTTACTTATAATTTAAATGAATTTTAAATTAATAAGTTGTGTGGTATTAGGTCTGACCATAACGAAAGCAGAGATCTCTTCGCACGCCCTGATTACACTGGATTAGTCGATTCAGGCAGGTACTCATTATAACTGATATTGACCCACCCAACATATAATTTGCCCATAACCCACGTAGACTGTGATACTTGATCTTCAAATATCTTAATAATAACGAACTTTGCGGTGTTCGGCTTTTTCACAGGAGAATGATTTTGATGGTTGTTTATTGCAAAAAAAACTGATGTAGTTACTTAAATACACAATTTCATTATTCAAATTAAATGTTCATTAGCACTAATACTAGATATAGGTTCAATTTAAATAATTTATAATTATATCTTTAGTGATCAAAATCTTCAACATACGGCACACTAAAGACAGGAAACATATTTTGTTATAAATTCTCGATAAAATTAAAAATTGTTGTTATACAGATACATAAAAGATGCTAAATTAGTATGTTTAAATCAAATAAATTTGTAAATTCTTTATTTGGCTACGAGCAAATTTTCTAAACATGTTTTATCTGTTTATGCGAGAACTAACCATTGAGCGGACAATCTCGACAGCACTTAGCATATCAAGTTGCTGCCGAACGAAAACATGCTAGCGTATTTTGTAGCTGTCAGGCTGGTCCTATTTATTAGTGTTTGCGATTGTTGGATAAATTACATGGATTCGGAAATTATTATCATGATTCGGAGTTTTAAGATGTTTACGTTTAATTTATGGAATATAATTATCTTGATTCCTGCAAGAAAATAAAACCATTTATACATAAGTAGAAAACACAATATCATATACACTTAGATATACTATGCCTTGAGTCATCTTAATTAATATTATTAAAAAGTTTATCCTTGTAACTTGAAATTTCAATTGATACCCCACGCGGCGTATGGCATTAAAAATACATTACGTCAAACTGTGAAGACAAATAGGCAGACGGATGAATATATAAGTGATCTTATATAGTTTATGTTTACACACACACGCATTTATGTGTGTGAGTATATATATATATATATATATATATATATATATATATATATATATATATATATATATGTACATATACATATACATATATATATATATATATATATATATATATATATATATATATATATATATATATATGAGTGTGTAGCAATCAGACATTTGTCTGCTAATTATAATATTATTATAATATACAAACTGTAATATACAAAATGTTAGGACTGCTATTATATTTAGGTACACAAACAGTACTACGAAAGATAGCAGGACGTAGGTAGCGACAACTAAGTAGCACATTCCTCTTACGTGCTGATTAGAGTATTCGTTATCTTACAAATTACATAGCATTTACTGATACGGGCTTGAACTGGCGACACATCACAGAACTCAGGTGACAATCATTAAATGAATTTTGACCCAAGGCCGACTTATATTTTATATCTAGTAATTTACTATTTTTGTGACACTTAAAATAACAATTAGGCTAGAGTAACAACCAACATTTTTTTTGAGTTTCTTAATTAATATGGGTTAGTCTTTACATTTATATATATATATATATATATATATATATATATATATATATATATATATATATATATATATATATATATATATATATATATATATATATATAAATAAATATATATATATATATATATATATATATATATATATATATATATATATATATATATTAGTTTTAAGATTTCAAGGTAATTAATTTTTTTTCTCAAAAATCGTTTTACGTAGAAAGTTGAAATTTCACATAATGATAAAACATGTTAACCCGCATACATCTCAAAAATTGACATGGAAATATTAGAAGGAGAAAAATTTACTTGAAAACTTTTTTCTTTTTTCTCCTTAGTTTATAAAAAATTATGGTGAAAGTAAGCCTTTCTGTTAGATATTTAGATATAGATCAATACGTAAATGGTTATCGATTTCTCATTTTGATAACATTTCCATAAATGTTAACTTAATTAGTATGTTCTCTAATACAGGTAGATGTAAAATGAATAGCAAATGGATCATATACAAGTGGAATAAATAATAATCTTGCAATATTATTAAATTCCTCTATGCGTACAATGTATTGGAAAAGGTCTTTTAAAAATGGCATTTCTTTCCTCCATATTCAATGTAGGGTATATTTTTTGTTAAGATATTCCACATGTCACGGACGAGGATATCGGATAAATAAATATTTTATTTTCAAAAATAATGATTTCATCACCAAGAAAACGAAATTGAAATCCATGCTATTGTATTCCAATATTCAATTTCTAAACTGATCTTAATAATTTAAATATTTTATTGAATTCGACTTCTGTAGAAAACTTTTAAGACGACATTTATGTATTAAAATATTAGCAATCTATGTGCAAACAGAAACGTTAATAAATGGCGCGCAAAGGAACTTTGTGAGGTCAGGCAATTTCACAGTAATTGCTGGAGTATCGAGACGTTATTGTGACATTTAAATGGTATGTTTGAATATTATACTTACTTTTGCAGGTCGTGGATTCACTTAATATATAAATCAATCAACAAACACTCCTCACTTTTATTTTATTCAAGTTGACAACGGCCACGCGCAATATTTTATTTTCGTATTTCGCGTCGTTTGATGGCTTCTAGGCCTATTTCGATATCATACGACCGCTCGCGTGTGCGTTTTGCGGACGAATGGTCCGTGCTTGACGCCTACAGCAATCTGGTCGAATATAGTATCATACAAGCATTTACATTTCATCTATCCTTGTACGAAGTAGATTGCGTAATAATGTTTCTTGAACCGAGTTGAATGCGAGTTCTATATGTATACATTCAGAGTTAAATTATTTTTTCTCAAGGAAAAAATATTTCTTATCAATAAAAATTGTATTTGTTATGTCAATAATTATATTTTCGATTTATGGTCTGTGGTCTTACATATAAAAAAATGTTTAAGATTATTTTTATTAATAATTACTTAAATTTTTTTTACCAATTTCGCATTGCGCTATAAATATTTAAATAAATGATACCCTGTCGTGGAGCAATTATTTTCTTTTTGGGTTATACATAGACATAGACTGATAAACACAATACCCTCCTAGGCGTGCCGCAATCGAATAAAAATTAGTTCAATTTATTTCAAAAACGACTTTTTTTAACAGTTTCAATAGAAAATACTTTTTCACTTTCTTTTTGATAACAATTTCTGTGTTTTATCCAGTAGGACACGTTTTAACAGCCGAAAAGATAAGTAATTGAATTTCAATATAAACATCAGCAAAACGTTTAGGAACGTTCTGTCGAGTAGGACACATATTAAGGGTACAATTACTTTCTACGTCTGTATTATTAATAGTTAAATATTTGTTTTAAGTATATTCTTGATATGTTTAAAATATAATTGTGTGTATATTAAGCGAAGAAATAATAAATATAGAATATGTGCGAATAACGAATTAACCGTATGTATCTAGATAATCGTTGACAGCACTAAGGTCTTGTAGTACAGAACAATAATATTTCCATACCGTCACGCTATTAGGTATTAATAATACCATTATGCTATGGAACTACTCATAATATTCTGTGGCGTAGTTCTATCCGTATGAATTTCACAAAACGCTGCTGATTCCTTATATTATTGTAATGACTACAATAAAATAAATTTTAAAAAGCTTGTCGATAGTCTACAGTAATTGATTTTTATTGAGCTGGCGGTGAATATAAATACGAGTATCTGTAGTTAAGTCAGTCTTATGAGGAATAGCATACGTTTTCGCGTTATCTATAAAAATTTAGCTATTAATTGTTATAACTTATCGAAGCTCACGAATAATATTTTTCATTAGACCTTATCGTGTCGACCATAATACCTATCTAAGAAGGATAAGGTTGTTATGAACTTGAAATTGTTCTGAGGCGGAATAATGAAAGAGAAGTCATTAATTAAATTTTGCCATGTATTCAGGAAGTTTATGTCTTAAAAGTGATCTTGTATAAATGAGATATAATCAATTACTGTTTTTGTCCTTGGTATCGAATCAAAGTTTCTTAACGGTTGTTTGGGATGGGGACCTAACAGAGAAAAAGTGAAACGTCACGAACGCGCCGATGTATTGTTGCCATATAAGTGAACGAGATGGAGTAAACGACAGGCAAAATGCAATAGGCAGCGCGTAGCGTTGTCGCTGTATGCGTGTGCGCGTGCGAGCGTGTATGTGTGCGTACGTGCATGTGTGCGTGCTGCGTGCGGGAAAGCGTGCGAGCATGCGTGCGTCCGTGCGGGTGCATGCGTGCGTGCTTGCGTGCGTGCGTGCGTGTGCGCGCGCTCGCGTGCGCGTGTGGGCAGGCGGACGTACGTTCGTTCGTTCGCGCGTGCGTGCGTGAGACGTTGTTGTAGAAAAATATATTAAAAATTCTCTCACGTGGATAGTTATGTAGTATACTTAACCTGATTGTGTATTTTCGTTTTTTGTCAAGTCTTTTTCATAGACTTAGACGTATCTTTTTAATTTCTGTTATTTATTACAGTATTATACTAGATGAATTAATAATTAAAAATTTAATTGTATATGCGATGCTAAGAATCTTCGCTTCTGTCGGGTGTCCCATGACACCTCACGCCTTTTTTATCCCTACGATTATACCTGTGCTTAATAATACTCAGCTTTTCCTCCTTTGTCTCTTGAATCTTGAATTGGAGGATCCATGAAGTGTGTACATACCCTGGTGCTCTTCGAAGTTACACTCGATGAAGTAATTTATTTGAGTACACAGATTTTACAAAAATCCATGGACTCCCTCTTCTCCTCTATAAGCAAGCCTAATAGAGTGAGTATCCATAAACTGCAAGCAAGTTGGTAATTGAACTGTGCATATGTTTACATTGGTGGCTAAAGTTTAATTCGCTAATTACTGTTGAACTTAAGAGAGCAAAATTTCGATAATGAACTTTTTTAAAAGTTTTTAGGATGACACACGTGAAATATGGCATTAATTTATAATATAACAAATCCGTCAAGTGCAGTTGAACCTCGCACAATGAGTGTACCGTACCAAAGCGTTTAATTATAGATTTATTCAAATATCCTTTTTCAAATATTTAAACTAAGAATTTAAAATTCGAAGTTATTCCTGTGATCATTAAAAAAGTTTTATAAATGAAGAAACTTAAAAATGTAAATGGTCATAGCTTATATAATTAAAAATGAAGAAATCCGAAAAGTTAAAAAGATCGTAAAGTTAAGATCCTAACATACTTAAGGTTACAAGAATCTGGTCAGCAATGAAAAATTTTCCGGAATTGTGTTAAACATTTTCGGTCAAGTTAAGGTCGCTGATTACGAAAACAACATTAGTTTTTTTCTAGCAGTTTTAGTTTTTAATTTACACATAGATTCTGAACTCTTACAAAAATATTATTTTTTACACACCTTAAACACAATTTTAAACAATTACTGCGAATCAGGGCAAATTAAAAGTCAATTTGTCCTAATGACTTTCTTGAAAGAAAGTTCTGTTTTAGATACCAACGAAGATTCCAGCAGTAATTTGCCATCATGTGAATATTCCATCTTCCTTGGTATCATTCTTCTATTGTGCGAGTGTCCTGTTGAAACCGTTCACTCTGCTCTCCACTAAAAGAAATCTTCCTAAAAGATTTTTAGGAAGTCGATCCAAATAAGATTGTAAATAATCAGTTTTAATGATCTTAAATTAGACAACATGTGCTGTACTAATTGTAAATATTTGATTCTCAAGAAACTTTTGGATTACTAAAACGAAAGATTTCCAAGTTTTCTTTTCGAGATCGTTCATAGATTCGACAAAATTTAAATCTTTTGTCAGCTGTCTAATCTGTGTTCAATAGAAAATATTCGCTTTCAACTTTTCTGTGCTTAGCTCAGGAAATTTTTCCACAGGTAAAAAAAACATTCACCATCCTTGTTAAGTACCTTAACAAAATGTTTCATTATGCCGAGTTTAATATGAAGCTGTGACTCTCTCGACAAATTCTCTAATCTCCACACAAATTTAACGTAAAGTATTTTGACACCTATGGCGTATATACTCTATATTGCAAATACTCACTCCCAAGTAGTTAAAACATTCAGTTTTAATGAAGTTCGTGTCAATTTGAGATACTGCGTAAATGTATATTTACCACAAATAACACAAAATCTGTCTGGATCGTTTAAGCAACGTCTCTTCTTCGCAACTACTGTATTAATAATTACGAGCAGATCGACAGACGTAACAAGTAAGACAGACGTAACAAGTTGAATAAATATGTATCGACTCCCTAAATGCGGGTAGTTTAACATATCTCAGAAAATAAGAGTTGTTTCGCAAAAACTAGTGTGATTTATGAAATTAGCACACTATTTCCTTTATTCTTCGCCATACGGTTTATAACACATATATGTTGTTAATACTAATTATTTTATATGCTGTTAATATAATAACTTAATATTAGTTCTTTCCATTGTAAGTACACGCCAAGAACAGGACAAATCCTCTCTCAATATCTGCGTTGCTATGAGGCAGAGTTAGCGCTGCTTTGATTATTTTTTTCAAATTGGGAAACATTTTTTCCCAGTTTCAAAAGTGGTTTTAAAGATATTAGTCCAATACGATTAAATTCGTTGTTTTTCAGAGTCTTCGTTGCTGCGAAAGAAGACAACATTCATTGATTAATGCTGATTCTTCAAAGACAAAGAAAGAAAAATCTTTATGCGATGTTTCTGTTTTTAGAACACATCGTATTTTTTGCTAGTGAGTTGTCTATTGACATTTTAGATAACAAATGCTTACAAGCGGCGATATGATGTTTTCTCAACTTTGCCGAAAAATTTATTCTTTCACGTTCTTGGCTGGCTGCTAAATTTTCTAACCGAATCTTCCACAATTATATCTTCAACCGGTACGTAATATTTTTCGTTTCGAGCGTCAAGTTTTGTTATTGTAGTTTTGTAGAGAAACGATTCATAATCGTTTTTAAGAGTTTTTTTCACTTCTTCATGTACCGTATGCACCAATCTTTTCGATGAAATAATCCAGTAAGCTTTTGACACTTGAGGTACCAAATATTACTTCTGGTTTTGCAGATTTCTGGTATACAAAGTTATTAATATTTCGAAAATTGTGTGACGTTTCTGACTGTTTTTTGTATGTGTTTAGTAAAATACTCAGCTATTACAGGCCATTGTTCAAGAACTCTTTCAGCTACAGTCTCCAAGGTAAGCCACCGTAAAGCAACGTACTTTATGAAACAATGATTGGGTAGTTTCAACATATCTTGAATAATTTTATATTCCTCCCAGCAAGCAAGCCGGCCATCAAAAAGTTGTAAATTTGAAATATAAAGTCAGATACACTTTCAATTAACTCAACCAAGGCTTTAAGGAATGCATCGTTCACATTATATTGTTGCTGCCGCCGGATTTTTGTTTATTCACGATGGAGTTATCATTTGGAGAAGTTTCTGTACAGTTATGTCTCCAGAATGGAGACATAAGAATGGAGTTATGTCTCCAGACAGAAAACGTTGGCCAGGGGCTGTCCGCAAGGCTCCCTTCTTAGACTCATTCTATGGAGTGTTATGTTCGATGGTAAATCCGCGATATCCCTTTAGGGATACGGTACCATCGTGTATACTGATGACATTCGGCTGTCGGTCGGAGGAGTGAGCAGTAGAGATTCCCCTGCCAGGTCACATGTCTAGGGCATTATAACAAGTTCAGTTTTGCACCACAAAAGTTCGCGGCTATCCTCTTTAAGGGCGTGCTGACGAGGGAGACGCCTGTGGTGATGGCTGAAACTAGAATCGGCGTGCAGGACCAGGTAACATACCTGGATATGATCCCCGATATGCGACGGAGCTTTTTACCACAGGCGCGGTACGTCGGTAAGAGGTCTCGGGTATCCTTCCACGCCATGGCCCGGTTTACCGATATCGACTGGGAGCTGAATCACTCTACCCTCCAGCTGATGTATACGGTAATATGCCTATATATATATATATATATATATATATATATATATATATATATAGGCCTGTGCGGCATCAGTTTGAGCTCCGGGTACGTTGGGGTCCAGCAAATTAAACGGGTGGTGCTGAGATCACCACAGTGCGTTCCGCAGGCTAAAATCTATAGAACTTACTCAATGAATGAGAAGCCGGTTTGTCTCTTCTGCATGCCGATGTGTCGAAGGACACGCGGTAAATTTTATTCTTGTGCGAGGAACGAGTGTCGACACGGACTCGTTACACTTTCAATTTTTGGTGGCTGAATCACTTCTTGAAGAAAAGACATATTTTAGAGATCGTCTGTGCTCACTGGCGGTCTAGGAGGACTTTCCTGGATTCTAAAGGGAATAAACTAGATTATTTGTTACATAGTTTGTCACGAGCGGTTACATAAAAGCTGGCTTGTCAGTAATTATGATACTTCGCAAATTTTAACGGATTATCGCACTTCGTGCCAGTTTGTTTAGATTCGTCCTCAGATAAAGCCCGGCGTATTCCTGTGGTTTTGAAACGCAGAACATGAATCACATTTTATTCCGCTGTAGTGAGCACAACCAAGCGGGTAGAGTTTTGTTGGAGAGCATGCCTCTGAACATTATAGTAGAATTACATGGAGCCTTAGAAGGTGGTCACTATGATTTAGTTGAGAATGAACAGTTGTTTCAGTCATTTAGTGTCTTCACCACACGCGTTCTCGAAAAAATGGAGATATTAAATGACTCATTAAAAAGGGACAGTCATGAATTTAAGTTGAGTGGAAACACTCGATTCGTTGATACGGGTCACTATTACGAGACCTCCGAAAGTGCTATCTTCTGGGGATGTTACTCCCCAGGGGGGGCTCTAAGACAACCTAGGTGGAAGGTGGTTATAGTACGTATGGTGCATATTTCTATTTCACCTAGTTTCTACCTAACAATATTAAATAAAAATTCACTAATCTTGTAACTTATTTGTTTCCGTATTCGTAAACCGAGTATCAAAAGCCTTTTTTCCGGAAAGCTAGGCATTGTCCATAGATTCATTGAGTTTAGAAAAAAATATTCTCCGCCTTTATTTTGCCAATTAAAAAAGTTTCTAAGTATGTCATTACTATCACATCTTTTATTAGAGGCCATGTTTGATGGCTACCTAGAGTTCTTTTTTTGATACAATATTACATGTTTCGTCAAAACACTAGGAGAAATAAAAGTCTTTGTAATTTTTCATTATTTTTTATTTAAAATATGGAACTAATGCATCGCAAATTAAATATCGTACCTTTGTTGTAGACATGGAGTCATCTGACGGCATTGAATCTGGGAACATTGCCATGAATAGTTATTTTAAAGGACTGCAGAAATCAGATGCCGAATTCTTAATGGCCCATAAAAGTTCTACACTTGTAACCCCAACTTTAATATTATATATTTTTTTTACTTTGGCTTTCGTTATATCGTGATGTACTAGGTTGGACTTGAATGCATTGGATTTCTTGGAGCGTGCACTTGTCATATGGAATTTTTACATTGTTCTCTATGTTTTTGAGACATATGCTGCTCAATAATATCAAAGCTACAATCAACGGAAATTTTTTGAAACACACACAGCAAAAAAATCACTTTCTCTTTCTTTTCCCCCTATTTAGACACAATATATCTATTTTTATCTTTTTTATTAAACCAGTCCTGGTTGAATTTACATTCCCCCATATTATAAACAATATCTTGAAGTTCTATAGATCTATTACGCTCATTCTGGCTTTTGGGAAGTTGCACGAGCGGGTGATGGCGGCGCGCTAACTGAAGCATCTCTCTTACTCAGAGTTCGTTCTGGAGTGCCTGTATTCGCTGCTTTGTCCTGGTTAGAAACATGCCCAGAGAAATACGTACTCGGTATTTTCTTCGAGAAGTCCGACGTATTTAATGACGCTTAAAGGTCAGCCACCTTGATCTCGCTTAAATCTTGGGGAATGTCAGAGGACCCTCATCGAATTTTATGAGATTATCTTAACGACTGCGAGGTCGATTTGCAGAATGAAAGAAGTTAGGTAAGTTAGGAAAACTCCGAACAGGGGCTGCTCAGAAGGCTCGGTCCTCAATCTCGATCTGTGCTGTTCAGCCTAGGAGACCAGCTTAGAAGTCAAGCCTAGCAGTCTAGCCTTGCAGCCCAGCCTAGCAGCGCAGCCCAGCACAGCTCAGCCTTGCAGGCCAACTTATAAGATGAGCATCCAAACCTAGCAATCCAGCCTAGAAAGTTTATCTAGCAGCCCATCTAAGCAGGTCAGCCTAGCAGCCTAGCCTAGCCACCCAGCCCACCAGCCTAACCTAGCCGCCCAGCTTAGTAGCACCAGCCTAGAAACCAAATCCAGAGTAGCCGGTTAGCTAATACCCCGTTTACCAGGTCAGCCCAGCAGCCCAAGCTAGCAGCCAAACTATCAGCCTAGCCTAGCAGCCCATCTATGCCACTCAGTATAGCAGGTCAGCCTAGCAGTCTATTAGCCTAGTCTAATAGATAAGCCTAGCTGCAGCTCAGCAGTCAAACCTAGTAGCAAACCTATCAGGTTAATCTAGAAGCCCATTCCAGCTGCTCAGCGTAGTAGTCAGCCTTGAGCCTAGGAAGTAAGCCTTGCTGCCCAACTTAGCAGCCCAATCTAACAGCCCAGGTGAGCAACTCAGTTTAGTACCCAGTCTAGAAGTTCAGCCTAGTAACCCAACCTAACAATCCAGCCTAGTAGCTCAGCTTAGTATCTGAGCCCAGTAAGACGTCATAGCGGCCTAGCCTGGCAGTCTAGCCTAGCAGGTTGCCCTAGCAATCCAACCTAGTAGTCCAGACTAGCGAGTCATCCTAGTAGCTTAGCCTATCAGCCCAGCTAAGCAGACCAGCTTAGCAAAGCAGCCCAAGAGCCAGAGCTTGCACCCTAACAGCTCAGAATAGCAGGTCAACCTAACAGCCCACGCCGAACAGCCCAGTCCAGCAAATCAGCCTATCACTCCAGCCTAACAGGCTAGCGTAGCAGCTCAGCCTAGCAGCCCAATTTTGCACTGCAGCCTAGCAAGTAGGACATCCTGGCTGGACAACCCTGTAGGACATCCTGGCTGCTCCAGCTAGTAGCCCAGCCTGGCAGGTCAGCCTAGTCACCCAGCTTAGCAGGTGAGTCTAGTTGCCCAGCTTAGCAACCCTATCTAGCAGCCTAACGTTCAAGCCCAGCCTAGCAGGTCTGCTTATCAGTTAAGCCTAGCTGTTCAGCTGAACAATCTATTTCTTCAGCCTAGTAACTTAGCCTAGTGAGTCGGCCTAGCAGACCAGCCTAGTAGGTGAGCCTTGCAGCCCAGCTTAGTAGCCTAACCTAGGTACCCAGTCTAACAACCCAAACTGGCAGCCAACACACATAGGATAGTTTAGCAGCCCATCCCAGCAGGTTACCCCAACTGCCTAGCCTAGTAGCTAGCCTAGCAGTCTGCCAAGTTGCTGCCAGCACAGGAGCCCAAGGTAACAGGTCAGCCTAGCAGCCCAACCTAAAGATATCATAGTAGTCCCGCCTAGCAGTCCATCTTAGTAGTCCCAGTCTAGCGACCCAGCCTACCAACCTTGCCTAACAGCTCAGCCTTACAGCCAGCTCGACCTAGCCGTCCAATCTAACAGGTCAATCTAGCAGCCCAATCTTTTATTCCAGCCGAGCAGTCCAGCCAAGCTGCTCAGCCTAACTACCCAGGCTAGTGTTCAATCTTCCAGCCCAGCGTAGTAGACCTAACCTAGCCTGATCTCGCATCATCTCGCCTCGCCTTGGCTCAATTTGTCTCGTCTCGTTAGGCCTCATCCGGTCTCGTTTTGCCTGGATTGGCCTGGCCTGACTTGGCCTGGTTTGACCTCATTTGATCTGACCTGACCTCACATAACCTAACATAACCTAACCTAACCTAAGATTTAAATATTTTAGACAGTTTAGTGTACATGACGCAACATAAGCTAACATAACTTAACCTAGCGTCCAAACATTCAGTGTAGTGTAATTCTTTGCTGTTACGTCATGGGCCTAGCGCCTCCACTTTATTAAAAAACTAAATATTTTAGAACTAAATACCTTGTTACTTGTCCTTAAAATGTTTTTTCTATTTCTAGGTTTGACGTATTAATATATTGTTATATGCGTCATTTTTAGTATAATTCTTAGAAACAGTTTTCTTTGAGTTGCGTATATATCCTATATCATCTAATGATTTCTCTGGAAACTTCGATAAAATGATATACAATTCGCGGAGTGCACTTATATGCACATTATCTTACTAGTAAAACGAGACTATTATAATTTCGCAACTCCATAGTTTCCATAGTTTTATACTTATGCGTATTTATGAAATTTTGCAAGTGACGCGTTTTATGAAGTTATCAATTAATAATCACTTAGCATCGTAAGCAAAATACCCAGCGTATTCAGTAGTGCAAGTTTTTGAAGTGGAATTTTGTTGTGGCTCACATTGTCCAAAATTTCTTGATTGGAAAATGTTCGCGAGTTTGTGTCACGCGTGACGCGCTTGGGGTATACTCAGTGGTGAGCCTACTATGGTCGAACAGTTCAACTTTGGGCCGAACAGTTTACTTGACGCTAGGCCGAGCGCGACCGAACGAGAGGAGCTGAGTTAGTAAGAATATTTTTATTTCGTCACTGGCCAGTAAGTCATTGGTGCAGCAGTAAAGGTACGGAAGGTTCGGAAAACAACCGCTCATTGGGTACAGAAGTTGCCCCGATAGGCAAATATATCCTCGCCAGTTTATCCAGCCCAGGCAATAAACCTTTCATGTCATTCTACATTTATATAGCATCCACTTTTATAGGAGTTACAGGGGAACACAGAAACTTTTAAAATTCTGATTCTGCTTTTGGTTTCTCAGGTGCAGTTTTATTTTTCACATTATTATACGTTAATTTTTTGTGGTAATTCCATATGCCACATTCGAGTTACTGTTTTCTCTCTCTCTCTCTCTACAGATTCGTCAGAAAACTCAGTTAATAAAACCGCCGCTAGCATATCATTATGTAATTATTTATGTAATTGATGACCTTACCTTTAGCAACCGTATCTTTGAAATGTATCAGCTTAACTCGTGGATCTAGAGCGGTTGCAATAGCCAAAGGTGAGCACTGTTCCAGTTTATCGAAGCGTTTCAACAACTCCTTTTCAATTTCTGCTTTTAATGAAACTACACTCTCAAATGTTGGTGTTACTTTTCTAACATGCCCTGTAGACAGCTTACAATTGGAAAACCTTACTTACTGTGACATAGTCCTGTGCAGAAATTCTTTTAATCAAACTTTCAAAGGGTTGTAAAAGTTGTATTATTTCGTGAACGTTCGTCGACGTTATCATTGGTGGGGCATCGGAGCCGCATAATAATATTGCTCCGATCGTTGTAACTAATGCCATGAAACGTTCCAATATATAATACCTTGAATTCCAATGAGTGCGAACGTCAAATATCAGCTTCTTTGTCTGGCCTTCCATGTTTCCAGCCTCCCTTTGCTTTTTCCGCAACTCATCACTGTCATTGACAGTACGTTTTATGAATTTTACAATTTTGCGCGCTTTGTTTATGATCAATGATGCGGTTTTAGCTTTATCCAACGAGTTTGTTACAACCAAATTCACCGTGTGGGCGAAGCACGGTATTATTCTTTTTCACCAAACATCTCTCTAGTTACTTTCATAACTGTACTGTCATTGTCAGTCACTACGGCAGTAACTTTATCGATACTAATACCCCATTCGTTAAAAATATCTTTAAGTTTTTTTTTGTATATAATCTGCTGTACGTTTTTCAAATAAATCGAAGAGTCCCAAAGTTTCACTCATAAGCTTAAATATTTCAATGGATGGTGACTTCAACAAAAAACTTATTTTGCATCGTCTCTGTTATAAGTAATGCAATAATGTTCTGCTAACTTTAAGTAATTTTTAAACAAACCTGCCATAGCTTCGTATTTTTCATCTACCCGTTTTTTAAATGTTTCTCAGGATGGAAATTATACAAGGGCACCAATTCTCTCATTAGCTGTATAAATCCATTTCCTTCCATAACTGAAAATTTTAGAAATTTTAGAATATTTTCGAAGCAATAATAAACATGGCGGTTGATGAGTGTTGAACGATTGAGAGAAAGAGCGAGATGCTAGATATAAGAACGTACGCGTGTGACTGAGAATTCGAGCGGCGAATACAATAGATGGCGCTAGACTTGACAAGACATCGTTCATAAAATATCGTTCATAAAGAGCGATGCATCGTTGATGTTTGGGGTTTCAACATCGATGTTTCTGAACGATACATCGATGTTTTAAAACATCGATGTATCGTTTTCATCGCTAGGTATACTTGAGCTACACAGCTGTCTATTTACTTACTTTCAAGCCATTTTTTTCTTGTCAATCGCCACATGCGCTAGTGGAAATAAAATGATTTAGTTGTACCCAGTAATATGATTTCGACTTGTATATTGTTATAATAAAACAAAATAACTTTAAAATACAACTGTTTATTTGTCGTAATAGAAAAGTGGAAAAGGACTATCGACTGTTTATATTATAACACTTTTATTTGGTTTCACGGTTGAGCGCGAAATCAATCAATTGTTGCACTTTCGGAATAGTGTTTAGTGTATACTGGAGAACATTGGTAATTGTTTTTAATACAAGTATTGTAATGTTAAATTTTAGTATATTAGCTACCAGAAATGACTGTTTTCATTATCTTGTCAGTTGATAATTGTCATTCATGCGTATCAGTGTTAGAAGGATGAAATGATATATGATATTTCGTCTCGATCACGATGACTGTGAATGAGACGAAACATGTTGCCCGTTTTTTATAACATCCTCTAATCAAACCTTAAATAATTTTCGCGTTCAATCAATTAGAGCAGAGTTTTTACTTGTAATATTAACAATAGTTGATAATAAAAGTGGTGACTAAAATAATATGATCTATGCGTCTTCTCCGTTGCCTTTTTAATAAAAATGTTTATGTCTTATAACGTATAAACACTAATTTTCTCACCTAACACTAATTTTCCCAGCTTACTTCCATGACATCACATTTCTTAGCATTGATGTGATCCAAGTATATTTCTGTTGCAGAGTTTTAGAATATTTTCATATCATGTAGGTAATTGTGAGGATATCTAAATATTGATCTAATCTAATATAGGTTACTGTGAGTGACGCCGGGAAGAATAAAAGGTACATCAAGATAATAAATATTACATCAAATCCATGACTCGGTCGATCCACTAATATTCTGTACGACTGGGAATGCGATCTCAATTTTTTAAAGGACGTGAACCTATTTCACACAGATGAAATTTATCAAAATCCTGGACAAAATTTAAAATGGTAAAAACTGTTTAGATAACAGCGCCAAATTATTGATAAATATAGTAAATATTGAGCTTAAATATATGTTTCTTTGTCAAAATACAATACCAGTAATAATTAAAAATTAAATTGAATGTTATACAATGCATACCTAAAAAATAATTCAAATTTTAAGGTCTTTCATTAAAGGTGCTTCGACCGGTGATAAAGTACCTATATTTGTATTCCTTATTTTTTTTTAATTTGTTGTCAAGTCAGGTTTAATCTTTTAAAGTTAAAACTCTTGAAAATTTTCGAGCGACAAATTTGCTGTAAACATGTATCTTTATTATGCAACTTTTGAAAATCCTGGAGAAACATTTTGTGGGGGCAAAGTTTCTTCAATCAGGCACAAACGTAATCTCCTATAAACGTGATCTGATAAATTCTGCTATGAAACCTCCACAAGAACTTATATTATATTGCCTAAGTTATTGTTTCATAGTCTGGAAAATATATTTGCTATTGATTATAATTTGCTTCCTGGATAGAAGCAATAACTATATTGCACTGATTTTTGTTAGTGCGGCTTTCAAAAATAAAGAGCAATCTTATTCTGGAGTAAAATATTTTAGATAAGAATTGTCAGTAAAAAATTAAACTTTATTAATATTGAAAGTGATCGTATCTAATTTAGTTAGTTTAATAACTAACGTGACGGTATCAAATAACTTTATATCAATAAAGTGTTTCTTTATTTTACCGTTATTATATTGTAAATAATTTAGTACGTAAGTACTTACATATTTAGATGAACAACTTCTATTCGAAAAAATGAGCTAAGTAAAAAAAATACAAAATACATGGCAGTTCCAAATATTAATTTTTTGTCTTAATAGAACCAAAAATGCCGATAAGTCGAGTTTATATCTGATTCTACGAAACAGATTCTAAAGGATAATGTGTTTTTTCCTCTTGGTCGAGTTCACTGATTCATTCTCTTTGAGATCTAGATAAGTTTTTTAGATTGCGGAATTTTCTTAGTACACGCTTTGGCTAGGACATTGCTTAAATTTACCTATGCAAGATAATAAAATTGTATAGAAAAAGCCATGAAATGACTATTTTAGGAACAAAACACGGTGTAATGAATTTTTTACAGCGAAGAATAAAGATAAAGTGAAAAACGAAACCATAAAAAACATTACTATGTAACACCCAATCACGATAAAATAAATGTTTAGAAAGGAAACTCCAAAAAACGTGTCATAATTCTGTAAGTAAAGTCTGCCACAATTCGATAATTTTTTTCTGCATGTTTTACGTAGATATTTTTGAATTTATTTTTTGTTTCAATTGTTTCTTTAACATGTTTTATGTAGATATTTTTTAATTTATTTTTTGTTTCAATTGTTTCTTTAACATGTTTCACGTAGATATTTTTGAATTTATTTTTTGTTTCAATTGTTTCTTTAACATGTTTTACGTAGATATTTTTGAATTTATTTTTTGTTTCAATTATTTCTTTAACACTCTTCATGATTGAAACACCATTCATTTAAATGTTTGTTTTTATTTAACATTTTTGAAGAGGTTTTTCAAAAACCCAAATAAAAAGGTGTTTTTGTGCATTCGATCCGCTATTTTCTCGTATGACTTAACTGACATGGTATTGTTTAGGACGAATACGCATGATGAGATTCATTTAAATAATTTCAGTATAAAAAATATTAAATCGCAAACATCGGCTATTGCTGAACACAATCAACTATTAACGATTCAAAACTAGGATTAGCGTTCTAGTAAATTGAAAGTGTCGTCTCAAAAAAAATAATACATAACGAGACTAACAATTCCTAAAATTCAATATTATGAATAGCACGAGAAAACAATAAACAAAAGGTAAAGAATATCATTAACATTACCGTATCCGTATCAGCCAAAAAACTTTAAAGAAACTTCACAAAAAGAAGTGAAGTTCCATCAAAAACTTTACAGTAAATAGGGTCAAGTTTCACCCTAAAAATGTAGCTGTAAAAATAGCGAGACAAAAGCAACTAGTCCGTGCAGAATACAAAACCGAATCTCATATCAATTAGGGCATTATTAACACTAAGTCCTGGATTTTGCTCTACAGTTATAGTGCATATCACAAATTAAGGGTATTGTGATGTAGACTCCATTAGTAAGCTCAAAGTTAGTCTAAACCATGGTTAAATTTAAAAATCACTTTTCTAGCTTTTTTATTTTCATTAGGATACCATTTAACATTACCAATCCTGCAAATAGACTTACGCTGCTGTAAACATCGGAATACCCAGTAACCACATAAATATTACAAAGCCCGCTAAAGGCACTTCACGAGAAAGGCAGGTGTCCCACAGGACTTCCGGTATTATCATCAAATCCGCCACATAGTATACGATTCTTATATACTTCAATCGTGTCATACAGGTGTAAATCTGAAGATCTTTCTAATGCATACATAGAATAAAAATAGCAAACAATAAACATGACTCATCGGCTGACATGTGCATTACCCTATGGACTAACTGTTGACCGATCCTCATCTAGGCCTAAAACTTGTTTTTTTTGCTCAATAAAACACTGCATAATATTTATCAAATTACGTTTATACCATAAAAATTAACCAATTGCTCAAGAATAAAATTCCGTTTAATGAAAAAAAATTTTCAAGTATTTGAAACACTTGAAAAATTATATTTTCGTTTCTAATCAAACTATGGAATTCTAAGCTAGGCGATGCTTTCCAATACAGGAAATTGCGTGAGCAAACTGTAAACTTTACTGAACGTTATTTCTTTCGGGAAAAAACCTAGGTTACTCTCAAGTCACATCTAAAGATCTTTCAAAGCTAAAGCATTTAATATTTAAAATAAAATCACTGTTGCAATTATAAACTAACTTATAGTCCATTCAAATTGAAGATGGAATGTTTGTAAACAATCACTCTTGACAGTTCAGGTATTGCAAACCTTTTTCTTACATTCACGTTAGTAATTTAATGTGGATTTATTTGTGATTAAAAAATATTTTTTTATTAGTGTACACATTTACACTGTATACATACGTAACTTATATTATATAGGTTATATTTTATATTTAAGAGAAATTCAGATAAGTAAGATGCGTTTCGAATAATTTATAAATATTACTGTTACATAACAAATATATAATAATACCAACAAAATTCCTCTCATACTTAATCCATGCTTGAGACTGGCAGTCTTAAAGACTGGCGTATTTAAAAAGTTGTTGGTAGCCAAATCTCTACTAGTAATTCACCCTTGGCAAACCTTCATCATCTATCTGTCTATCTAATAAATAATATTCTATCATACTAACAAATAATACTTTATTTTCTAAGTATATAGTAGTTTAACGAAATGTTAGTTAGAACACAGAAAATGAAATTATTACAAAATAAAACAAGTATTACTTAATTTTCAAGAAATGACTAAAACAACTTTTAAAAACATAAAATAAACTAATGTGTAATAAACCAAATACGTTAACATTCTAAGAAAAAAATACAACAATTACATCACAAAGAACTCAAAATATATATTATAAATACACAAAGTACACTAATATTTCACATTACTATATAGAAATACACTAATATTTCATAGCAAAATTACACTATAGTGTTACAATCAAATCATAATGAACTTAATACACAAAATACATATTTATATTTAAAAAAAAAACCACAAATACTTTATTATTTCACAGAAAACAATTCACCACAGTGCACATGAACATGAATTCCACGTTTTAAGTTCATTGTGATGAACATGAATCATCACAATGAACTTAAAACGTGAAATCACTAAAATATTTAATATAAATACACTACATACATCATAACAATTACAGATTATCATCACAGAAATATCAGATTGTGCACTTTTTCTATTGCGTTTCTGGTATGTGAATTTCAATTTCTTTAAAATATTGTAGAACGTCGTCCTTTTGAAATTAGGTAAGGTCTCATCGTTGTTCACCTCCATAAGAACCTAGTCGATCGTAGGTAGTTCATTTTTAAAATAAAAAGTATGGACTTTACGTGTAATCACGCTCAGCTCTAGATCATCCAATTTTTCAAATTTTGTCAATCTTGGCGGGTGTGGCAAAGGCGAGCGGATGCATCCTTGTTCTATATTCCCGAACTGTATTGTACACTGTGCTTAGACCAACACCGGTAATTTCAGCCATTTGCTTTGCTACGTATTTTTTGTAAATGTGTTTTTCCTTGGGCGTAATCTTTTCTACGTATTTGTATACGTTTATTAAAGTGTTTTTTTCTTTCGATCTTAAAGCATTCTTCTTAGAGCGTTTCTTCATGGGCGATGAAAATGTTAGAATCCCGCCGCTAATACCTGGTACATACGCCATTTTATTTACACAATAAAAATACACTTTAACAATAACACATATTATTATATAACAAACCGAACTTAACGCTATGAAACAAACAATAATATAATAAACTTAATGTAATACAAAGTAATGAAAACAATTTACAAAACGCCAAAAAATCAGCGAGCAATAATTGCAAACGTCAAAGTCGTTCAAAATTCCAATGGGAAAATACATAGATAATGGAAAATACGTTCACTAGTGCGGACTGGAACACCGATGCTTCGCCGTCATGTTGTTCTCTTTGCTAGCGGTGCGCGCCAAAAGTTGGCATACATGCGAATACACAGTGAACAAAAAAATATAATTGATCTCCTGAATCTATAAGCAATTTGACATAAGAATTGCGATAAAATAAATAATGAGTATTGCAAATAATTATACTAGTTGTGCGCTCGGATTAATTCAAATTTATTTAGTTCTATGTACATTTCTATATGGCTTCTTCAATACCATTATGAAGTTTTGTGTTTGTGGAACACATAAGACTGACGGATGATTATACGGATCCGCATTGGTTGTCCTCAAAGCAAAATAATAATTTAGTTTTACTAAGCATACATATAATAAAAGTTAATGACATAATGTGCAGTAAACATTGTCATAACGCTTTGACTTGTAGTGTAATCCTATATATACCGTTCCGACGTAGTTTTTATCGATAATAAAAAAAATTGAACATAACATATATCTGTCTCGCTCGAACAGTGCATACAGATCGTATTGTGTCACTAGTGCATATATATTCAAATTGCACTTAATCAATTACAGCTAATTGTTAGCGGATGGCTAACAATTGGGCGAAAAAATAAAATTAATTATTTTTTAAAAAATAAAATCAATTTGTGAATTGTCCCGCAAAATTCCTAAGCAAAAACCAGGTATCTTTATTTGATATGAAGCAGGTATCTTTATCTGATAAACTGAGGATTTTATAAAATTCCAACGAAAGTACGGTTTTAAAATAGTAATTCACATGAAATGGCCAATTGAAAAATTTCACCGTTTTTACTCTAAATGTCGTAGCTAAATCTAGTGAGCGGCTGCTACCCGAACATGTACTTTGCCGTATACGTTGTGGTATTGAAAATAAGTAAAAAGCATTTTTATCTTCAAAATTTAAATTTACTTCAGATTTTTTAGTTTATTGATATTTGATGTTGTAGTGTTAATATTTATAAAATTTATTATGCTTTTACTATTTTTTCGTTGAATACAATAACCCATTGATAACATAACTTCAAATCGAATAACAAATTCATAAATGGCGCTATAAATTTAGATTCCAGATTATACTTTCCAGATTATGCTTACATGATAATAATAAAAATGACAGAGTTATTGAAGAGATTTCAATGATACTTGAGGATCCTACGTCTGAACGGGTTCAAGAAGAACTTCCGCCAACAGTGCCTTTAACATTAAGATCTAATGAGGATGCTCACAAAAGGATACGCCTTCAAAGTACCTGACTGATATGTACCCAGTTGTAGAACTGCTTTATAGCGTCCGGAAACATGTGCAAGCAAGTAGCAAAGGTACTCGCATCCCAAGATTACATTAGGGAAAAAGAAGAGAAAGTAAAAATAAAAAGATTATGAAGAAAAATCTTAATATTGAAAAGCAAAAAATGAAAAATTATATTCAAGTTCTGAGGAAGAAACGATAGAATTAGCCGGTGAAAATTGCGGTCCCGAAAATAATATATATGATACGTGGAATACGGTGAAAATTACTACGAAACTGAAAATTTAAAAGATTAGCTGCTATGAATTGTTTATAAATTATGGCCGCATATAAATTGCACTCCATTCAACAATTATTGTAATTCTTGTGGCAAAAAAATGAAGAAACAAGAAACGGAAAAGAAAAACTTGTACGAGAAAAAAGCAAAAAGTAACGGAAAAGGCAAAGGGAGAGGAAAAATGAGTCGGAAATTAAATGGCCATCTTATCCTTAAATGGGCGGCCAATTTCTAACAGATTTTAACATTAAAGCTTTTAAAAAAAACATTATCCTAAATTGCATATATAATTTGTAGACTACATTGAAAAATAGTTTAGTACCAACATTTATTTGAAAAAAAAAATAACATGTCACAATGTTTGTTTAATTATCTATACGCCAAATATACCATAACTATATCTGCGTATAAGGTAATCAAATCTAGAAATATAGCAGCGTAAGCTGACATATTATAGCTATCTCACTCTAACGCCTTATAAAATTAGTGAATAGCATATATGGTCTAGATTTTTTTAGCGTCGAGATTTTGATTATTTTCACAAATTGTTTGAAACGAAAAAAAAAGTGGAGGGTTGCCAATTTTTCCGTGTCAAATTTTAGAATTCGTATCAGATAATGTATTATACTTCTTGTATTTATAACATTTTTTATAGTGAGACTTTCTGAAGTTAATATTTTGATTATGTATATATTTTAATAATACTCCGGGAATAATGCAATGAATTTTATAAATAGTTGTCAGCTGATCGAATATTATATTTGTGCCAACCATATTTTAACTGTCAAATTCGATTGTTTACAAACATTCCATCTTCAATTTGAATGGACTATAGGTAACAAAACGATCTTGTACATAAAGATATTGTGCGCCTTCTAGTATATGACTAATAGTACAAAACCAAACCATAGCGAATTAAAAATATGAACAAAACCATGTAGTGAATCTATAACCCTGAACAGATAAATGCATAGTTTATTTAATATTTTTTAGAACCACTGTTATTAAATTACATATATTGAACCGTAATATGACACTTGATATTTTATATTAACACAAACTTTATCTTTTTTCCAGCCAACAATTTCTCATTTCGTCTTCCGTTAATTGGTATCTTAAACACTATCTATGTATGAATGAATAAACAATGAAATTGATGAATTTGATATTAAACATAATTTGAAATTTGGTTTACCTGATAATCAGTAATCCATTTGCTAAAAGCCACACTTTCAAAATTCTCTGGAGCTGATTTATAGGACTGTCGAAATAGCTGATGAAAATAAATTATTTACAGATTATTTTTTGTATTTTATGTATTTAATTTAGTTTATAACATAAAAATCATGTTGTGACATCATTCTTTTAATCTTAAAATTTTATCGAATAGCAATTAGTATTGAAAACTTTAATTATTTTAGTAGTTATTAATATGTTAATATAATGTTTATTGTAGTGATGGGACTAAGAACGTAAGGACATTATGGGCTGGGCATAAAATGGGAGGGGTAGTCTAGCTTAACATATAATTCGTCTCACTTTTACTTTGAAATATGATGCTGCATAAAGGTGAAGTTCTGCTAGTATATTAAATTCAGTACAGAACTAAAGAAAATGAAAAAAAACAACTGATACATGAATCTGCTCGCAGCATTTTCCATACATACACATCTATCTACTCGACTTTGGAACTGAATATTTTATTTTTATACGATGGAATGTTATTTTCATCATAGCATGCATTTTATACTTATTCCTTATATAACCTAAGCAGAGAATTTAGCTTTGTTGAGATGCTTTAGTTCCTACTGATGATTGGAAATCCCCTTGCTGTGCGAGTTGGTGTACGAGTATAATCAGTTATTACTGTAAGTGAAGGTATTTTTATTTTAAGTAAAGTAATTTTAAACGGTTGGTAGTTTAGAAATAAAAAGAAATACACATAATAAGAATTTACATTCATACCTAAAAATGTATTTAAGGATAAACATAAAAAAAAATGTTTAACGTTTCATTATGTAAATTAGATACATTTTAATTTCTTTTGATTTCTGAATGATAATTTATTTTAATCAAATCCATAGAAGGGAATATTTATGGACATAGAACACATGTTTTGTAATATTTAAGTTTCAAATTATTTGGTAATGAAGAATAACCTATTACTATAAAACCGTGTAGCTAAACAAATTTTAAATTTATTTTAAATTTTAAAACTGTAATTGTCCCCATCACTTTACCTCCATATTTGTACGCGAGTGAAATGTTATTCCACCTAAACGAATGTTTTATGATCCAATTTGAAATTGTCAATGTGAAACATTTGTATATTCATTCTACATCGTTAAGCTTATTCCTAATCTAAGCTCATTTTGTAACAACTCGTTCAAACAACTGTTTTTAGTGTTACACATATACCGAAGTACACACACGCACACACACACAAATGTGTGTGTGTGTGTGTGTGTGTATGTGTGTGTGTGTGTGTGTGTATATAAATAGAAGGCACCACTGCCTATCTACTAAGTTTGGTCTGCACCCAGTTCATACAAATTAGATAATTGGAACTTAACCAATAACATTAGCTTCACTAGTCTGCGATTAATTAAACCATGAAGCTCACACAACATTCTGTTGCCGTTTGTTTATCATAGATAGTTTACTGAACTTTCGTTGATTGCGTAAACACTTCGGTGAATATTGACAAAGTACGTATTGAACGCAAATATTCAAAAAAAGAGACTCGTAGGTTATTATAATTTATCGTCTTAAATTAGTTTGGTGAGAGTATCTAGAAATGCAGCTGTGTCCGTATCAGCCGGCAGGCATTGCCCGAATGCCTCCATTAGTAGCGGCTCTTTGGAGACTGATTGGAGGTAATCGTCAAGTGAGACACGTCCATCGTGATCCACGTCGAGTTTGCGCAGTACCATTTCCACCAAGTCGCGCACACCCTCGTCAGGGTCTTCGTCACCGGGTTGTTTGAGAAGGCAGTTTCTGGAAAAGTAGGTTGATTGTTTTAAATGTAATGTTTAATTTAATTCAATAATATCATATTATTTTGGTTGAAAAAGAAACATATGAGTATGGGACCGAGAAAGTGTTAGGATAAATATCGACATCCATTATCTAAGTAGAAGGATTAATATTTGTTGTGATATTAAACACTTTTATTTTTCTATCAAATAAAAAAAACATTTTATCATAAAAACATCTTTTGAAGAATTCTTTATGCGTATCGAAAATTATCAAATAGGCATTATGTGTCAATTTTTTTAAATGCTCGTTATCTGTTAGGATAACTTTAATTAAACTTAAACACGTTAGTTTAATTAAACTTTAACTCGGCGTAAATGATAACCATAAAGTTTTTGTGTAAATAAGTTTCAATAATAGTTTTTAATTTTGCTAGCTTCAATATTTTTCCATGCTTAATCATTTATCGAATGACTAAATTGTTATCTAAGTGATCTCATAAGCTTAACACATTTCAAGATTTTTTTAACAAGTAACTGATGTGGTTTGCATAAACGTTGCGTTAGGTAAAACAAATTCTTATCCCAACACATAATGTTCATACTTATATTTAATAATAGTATTTTGCAGTAAATAGACCATTGATCTATTCTGTAAATATATTTCATGGGTCTTTTTTCTGTTTTTTTTAATTCACACTTTATACATGTGTTTCATTAAACTTTACATAGTCTGATACAGGATTCCACAAACAACTTGAAAATATCGTTAGATAACTTCCAAAAGCTTAACGACACAATCGTATCAACAGTTAATGATGAACAATTAAGAGAAGTAGTTAAAAATATAGTCTCGGAGATTGGAACGATAGAGATGGAAATAATGAGTAACAAGATAAAAATTAGCCTTGTACTGACTGTGGACCACAAACTTTTAGTGGTAGTAATGTATCCAAGATTAAAGAGGTGATTGCGATCAATAAACAAACCGTTAAAACGTTCGAGCTAGAAGGATTCAACAGACTTTAGAGTAAGCTGCTCTTAGAGAGTAACCATTTTCACGACAGATATGAATGACTTATTTAACGTCGTAGAAAGAATCCGAAAGTATAAAGTCAAACGTCCCAAAGCAAAATAGAAATCATTGAATGTTATCAAAAAAATAAAACGAATATTTAGATACTATCTGCTACGATGTTGACAGTCATGCACAAAACTTGCATACAAGGAATTTATTTCTAAAAGTGAAAAATATTATAAGGAAGTCCTAAAACTTGAGCCATTGAGGATGATAAGGGAAATTTGTTCACAGAAAGTGATCAGGTTGTCGAGAGATGGCGGTCTTTCTGCGAGAGCCTCTATACGAACAATAAGAAACTACGTAACCTCTCCACGCAGATATTCCAATTCCAGCATCTGAGGTGAGTGGAACTCTACAAAAAGTAAAGATAATCAAATTGCCCGAAAAAGAAAAAAAATCGCCTAAACGATAAAACAACTAGAGAAAACGGTATTTAGAATATCATCGGACTTGTGTAACCAATTATAGCGAATAGGCAGGCGGATCAGTGATTGGAAGGAGCCACTTCTTGTCCACTTCAGAAAAAGGGATCAACAAGGATTTGTGGAAATTATCTTACAGTGGCGCTTATATCTCCCGATGTACATAATAGACGGTTGCAATCATACCTGAAATGGCAAGTATAAGTGAACAAATTGGTATGGAAAAGGCAGTGTCATACGAGACAGAAGTCAGTGTCATACGAGACAAGAAGAAGGCAGTGTCATACAGAGAGAGAAAAGAACTGAAAGTTTAATACACCAATGTTGATGTACTTTATTGACTATTCATAGGCATTTGACTGCGTACGGTATAACTGCATGTGGAACATTCTTCGCAAAATAGGTATTGTCTCACAGCTAACAGCGCTGATCACTAACCTGTATAAAGATCGTAAATCAATGTCAAGGTTAAGTGATGTATTTTATCACTTCTTCTATTTAATATCTACAGATAATTCATGATAAGGTTCTAGGAGTATTGGAAGGTGGCGTCTCAATAGGATCGGCAACTGCAGACCGACATGTATGGATATTTACAATATATGCAGTCCAAATATTATAAATAATTATTAAATTACTTTTCTTTTCGGTGCAAGCTAAGCCGCGGATCAAAGTTAATTTTATACGAGTTATTAAAAATATATCTTCGAAGTCGTCTTTCGTTTTACCTATTTATCCAGATATACCCTTTATTACAATGTACATGATACGTATTGCTGAATGTAATTATACTTAAATGTGTCAAAAACATTTTTCACCTTTTAATTTCATTCCGTTTTGCCAGAAATCACCCGTTAGATATTACAACTATAAATTAGTCTATAAAATATTACAAACTTGAGCAAAGTAAACATCTCATCCTTGGTAATATATCCATCTCCGTTCAAATCGTAAACGGCGAAACAGTGCCTCGCACGCTCTTGCACCGTGCCGCGCAGCAGCACACTGAGCGCGCGCACCCACGGTTCGAAGCGCAATGCGCCCTCTCCGGCGCGCTCGCACGCCGCGTACGTCCGCTCGCCTAGCAGAGGCTCCGTCACTAGCGCGAGCATGTTGTGCAGAACGTCGCGGAACACGTCTGCGTCAATACCCTGTGGGTCGGAAGCGTATTTTCTAAAGTAATATTCACTCGGACTGGAGTTTGAATATATTCTCTTTATTAATCAGTTTCCCCTTTATGTGGTCCAGTCGTAGATATCACCCCGCCGCTTGAGTTGTCTAAGGACCCCTTCATGGACTCGTAATACACCTACTCATACAAAATTGGGACCTATCCAAAAGTGTTTTGTAACTGTCGCCTAACGCTTCTACCCGACAAGTTTACAGATTATTCCTACACAGTGAGCCATTTAAGATATTTGTTTCAAGGACGCACTTTATAAAACTCTCTAAATTACTTAAAGATCAGTCCACTCTCAACCGAGTCACGGTTATTGAGGATATCACGTCCTAAAGAATCGCATGAATCAATTTTACTTCATTAATGCATGTTATCTATCAGTACTGTTCTTTAATTTGACAATAAAACAATTTTGATTGAGGTAAAAGCAAAATAGAAATAGAAAAATATTTATTCAATAAAAATAAGTGCCAATTTCTTCTACATTTTGTAGGCCTGGCGTCGTTTCAAATGCTCTTCACCTCGCGGTTAGAAAAAATTGGAGATGTCATTTACACTGTCGATATGATTTTTGCTAAATAAACGTTCTATTTAAAATATTTTATTTCGTGATGTCTTTTACTTTAAGTTTGGTATTTAATGCACTTAAAGTAATAGTTAAGATGAGATTGTCCGAGATGAAAAGTAGCTTATAACAATTGCCGGCCCACTAACTATCTTTGTTCATGAAACCACTTCAATCGCAAAGGTGCTCCGGTCCGACGTGACAGTAGGACGAACAAACACACTTTCGCATCTATAATAATTTCGCATTAGTTAAGGTAATTAGTTAGGATAAAAAGTAGCCTGTGCCATTTACCGTCAGCCAACTACCTCTCTTCAAAAAATCACATTCGCAGGTGTTGCGTTGTGACGTGAACAAAGGACAAACAAAAACACTTTCTAGTTTTTAATGTAAGTTGAAATTATAATATTAGTTAGGATAAGATTTCTCCAGATAAAAGTAGTCTAAATCATTTCTCGGCCCACCCACTATCTCTGTGCAAAAAAATACTTCGATCCTTTGCTCCGCCCTGATGTGGAAAAAGACAAGCAAACACTTTTTACATTTATAATATTAATTAAGATGAGATTTCCGAAGATAAAAGCCTTTAGCCTTTGACATTTTCCGGTCCATCAGCTAACTTTGTACATAAAAACACTTTGATCCTTTGCTCCGACCCGACGTGAAAGATGGATGAAAGAGCAGACTTTCGTATTTATAATATTAGTTAGAATGAGATTTCTCGGGACAAGTACAATGTGAATTTCTCTCAATTTCTCGGAAAAGTAAGATGTGGAATTTCTCTACTTGCCAATTACCTCTGTTTAAAAAATGATGTCGATTCGTTGTAACATGAAACAAGGACAAACAAACGCACTTTCGCATTGTTAATATTTGCTGGGATAATTTAATATTAGTTAGGATAAGATTTACCGGGTTGAGAAAATAGTTCATGTCATTTCCGGCCTTCCAACCATCTCTGTGCAAAAATCAATCCGATCCATTGCTTTTTTGTAACGTAAGACAGCGCAAACAAAAATATAATTTTGAATTTTTAATATAAGTTGGGATTGTAATATTAGTTAGGATAAGATTGTCCGAATTAGAACGAAGTCTATATTATTTCCTGGCCCGCGAACTATTTTTGTGCAAAAAATTACAACGACCCGTAGCTCTGTTGGGACGTGAAAAACGAACAAATAAACTTTTACATTTATAAAATCGTCTAGGATTATATTAGTTATTCCCGGGGTAAAAGTAGCTTATGTTATTTCCCGGCTCGTCAACTACTTCTATGAAGAACATCATGTCAATGGTTTGTCCATTTGCGGCGTTAAAGAAATCACGTCCATTCGAAGAACAAAGAAATACACTTTCTCTTTTTTAATATTTGTTGGGATTGTAAAAATTACGTCGATCCGTTTCGATACAAAAGAAGGATAAATAAATACGCTTTCATATTTACAATTGAATTGGGATTGTAATATTAGTTAGGACGATATTTTCCAAGTTGGACAGTAACAAACATTTTCTCTGTGCAAAAAATTTCGTCGATCCGTAGCCCCGTTACAACTGGAAAGAACGACAAATAAACGCACTTTCACTTTGTAAAATTAGTTAGGATTCTAATATTAGTTAGAATGAGATTTCTTGGCACAAAAATATAATTTCCCGGCAAGCCTTATCTTTGTATAAAAATCACGTCGATTATCTCAAAAATCCTATGTCGGTTATATGCTGCGATGTGAAAGAAGCACTAACAAACACAATTTCTGATTTAAATGATTATAAATTGGGCTTTAAATTAAGGAATAAACTGAGTGATTATGTTACTCCTTTATATTACGTATGTAACGATTCAAAAAATCCGTTGCAATGTTACTTCCTTATTCACTTTCGAGTATTGTATCAGTTTCATATCAGAAATTCATGATAAACGTATCCTATGTTATTTCCGGGCTCTCCAGCTATTTTTGGTAAAAAAAATAGCTGGAGAGACAGTCCGTCCGTCCGTCCGTCCGTCCGTCCGTCCGTCCGTCCGTCCGTCCGTAGCAGTACGAAATCTCAACAACATCACCTCCGCGTAAGTTTTTCTTAATTCAAAGTCAGAATCGTGTAAATCTTGAAAAATTTGAATTTTATATGGATGGAACTTGAGCTTTTTTCGCATTATTACCTGTAAAGTTGATTTCGGAATTCCCAATATCGATGAACGTATACGCAGTGATAAACGGGGATTTTCAACGACAGAAACTATAACACGCTCGACATTTTCATCCGTGGCTACCAATGGTGTAGGTCCTGACCTGGGCCTATTTAATGTTGATCCTGTAGCTCTGAACCTTGATACCCATGACTGAATGAGGTTGATCGATGATCCATCACGTAATCGACGAATATTGTAACGATTATTAAATCGACGGCGTGCTACAGACAGCGACGGCAAACGCGCGGTGCTATCCACTCCACTGTTCCGTGGCTACTAAAACATCCGCACCGCTTGCGCTTCTAACGACACCCCCCGCGCCCCTCTTATGTGTTGCGTTCAGAAACTATGTTTGTTCAAACTTTGAAATCTGCCACTGGAAATCCTATATAAATAAATATGTATGAACTAGTGATGCACTGATTATAATTTGATTATATACTTAATATCAGGCTTATAAAAATTATCTTCACTTTTTATTTGTTTTGATAAATATAAACTAACGATAATATAAAACTAACCACTTCACTAATTATAAATAATATACATTATCATTTTTTATTTTAACAACAACTAATACGACTAGAGTGAAATAAATTATGTGTATCTGATGTTAGTCGTTTCATGTCCGGAGTTGCTGGATAATGTGAAGAAAGTAACATTAATTTTTATTACATGTCAAATATAATCATCACTTACTGATGACTATTTAAGAATTGTTTACGGTTACAAGAGGGTATACTTCCGGAAGTAGCTTCTACCAGAGTTAGCGTTTCGAAAAAAGTCAACCAAAACCCTGAGGAGTTCCAAGCTTGTTAAGAAGATACATGCACTCAACGAGATTATTGAATTGCCGAGGTACAAATTCAGAAGATTGCGGAAACCTTATACAGTATGGTAAATCAAAACGTATAAAAAATTCTAAAGTAAAACAAATGTTGAGACTTATTTTGCCAAAAGACTTACACTCGATTTGATCATCAATCAAGAAATTATTTTAGAAAAAAAAACCACAGTGGTGTGTGGTTCAAAAATGACAAAGATTTGCATGAATTTGGATTACAAACCCCCAAAAGGTGTAGAAATTTGGTTACCACTTTACAATTACTATCAGTTAGATGTGTATTTCGTTGGGGTTATAATTATCCAGTTAAAATAAGAATAAACGAATTTATATTAATCATGATTTACGGCCAGGAATAGATATCTATTTCACGACTTTTTTATATGTATCATTTCAAACAAAAGAGTTATGGAATAGATATCTGTTCCACAAAAAGTACTCAGAAAAAAAATCAAATAAACCAAACCCGGCCATAAATCAAATAAACGATTTATATATGCCTTGAGCAAACTATTTTGTAATATATCAGATGATAATAAGTTTTGGTTAGTTTGCTATTTGATGAAATTAGTATCGGTTAACGGCTGGGGCAGATGATAAATTAGATATGTTTAAGGTAGTTATAGAAATGTTTTTATCAGACGCCAAAAAATCAAGGATTGTCAAAAATATCAAACATTGAGTTAAATATAAAATAATGTTAAGATTCTCTTTTTTTATGATTCGCTCCTTTTACTAAAATCTCTTAGAAATAATTTAAATAGATATAATTTATTATATAAAGGTGATATTGTAAAATGATCCTTGTTAAAGAGGTAGCGCTAGATATTGATGACCCCTAAGTTAAAATTATTTCCAAATGTCAGCCATCATTAGCCAACATAGCAACTTATAATTATGTAAGTTACTATTTTTTATAAATCTGTGAAGGTAAAGTATGCAGCATAAATTTAGCATGAGATTAGCAATTGCTTAAAGTTTCAATATGTGAAATGCTAAAGTTTGGAAATTATTATTTGTAAATATAAAATTAAAGCAGTTTTAGAAACTCCATTTATATCTATTTCAATACAAAATATTGTGATAGAACCAACATTTTTTTTATGAATGCTGGTGGGAACAAGTTTAACTAATAAAATATATACTGTAATAATTGTAAGAATACCAACTTGAATTGAAAGCCTTACCAAAATTTGGAAATCAATTTCTTCTACTGAGGCACGCCAAGAAATATACACCAGATAATATGAAATAAAATTTATATATACATATATATATATATATATATATATATATATATATATATATATATATTGTACCTATGTATTTTTTTTATTTTCAGTTCTGCAGTAGGGGTCATCCATAAACTATTAAGGACCCAGCGCTGCAAGCTTCCAGATTATAATCTAACTGAACAGCTTAAAGTCAGACAAACCTTGAAGCAAACATGCTTTTCAAGTCACTTGAGAATCTAAATATATTTTTGAAGTAATTACATTTTAGAATACTATAATTGTAAAGTATCAAATATATATTTTGTAAAATTTTAGTTATTTCAAAGTTCTACTAAAAATTTATGAAAATGAAAATATTTTTTAATATATTTTAGGCTTGTTGAAAAAATATCGATATATCAATATATCGATATTTTGAATACGATATATCGATATTTTGTAACGATATATCGAAATATCGATATAAAATTTCCAATATCGAAATTGTATCAAAAACGATATTTTTTTTGTTTTTGGTCGACTCGATTTGCTACTTTTTAATAAGTTGGTTTTTAAGTTGGCAATCCTGTCTAGGTCAATGACACGCGTGTTAGTCCAGTCATTCAAATTATCCGTCCGTTATCCGTATTATAACCCCAACGCACGCGTATTACTGCATTTGAGTTGATTGTAGTTCTCAGTTCTCAATCTAACTAATTCAATTAATAATCAATTCACGTATGTAAACAAAATAATTTGAGCATTCCAGTCATGTCAAGTGTTGTATGGAACTTTTTCAAAAAAATAGACAGACAAAACGTTGCATGTAATCTGTGTGGAAAAACATAAGACATAAAAAACATAAAAAATAAGCATCACCATGCGTATTTGCAACTTAAAAATAAAAACGCAAAGTCTAGTGAAGTAAATGATATTACACCAAGAGCTTCAGAACCTAAACGAATGACAACAAGAACCAGTTCACCCGTTTCGCCTACTAATTTAACTATTACGATTAGTAATGAACCTGCTGAGATAGAAAATCACTTCATGGAATTGTCTGAATCTGCGATTTACGATGATACTGGTGTAAGTATTTTATTTGTACAAGACCAAACGTAGCTTTAGAGCCAAGACCAAACGTAGCTTTATAATCTAAATATCACTCGTTGATCGTTCATAACTAATAACCAGTCAACTAATGATGTGTAATTACTAAAAGTATCGATATCGATAAATTTAGATTTTAGTGTTTTCACTTAAACTTAATACTATTTATGTCGCCAAGTGTAATAAAATATGTAAAAAATGTTCAATGAATTTTTTCAGACTGAATCCTTCAAAGATGGCCAGAGTAAAGACTTATGGAAACAAACTACACTCATAGATATGTTTGAAAGAAGTTCAAGCTATGAAGGTATTTTTTATTTATATCAGATTACTGTATTGTTTATATTTTAGTTCTACGAGTATCTTCTAATTTTATTATTTTTCTCAATTTAGCCGGGTGTGAAAAAAACTAGCCAAATAAATCAAGCTTTGGTCTACATGATTTGCAAAGACAACATGCCTCTATCTTGCGTAGAAAAATCTAGATTGAAAAGATTTATGACTGTCATTTGTCCACGCTAAAAGGTTCCATCTCGAACTACTGTAAGCAAACTATAATATTAAATTGTTATCTTATCCTTTTGTTATTTTATCCTTTTTATTTTTAAATGTTATTTTATTATTCATTCCTCATTACAGATAACCGGCTTAATGGAACAACGATATGCCACTACCAAAGCCATTTTAAAACAAAAATTAGGTGAGATAAATAATATTACTTTAACAAGTGATATATTAACTCTTACCAACTCGACTAATATTGGTCTTCTTTCCTGTAGGCACACACAGCTGATTATAAAGTATGTCCAGTGGCAGATTTCAAAGTTTGAACAAACAGTTTCTGAACGCAACACATAAGAGGGGCGCGGGGGGCGTCGTTAGAAGCGCAAGCGGTGCGAATGTTTAGTAGCCATGGAACAGTGGAGTGGAGAGCACCGCGCTTTTGCCGTCGAGGCGTAAATTTCGAGTGGATTTTCGGTGTCTGTAGCACGCCGTCGATTTAATAATCATTACAGTATTCGTCTATTACGTGATGGACCATCGATCAACCTGATTCAGTCATGGGTAGCAAGGTTCAGAGCTATAGGATCAACATTAAATAGGCCCAGCCCAGGACATACACCATTGCCACGGATGAAAATGTTGAGCGTGTTATGGTTTCTGTCGTTGAAAATCCCCGTTTATCACTGCGTACACGTTCATCGATATTGGGAATTCCGAAATCAACTTTACAGGTAATAATGCGAAAAAAGCTCAAGTTCCATCCATATAAAATTCAAATTTTTCAAGATTTACACGATTCTGACTTTGAATTAAGAAAAACTAACGCGGAGGTGATGTTGTTGAGATTTCGTACTGCTACCCGGATGGGCAACATATTCTTTAGTGACGAAGCACACTTTCACATTGGAGGATATGTGAATAAGCAGAACTTTTGTTACTGAGATGTCCACAACCCAAGACAAATGCATCAAGAGCTTTTACATAAGCCTAAAGTAACAGTCTGGTGTGCCATGTCTGCATCTGCAATCATAGGGCCTTATTTCTTTGAAAATCAACGTGGCCAAACTGTGAATTCGGAGAGATATGCCCAGATGTTAAATGACTTTTTCAAAGTAGAACTACAGAATAGTCCATCCTTCAACTAAAATACATGGTTCCAGCAGGACGGGCCACAGCTCACACTGCTAATGTATCCATGAATGCAGTGTGGCAGTTATTTCCAGAAAAAAACATATCCCCAAACGGTACCGTACCGTGGCCACCTAGGTCACCCGATTTAAGCCCATGTGACTTTTTCTTATGGGGATACTTAAAATCCGTTGTTTACAAAACAAATCCGAGCACTGTGACACAACTTAAAGAAAATATTCGAGCCGAAGTCAGTAGGATACCCCAGTCGCTCTGCAAACGCGTTTTTGAAAACATGCGTGCTAGACTCGAAGAGTGTGTCAGACTCGATGGTCGCCATTTGTAAAACGTGGTTTTTAAAAAATGAAATCCGCATTTGTTGTTATAAAGTTAAAATAAACCTACTTTTTATTAGAGGTGTAGTTTTTTTACAATTTTTCAAACATTGAAATCTGCCACACAACCTGTATAAAAGAATGCTTTGAAAATATTACCGAAGAGTTTACAATAGTAAAGGATTGCATTTTATCAATTACCACTGATGGTGCTAACATGGTTGCTGCAGTGCAGCAATATTTGGGAGATGGACAAAGATTTCCGTGCATGGCGCATTTGCTGAATTTAATAGTGGATGGGGCAACAAGAGATAATGCACCAGTTCTACAAATTGCCAATCGTGTCAAAGCCATCGTAACATATTTTAAACAATCTGTCAACGCAATGGACGATTTACGAGCCGAGCAAGAGGGAAAAAAGAAAGAGGGAGAAGTGTTAACACTTATACAATCAGTAAGCACAAGGTGGAATTCTTGTCTTGATATGTTGGAAAGATTTAATACATTATCAGCTATTGTGGCTAAAATTTTGGCAACCAGGTGGAACGCACCTGATATGATAACTTCTTCAGAGTTAAGTGTCATACGAGATCTGATAATATTGCTTACCCTATTTAAGCAAGCTACTGAGGAAATTAGCGGCGATCAGTACGTGACTTCTAGTTTAGCGATTCCCATTGCAAACTTACTTCAGAAAGGACTTGAACAAATGAAACCTTTTTGGTGTAGCTGTTTCTGAAGAGTTTGCTAAACTTAGTTATTGCCAAACTAGAACCACTAGGGCGACGTTTACATCTTGCTAAAGCAACAATTTTAGACCTTCGCTTTAAGCGTATTCATTTTAATTCCGCACTAGCTGTTTCCACAGCAATAAGCACATTGTCAAAAGAAATACGTTTAGAACATAGACGTAGAGGAAAATTTTCACCTGAACTCCTACCACCACTACCACAATTCCAAACTCAGAAAATTCTTCGCCATCGTTGTGGTCCGGACATGAAAAAATTATGATAGATATTGCTGCAGCTTCAGTAAATTCCAGTTTATTTACAACCAGTGGTGGTATGCCTAGCGAACTAAAGCAATATCTAGATCAGCCTGTAATACCCAGAAAAGAGAATCCAACAAAATTCTGGTTTGATTGTCGCCATTTTACCCCAGTCCTTTCCGACATAGCTCTAAAGTATTTGATATCGCCTGCGTCCTCGGTTTCCTCAGAGAGAATAGCATCTGCTGTAAACCTCGCAGTACCCAATAACAGAAGTCGGCTTACAGCCGAGCACATAAATCAAAGAGTTTTTCTTATGTCTGTATCAGATAAATATTGGCTTGATTAATAAATAATTAATATTTTTTATCGTTGTTATTGATTAGTATTTATCTAGTAATGTAAGATAATTGAAGAAGATTAGGCCAAATAATTTTTTTTTCATATCATACCGATATATCGATATTTTTTCCTCGATATATCGAGGTCGATATTGATATTTTTTTAAATATCGATACATCGATATTTTTTTTACTTCCGACATCCCTAATATATTTTAACAGACTTTTTAAAGATAATGCATTTGAATTTAATGTTGTGTCATAATGACATCTCTGGGTTATAATTCTTCCTAAATAGCGCCATCTACCTTAGCGATGGTAATAACGATCGAAGCGCCAACTGGTGAGTCGGCTTCCTATTGTCCATACAAAATTACGACAACTTTTTTAGTGTGGGTTAGTATGCGGAGTTTCCATTTTGTATTCTATTTTCTGTCGTTATGACGTCATGGTGTTTGGTATAATTGTGACATGACATTTTACGTAGATTAGACGTAACAAATCAATCGTACCATTGCATATATTTTAAGTCATTATTTTTGGTACACTTAACATAACAAATCAGTCATATTATTATACAAATTATAAGTCATTATTTTACGTCCACTTGACTTAACAAAATCAATAATACTATTATATAAATTAAAAGCCATTATTTTACGTAGATTTGGCATAACAAATTAAGCATACTATTATACTGATGAGATCTATATAAATCCTGAAGCACAATTGTTTAATATAATGACATGGTAAATTTGATCTCAGTAAACAAAGCCATGAAATACTATTTCCATATCAGTTATCTTATACGACACGCAAATAATTCATAGTTCGAGTTGTAAAAAGTCTAGTGGCGCCATCTTGCATCTCAAGTCATAACTATATAAGGACAAGCAAAAGAACAAGCCCTCTGGGAAATGCATAGTCCATACCGGCCTTCTGGGTAAAACTTTTAGCTTGAATTTCTTTCTTAAAACCCATTTGCACTGCACTCGCTTGCATTATCTGGAGCGTCAACAATTTCTCATACTTTATTGGCTTCGAATGACTGCAGTCTCTTTGTCATCGCTTGCAACCCTGTTGTTTCTCAAGACCATAGATAGTCTCTACATATATCATTCCATTTTCTCCTATGGACGAAATACTTATGTTTACAAATCCGTATCTTGAAGGTTTTTTCCTCTCTTTTCTCTTTTTCTTTATAAACGGTTTGCGATACGTCTGATATATCTCGCGATGGTGACCCCTCTCTTCATTTGGTATATTCCTGGCTTCTTCCTGTATTTTTTATTTTACCCTGCTACATAATTGCTAAATCGCGATCCAAATATTCTGACTCACTTCAACTTGATTGATTAAGAGAACTTTTATATTATCTGTATTGCTAGTCGACCTGTTAAATTGTCCTCACTGTAAGCAATATTCCGTTTATTACCTTTTTACATATTTAACATTAATTTAATAGTTAAGACGTATCATCAAAATCTAATAATAATAAATACTCCTACTGCAACGCGTTCTCCCAAATTCTATTTATCGTATTTTGGGATCGAAGTACATACACAACTTTCCGTCCGCACGTAGACAAAGCGATAGCTGAATATGCCAATCTCACACAATGCGTTCAGCGTGAGTGCACTCGTTACATACCTGAGTAATGTCCGCAATATTTTAGTTTTATGATGACCCTAAATATCAAATGTTTATAGTTTTTTTTAGTATTTTTGCCGAAAATTATTGTAAAACAATGAGCAATGAGCGATGTAGATCAAGATAGTCAAAAGCATTTGCTTTCTAGTTTATATTCATAGCTCTATTCGTAGGTTATTGATTCTGATTTATCAGCCTATTTACGCTGTTTTGAAAGTTTATCGGCTAACATAAAGACATACATATGTTTAGAACCATCAATTTTATTGTGAAAGATTGATAGCTATATCTAAATGATATAACAATTACAAAATATAATAGGCAGACAAGTAAATAAATGAATCTTAATTCAAAATGCCATTTTTTATTATTTTAGTATGGAATTATAAATACTAATAGAAAAATTATCAATGGATAAAAATGATCCTAAGAAACGTAGATTTTGTTTTTTGGTGAATATCAGACAAACACAATGAAATTTCAAGGATTCCTTACAGCAACTACAAAACTATAAAAATAAAAAATTGGGTTTCAGTTATTATTTCAGTTTAAGAATATTTTGAAAGAGTCTAAGAATAGTGATTTCATATGACTTTAGTCACGTTTCACTACGTTCTTAAACGTAATAGCGATGGTAACAAAATTAATTATTTCGAATATTTATAAAAAAAACTAATTCTTCACGAGAAAAGAATGATTGCGTTTTGAAGTGAGAAGAGGGTATCCTTTGGCTCTATTGATAATTATTCAAAATTATCAAATCCCAATTCAATACATTTAAATTTAATGATAATCTCAATGGATGTTGTGTATCAAATTCCAGTCAGAAAAATAACACCCTTAATCAAATCTGGAAGACAACGAAAATAAGAGCTGAATAACAAACAGGGTGTGAACTATTTAATATAAAATTTTATAAAACTATACAACTGTTACTTAAGTCACTTAATATTTGAAAACGTTTAATGTGACTACATATTAATTTGAAATCACATTAAATTCTACATAATTATCAAATGAATAAATCAAACACGAAACATTTTGGAAATGAGTCGCCAAATATAGCACTATTTACTGTATTTTCAAATATTCATGCTTATTGCTTCAAACTTAAAAAAAAAATTTTAAAATTGAATCGATAAAATTGTAATTATGCCGTCATTTTCATGGCGTTATTTTTTAATATTGAAATGTTTTCCCAACTGCGGAAAATGATGTATTATTAAGATTTTATAAGCATGTATGATTTGAAAATTTACTCCACGGTATAAATGATGGGTAGAACATGAATTGTTGGAACGATTATCACAAAAAAACCTGCAAACAAGTTGATATTACAAATAAAGCAGTAGCATTATTTAAACCTGTTTAATCTTTTACTTACCAGGTGCACCTGAAGATTAAAAGCTCGTATTCCAATTCACTCGTTCTAAATTTTACGTTAAGCAATTTTTTTTAAATCTAATTTTATGGTTCAAGAAAGTTATTGGGGTAGAGGCTGTAATTACCAACATGAAGTCTTTTTATACCGACCTCGACTTTTGGCGCTGGTTTAGCGATGGCGGCCGCACTTCCAACACTAACTCCCCGTGCAGGCTGCGAGAGCGCCACCAACTTCCGATACACGATGTGCAAATTTTCCAGTTCCGTTCTACAAAAAATTATTGCTTTTAAATTAATTTTCTACTCTGTATACAAAAATAAAAATTGTTATAATCGTACCTAAAAAATTAATATTGACAAAAAGCTATTTTAGTTTATAAACTGGCAAATTCTTGAAAACCATCCTTACTAGAGGTATTGGTATTTTTCATCTGAACCGCCAAAATTCAAGTAATATCGTAAAAATATTTTTTTGTCGCAGTATAGGGCAATATTTGTAGTGTCTGGTCTATGACACTCTATACAAAATCATATAAGGTAAAGTCCAAGTAAAAAGAAATATTGGCAGAAGAAGTAAGAAGATAGAAACCATATAGAAATAACATTTAACTTTCTGCTGTTTCAAGAGTAGTTCAAAATTTTAAAGGTTTTCTTTTTAATGGGGATAGAAATAATAATTTCGAAACGGGTTTCATTATCATCTCATCTCTCATTATTCCAGCAATCGGTTAGGTAAATAATTTTTTAATTAAATTTTATTTGATCGATAAGATATGTGAAATGGGGTTTCAGTTGTTGGGGTTTCAGTTTTCAGGTTGATTTCTTTTTACAAAGCTTTAAGCTGGTTAAATTACGTAATGATGAGTTCATTAAAGAACGTTGAATGAACACACGCATATGTATTCATGTAAAAGTATATTTTATTTAAGTTTTTTCTCCAGTTTGCCAACTGTCTCGGCACATTGTAAACGTACTCCGAACGAAATGTACCTGATTAAATCCAATGCAAACAATAAATCAATCCAAATTAAATTCATTAAATCGTTCATTTAAATGGATATATTAAAACTATTAAATATGACGATTAAGCTTCTACACAATAAATATTTGATGCTACATATTCTATGTAATATTTAATCAGTAGTGACACTAGAAAAGTATTATGACAGAGTATCATTGTGTGATCACAAGGCATACGGCCTTTGACGATGCGGCGCACCACGGGGACCCGGATTCGATTCTCAACCGTTCGTCGAATGGGGTTGGACTGATGTTATGGTTGGCTGTAAGAGATTGCTCTCATAGCAATAAATCCGCCATATGTATCAATTAGACTCATTAAAGTGGATAGATATTATTAAAACATAAATATAAAGGATAGTTAATTATCATAATTATAAAAAAACTGAAAATCAAAATGTTTAGTATTAATCGGGAATTCGATGATAACTAAATACAGTTTAAGAACAACTTGTCTAAGATTAGGTAAACATTATCTTATGTTATTAGGTTTGATACACAATTTATAACAACAACCCAACAAAAATCTATATGAAATGGCCAATTTCCTTCTATATACAAATATGATCTTCCGTACATATTCAACTACAATTATAAAATAAAATTGAAATATTAAGAAATTTGCTAAGCCCCAGTTATTCAAAGGTTCAAATAATAGGTCAATACCTTATTGTATTATTGTGTTATGTCCTTTGAATTATTATAATTTTATTTACGTAAATTTAGAGAAACCTTATAGAAATTTTACTTGAACTTATGTATAAATTTTAATTTCGATAAAAATATATTTCGAATTATAAATATCGAGGATATATAAAGATATTTATTTCCACCTGCATATGTATCTTAAAATATTCATACTTCAGTAGAGTCAACTTTTTGGCCAGGTGATAGAGTAGTGAAATGCTGTGTGAAATAAGAGTTACATTTGAATATTGAGCTTCTATACTTTAGATATTTTGTCTTCAATATTTTGAACAATATTTTTTCAATAGTAGTTCAAGAATTGTAAAAGGAAGAAGTCTTAACAAAACAATGAGTTTCAATACAGATGAATGTAGTCAAAGTAAATCGTGGATCATTGGCAAGAAAAAGGAAATAATTATTTAAAATAGTGCCGTAAAAGAAACGTAAAGTTCTAAAAAAACTTCCTAAGGAAATCGGAGTCAAGTTTTGATGCAAATGTTGCCGTTGTTTGTACCTATGGCTTCATAACAAGAATTATTTTTTCTTTGCGTGTTTACCACTTTACTTGTGCCCTCTCACAATAGATTACTTGAAAAAAAAAACAAAAACGAAAATAAAACAAAATTTGGTAGCAAAATCTAGGATTAATGCGTCGTGGATCATTCGCATACTTTATTCTTTTGAATCCCACAAAAAAATATAACAAAACGGTATTTTAGCGCGTGGTTTACGTTAGCTATTAACGATGAAGTAATATATACAAATAAATATATTAAATTATTTTAATCATTAATAGAATAAATTTTATTGATAGAATTTCAATATAAACGTAGAAAGAAAGTACAAAGATGTTTCCTACATGAATACTCTTTTATAGGCAGCAACAGTGTAAAAGATATAATTTTGGAGATTCTAAATTATTACCGGAGGGAATTTAGTGACAAATTTAAGAGATCAAAATTAACGAGCCGGAAGTCCAGTATATCTCACCTCGAAAAGTGTGTCTTCCTCAGTAATAAGTCGACGAGGCGCGGTGGCAGCTTATGTGCGGGCGGCATGTAGCGGCGGCGGGCAGCGGCCGACTGGGCGGCGCGTCGCCCGCGCGCCAGGAACGTACTCACAGAGCGCAGCAACAACGCGCCCGCTCGCACGCTCAGACCGCCGCCGGCCGGTTTCGACTCTGTCTCCCTGTCGTGTTTGTTTGTTTACTTTATACAGGTACAATTACAAAAATATTATAATAATACACAAACGAATATTAAAAAATAAAAAGGGTCAAGGGAGAATTAAGTGATTTGTGATATGTATTTATTTAATTATATCGCTCCTCGGTTGTGAATTCTCTCGCATCGACTAAACGGTTTAGCCATTGGTTTGCGACAATGTGATTAGGGTATCCGTTCTATAATTACGTAATTATGTAATTACAGACTGATTTTGAACTTTTATAAATCCTAACTAAAAGGTAATATTTATTTAGTAATCAGAGCTTCGTAATATAAATTTTGTTTCAAACATGACTTACCTCAATCGAACGGAGAGTTAAATTCGCCCAAATATTACATGCTCGACTTCGATTGCTTTAAAATACTTTCACGCATTTTTGGGTTAGTATTCGTGATTGAAAATAAATTGATGATTGCATTGCAACATAGCACTTATATAATATTTCACTTATTACCTGTACAAACTTTAAAGAACTGTGCACCCAGTTCTTAACTGTTTGTACGGAAACCATCAATTAGTAGGAGTACGATTTTCTTTTTTTATTTTGTACAGTTTTTTGCCGAGCACGCTAGCTTTTCGCTTTTTATCGTCGTTTCTTATTTGCTCTTATGGTAATTTTATTTAGAATTTTATGTCAAAAACAATTCTGTGCTTTATGTACAGCGTCCATAATTTTACCTCGTTTCTATTTAAATTTCTAACTTTACCCTAGTATTTAATTGTTTATTAACGTAACAACAATTGCATTAGAACCAAATTCAATATGAGTTTTAATAAAAACAAATTTTGCTTTTTATGTATAATAATATAAGCGGCAACTAATGTTGCTAAAACAAAGGTCTAAAAAAACTATCAAATTTTAGAAATAGTGTGTTTCTCGTTATTTTTGCAGCGCTTAAATTTCCATTTATCATTTATAAATAAAACAATGAACTCCACAAAATTTCAATCAGTTCCCGGCGTATTCCGTATTTTGGGAAAATGTAAAAAGGTTTGTCTTGGAAAGCGCGCAGTATAATAATTGAATTAGTGGAGATAGTACTCGATACAAACAAAAACTGACTGGTAAATACTCTTAACGCAGATATTAGCAAAATAATTAGATTAGCGTCAATACAAGATTACCAAATCATTGAAATATCTTGCGACATTCCTTTGAAAAGCGTGTAACCTGTCAGAGATCGTCTCAATAATTTGGAACCCAAACGAGATCAAGCACAGTCTAATGATTAAGTAGTCAAAAAGTTTTTTCGGTAGTTCTACATAAATTATATGGTTATATCATTTTTTTATTTTTTTGCGGATTTCCTCTTGAGTACACTAGGTTTCTCTTCTTTACAATTTAAAAAGGATGTTTCAATTATGAAAGGTATATGAGAAATGTCAAGATTTAAGTGTTTAATATAGTTAAAAAAAATATACCTACAGCATTATGAAATAAATATAATTCGAAGCCAAGCGTTACAGGATATATAGGAGTGAATTTTTATAGAACATTTTATTCATGAATATCATTTAATTCAAAAGGGTACTTGCAATTCTAATCCCCCAAAAACCCAAAAACTTGTTTTAAGCTTTAGCTCATTTTTGTTCGTTGTTCGAGTCGTAAAGGTGAAAATGAAAGTGCGGCTATACCTTCGTACATATTTAATAAATATTGAAATATGTTTTCTTTCAATTCAACACGGAGAATGATTATAGACTCTAAAATCTGTGACAAGATTTTATTCACGCTTTCTGCATTATATAAGAACAGTAACTGGAAGTTTGATTATCCGCCACACAGAAATGGTAATAACCTACAAGTGAATTGATAGCTTGTGCATCATTTTATAATAATATATAAATATTTTGCTCTAGCCTATCGGTATAGGGCGGCTGTATTTTACCTAACATATCCAACAGTTACAGCAGGTAATTCTATATTTACTCGGACTTTGAACATTTACTTCTTTATAGAATTAAACTCTGTAATTTCCATTCTTATATATTCCCGGTAGTAAGAAACTCCTGGTTCGTTTCTGCCAAAAGTTACCTAGGCCAAAAATAATAACATTGTCCAGTTTGTGCAGGGAAATTAGCAAGCTCGCGAATATTGGCATCCGCTCATTGAAATCAGCCCTCTGCTTATTTTAATTACGTGCTGTTATACGATTGTACAAGCGATTTTAAGTAGAATGTCTTAAAGTTATTTGAACCGTTATTTGCCATGAACGTTGAAGCTATCACTTTTGCTCCATGTAAAAAGTTAAGAGCGCTTTTACTGATATCGTAATTATATAAATTGGTCTTTCAATCATCATCTGTTTCAATAACACAATATTTGACATAGTTAGTTTTCTAGAATTATTGACTTATTAATTGTGTCTCCCTTTCGTCTTTGCTAGCAATTTGTTATTTAACTACACCTCCGCTTCGCCTTAGCTGGTAGGTCTGCAAAGAAACAATGAGGAAATTGTAATTCATTCGTTTTTGCATTTAGTACTTTTTTCATTATTACTTTTCCTTCTTGGTTCGAAAAAAAGCGACGAAATAGACAGTTATAATTATTTATTTCGTGAGTACAAAAGGTACCATTTGATATCGTAGTATTTTATGAACTATTTTATTAATAATGAGTTCATAAAGATAAACAATTAAGAAAGGCTTGACTAAATTCGAAACCTTCTGTAAATTGTAGGATTTCATCGGAATTAACTTTTTTTGTAAGTACCGATTAATATAATTATAGATGAATAAACATTGCGTAATAATGAATTTCCTTGATACGTGATCATGTCGTCGGCGTGGTGTGTTGGGTTGGTCACAAGGCATACGGCCTTTGACGATGCGACGCACCGTGGCGACCCGGGTTCGATTCCTGGCCCTTCGTCGAACGGGGCTGGACTGGTGTTGTGGTTGGCTGTAAGAGATTGCTCTTGTAGCAATAAGTCTACCATATGTATCAATTAGATACATTAAAGTAGATAAATAAATAAATAAATATCCAAGTTGTAAGGAGACAAATTTTGAAATCAACTAAATTCTTAGTCTATTGTGGAGCACCTCGTAATACAGGAACGCAGCGATAAGAAATTTGATTTAAATGACTTAAATACTAGTATAACTAACGCGAACTTATATTTTATTTTTTGTGATTGAAAATGGCTCTTCTTGATACTTTGTTATTTGCACTTCAAAATTAATATATAGGCAGATTAAATATTTTAATTGCATCTTTAATCCTTATCTTTTAAAGATGTGTCATTTTTGCAATAGAATGGCTATTGAAATGATAATCTCCGCAGTCGGAAAGATATGATACCCTTTTTTTATTTCTAATCTAAAATGCAGGTGGATTAATTTCGTTTATTTTTCTAAAGGACACATATTCAAAGTCCAATAAATATGGTTGAGGTAGAATTTAAAAACACCTAAATCGGTATCACAAAATATCCTGTAACACAAAATACGCACACAAAACATGTGCGAGTATTTGCAGTATTTGTAACCTAAATAGGGCTATTAGTAGTAGTAGCACATCATCAGTAGAGCTTGTCTGAGAAAAATTCTTAAAAGAGACAAATACAACCTTAAAAAAGATTTGTGGATTTAGTGCACGACAAAACAAAAAAAATCACTTTTCTGACAATTAGACGTCGAGAGTATAGCCCTTTTGTTCTCGAAAGAAGCGCCGAAGGCGATGTCTAATTCAGTAATTTGTATTTTTAGAATCTTAAACTTGTCAAGAAATAAATGGTACATAAATTTCAGGGTCAAAACAAAATATAACAGAAAGTATTACTTCGATTTTTTTGCATATTTCTGTTATACTTTAAAGTTATATCTTTGATAGTAGATTATGTATCTATATCACAAGATATACATATATATATATATATATATTATAAGCTCGTAAAAATATAAGCTCGTCGAGTAGTGTCTTTCCACTTTCATTGTCAGAAGCACATGTCCACTCGTATTTAAATTATTTTTAAATAAAATATGTACATAATAATATTAATATTATACACACATAAATTAAATGTTTTACTACGTTTTTCTAGATTTGCCCCACTAGTCAGAATTTCTGTATCAATTTATTGCACAATTCTACTTTTCTTGGCGCTGCAATAAGAGATACAGCTATTAGCTATTACAATTTAGAAAGAGATAAAACAGCTAAAGAATAAGGCAACATTTTAAGAATTTTGTTTATTTTTCAAAATCCATAATTTAATAGAAAGAGCATGAAATAGTCCTTAAACACCAATTTACACGCCCCACAATTTCACTAAGTGTAATACCATTGATTTGCATGAAAAGTAATTATTAGACTTTCATCTCGAATGTTTTGTATTTATTTTGTGTTGACTTAGGCTTATCTTTCAGTATCGGATCATTATTTATTTATATAAGCTTTTTTATAATTAAATTTTAACAATTTCTTCTATTTCTCTAAGATAAACGTTTGTACGAATACGATTACATCTGTAGGTTCGTATTAAAAAAAACCTGAATATACATTCAACAAATAGGTGTACACAAAAGCACAGGTCTAGTGATTCATCCAAAAAATAGATCAGAAAACTAGTGGTTTTATTCAAGTGGTTTTATTCAATATTTAAACAAAAATGTGGAGCCATGGGATGTGATAACCACTGGACGCGTAATAAAGTAAATGTACTATGAAACAAATTATAAGGTTGCGGGAAAGGTAGCCGATGTTAATTAGTTCGCTTCGCTATTGCCTTTCAGGCAAGTGCTTTATAAATGATAATGAACACTTCCTACGAAGAAGTAATCCATCCTTCCGTATATAGCTGACCTACTTGATTTGTATAACGCATTACTTAATGAAAGGTAATTTTAAAACCGGATATTTACTATTTGATAAAATGAAAAAATTTAATACCGATGTAATAAGGAAAATAACTTGCCAAAGTGATTATTAAAGAAATATTACTTTGTTTGAATAAATACACGTATATATAAAAGAAATTGTATAAATCGTTTTACATATTATTTTAAGAGAAGGTTAAATATAACAAATATTTATCTTAACATTACAAACAAAACTTCAAAGTTATTGGCAAATCGGAAAAATAAATTTCTTGAACGTGATTTCAATGTTGAAATTATTCATAAAAAAATTCGAAAGTTTTTCTTCAGATTTTAATTTTTGTTCTCCGTACTTTATTCTGCGATCGTTATTTCTTTTCGGGAGAATTGAACTCAGAATGTCCCTGACGTTTCTTGTAGAATGATCTGAGAAACTTAACGTTGAAACGACGGTTTTCGATCGTCGATGTGTCTATAAATAATGTTAATACATTATTCAAAGTGTTAATTACTATTTTAGCAGTTGTTTATCTTTCGTGACACGTTTCTAAACCTGCACGTAACACCATTAAACGCGTATCCGAAACTCCTCGATTGAGTTTATTACGTTTACGTAGAAAATACAAGTAAATAGTGGCTATTGATTATTTGATTTTCAAACACTATATTATAAAAGTTTGCTATTTCTAAAAAATGTGGACTTTAAAAACATAAATAATTTTATGGAAACTAAAATAGCATAAATATTTGACCAGCGTCAGCAGGTAAGGGAAATATATGTAACTGAAAAAGAATAATATTAAATTGTTGTTCAAATATTAAACAAAATTAATTTTCTGATGTCACACAGACAGTTTTAAAATGCTTTGTTGCTGTATTTTGTATGTGTGCTTCTTTTTAATAATCTCGTCGTTTTGATAAGCTCGTCGAGTAGTGTCTTTCCACTTTCATTGTCAGAAGCACGTGTCCACTCGTATTAAAATTATTTTTAAATAAAATATGTACATAATAATATTATTATTATACACACATAAATTAAATGTTTTACTACGTTTTTCTAGATTTGCCCCACTAGTCAGAATTTCTGTATCAATTTATTGCACAATTCTACTTTTCTTCTTTAATGTACTCACGTCAATATCTATATGAAACTAACATGTCAGGTTTATTGAATAAAGCGGCCCTAGGCCGGATTAGACCAAGTGTGGTCGTGGACTTGTATAAGTTTTGCAAATCCAGCGATTATTAGGTTAAGTGTTTTCATAAGTATACTCCTCTGTCTTAGGTCAAGCTGAAAACAAAATGAAAAAACAAACACAATAAAAAGTAATTTTCTTTATAATATGTACATAGCGCTATCTATCGATTTATATAAGTTTAGTATATATTTGTGTAATTATAACGCGTCGAGCAGATAGGCACTTCTCTGTTATTGTACTAACACCATGTAAATTTATTTTTGAAAACAACTTTAAATTGACATATTTTCTGATGAAATATACCGATTGCGATGAAATAGAAACTAAATGTTACTTCAAAATAAGAAAAGGCTACGAGCAACTCAGTATATGTGACAGAAGGAAACTTCTCTGGCGATCTAAGCATCGATTTGTAAGTATATAGTAAAGGTAAAACGGCAGAGAAAAAGATAATATACTAAGTATAAGTCCATAGATTGTACTAAATTCGTGTAAAAATATTTTCATAATATACATTCAGAATAATTAATAAAATTTTAGAAAAATTGATGTATACATCTAATAAAATCTTCATATAAATTTACATACATAATCAACAATTAAAAAAATAGTCGCGGTGGTTATACTAGAACACGGCTAAATGTAGCTGAAGGAAGTCGGGATGTATTGCTTCTGTTTTCAATTATATTTATGACAACTATATATGCGGATTTATTGTGGATTCATAAATAAATTAAATACAATGTTGTTAGTCTTCTAAGGATGAAGTATACGCAAAACCATTAATAAATCAATCATAAATCGATAAATAAATGTTCAAAATTTTAACAGTTTACTTTCGACACACTTAACGTACAACATAGCTGATAGTAGAAGTGAGCGCCATTTCTTACTTTTGACACACATATATACAAAATAGCTGATTGCAGTAGTGAGCACCATTTTTGTTTGTTTTCGCGCTTGCGTACACCTTTTGTTTTATTATATCGTGTTCATTTATCTCTCTCGATTTTTAGTTAAGTAACTATTTTCCGTTCTGATTGCGATAGATTTGTTACATTAGACGTTACAAGAAAACGTTGCATTAAAACGTTGCAATGAAAACGTTGTCTTAAATTTGCCCTTAACGTTTTATTCTGATTGCGCCCAAAACAGTTTCACTTCAAAACTAAAACTCAAACCCCATCAATTAAACTCCATCAACATTTGATTAGTACTTTTACGTGTTGCGTCCGTACACAAACAAATACACAGATGGACAAAGGGAAAAAAAATTGTGTGTATACACAAGCGGACAAAGAGAAAAATCAGTAAAATTCAATACTTCTCAGGATAGATGAATAGTATATAAATTACAAAACGTCACATCGTGTTTATCTATGATGTTTACGTTATAGTACAGGTAACCCCCTAGCGGGAGAAATTGGCAGTAAACTTCTCTATTAAAAGCATTTCGTGAACGTTGGATGAAGTGAAAGACAATGACGAACAACGAGCCTTACGGGATAACAAATTTAATCGCGACTTTTCTTTTTCTTTTACGTCGTTTCTCGCCAAGGTGAGGTTTGCAATGCGAGTTTAGCAAATTGTTTAACCACAAAAATTTATATTATTATCATTAAATAAATATACAAATGTTGTCCGAAAAACATGTAAATAAATATTAAGGACAAGTAGAGTAGTAAATTTCGTCAGGACGATATTAGAACTTGATATTTGCAGCGTGCTGGTTGTTTTATATAGTTTTTCCAGTTTCCAAACTCGGCTCGATAATTTGCTAGTACTGTGGGTAGTTGTCTTCAAAAAGTTGTTTTCCGCTTATTTATATTCCCTTTAATTTTTTCGTTAACTTGTTTAAGAAACAAATGTTGGTCAGTGCATATATACAAACATGTAAATTAATTTGTTCCATAAGGCATAGGGAAAGTGCTTTTTAGGAAATGTTTTCAGTTTTTGATCTCTAGTCTCAGAGATGGGCCCGCGCCCGGGTATTTACCCGTTATTACCCGGTACTTATTAGGTAAATACCGATCTTTTCGTACTCAAAAAATTTAGTATTTAAGATTGAGTTTTTTTTAAATCAAATCATAATGTCGAAAAACTACTACGTCTGTCGATTAATTTACGATATTTTTTATAAACGTAAATCACAACTTGCTAATGTTAGCTTTAAATTTTAAACATATTTATTATATTATTTATTAAGTTTTCACAAATTTGGGTATTATGATTCTAAATACTTTACTACAAACTCTATAGTAAACAGGGTAGGATGATTTAAACAAGTTGTTTTAAAACAAGTGTTTTAAACAATATTTAAAGCAGATTGAAATAAAACAATGTTTTTATTGGGTGTTTAAAAACACAGTTCAAAACAAATTTTAAACAAGGTTGAAAACATTAAGAAAAAAAACCGAGTTTAAAACAACTTTTAATAGCGAATAAATTAAAATTATTATAAATTTAGGGCTTAAAATAGCTCGAAATAAATTAAAAATTTGGAATTATGTCGCATTTGCAATTTGAATTAGGAATTATAAAGATTATTTAGATTTTTAATTGAAGTTTTAAACCGTACGCTAACAGGTTTAAGATATGAGATGAACAGCTGTAAGTTAGTATATCTTTGTGAGGAGCCAGTTCTTTTTGTTGAGGTAAATTTCTTCGCATTTTTCTCATTTTGGCACACTATATGTTACGACGCTTTGCACATTGCGGCTGAAGCTTCTACATTTTTTTACAGCAGAAATTGTATTTCGTCCAGGTAATCAGCTGTGTGGCTTTCGGCGCCAGTATCTATTGTTTCCATTAAATGAGTATTGTTGGTCGAAATATCTGTGACAGAGACATGATCGTACCTGATTGCTCCAATTATCAATTGACATATTAGCAGTTTTATTTTTCAGTATATCTTTTAAGTTTTATTGAGTTGAGTTATAGACATCATCGAGTAGATTACCAGCAATTTATATCCCAGGCGTAACATTTCATTAATTTCAGGAACTGCGGGTGTTCTATGTAATTAAAAAAGCATGTTGGTAGCAAACGTATAACGAGATAATTCTAAATCAATTTCCTTCTTATCTTCCTGTTTTAATAGTATTTTTTTCATTGAAATGTTCATGCTTCTGCTGACACTGGTACTTTTAGATTAAAGAGTAGTAACAGATTTGACAGAAGAATCATCTAAAGATCGGTAAGACGCAGTAGCTCCCGATACCTCCACCACACACTCCTCACACTCCTCGACCTAGTCAAGATTGGAATCAGTATTAGAAATGTTGCTACGTTTCTGGAAGTGTACCTCCATTCTTTTCACAAGTCCATCTAGTTCTTTATTAAATTTTCTGCAACTCATCCTATTGGTTTTTAGTGTTGTATTTTCTTGAGAGATCGCTATGAATCGTTCCCAAATTGGATACTTTGTGCGCCCTAGAGTTGCCATTTTTATTTTTATGAGACGCTATCTGATGTGCTATTATTGCCACAAATTTATAAAATAAAATGTAGGTAATACCCCGCCGGTAAAGTTAAAACGCGAGCGATGAAGTAATTTCCCATAATTATTGTGGGTATTTATTCCCCTAATTTGAATGTATTAGGTATTTCCCCTACTAAGAACGAACGCCGGAACACACAGAGTATAAAGAGTTCAATATAGAAAATGGATTAAAGAAAAAAAAAATAAAGTATAAAATTCCGATCGATTTTTGTAAATGTTTTCACAGGAGAGCTTTAAAATAATCTAGAAATGAATTATATTGAATGCGTTCGATTTTAAATTGATGACTAATTACTAAAAAAGAAAAAATCATAAAAAACAAAAAAGCTCTTGTTTAAAACATTTTGAACTGATTGGTTTATGAAATTAAAACAAAAACTTTCTTTTCAACCCTGATAGTAAAGGATTTTGAATTATAATATCCAAATGATACCGTTGCACGTTTCCGGATTTTATAATGTATACAAATCGTTTTTGTAACATAACCAGTTCTTTCGGTTTATCATTTAAATTTGATTTAAGACATTAAATAACGGTATACAAGTATTTTTCCAAGACACCAACTGATAAAATATAGACCTACCGAACGTTGCAGTGTTAGTAATGCGACTATTAAATATAATAGTAATTAAAAGTATAATAAATATATGTCGTCGCCATGCTGTGTTGGATTTATCATAAGGCCTTTGACGGCGCAGCGCACCGTGGAGACCCGGGTTCGATTCCCGGCCGTTCGTCGAGGGGGGCTGGACTGGTATTCTGGTTGCTTGTAAGAGGTTGCTCTCGTAGCAATAAGTCCGCTACACCTATCAACTGTATATATTAAAGTACATAAATAAATATAAAACGCGATAACAAGCGACATTTGACCCCATATTGGCGCCATCATTTTGTTCTTTTTACATTAATCAGTAATATTTAATTTATGCTTTTAAAAACCCTCAGATACAGATTTTGAGTCATATTGGAACCTAAATAACGATAATTGTCCACCATTTTCGTTCGACTATTTGGAAATTTTATTTTAAGAAAGATTTAAATTGTATAGTTATGCGAACTATGCAAAAATACCAAATTTGTAATTGACCAATTTTGAAATGAGTGAAAACTCAATTACAAGATTTAATTTAACCAAAAAAATACACAAAGAGAGTAATGTAGTCAATAAAAGCGCTTTAAAAATGTTTTCAACGAGATATTAATAACTTTTTATTATATAAGTATCTTTTGAATGATCTTCATTGCCGAAAACAATAAGTGGAATTGGGATGTAAAATGTTGTATTCGTATATTTTATCTTTATTAACATTACTCTTATGCTTATAAGATATTTGGTAAATCTAAATAATAAAGTGACGGCATTTAAATCTTTGTCTAAACCGAGTAAATAATTGCGAGTCACTCAAAAGTGACGCGTGAGCGACTCTAATTGATTCGCGGTACCTTAGCAGCACGGATTCTAAACGGCGTACCTGCAAGAACCATACACTTCTTATGATTGACTGACGTGAACCATACACTTCTTATGATTGACTGACGTGAACCTTACACTTCTTATGATTGACTGAAGTGAACCTTACACTTCTTATGATTGACTAACGTGAACCTTACACTTCTTATGATTTACTGAAGTGAACCTTACACTTCTTATGATTGAGTTGAACCTTACCCTTCTTATGATTGACTGACGTGAACCTTACACTTCTTATGATTGACTGACGTGAACCTTACACTTCTTATGACTTCTTAAGATTGAATGACGTGAATGAAAGACGAGGGCTACTTTCGAATGGCGAATAAACAAGGCAGTCAGCTCGTGTTGACTACTGTGTTTTTGTACCCTTCTCCTATCCGTTTTCCATCCGTTGGAGACTTCTCTCCTAACTTTTCAAGTGCTTTTGTGTATTTGATACCAATTTTTTCTTCTATTTGATATCATCATAAGACCGTTGTTGTGGTTTATAGATACTTTTGCCCTCCATTTCTGGTCTTTACCTTTTCACTTTTCCGCTTCAGTTTTGCGCATATAATATGATATTATTTAATATTTCTAGAGACATGTACTCATTTTATTCTCGCCATTTCATTTTCATTACTATTTTTTATAATAAATTTATGTCTTGTGGAAATGCCTTTATCAATTCAAATTGCATAAATTGGAATAATGAATTTCGTTTTTAATTTACTATATATATATATATATATATATATATATATATATATATATATATATATATTCTACGATTTTTAATTTAATTTTACCTGATTTACCATTAATTTCTAAACATATAAATTTGCGATGACCCAGATTCATTGGCAAACGAATTGGAAGTTTCAAGCAACGACGTGTTTCGTGTGAAGTTTCAAGCAACGATGTGAGTCGAAAAGCGCTAAGTGCCATTTTTCATGCGTACTGTTACACCCCTGACTTACCAGCGGTAATGCTTATTTCATAATCGCTCCCGAGCACATCATATCAACAGGATAACAACATCCGGCACCCAGCGTCTTAATATCCTGAGAAAAGGCTCTGTCCGCAGAAGCCTCAACAAAACATTTCTGATTATTGACATTTCTTATATTTTGATGAATTAGCATTTCTCTGTTGCAGCCGTAAAGCTATTCAGCATCGCTCCCAAATATATCATATTAATAAGATAACACCATCCGGTTCCCAGCGTTTCAACATTATGAGATACGGCTCTGTTTTCATAAGCCTCACAAACAATACTTCCAGATGAATCAACATTTCCAATCTTTATATACCCCATAAATTACTCCCACACAGCTCAGAAATTCATAATCCGAATTCACGTCAGTCGTTGTTCCAGTTCAGTCTCATTTATATTTAACCCATAAGAAAGTATTTGTAATATTCAAATTTAAAAGTGTTTACAACTTAAAAATAAATTGAGATTAATTGAAATATCAATCATATAATTGCATTTAAAAGTTGTTTATTACTATTTGAAACAAACTACTTTTAAATGCAATATCAAAATATCAGCGAAAAGTACGAAATCGAAAATTAATCAAGCCAAATCGCGCAACGTAACGAGCTCGTCACATTTGAATTAACCTTAATCGTCCTACATAACATACTTCGATCACACGTCAATGGCCAACGCAACAACGATTTTCAATCCACCTGCTCAGTAATTGACACTGAGTAATCAACCTAGACAGCGCATCCCTTTTCAAGAGCCATTTTCGAACTCCAGCACCGAAGTATAGCAGTACTACGCGTCCTCAAGAATGTGGAGAACAAATATCGTAATGCTGTAAGCTGTCTAAAATAGTTATCTCAAATTCTTTAATTTAATTTGCTTGCTTCGTTCTACAGTAATCTATATCTACTTTTCATTTTTATTCAAGTTGTATGTACCACGTACTCTCTTTCTAAATCATACACGTAGATTGTACCTCAAAATAATTTCGTTCTAATTTTTTTCCAATATTATCATTTTATTATAGCAAATAGTTTACACCCATTTATAATATCCCACCTTTAACGCACTCCTATTACAACTTTATTAAAAATTAAATTCATGACAATATAAACATGTCCATAGAAGAGACGAACATTAGAGGCGTCACAGATGCACAAAGATATTCAGAATCGATTCTACTTAATATAGTTATAAAATTTATCAAACTTTACGATGGGTCCCACGAAATTTTTTTAACAAACTACACAAATGCGATAAATTTAGCAATTCTACCTCAGGATGATATAGTGTTTAAATTCATACATTGCCAATTAGAAGGCAAAACGGCCATCGCTTGTTCCATAATAGAGTTTGCAAATTGGGTCTCACTTGAAGAATTCCTTAAAAATAAGTTTGGGAAGTGTAAACTCTATGACCACTTACTCACCGATTTACAAAATTGTAGACATGACATTAATCAGACATTAAATCAGTTTTTATTGCGTATAGAAATGTGTATTTTCAAATTACTCACTGAGGTCACCATTTGTAATAATGTAAAAGAAGAGCTTAAAACTGGAAGAATGGAAGACCTCACCTTAAATATTTTCACAGCGGGTGTTCACTCCAAATTTGAAACATTATTCGGTGCCGAGATTGAATGATGCAACCAATCTAGCCTAACACACAAAGATCACACGTCTCTAAAACTAAATAGATCGAAGAAATTCAAATACCAACTAATTCCAATTTGAAAAATAATATTATACCCATGACGGTACATCTTGATCGTACGACCTAGTTTCTTGCAACAATATTGTAAGAAACTAGGTCACATGATCCAGATGTGCCGTTTATGCAAATATAACAACGATAATTTCAAAAGTAGCTCCAATAATGACTTTAATTCGTTGCAGCTGCCAATCTACGGACATAGGTCTAATCATAATTTGATACTTCGAATTAATGTTGTACAAAATAATACTAATGAAAATCAGAATGGAGGATATGACAATGATGATAGTTTAAACGAGTAAATATCTCGCCTAGGTGTCGTTTGGGACTATCTTTATCCAAATCCGACACAATATTATTCAACAATTTAAATAAGGCCAACGGACAGGATAATCAGCCCCAAATTCACGGCCAACCTAACATAAAATACAAAGTCCAACCGAGTAACAAGCCCTAAGCAAATGACTATTTATATAAGGCTAACGGACAGAGTAATCATAATTATATTTGAAATCACTTTTAACTATTCCAAAAGTTTCTACCCCATGTTATATTAAAAACAATCCTTTCTTATCATTCTTAGTTGATACTGATTCATCTGTAAGCTTGATCGAGAACAAATTTATGGTTACCGTAGCAACGTTTGATTTAAAGCTATACTCCGATTATAATCAATCATCAATTTCATGTAAATTTCACGTAGTTAGATCAGTTTGCACTTTAAAGGTATGTAGTCCAAACTGATCTAACTACTATAATGGTGCAGGCAATGATTTAAAATTCCTTTTTCGTATTTAAAATTACTGAAATAGTTTGCAGAAAACTCACAATATAACAAAAATAAGTGAACATAACGAGAACCTTTTGAAAACACAACAGAAATCGATAATTATCATTTCCATATGTCGAAACGTGGACGAATCTGTACCTTACACTTGCACCTACGGATCTGCACCATATCTTTGCATCTACGGATTTGCACCATATCTTTGCATCTACGGATTTGCACCATATCTTTGCATCTACGGATTAATAGACATATCTTATATTGAATAAATCCTGAAAAAATTTCAATATTCTGAAGAATTACTAAAGTCTAAAAGAGCACTACTTACTTATTATTTGTTATTTACTAAGTCAACATCACTATAACAAGAATCGATGACTTTTGATTTTTGATAATTTTTATTCGTGCACTGATATTCAATACGCTGAAAAACGTAGAAATGAGTTTTAACCAGGCTCCAGTCAACCTGTAAAGAAATTAGCAACTTCAGGCTTCAAAAATCCTTTAGATAACATTCGTAGATCATAATATTTAATATTCTCGCAAACTTACACCACAATAACTATATTCAAATACACATATACAAAAACCGAGTTATTTTCTAATCATTAAGCGAAATATATAGAATATTAAAAGATAATTATGACATGCGAATTGCTGGATATTTATTAAAGAAAAAAAAGATAATTACGACATTCGATTAAGAACAGTACTTTTTGGTAAAATGTGAGCACAGATATTGAAGACTTCTTTTGTCAATAAACTGTTCTTCTTGTCAAGAAAATAAACATTTTAGATAGATTATCCACGCACCCATGCAGATAACAAACACGATTTATCGCTCTAGATATTGCAGGAAACTTGCTTAAATCTTTAGGTGCAAAACTCCAAAAAATAGATTCTTACATCACATGATGACCTATTACAATTTTCAATAGCCTACCCTATTTAAAACACTACTAGTTTCTTACCAGCGAGTGCCTAATATACGTTATATCCCTAGTATTCCCGAAATGATTCTCATTAACTTTACCCCGAACTCATTAACTTAACTATTTGAACTACTATAACTATTTGAACTACTCATTAACTTAATCCCTAAATGATTCTCATAACTTTTTTTTTTGGCACTAACTTTACGTCAGATTTATTTAAAAGAACATGTCGATTTTTAAAAATAAAATAATTATGGGCATACAACATATCATCCCTAAACGTAGGGTATTTAAGAATGTATCCCACTCATAGGGAACATCTCAAATTATACACAGCCAAAAACCAAGACAACTGATCAAAATATATTTAAACAGCAATATTGGTATAAAATACTTCTCTATATTCAAAAACAACTCTTCGTACGAGTTATCATTCAGTCATAAGACGTACATTCCACATTTCATTTACGATTTCACTCCTGACACTAGCTATTCCTAATATATCAAAATGCTTCAGCATCGCCTCAAATATTTTAGAGAAAAACCTATTGGGAACATGCAAAAATCGAAAGAAACGTCAAAGACCTACTATGATTTTCATTCCCGTCCCGTAGAATACCAAGTCAGATACTATGTTTTTCTCAAAAATCACATAAGGTTACAAAAAACGCTTTCTTCTATTTGGAAAATTCCTTATTATAAATGGGCGAAATTCTCTGACTATATTGAGATATTAATCATTTGACCCATCATTATGATGAATTAAAGTTAGCGAAGAATAACAGTGACACCACGTCCTAAACTATTTTTTCCTTTTATATTTTATTTTCTTTCTTAGACGTTACAAAGATTAATTTAAGATTTTCGTATTAGATTTAAGTACTATTTTACTCCCTCAATTAAATTTTGAAAAATGTTCGTATACAACTTTTACGAGGAATTTATAAATCTATACAATAATAAATATTATACTCTCAAAAATTTATTTAATAAATTTTACAGTGTCGTCATCCAGGTGCTGCTAATTTCATTCAACCGACAAATAGCAATCCCAGTATTTGTTTCGATCCTGTGTAATACTCATTAATAATAATCGTAACGTTGTTATCCCAATGGACATATCTTTCATAAAATCACATTTGGAAAATATGAATTCTATTTTCGGAGCACTGATATTTCTTTGCAAAGAGATTATTTGACAGCATGGAGTATCATAATCTCGTTCAACCATTTTCCACTCATTATCATGATTTTGTAATTTGTCGTTTCGATACCATGTCCCATTTAATTTCTACAAGATCCAAACTTTCAGCTTTGTTTAGCAGTGTTGGAATATTTCTAAACATCTTTTTACAATTGTTTTTCTTTCAGTCTTTGTACAATAGACGAGAATGATGCGGTAAAATATAACAACGCTATTAAAACTGTAGAAAATAATAATAGATTAAAAGGAATTAGCAAAATATGTTAAACAAAATATTTTAATAACGTCATCAACACTTTTAGCTTTTCAAGAAGCATTTAAATTTAAAAAATCTAACTACTGTATTAAATAATTTACTACTTAAATCTAAGTCTATGGAATTGTTAAATATGTTATAAAATAGTTCATTGAGGTTATATAAAGTATAATAAATTCCGTAATGTTTAATAAAAATAATATTTCACACCTATCCATTATCTCACCGAAATGTATCAAGAACTAGTGAAAAATTATAGACTTATACCTATTGAATATATTTGGCGTTAATTTTGTAGAAATTAATTATTCACAATTAAATGAAACTACGTGATGTAGTATTATTTCTACTTTCTTTAATTTCTTTACCACGACCTAGGTTTCGTTGTATTACATCTTCAGGTGGGATATTAGCAAAGATTAAATCTTAGGAACGTCCAACAGCATTTATATGTTTCAAACACAATAGCGGAAGCCTGATTTGTGCGGGTTTTTCCATTGTTTATGTTAGTGAGTTTATTGCAGGGGAGCAGTGCAGGTTTTATTATATTTCCGAGAGTTATACAATATACCAGTATTTTAGTGAGGGTAATAAATTCAATTGTTGTTATTATGTGAGGTTATACAATGAAAACTTTACTGCGTATGTAATAAAATTAAATGGAAGTTATTCTAGGTAATATATTTATACAAAAGCAAGGGTATTTAAAAGTAAGGACAAGGTAATACACTAATTCTACATATCTCCGGTTTGTTGTATTCATACGTTTATTTATTTACTTATTTTATTTTATTTTATTTTTTTTAATTTTTTTATTATATATACTTATATTTATATGTGTATTTGTGCTGAAACAATTTCCAGAGTACTGTAGTATCAATATTGTATAAGTATATTATATCTAAAAGATATTAAGTATGGGTGATGATATTATATTTAGTCGTTCATTTAATATATTAATCTTGGTATCTTTTTATGTCTGTAATTTCTATTGTTTCTAGGATATTAAGTTTATTACTTTTTGTATTTATTTGTAATATATAGGGGGCATTGTCAGTATGGGGGTGATGGTTATTTTCAATGAGATGTTTAGCAAAGTGAGATGTGTTTGGTTTATTATTTCGCCAGCTGGCAACGTGTTCTTTATATCTTGTATTAAAATCTCTTCCTGTTTGACCTATGTATACACTATTACAGTCGTTACATTTAAGTTTATAGATACCACTCTTTCTAAAGTTTAAGTATATGTTAAATATATATTTTAAGCTAAAGCTGATTAATACACTTAATCGGTTGGTTATGTAATCGTACGTACTATTTTTGGTTTGCGACCAGTAAAGTAAACAATACTAGATCGAGACGAGATGATTGCTATTAGTTCTATATGAATAAATTAAAATAATATGAGATTTAATTTTAATAATTTGAATGTACGCGATTACAAACGAATTATCTGAAGTTCCCAGCTCACCCACTTTAGTTTTCTAATATTTCATATTGTAACTCTCTATGTAACTCTTTTTAGTGAAGAGGGAGTTGCACTTAACCTTGCATTTATTTATAATATTAATTAGTTGCGTTGAAAACACATCAATGGTGAAATTCGTGTCATTTTGGTCTTTTAGGCGTAAGTAGAAAAACGCCGTATGCTATATACTGTATACAATGCCGCTTACTGAGCATATTTGATAGTGTTAATTCAATAATTTCGCTATCTGTAAAAACAAATAGAACGCAAAAAAATTTGTAGAAAAAAAAGGCTGAAAGTGGTGAAGTAAAAATATCGCATACAAGAGTTTTGACGCTTTATGAATCGAAGTTGAGTTGAGAAGAAGGTTGACAGGTTTTATTAATATTCTATGGTGGTATGGACTAAGTTTCTTTGTAATCAATCGATTCATTTAATTCTGACCATAATTATTCTTGAAGATAGAATCGCTCTGAAATTTCAGGATAGTGTGTCCTTTTAATGGTTTCGTCGCCGGTAACAATTAATTTTAAAATATATTGCGAGTTGTATTTCTTTAGCACAGCGCTGCACACACTGATGAAGTAGACAATGCGCATTGGATTTTCGAATTTGGTGACATTTTCTTCAGTAGCCGTTTCAACTTGATTGAAATTTCCATCGCTCTAAATTAATTCTAGCTTTCCATGCGAATACATAGTAGTGTAATTAGAACAGGTATTGCAATTATTTTGCCGTGAAAATATTTTTAATAAAAAAAACAATGTAAATCGCATGATTATGTAACATTAATATGTCATATTGTAAACTAAACATTTTTGGTTTAGCGAACAAATAATTTCCGTTAAAGCGAGTGTGCGAGTAATGGCCACACATTTGTAAAATCGCGTGCGCGCCATGGTACGAGCCCGTTCCGCTGCCTGCACTGATAGACAAAAGATGTACGGCACCATAGAATAATCGAAGAAAACGAAAATGGCCGGTGATGAATTGACAACTTTTGATTTCGTATAGAGCCCTTATTCCACGAGCCTTGATTTATCGTTATACCGAACGGGTCTGTTGCGTTTAGCGTTGTTTATAATGTCGAATGTAGTGTTTAAATAAATATTCCGGAACGTTTTGTACTCACCTCATTTCTGAATGCTAAAATTAAACTTTCTAATTAATAAAGTCTGTAATTAAAATTGATCTCCCCAAATACGAATAAGTTTCTTAATAGGTTAATGCGGGTAAAGTTATATATAGCAAGCATCTAGGATTTCACACACACAATTGACACACATGTTTTGGAAAAGTACGTTCAATTCAGAAGTAAAAAAAGATTATCAAAAGTGATACATACTTATTTATTAACTTACGGTGAAAGAAAGAATCTTTTCATAAACAATGGTGTTAAAGAATATTTATCATTTATTTTTGAAATAGAATTAAAAGACTTTAAAGCAGAACAATATTTCATATCTTATTTTAATTTTTAAATGATTATTTTTGTTAATTATCTAAATTTATATCATATAAATTTATTATCTAAATTTATAGGCTTTAGATTTTCCGTAATCTATACCTGTGGACTTACCACGTTCTATAGAATAATTTATATCTCTGTTTTCTGATATTTTACATTCCTACAGCTTAGCGGTATTTATTTACTATATTTTTATAGTGCAACATGCCAGTCACTTGTTATGTGATGATTTTATTACTGTTGATTTCATAAACAACACTTTTGCCGTGTCTCATATTGGTTATCTCAACTTTACACTGACCATATATTCTTCAATTAAAACTGGATTATATATCGTTTTGGACACTTCGGTTTTACTTATGTAATTAAATATATTTTAAATAGACGTATGTGTTGTAAAAGTGAGCCTAGGAGAAAATGAAAAAAACCGAACATTGCCTGCAAGAAATCAAAAGTACGCAGTACGTAAATCATTTACAGATCGTTATATTTTCACAATTTCATAAAAAACGACAAAATAAACATAAAGTGGAATTAAAAGTGTGGAATTAAAAAAATACGGTCTATAAATTCTTTCGCCGTGACGAGGTGTGAACCAATGCATTAAGAACAATGAAGAGCCATTTGCGATTAAAACAAATTCTTGTTAATGTAACATAATTCTCATATATGATATTTTATGTATCTGTACGTACATGCTCTGCATAATAATATATACCATAATAAATATAAGAAACATTTAATATAAGCACTTTGGATCCAGCGTTCTGGCGGTAGTCGATTGTACTTCGGTTGCAAAATGTAATTAAATAAATGTATTGTAAATGCGGTTTTGTCGATTCTTATATTAAGTTATCAAGTTATATGCATATTTTACGTTTTAATGGCCTTTAATCGGTAATGAAGAACTTAAATGTACCAGCAACGATTTGTTCATTCGATCGACCTTGAACGTTTCACGTAAGCGTTCCTTGCCCTTGTCGGTTGCGTTCCACAAAAGCTCGGTCATTTATTAAGGCAGTGAGCTCGAATAACAGCACCCCACAACGTTCGAGGATTCAATACATACGTGACGTACCTATCCGTGCTGTACGCGGCTGATTACATTCGCATTGTTACAAATCTGTTGTGACCTGATTTTTTATAGTCGACTAACGCGAATGGGGTCGAACCGGTCGCGATGGTATATTAGGTTACCATATATTCAAAACAGTGAAAACCTCTAAATTGGAATCGTTTTGTAATTTCGATTCTTAATATGGTTTATAGCAAAAGTTGGTTTACATCAAATGTATTTAGGAACTACGTATTTGACTGCATTTGATAATATGATTTATTATGGGCTAAGCAAGGATTTATATGTGTAATCGGATCTGTAAATCGGAATTTGCCTATGAACTAAACGCATACTGTAAATACTTTCCACAAATCCAAATGGCAAAATTAGATTTACGTTATGTTCGATCGCCTGGAAATCCTTCGCCACTCGTTGCACGTGCACTTTCTCCAGTTTTAGACCTATGGTGCAACAACAATTTTTAAAGATAAAGACAACTAGGGGACCATATTTCGTGTACGTTCCGACACGCCCTAGGATGTTCTTTTAAGATATAATTAAATATATTTAAATAGACGTAGGCTTGTAAATAAACGTAAGTTAAAAATGACAAGATCCCTTTATTTCGGAAAAATGTTCACTACTGCAAAACCATATCAGTATAAGTATACTACTATACATACGATAGTCATTAGTTATCGTTCCATATAAAGAAACATGCTTAAAGTAAGGTATCTTAGACGAAGACCGACGACCCTCACGAGGCCGCGTCCGCGTCTACCGAGAACCGCGTCGCGTCGCTATGCCGAAGCTCCAGCTGATCGAAGTTTTATTGAAGTAAATTACTTTTTTCGACGTTCAACTTTCAGCATTATGTTATAGCCGAGACATCCGTAGAGATATGTATTATTGCATTAATATGTATTGATTGTACGAAGGGATTGCCTGTTGATAATGGAAGTCGTTTATTTGATATGTTTAGGTTGAAACTTGTTAGTTACCCTCTCTCTGTTAGTCGTTTACTTATAATTTTCTTCCAAAAACATTGCTCCACTAATTTAATATAAAAATTATATAAGGTTCCAGAGCGTGTTTTAGATACATTGATCATTATGGCTTTAAAATATCAAGATATTTTTGCAAGTAATGTACTAATTTTAATGCCCTTAGTAAGATTTTGTAACAAAACGGTAAAAAAGAATCTCTAGCAAACAAGGAACGACCAGGCCAGCAGACCGAAAAATGGTTAGTTCGCCGAGAGGCGGGTGCCCCCGCTGCAAGGCTCGCCACGACTCACGAAGTCACGGCCGGTTTGGTACCCAACATCGATGCCGAATGCACTGTCTTTTCTTCGCTCACCGCTCGCTGCATAGGGGAGCGGTGGCACGAAAAGGGCATTTTTGAATTTGAGGTCCTAGTAAGTGGTTGAGAAAATATTTGGAACAGGTTGGAGTCAAATAGTCGTTAGCAAAGCATCTTTGCTAATAGCCCACCTGAAGATATTGTAATACAACGAAACCTAGGTCGTGGTAAAGAAATTAAAGAAAGTAGAAATAATACTACATCAAGTAGTTTCATTTAATTGTGATTAATGAATTTCTACAAAATTAACGCCAAATACATTCAATATTTGGTTAAGATTAAAATGTTAGAGTTTTCAGAAAAAATGGAAGTTTTAAATATGGCTGATTTTTCGTTATACTATTTTTCATTTGTTATTATTTTAGTTTAGTCACAATAATAGTTTCAAATCATTCTACTTTTTCTACCTAAAAATGGCAAGTTTTTAACATCACCCCGACAATTTAAACATGAGTAGCCCTTTTTCACCCTTATGTGTTGAGTAGCCTTTTTCACCCTTAGAACTTGTTTGAAAATTTAATTTGTCTACTTTTTAAATGTAAAGTCCATTGGTTTTCTTTCTGAAGGGTTTATAGATTTTTGAATTTTGCACCGAACGGCACATATAGGAAAAAGATCGTAATGAGTCAACGAAAGTAAAGAAAGGTTGTCTTCCTACCATCGAAAGCATTACGTTTTGTGGACATATATTCACTTTACTGCTGAACGATTATTGAAGACGCAGGAAACCGCCTACGAGAGTAATGTACCGTTAAAATTGATTTGTAAATTGAGTAAAGCTCACAGTTTGGGCCAAAAAATTATCACAAAAATCCATTTGATTTTACCGGCCATTCAGTTTGCTAAGGGAACTCATAAAATATTTAGTGAAGAGTTTAATGTTAACCGAACAAAGTTAAATAGCCCCCAAGATATCAAAATTTCTTTAGTATCGAATATTATTAATGACCAATTTCAATTTGTTTTGAACATGATTAACCGTGCTGTGTTGGGTTGATCACAAGACGTTGACGACGTGATGTGTTGGTTTGATCACAAGGCATACATTGATTAACGATGAAATAGCGGTCTACCTAACATTGCATAAATCCACACAGTCGTGCAACATTTGTGGTGTCAAGAATACTAAAATGAATATTTTGGAGAGTTCTAAGGTACCGAACACTTAAATTATTCATATAGTTTATCTACTTTACGTGTTTAGATATAATCTCTTGAGCGTTTTTTGCATATATATGGAGATTTTTAAGACTATGAAACAAAATTGCGTTACCACTGCATTATATGAAGGTCTTCTGAAACATTTTCACGTCATTCTCAGTATATTTCTTCAGGAATTGCCATACACGATTCAGTATTTGAGGTATATGTAAAATATATAAATCCCTTTACTTGTCTTCGTATCCTTGGTATTTTATTCCGATCAGTGTAAATCAAAACTTGTATTATGCCATTGAATTAATCCGCCAATGCTTTGTGCCAATTTGGCAGTTGGCTGAAGAGGCAAAAGAATCAATTAACAGTCGATATAAAAATAATTTAATAACTATATTAATCATTAATTATCCTCTTAATTTCTTCTGACTCATTAATTAACTCTTTCCATGAAGCTACTTTCAAGAACTTAAGATATTTTGCATCCGAAGTAACAACACTTTAATTGAACAAGAAATCCCTAAATCTGCGCCACCACCTTTCATTTGACAGACTCACTAGGCCAAGACTACGCTGCAGCTGATAGCATAGACTATCCCGATTTTGACGAAGAAATCAGATCACTGATAATAATTAGCTAATAATTGTTTGTATATGTACAATTAGCTAATATTTTCTCAATAATTTAATGTATATGACCTAGTTGTTAAGTCCTTAGTATGGTTTAAGAAATGTTATGCTTTTCTCTAAATATTTAAAATATTTTGATTTCTTTCTTGTATGAGTTACAAGTTAACATTAAAATACTTCATTACAATATGTTGCTGAAAAGTAATATACAATTAATTGCTTTTTCAAATACGTGTTACTGATTCCTTCACTCCCATTTTCATCTTATATTATTATAGCTAGGCTAATATTACAAAAGAACACTTAATAGATTCGTCTACACAGTAAGATAATAAAAAAAACTCATTAGCGCAATTCGAAAACAAAATAATTTCAAGCATCTAAATCAGCGAAAGTGCCCAGCGTAGCAATTATGATACTCGAATGGTACTCGCATCGGAGAGACCTACATCGAGCAATGGACTTCAACAGGCTGTCGAATCGACTGATTTGTATGAGAAGCTGTAATTTTGATGCTAAAATTTCATAATGTGTTTCATAACCCATAAAGGTTTATCACAACAGCTTTCTTGTGTATTTCAGATACAGGAGAATGATTTTCGGCCCTTAAAAAATAAAAAAAACTTTTATTTGAGACAACACATTTATAACCATGTCGGTGTGTAGCTTAAGGATTCACAATATTGTGATCACATTCGTCAAATTTAAATGAAGCTTCAAATATAAATAAAAATATATATCAGACATTTAAATGTGGGACTTTGATATTGTAAGCTTACGTGGATATAACTACGAAAATCACTCACTTTTTAAAGATGAGACGTAAACAAAGTTCATTTAATTACTTAGTCTTATTACCGCTTCACATTTTAGCTATTAATACAGAATTTTCCAATTAATTTAAAATTCCATTGAAAAAAGAAAACCAATGTGCCATTTGTTTGTTCCAGTCGAAAATTTTCCTTTGGTGATTAAATTTTACACCTGAAGGAGTCAAAGAATATTTTGTCTGATAATAAGAGCCGTTGCATATAATATCGAGAATTCGAATCGAGTTAGTCAGTTTTTTTCCGACGAGTTCTATAGAAAGAAAATTTCTTTTATGATATAAATACTTACCTTTTATGCTATAAATACTTCCCTTTTACTCTATAACTTTACAAATAAATACATAAAAACTTTTATCCACATTTAGAGTAATATAAAATTTCTAGTTTAATTTACGCAATGTGAATATGTTGATACCTGATTAAATTCCGGTCAATAATAGTGTCTATCGATATTGAAACGTATTCATATTTTGATGGAATGCTATTTAAATAAAAATGAAAGTCTCGACCTTCATTTAAGCTTAAAATTCGATCTACCTTTAATATGCACGGACATGGACAAATCTAGAACTTGCCACAAATAGTAACAAGTTCTAAGTTTTATTTAAAAGCCATTATTAAAAATCATATGTAAATATTAATAGTCGAATCTATTTCCCCATTTCTGTCATACGTGCGCAGATTATTTGAATTCCATTGCACTATGTCAATCGCCATCAGTTATAACAATCCTAATTTACATTTAATAGACCAGTGAGACATGTAAACGAAATCTCTTAATTAACATCGATCGAAAGTCAGTTCACACTAATAGATACAAACAAAAATCTTTGGCAAGTTAGTCATACACCCTAAATATAGCAAAATATAATAAAGCAGCCGGTTAAAAAACGAAGATTAAAAATATTAAGTAAAAATATTACAACAAATAACCAATCACCCCGAAGTCTCGGTGGAAGCAAGCACGTTTTGATATTTTTGTAATAAATTGTTAAATGATAAAAATTATTTTTAAAAATCATTGGAAAATTATTTCCAAACGAATTGGCCGTATAAACCCTAAATTGTGCTGTTTGAAACCAATTTGTATTTTGGAGAAAACAGTAGAAAATTTAAATATTATTTTTAAAATAATACTCATATTTTACAGTTTCAACATCGAGATAACACGTACAATGTGACTGTTTCGATTTATTGAGTTTTTCATGATATTTCATTTTAATTATATTCTCTTAAAGTTAATTTCTTGTTTCAAATCCTAATATAGATAATCTTTTAATTATGTTAATGTTAAAGTTAATTTGATCTAAATAATATTTAATTTGAAGTACACTTAAAAGACTGGAAGTATTAATTAAACAATATATATATATATATATATATATATATATATATATATATATATATATATATATATATATACACGTATATATATATACATATATATATATATATATATATATATATATATATATATATATTGTTTATTTAATACTTCTAGTCTTTTAAGTGTACGTCAAATTAAATACTATTTAGATGAAATATAATTCACCATTTTATTTATCTAAATAGCCACAAGTTTGAGGACTATTTCAAATTTAAATATAATGAATGTATTTGTTTTTAATATTACATACATATAAATATGCCATCATGGCAACCAAAAAACTTCTTTTAAAGAAATTAGAATTGTCATTAAGGGAATTAATAAATATATAAGCCATTATAATAACAATGCGTACTTACATGTTAAAGAATATAAGAGGCTTTGAACCCGTAAACTGCAACTAGGTTTCAACTTAGGTACCATTCAATTGATTTTTCTTATTGAAAAGTAAGTCTATTGTAAGTTTCAGGAATAACCAGAAAACTTGTTAAAAGGTTGCGATGACAACACTTTGCTTAGGGGAACCGCATTATTGACTTATCGTACGTCGCTGTGATCGGTCGGGTAAGGGTGTTGGCAGCCAAAGGCTTTGAAAACAAGCGGCAAAATTTGTAAACATGATATGTGGAAAATAAAATACCGTACCATTTTTTTAATCTACTTGTGAAGAACTATGCGAGTCGGACTCCCGTGCCTTTGTTTTCCACCTATTCCTCCACGACAAAATTAATTTTCAGTGTATTTTGTAGTTTTTTATCTATACATTGTTTATAGTGTCAATTATTAGAACTAAAGATATATTTCCTTGTTAATAAACAATGTCTGTAATAATTGTGTTTTATAGTACACAATTTTTGAAAATATTTTAATAGAAAATAGAACCCTTTTTATAGTCCGATAGAATAATTACACAAAAATGGTATTTTGGAATTAATGAAACCAGTTTTGATTGATAAATCGACACCACAATAGAAATTCAACTTCTGCTTCAAACTGGAGACAAATATTTTTTTTTTTTAATTTTTCCAAAAATTTTGAAACTTTTGACTTGGTGAAAGATAAAACTTCAAACGAGTAAGCCTTCTTTAGGGGCTTTGTTTTTCACGTTTTCGCGTGGAGAAACTTAAAAACATATTTATCAAGTATTGATTAAAAGACATATATCTATTAATTTCAAGTTGACTAGTTAGATGAGATTTGATACGATCCAATTGCAAATAGACCAAACCACTGTTACCAATAATTTAGCACAAAATATTATGATATCTTGAATTTTTTTTATTTAGATGCTCTCGATATAGGTTAACCTTCATTAACCCTTGTCTATTACAAAAAATGTCGTTGGACATATGAATATTAAAAATATTTACCTGTGTAAACGGAAAAAAGTTAAATAATATCTTAGGCAATTATATCAATCACATTTATTACACAAAGAATACAAATTTAATTCTTTTTTCCAAACAGGTCTTAAAAAATGTAAATGAAATATTTTAACTGAATTACCAACTTATCTCGATCTTTGAACAATTCGGGATGAACAGATAATTAAGTTGAGAAATGTCGGTTGTTTTCAGGACGCATTTACGACATGCCGCAAGTTGCGAACGGATATTAACATCGTAGCGACATTGTAGTACACACTTGGCGTAAGCGACGTCCCTACGGGTGTTTACATTGTAATGTGCACCCGTAGCCACGCCGCTCGTTTCTTTGATACACTTTAAAGTTCACGCGCCGTAACTTGAACGCTTACATTGTATTGTAACAAAATGAAAATATGTCTTTTATATGTTTCGGTAACTAATTTCATTCATTAAGTAATATTAAAATTACATCGTTACAATAATAATAAATATTAGTATTATTTTAGTTTTCATTCGGATTTTATCCATTGGCCAAGCCAGAATCATTTTATTTTCCACATACGGCTTTATCGAGATAGCAAGAGCTCGTGACTACTATTTAATGTCTACTATTATTTTCCTTCTTCGCATACACTTTGGTTGTTCTAATTAGTTTCTGGCAGTCATAGAAATATAATCTCTAACGGCACGGCATAGAAATATAATCTCTAAATGTCATATTTTACGTGATTATTTTTTTAAATACAAAAAGGGACTTCTATCATAGTTTCTAATGTTACTGACGAGTTTCCTTCCTCCGTCTTTTCCATAATGCGTGTACTCTGGAAGTAAACAACTTAGGATATATTTAAAGAAATAATTGAATTAAGTACTAATGATAAATATGACAATTAAGAGTTTAGTAAGTTTAGGACCAGTCTGTTGTAAATTAATATGTCCTAGGATAAAGTTATGTTCTTCTAATGAATCGTGAAAAACTATCTCAATAAATCGACATTATAGGGGTAACAAATATCACATTTGTTGCTTTCATTTGTGGACTTTGTCTTATAGTCACCCCTCGACTGTTTCTAAAATAATATGACATCTCGAAAGTTAAAAAATATCCATGTACCTTGGATATCTCCTATTCCTTTTTATACGTGCAGTTGAAAGTGTCACCAAAATTTGACAGTTTATTTTGTAACTAGCTTTAGCCTCCTTAGAACTTTAAATTGAATTTAAATTTTTAGTATTTTATTTTTAAGTTAATTATAACATTAATATATATAATACGTACGCATTTGCGTAAAATAGATAAAAAGGTGATAAAGAATACATAACTTGTAATTTTGCTAATTTCGTATTTTTTCTGACCGCGCTGAAATAATTTTTGGAATATTTAATTTACTACGTTACTTAAACGATTAAATTCAAAACTTAAAATAATGAAATTACACATTTCACTTAGAATATTTTTTTTTGAATCTTTGCAGCGACCTACAAACTATATGAGAAACTGAAATTGATATTTTTCTTAGAAATGAATAGATATTTTTCTTCTTTTCGTTTATTATTCCGTCAATTAAAATTGTTTCTCAATCAAGTTAAAGAAAAGAGAATAACCATTTTACCTCTTTTTTCACATTTAAAATTAAGCTATAATCGTTTAAAATGAATCCTTTAAATATGCCCCTCTTTAGCGATTTTGGAGAGGAATGAGTTGCCTAAAGCTGATTTTCATGAAATAAATGTATGAAACACAGTTGCATGGTATCTATACGTAAATCCTTTGAGAAAATATCGTAAACCTGTTTAATTTTTAATAATTAAAGTTCTCTGATTAGAGTAACTACAAGCTTTAAGTGAAGACGTAACCAACATCTAATAAGGAAAAACACTTAAAGGTTTTGAAAGTGCGATTTGTATAATTAATCACGCGATGCCGTTAATTATCTGCAGGCCTTTGTAATGACGATATCGAACGCGCCCACAATCGTGCCAAGCGCCAACGTTTACCAACTTCGATAACTGTTGTTTCTTGTGAACACTGGGAGAAGAAACGCCGGCACCAATCCTTAACTTAAAATCGTCATAGTTTGTTGTTTCATTAACGAAGCCCTGTAACTGTTTCCAATACGGATTGTTGTGCCACACTACAATTTACGTCTGTACGAATACATCAAATATAAATATGCATTAATATCATCTGGCGATGGATCCTTAGAAATTGATCGCACAGTGATAGTTCCAAAGTTTATTTTCAAGTTCTCTACATTTAATTTGAATATTTATTTTGATTTATTTGTTATTGTATTAATTTTTTGCGTCGTTTGCTATGAAAGTAAAAATCGAATCATTAAATTTCACCCTCTTTATCTAACTGATGGAATTTTAAGTAAAACTACAGCGTGATGGAGATCATTTACGTGTTTATCCGTCGGTATATTTGTCTCCTTTGTTTTTCTCAGAAATCGTTTTACGTAGAAATTTGACACACATTATAAACCAACTACTTCAACAGTAAATGCTTAAACAATTACTTGTTTAAAAATTTTAGAATGCGCAAATAAAATAAATAATATTTAGTTTTAATAATTAATTTCTTGCATTATGAATACACCAAAACTATTTATTCTGAGTTTTGTTCAAGATAACTATAGAGGTATTGTTAGAAATGTACATATTTTTTACGAACCCTCATATATCTCAATAATAAACACTATTTGGGGGGGGGGTACATAAAACCCTTGATATTTTTTCCTCTCATATATTGCTTAGAATTGATATAAAAAGCAAATTATAATTATGCCAAAGAATATTTCTTCAGAATATCATGTAAGATAGATGAAACATTCTTTATACAATATACAAAACTTATTTTGCTCGGTTCTTTTCCGACACTGTTAAAGTCAAAATTATAAACAAAAAGCATTACTAGAATATACTAATTAAAGTTTATGGGATAGCCATAGCGATGGTGCTAAATTTTGATAATTATGTTGTAGCGATGGTTCTAATTTCATGTTTATGCGATGTTCGTGATATTTTTATGCCTAAGAAAGGTACATTAAGCAATATATTTACATGATGAAAAATAATAATAACACTTGTTAGTAGTTTATAGTTTAATTGGAATGCTGCACATCTTTAAATGTTTATACACATTTAGGCACACTAAATGTGTACAGAAAACTTGTAATGCGAGTTCTGTTAGTACTTAAAAGGTTTATTTTTTCTTAATTCATGTGTAACGGTTACATATTTTTAACATGAATAAGTTTATATTATTAAAAAATTTAACATTATCAGTATTTATATGACTGGTCTCTCTCACAAATACCCGGTCCTCCGTTGCGCTCTTTATTACTGGAACCGTTTCGAAAATTCTTCGTGACATCGTAAACGAATTGTTTCTATGCGGTTCTGTTTGTGTCTTTAGGCTATAGCGACGGGGAGATCTGTGACCAACTCCGATTCATCAGACCAGCAATTGAAAGAAGTCCTGATCATTTATTTTCTCTGAATTGCCCCCATAACATTTTTTTTTCATGGCTATTTGAATTCCTTCATGCTAAGTGAATGTGTGTAGCTTTTTTTTTTGGTATTTTTGTGGCCGAATTTGGGAGTAAATTTTTGATGGCCGCTTTTAATATTAAGATGACCGAAGAGACATTTGTTTATTATTTTTACCGCCTACGGTATACGATGTCCTCATAAATAAACAAGACAAGTGAAGTCATTTTAGTCATATCAGTCCTCCTCTGAATTTCTTTTTCATAAGAAGACCCAGAAACTAACACCTATGTTTAAATTATTTTTGTGCCACTGAGGCAAGAATAGCTGAATGAGTCTGGGTCGAATCAGACTTTTAAATTTAATTTGACATGCTCTGATACATAGATAATTGATAAAAACATAAATGTTTTTTAGAATCATATGAAAATGGAAACGCCTCGTTATGAAAAGCTAAATTATTAGGCCAGAATGTTCAGCAGCAGGAATGTTTTGTTACTTCTAATATTCTTCCTTAAATCGAATAAAACGCTTGAATACATTCGAAATGAGATTTTTATTGAATATTTATATCTAAAAGTACACACGATCGAACTGAAAATGCCGATACTTTACTATATTGCGACGTCGTGAGAATAATGAATAGATTTTTAAGATTAACCAATATAAAAACAGGCAAAAAGTGTACATGCAAGATTAAATTAACAAAAAAATGGACCTAAAACCAATGGAACATAACACATGGAAGACCAGGAGGGAAATTACATATACCAATTGAGGAATATCTATAAGTTAATAATGTAGAGGTTCATAAGATGACAGGTAGAATATTTTTTTAGCCCTTTTTCTAGAGTACGTGAGGATATTGAAACTGTGGGATTGCTTCCGGAATTGACTTTTCATTCATATTTAAAAAAATGCCTTTGAATTTAATGTTTATTCACTTAGAAAATTTCTTCTTGTAATTAAACTATGCTACTAATTATAATAGTTAAAGAATTAGCAAAACTTTATTTGCGGTATTTGATACTCGGGGTATATTAGGACAGCTTACAATGCTTAATTTAGAAACATACTTTCTGAAACAAATTGTTGTTAAGTGAATGAAAATTATAATTTTATTTCAATCAGCGTTTTCGAGTAAGGAATCCGTTAATTAAAAAACGCCAAACATAACGGACGCCAAACGAACAGACGTGTACAAATAATCAAGTTACGTTTGTATGTCATTACCATATTATTTTACTATATGAGCGCGCAATTAGTAAGTCCTTAGTGGCGATTTTCTAAATAATCTTTTGAAACTTTCAAATTGAGTATTTTCATTGTCTCAATTCAGCCCGAAACATAGGACCTTCTACTTAAAAACGGTCGTCGTTTGTATCGCTTTTCTTGTTGTCATCGAAAGTTTCTGAATAGTCTTCGACTTTGATGGGAACATTAGATCCATTGTGAATTGTTAAAGGTATTATTGACTGTTAGTTGAATCTAAGGAGACCAAGACATTTGATGTTCCTAATAATAAGAGGAAATTTTTATTTGGTATTCGAAATTTTGCACAAAATATCTTACAATTGCCATGATATTATCACCATCGCTGAGTCTTTAGTATCCTGATTGATCTATATATTATATCTTTTCATGACTTACGGGTAATGAGCAATAATATATAAGTAAAAGAATTCGAAGTTCGCTGGTTCATTGAGTTAAACGTCTAAACCTACACGACGACGTTAGAATATAAAATAAGGAAATATTGTAAGCACAATAAAATCCACAAAATTTCGGGGGCGCATATTGCAAATTATCTCTTATGATCCGTTTTCTATGCTAAATCGGACCTATAGGAAGTATTATTTGTTAAACAAATCAAAATAACCTGTGAAGGTATTGTACACGATAATGAAGTTTACAGCAAAGTTCCTTGCGTATATTTAATTAACAATTATACATTGTTTTAAGTTTTTTATACAATGATTGGGCGATATAGTTCTGATCTCGACTAATGAATTAATTAACCAGATTGCCCATTATAATTTAACTAAAACGTATTTATTTGTCAACATATTGAACGATTTTTTTTAAATTAGTAGCTTTTCGTTTTAATAATACTTGGCTTGGGCGGTGGGAAATTACTAAGCTTTAGGATTTTAGTTACCAAGTTACTCTATTAATAGGATTTAGTGATTCCAAAAATAAAAATTCGTCAACACATATAACTTGAGGAGGCGCTTAAACAGAGGCTTAAACAGGACCAAGGTTAGAAATAGTAACAAATATTAGTATCGGCGAGTTATTCACAAATACTCGGTAAATACTCATAAAACAATATCAGAGAGCTGCAATATCACACAGTCTACATCACCTCACGATGTACACACAGGTTTAAAAATTAATGATACAATGTTAAATTAAAGTATAATTCCGTAGCCAAATGGTAAAGACGGAACACTTTTATGGTATCGCCATATTCGTCCGTCTGTCTGTCGGTCCATATCTGACACACCGTTGTTGTTTCTACGGTTTTAGATTTACCTAAGTGAAATTTTGCAAGTATATGTTTCATGTAAATTCTCAATTAAAATGTAGAAGAAAATAGAAAAAAAGGAAAATTAATGTACCAGCGTAATATTGGATCAAAAAAAATTTTTTTTGCTTTTATTATTGAATGAAATTTCATTGGATAGGACTTTTTGAAATAAACTGAAGTTTCATTTACAATTTTTCATTTTTAATTAAAATTCAATTTACGAAATATTAAACTTGAAATTATCGTACAAAGTGTCGCCCCCTCCCCCTTATTTTCCATCTATGAGTTTAAAAAATATGAAATAAATTCTAAAAACTAATAGAACTTTCATTGCACGTGATTACATTTTTTACGACAAACCTTCAATTTGCCAAGTTTACTCTCTGGAAATATGTAGTATGAAAAAATAGATCAAACATTTATCTATAATTCCCGCAAACCAATTTTTATTGGTTCCAGGTATTTATTTCATGAAAATTTGCTTTCTGCAACTAATTCTTCGCCAAAATCGCTAAAGAAGGAGAACTTTAAAGAATTTATTCCAAACAATTTTACTTTAATTTGAAATGCAAAAAAAGGAAGTAAAATGCTCATTTTCTCTTCTTCAAATAATGCTCTTTCTTTATCTTCAATAAATGTTCTTTCAAAATAATTTAGATTGACCGAATAGCAAAAGAGAAGAAAAATATTTATTCAACAAAATTTCTACCATACATTTTGTAATATCGGCTTGTCATTCTCCGCTCAAACGTGTCCGGTCGCTCTGAATAAAAAATTCGCCACATTTTCTACACTGCTGGTGTAATTAGAATTAGATTGAAAACGGAAACCTTGTAAGATAACTCACGTTACGTTCTTTTGTCTATTTTAATCATTTTTTCTCAGAAACCGCTTGATGTAAAAACTTGGAAATTTGAAAATTAAGCATCCTTTGTTGTGTTTATACTAAATTCCGCTATTATTTTTTCTGATTTTTCACATGCATAGGTAAACAATTTGAGGTGGAGCGCTATTGATGGGATGCGCTTTGGAGACTCATATGCCGTGAAGGAACGAAAAAGATGTGATATTTTCGAAAACATTTCGAAAGGCCTTTTCTATGACATTCTTGTTTGAATTTCTCTATGACATTGGTGTTCGAAAATTGTTGCAATTTGCGAACACCAATCGAGTAGAATGATTCAAGTTTCAATTGCTTCATTGCTGGGGAACTTTGATGTAAAGGGAGGTCCATCAAAAATGTAGTGTACTTTTTTATTTCTTCCGAATTAGCGTAGTTTTCCTAGTAGCATCACATTACGCATTAGGGTAATTGATTTCCGCGTCCTTGTGACATTACATTTACGCCTTAGAGCAGTTTATCTCTGTGCTCTTGTTACATTAGAGTACGCATTAACGTAGTTTATCTCCCTATCCTAGTCACATTAGATTACGCACTAGCGTAGTTTATTTCCGTGCCCTTGTAACATTATATTTATGCGTTAACGTAGGTTATTTCCGTGTTCTTGTTAGATTACAGTATATAGTTTATGTCCGTGTCTTTAAAATATTACATTACGATCAAAATTAAATTGAGATAGTTATGATATTGTGTCCTACAAACGAATAGACGGACGAACCGATATACATGATAAAATTAAAAGAGTTACCTTTTTCGGCATTTGCCTACAAAACGTTAAACTTGTATTGATTGCAAAGAATAACACTAATCTAACGTCATCATCAAGTGAAGTAATCAAACGGCCGGCTGAAATCTATCTTTAGTAGTACTCTCGAAGAACTGGTCCCTGTCAAAAAGCTCTGGGAGATCCACGTAATTAAGAAGGTTCTACAGCATTTGCTTCTTTGGAGTTAACCCGTACAGTTGTAACGAGCTAAATAGCTTTCTATAACTGATCTAAGGGTGTATAAAGGTACTAAGGATACATACAAATAAGAAAGTAATTTTAACCGTTTGTTTATTTTTGTTTACAATCCTAAAATCACTTTTTTATTTAAAAATCTTTTACATATACCGTTATTCTAAATAAAGCTATGTTGAGTGATTCAATAAGAGATATTATCTCACATTAGTCGTATCAGTTATCGTTAAAATTGAAAATGTGCAAGATATATTATTTATAACTAGTGAAGTGGTTAGGGTTTATCTGTATCCCAGTGATGAGAACTTGCATCAAAATGAGTTAAATAAAGTGAAGATATTTGTTTATAAGTTTGACATTAAGTATTCAATAAATTTGCAATCACTTGTATCAACAGTTTGTATATATTTTATACGTACTTTACTTAATGTTAAAGGTGCTGCCTAGTCAATACAATTCCTTAAGTAAAAGTTCAAATGGCATCGAAGCTATGGATAATTTTACTAATTACATTAGATATGAGAATAATATAAATTACCTTAGGTATTCCTTTATAGAAATAGCTGACTTCTCCTGCCGCTACTCCTGAACTGGTACTCGGCTGATCTCTATTCAGTTGTCCCAACACGTCTGGTTCTAACACTGTCGTTGTGACATCTTTGGTCGATCCTGGCAAAATTTTGACTCGGCTTTTCATTTACCTGTAACAATTTCCTAGGTGAAATAGTTTTAAAATCTTGAATTATAAAGCGCTTGTCGCAAATTCTGTATCTATGCTCTTGATATCCGATTGCCCATTCTTCTTGGCGACATAGATTCAACCATTCCATTCCCCTGCAAACAAAACAAAAATTACGTTACAATTTGTGTTTATAAACATAGTTATACAGGTATAAATGTCCACGTTGACGGAATTTAAAAATACTTTGTTATATTATTTGGTAACAAAAAATATTATTACAAACAATACTTAGAGTTTCACATTTGGGAAGTCTAGAAAATGCATGTCCTCTAGTAGTTTTTTGAGTGGAGTGACAGCCGAATCCAATGGAGGCCATTATTAGAAACTATAATAGAAAACAATCAAAATAACTTATTGTCTCTAATATAAAAATACTTATAAAAAGCAATATTGAAAATAAAGAAATAAGTTTGTTTTAGATTTTTCTACTTTTTTGAATTTCATTTTTTTTTTGGTTTAAATGAAAGAATGTGTAAAAAATGAAGTACTTGCAAATTTTAGGACTCGGTCGCGATTATTTTATTAACAAAGTGCGGTTTTCCAAGAAAATGTAAGTTAGAAATATTCGACTTAATTGCCATTCTTAGTAACATTAAATATAAATTGTACATACAAACAGGAATTGATATTAAAAAAACAAACCCAAAAATAACAATATTAAAGTGCGCAAAAAAAGTCGCGTAAAGACACGTAAAGCAGTTATGAAACTTATGTTTAACAACCAAATGACAAGGGTTTCTCCATAGAAAATCATATTTCGTTAAACCAGACTTATACCAAAATAAAGTTCTCCGGAGAAAATATATATACGAGACAATAATAAGGAATTTTACATAAGCGTAGGTGGCGTCACCGAAGTACTAGCTGTCAAAAAAGTGGTCGATTTTCATGGTGTAATTGAAAATTTTTATGTGAAGAGAATATATGACAAAAAACTATAGATATTTAACAATATTAGAAATAAAAAATCAGAATAAAATGAATGCTCTAAACAAAGCCGAGGCTTTGTTTTGTTGTCTTAATTTCTATGCAACACACGGCTATTTCCCATAGCTTCCGACGTCATTTGTCCTTAGCTGTATTTTCAACTGCTCTAACTAAAACAGCATCCAAGTTCACAATATTGATGCATATTTATTATAGATCGAAATGTAACTTTCGAAAAACCCATGAAATTCAAGGCGGACGGATATAAAACACAAACCGGTCACATATGTTTATATACGATTTTTGGTATTTGGTGTCTGTGGTATATGATCTGTGATCTTTGCTTTATAGTTAGGTTATAGCCCCCTAGCGGGAGAAATTGGCCGTAAGGTTCTCTATTTCCAGTATTATACGTTTTCACGAGTGTGTACAGCAAGAAAAAGTATAGTACCGCCAGCCCGCTAAGAAACCGCCTACAGCGACACCTATAATAAATTGAATGCATTTATCGCCATCTGCTGAGAAGACTGACATTAGGTCATCGTTTTAAATTTCCAACTTTCGCTTTTTTATCTATACTTTAATCTATGCCACAGATGGCGTCTATTATGACACGTAACTATCGCCAGAAGTTCTGTATAATGGCTGTATATGTTTACATTTACTGTCAATTCCTGTGAAACGTTGTTGCCTAGAGGTTTATTGAACAAATTCTTATTCAATAATAACTGAAGAGTGCCATCTGTTACTTAAGTAGCATTTCAGCTTTTGCGTTACGTGGCATCAATGTCGATTTTCAATCCGGCGTAATTTGAATAAATATAAACATTAACAGAGAATTATACTGTATTTAAAATTTTTTCAAATTTAAAATAACGTATTAAATGTTTCTCCCTATTCTCAGTTTATTATTTTTATTAAATTTAGTATTTTTGGAATGAAATTGGAGCGGCATCTACTAACAAGTCTTTAAACTGAAGTCATCACTTTATTGTCATCTTTCGGCTACAATAAGTAACTATAAACTGCATTTACCAATGGAGAGCGCTGCAATACTAGCGTCCACTATTTGTTGTGTTTCACTTGGATAATGTCAAGTGTGGTGCTAAATGAGTATACTGTGAAATGAAGGTTTATAATTAATATTTAATTTGCATGTGACGACAGCTTAAAAATAGTGACAAAAATATAATGTGATCGGTTTTCATTATCTGCATCAGCCATTTTAGTTCCTTGTGCGAGTGTTGTTCGAAACCACCATTGGAGTGTTTCGAAATTTGATGGAAATCATTTCTCTTTAGTGAGTAATTTTTTTCTTATTTAATTAAGTAACATATTTTATGATTTAAAATTTGAATGTTTAGATCTGTTTTAAGTATGTAAATATGGTTTTGATTCTTTGAACTTGCGTAATTCGATTAGAGATTAGATTTCGTTTCCGTACCTTGACCAGAACAAATATACGTCGGTCGCTATAGATACTTGTATTCCATTCACTAAGTTAAGTACTTGATATCAGCAAAAATACTTAAGTATTAGAAAAAAAATACGCATGAAAATTACTCTAATAAATTTTACTTTTTAATGTTTCAGTGCAACTTAGGAATTTGTTGAGTATTCTATATAATTAATGTCGTATGGGAATTCGGATATAATAAAAAACTCGAATCTATTATTCTTTGAAATTAACATAGTTTGATTTAGTTTTCCTAAAAATATATGCGTATAGTGTACCGCTCGCCATAAAAATGTTAGTATTTTATTTATAATAATTGTGTTAACAAGACACCAAAATTAACGCGAAAGATATCGTTCGTTGTTTTCGGTGATATCATCAAATATTATGGTAATCACATGCGACATTTCTCTGATTATGCGTTCGTAAATTAAGTAAAGTTTTTCTTAAATATATTAACGATATTCTATCGATACTATGGTCACCGTCAAGTCCTATATAACAAGTATATAATTTGATTATAGGAAAATAGCTATCTATAATACATTTAAGATATAATTATCCAAATATTACGTACAAATAATCTAAGCTAATTCTAGCCCAATTTACAATGAATTTATGTTACATATTTCAATTGGACGCCTGGTTATCGCAAAAGCCGTAATAGGCGACAATACATGTGCGAAATGAAACCCGTCATTAAATACGGGCATTAAATGGTGGTACGACGTGCTTGTAAAGTTTCAAGTAATTTATTATTGAGACGAAAATATATGTCACATGAGATGATGTGAGATGACCACTTCGAAGTAGTGTCGTATAAGTTTAATTTGACGACACGAGTATTATTGAAAGACTGGTGCATTCGGTTTGGTCCATTACGGATTGTCAAAATTCAACAATGGAAAGAGTGATTCGGAATGGAATTTTAATGTAAATTAAACCTCATTCCCCGAGAATGATAATTGATAAACATTTTAATACAGGTAGACAACATTTTGCAATAGTATTTATTACATAACGAATTTTTATTGTTATGAATCTTGCATGTAGTAATTTTTGGAATTTAACATTTCAATATAAACAATATTCACTATGCTTTTTTATTTTTCACATCTTGTAAACTAATTTAAATTGTTGGTGATTTTGGCTGGTAAACATTTCTATATTAAAAAACTTTAAAACCTTGGTTTTGACCCAACGGCACTTTTTCACTGGTGATGTACAATTTCAGTGTTTCATGCTTATTTCTAAACGTATGAAAGCTTAATACTCTTTATATTTGCTTCATCACGTATGTCCAATTCCAATGTTGATTGTAACCTCTAGTGTGTCAGCATCTGTTTTAACCCTATATTGTATAATCGTTTTCTGAAAAAAAAAAAAATGTTCCAGAAAAATGAAAATAAAGTAACAGTTATTTTAGAAATTGTAATTTCATGTCGAAATTTTAGCGTCGTGGGACATCCGGTTGGAATGAAGTTTCTTTCTCTATATTATTTTTAAATAACGGGCACAATGAATTAAGTTAATAATGTTTGAAATAATATTGCATGATTTCATTTTGGTATAAGTTAATATATGCGTAATCTTTTGTCGATGCAAATAAAAAGATGATACCAATAATAACCAAGTTTAAAATAAATCTTTCACTTAATGTCACTTTAACACTTCTACTGAATCCCTTTCTCAATTCATTCTTTATTGATAGCAATAACACGAGTTTTAAAACAGTGAAGAGAGGTTACGAGTATTATGGCGTGCACGGATTGTTAAACACGTACTCTTAAACGAATACAGCTGATGCGGACGCCACATGTCTATATTGTATTAATATACCTATACATTGATATACGCTTATAAACACGGAAACGCTTATAATGTAGCAAAAGTGTCTGTCGAAATCTTACACTTTTTTCGGGCTAGCTCTCATTCGCCAAGTGTTGTAACGAGCGAATAGGAACGTTGTTCTAATATGCTCAGACTTATAATTCTCTGTTTTTGTTTCATAGGTAACATACATATTTCACATTCGTAAACGAGTAACAGAACGAGATAACTTAAATGAAATAGGAGTGTACCTTCACACTCATATTTCATTTAAGTTATCAGGCAAAATTACAAAATAATTATTAGTTAACATAATTCTATTGTCTGAAATATTAGGAAACCCTTTATTTTAACATAAATACTTAGTCCTATATATTTCAGACTTCGATACCTTATGGCGCTGCTTCTTTTATGCAAATTTGAATAAACCAAATTATAAATAAAAATTACCTTTCCTGTGAAAATGAACAGTATATTTTATGTGCTATATTTTTTATCCGGCGATTGAATTTAATTTTACATATTCTTAATAATTTGAAACTCGGAACGCTGAACTGGTGTTTCTGTGATGTAAGGGGTTTTGGTATCTTCTACTTTTTTATTTTAGTATTCGAAATAGTTATTGTCTAAAATACAGAGTGGCTCACTATGTGAACCACCGTGCGGCAGAGGGTTAATATTTTTAATAAAAATCATCTTGTGCATGGATCGATGTATGTTTTAGGAGCACATAGATCCACGACAAAATGAATATAGCTTTTAGAGTAATAACAGGATGCCACTGGAAGAACTGACAGCATTAACAGGATATAGTAGAAATTATAGCAGTAGTAGGATATAGTCGATAAAACTTAGATTAGCAACATATATTACCGAGTAGGTACTCTGTAAACGTTCGTGACTCATTGACTGACCATTGTTGCGGTTTTCTTTTTAACGTTGATCGTCTTACGTGAGTTATTTAAAATCTACGTCGCGTATCAAGATGCGCGCCTTATTTTGCACTCCGACTGTATTTAAGAATATTTTTAATGACATTAACATTATAATATCTCATGCCATTATCGATCTATCTGTTACCTTTAGACAAAATTACGGCGGAGTCTCATTATAAAAGCTGATCTATCTTTAGCTTAATTTTACGCAGTCACAAAACTGAGGTGGCTTTCGCCGACGTGTCTTTTTACAATAACCTCTCTGATGAATAATTGCCATTACAAGATTTTTGTCTAAAAGTGATAGTTTGCCAGGAAAAAATATTTAATTTTTTTTTGTATGTACGTAACGGAAAGTTCTGGTTTCGATGAATTCTTGACAGGTCTTGGTTTAAAATTACTTGAGTGTTATTTTTTGGTCTATTGACTATAGTCCTACACTATCAGCGCGCACCCAATGTTGCCCTTTCACGAGTTATGTGAATCCAAAAAACAAATTAAAAAGGCAAGTCATCGTCAATTATTTTTATTTATAACTCACATTTCGTGAAACATTTAAACAAAATATTTGTTTTATACAAAATCCTAACAAACAGATAATGCTATTAATTTTCAAACACTAGTTTATTCAATAGATAAAAGCTTTAATTCATAAAAAAATTAAATTTGCAATGAAAATATTGATTGTAATAGTAAATTAATTGAAAGCTAATAAAAAATATTAACCGCATAAAATTAATTGGAAATACCATAAATATACATTTAAATTAAATATTGCCTACAACTAGCTAGCTAAAAAAATATTAAAAAAGTCAAATGTAAATTTAATCACTATCATTACCTTGTAATATATTTCTATAAATCTAAATCGTGTTCATTTGGAAGAGACATCAAAAGCTCGACTGATTTTGGTGTGAGTTATTCGCTGTTGTTTGGCTGTAGAGACGTAAGTTTTTGATCGGTTGAAAAGAGAAAATTATGCAAGATATCTTCATTTGACGCCTTCTACTTTCCTAGAATTGCTCTCTCTATATTTACGAAAGTCCTTATTACGAGCCTCTGAGGCTCTCTCTGGCAGTTTCCCTATTAGTAAAAGCATAAATATAAATATTTAAATAATCATAATTTCCACCCAATTTCCTTTTATTTTCAATAAATTTGAGAGTCTACTACTTTTTAATCTTTCCCATTTTTTGGAGTCTATCAAGGAGTCCATCAATTGGAGACTATTTGATCTTTCCCATCTATCACAAATATTTGAATAAAAGTTCTGACAAAACTTCAGGAGTATTGTACTTTTTTCTTCTGTCTAGTTAAAATCTAGCGTCTGCATCAGGTAATCAAAAAGTTGTTTATTATCTGACAATGATCCCAACTTTTCTCCTAACACCATAAATAAATTAATATTATTCACTAGAATTTCCATATTGGTTACAGAAATATTGAAGTACACTCTAAGATGTCCACACGTATTCACGAACAACCCTTGTCATAGTGAAGCAGACACTGTGCAAAGTGTATGATTTCTGACTGCTTTGTCTAAACGAAGCTTTACATTTTATAAACAACACTCAACCGACAAAAACATTATTATTTACATTGAATAGAAGTCATTCACGTTATGCTTAGTCGACCTCCATTTTATTGGCTCTGTTTGCTCTTGCATTATTTTACACTTGGTTATAATAAAATACATGTTAGCCAAGTAATGAAATTTTGTCAAGTTTTAGTAAAATATTTGGAATTAATGTAAATATAAGATATTACTTTTTACATTGAATAAATTTAATCCATGTATATGAATAGAAAGTAAATTTTTAATTCAAAAGAACTTTATTTCAAAATTATATTTGATGTTTTCAAAATTATATTTGATGTTATGTTCAAATTTACACATATTAAAATATTTACACTTTACATACTTTGCTAACTTAGTGTCTTTTATATTTACGCAATAATATTAATGTAATTACTTTATTGTTTTATCTCCCTACTATTCAAAGCTGAATGGTTATTTTGTAGCTGAGGTAAGATAATATCAAGATATTACAAAAAAATTCCAATCATCTAACAGTACAGATTGCTCTTTAGATGTTTGTGGTAAGACAATTTTAGATACCTATGTCTAAAAATGTCTCACTATAAACATCTCCCTAAATAAAAAATCCATCCCTGTTTGACAGTTGGAAGTTTCTTCTAATTTGTTGTTCAATTTCAAAGGTATCAACAATTTCACCACCTGACAGACAGATATTATAAAGAATGGCTGTGACGACAATAATATAGCATGTTGTAAGATTTGTTACCAATTTTTTTGACAGACATGGAAAGATTCGTTTTTAGGCACCTATTGCTCTCTCCACTTTATTTATGTGCTTTGTTATAATTTTGTTTAGAAATCGACCCTGGTTGTGATATTGGAGTTAGGAAATGTACCTGACACCCACACTCGAATTCCTAAAAGTACCTTGTTCTAACTTGTTTTTCAGAGCACATGGCTGGAATATTCTATTATCGTGGACAGACCCTGGCCTATTAGCAGCAATGTCGTATATTTCTAAATATGGTCCACATACCAATTGAGTATTTATGGAGCAGAATTTCTTCCTATTCCTGAAAACTTTAGCATAAGGTCCACCAGGATTTTGTACAGGTATATGTGTGCAATCGATAGCACCTACAATATCAGAGAATTGTGCTATTCTATAAAAATCCATTTTAGTACTTTCACAGTGGGTTAGAAATTTTATAAAATCTTTAATTTTCAGGCAAAAGAAACATGAAACTTTCTTCACTATCCTTGACACTGTAGACTTACTCACACTTATAAGATCGCCGCTAATGACCTGAAAAAATAATAATAGTGATATTGCAGTCGCTCCGTTTAAGGTTGTAAATTAAACTTCACAAAAATTAACATAGCGCTAAGCTAAAAAGAACCCGAACCACAAAACCTTAAGGCAATCAATAATTGGTACACGGGGGCACCGACAAGCCCCTTTGCTGTTTAATTTTTCGAGATCAGAGATAATTAATGGCAGCAGAAAACACTGCATCTTTACAAAATCTATATGTTTTTCTGAATTCTTCGACACTGTAAATCAAACGGATTTTGAAAGTCCTCGTATCACTTTTCTCGTACGTATACTTCTTTGTTCGTTTATCCTATCATTTAAATAATTATTCTCTTCTTCACTACAGTAATCCATCGCGAAATCTTACAAACAGAATAAAATGAAACTAACGTTTGATGACAAAAGTAAATGATAACCTAACTTTTTGATGTAAAACCAGCACACGTATGCGTTGCGCAATACACCCCACCTGATACCTTAGCTTTGCGTCTTATTTATTGAACGCATAGTGTCGATCGACACTCAAGTGTCCTTGAAAAGGTTTTGGCCACATTATGCCAAAGAATACTAAGTATTACTGCGTAAAGAAGCAACACTCACCTTCCCCTGTCAATTTAACGACATCCGCAGATAACGAGTACGATCAAGGGTACGCGTTCCTCGCGGCGATCGCTTGCTGTGTGCGCGAGTCATTTGTTCGATTTTGTGATGTTTGGTTGAATGTGACTTGTGTAATTCAGTCTTAATTGATAGTTATTTATAATAATTCAATATAGAGGTCCGTTATTGGTCCGTATACGGGGGCTTAGAAAGCAATAAAATCAATAAGGATAGTAGATTTTTTTGTCTTCCTTTTTTTGTTGTAAATAATTTTATTTTCTCTTCTTCTTTGGTGAGTACCTATAATTTTATGTCTACTAACATAACACTGAGCAGTTTTCAATTTTAAAATGTTCTTAAAACTCATGCTTTTGTTTGAACGCGATGTGGTTGAAACACGTATCCTTGCATAGGTTTATTATATTACTTATTAAGAGATCTTTGAAATAAAGAAAATCTAATCAAGTCAAAAGTACATCGAAGACAATATTTCAGTGTGTGATACACTGAAATATTGTCTTTGATGTACTATTTACAAATAAACAAAATATATTTTTATTTAACATTTTATTTCTTTTTTAAGATCCATGCTTAGTACTTTTTCAAATTCTATCTTATTATTATTATTATCAATTCACTTTTACATTATTCAATGTATAGTGTAAAATATTTATTTATATAATTACATTATTACAATTATGCAATAATAAACAACTTATTGTAGATGCGTCATATACATATAGACCTGTGCATCGTATACATATAGATTCCCGTTAGACATTTTAATGTGTAATCAGTGCTATAAACGTTTTGAGTTATTTTCTGCGTTACCGCGTTCTGAGATGTTATACTAAATTAGCCATTTTTGCGAAAACTTTAAAGGTAAATATTAAAAATTATATATAGAGCATTAAATTCTAAAATCAATTCTCTATTATTCGCTTTATAGCACCATTTATAAACAATTTACTTTATGATGTATAGTGTTAAAATTTTTCTAAACTTAGTTTTTTTTATAAATTTATATTAGTTAGTTAAATTTTGCGGAAAAATATTACATTCTTAGTCTTATCATCACTAATTTTGAATAGTATACTTCTGGTAAATATTTGAATACACATAAGTTGTGGTACACGTGTAGACAATGAGTTATAATAAGGGATCATGATTAGTGGGATTATTGTTTATAAGTATCTCTAACGCTTTTTTCTTTACATTTTTAAGCAAAAAGAGTTAGAGATGCTTATAAGCACATACGATGTGAAAAATACAAATATTTTGGCAGCTTTCAAACCTCTCCCTAGTAACGTCCGATTCTATTTATTTGTGGAGTCTTATCAAACCTAAATTTAACTCAAATAGTTTCACAAACCAATTTGGTTGTACAGTTTTCCACTTTCCTGCTAGTCCTAACGCATATATTGCCTACGCGCGTACAACTTGCTACGTACGAGACATAAATGGGAACAGGACAATGGTTAACGTTGATAATTTTAATTCATAGTATGTTTACGTAGGTTTATTTAATGTTTTGTTATCGTAGAGCCCCTTCGTTGTAATTTCAAAAAAACTTTCATTTCATTTTAGTATCTGCAGCACCGTTATTGGTTAAAATAACTATTATGCTAATGAAACACATGTCGAAATATTTATCTCATATGAACCAAATTACTGCTGCTTTTGTTACATTTAATCGTTTCATTCAAGTACGTTGACTTATTTCGTTTACCTACACCATATGAAATGTTGATTCGGTCGTAGCGAGATGAAGTTCGCCGACCTTCCTGAAACAATTATTGAAAATTGAAAAAAATATCGGCAATTGTCCTCGGTTATAAACAATTTCTTAGTTCTGTCTTAGTTTATTCAATAAGCCTTTTCCCAAAGAGTAATTAATTGTTGTGAAGTCCTAGTAATTAAAAGCAAATGTTGGATTTATTTGTACACGTCGAAGTTATTCAACCGAATTTGTTTTTCTTATCGTAACTGAAATTGTAGTCCTTTCACTTTTTAACTACGACCAAATGATCTTGTTTCTTTGTCCGCTCGCTAGTAATTGTGTAACTAATGCACCCTTTTATAAGATATTCTTTAATTAGTTGCATGACTGTTTATGCCGTTCTTCCAGATTCATTTTTTTATTCATATCAGTAATTTTAAATCAAACATTGCTTTTCCAATCATACAGTAACAATATTTATTCCAAACTTGTTTGTAATGTTTAGTTTTAAAATAATTTGATAACGCTTCGGAAGTAATTAGGTGTTTACATTGTAATAAGCAAATAATAAAGTAGCTTTTATTATCTGCCCATTCCGTGCCACCTATCAACCGATGGAATAAACAGACGCACGAACGTATCATTTGCCACAAATTATACTTTTTTCCGTTTTAAGTGATTTAAAAACAACATTGAAATTTTCTTTTTTTTATTTTTGAAATTTGTATGCGCCGTCTTATTAATGTAATATAATTTAAATTGTTCTTTTAATGAAATTTTTAATTAAATGAGTAGTTTAAATAATATTATGTTATCACCTTAAACTAATTGCAACTAAAGGGCTAAGACTTAAATAATTGTGCATAGAAGTATAGGTATATCCCTAGCGGTCACCTGCGACTTCGCTAGACACAAACAAAATTTACGAAGACTTGCTGAGGGAGATATTAATTTGGTAAAATACCGACTGATCTTTGACTGTCTAATTATTTATCTCATTATGTAATTTTCAAGTTTTAATTGTACCCAATTTTGTATTATTGCTTTTATAAAAATTGGTCAAATAATATAAAAGCTGTTATGTAACTTTAAGTATTATCTTAAAATTTGTATTTTAAACATATCTGCTGGAAAGAGATTATACATTTTTTGGTTATTCCTTAAGGGACTCGATTCGATAATGTTAGTGAGCACTATGGTCTACTACGTGGGCTACACGTATGCTACACGTAGGCTACACGCTAAACGTGTTGCGAACTATTATTGAAAAAGTTTTGTTAATTAGATGCTCAATTTTTAGTTAAGCAAACAAATTTACACTTTCGTAATGTTAACAAACGTACGTATAGACAAATTTTGAAAAATAATCCTCAAGTTTCCGATAATTTTAATCTTTATAACATCACGAAAAATGTAAAGTTTTTAAATAAATATTTTTGGTTTCTTCAATGAAATTTCCTTTTATAATGATAAAATCATTTACACGATATTCAATAATGAAAACTGTAATTTTCCAAAAGCGTTTTGAAATGAAAACAATAAATGTGAAAGATAAAGCTATTTTTCGAGTCTTTGTTCAATGAATATATCGTACATCCGATGCAATCCCGTCATAAACGCTGAAATCTATTTTTTTTACAAGAGAAGCAGTTAAATATTTCGAACTTGATAAAGTGATGCAGATTCATAATTAGATGGTTATATATATATATATATATATAAATATATATATATATATATATATATATATATATATATACATATATTATGATTTTTATATATATATATATATATATATATAAATATATATATATATATATATATATAAATCATAATTACGTATTTAATCAATTTAAATTAGCATTCAAAAATGAGTTTGTTCTATGCGAACATTTTTTTGTTCATTACAAAAAAAATGCATTCTAATGTATAATTAAAACCCACTTATTATTGCGTACTTATCGTACTATTTAGCTTTAACTCGAACTTTAATTTTAGTTTTATTCAGAGAAATAGGTAAATAGTTTATATTTATAACATAAACTTTGTTTTATTAAAAAACTGAACATTTTAATATTTTTATAAATAAATCCATTATTGAAACTTGTTTTTAAAAATTATTTTTATGGTTCTAAAACCTCAGTATTTTATTAAGATTCAACAAAGTTATACATTTTTAAACAAAACTAAATTACGATTGAAATAAAATAATGAAATCATCTCCGTTTTTCTGATCGTTACGTTGCTTTTTCTTAGCTACGAGTATCTGGATATAGCAACACTTCACACATCCTTTTAATATCATTAAAAGTTTTAAAAATATCGAGAGTCTAATGAATTGTAATCTAAAATTAATTAGGCTTATTTAGTTTCTATTAAAATGGATTTTCAAATCAATATATAAACATGCTCCACATATACAAAGATTCTATAATAAATAAATTATTAAGAATATCCGCTTGAGCGATGACCGAGCTGAGTTGCAGCAATGTAATATAACATATTATTTGAATTTGAGTTTATTACAATGTTACTTTAACATAGAACCTATACAACAATACTTAAAATCGTATAACAAGCTTGCTTTTATGATTTCCTGAATGCGAAATAAGACGATTATATTTAATAATGTTTTTTTTTCGTGCCTCATTCCGTCTTCAAGATACACTATCTCGCGACGCGGCGAACACCTAATTCAGCTTTGAATATTTAAGTATACTAGTATTATTATGTAGAAAGAAGAATTTGTTCTACTAGTATTTTAAACTTTTCTTAAGTTTTTTTGGTTTCATGGACGTTCAGTTTGTTTCAGTTTTTATGCTAATAGAAAGTTTGAATGTAATAGGCTAGTTGACTCGTTCTAAATTTTGATATTTTTCGTACAATATTGTGAAATATAAGTTAATTAAAAACCAGCTTTGAAAAAAAAATCATGTGTGAAATTCACACGTGGTAGAAGTGAAACCTTCAAATCAGTCAACATTTTGGCTTTAAGATAATGAGACGAATGTAAAATTTCGGGAAGAGGATAATTGTAGGTTTTAGTTATGATCATAGTGATAAAAATATTTGAGTACTTACTATGATCACTTTCACTATTTTGAACAGTAAAATCATCATTATACGTAATAGAGCTTTCATTTTCCACATTCAATGACGCTTTTCGGCGTGCACGAAATTCACGAACACGTTGCGTTGAACTTTTTGCTGTCTTTTTAATCTTGTTTTCCCTTTTTTTTCGATAATCGCGACAATATTCTGCATTCGTTTTCGGCATGTTTGAAGAATTTTATTATAAAAATGATGAAGAATTTTATTATAAAAATGATGAAAAAACTCTACAAACGTATAATACGTACACGTATACAAAACACTACGGTTGTGTGATGCCTTTTCTCAAGCTGTGTACTACGCACGCGCATAAACACGTTTTAACACACGTACAACGCTGAGATCCAAGCAAACTCTCGATATGCCTTGGTAAACACGAGTGGAGGGGGTACGAAGCAGAGCACAAAGAGAACCACGAACATAAAAAACACTGTATAATGCTTCCTATCTCATTTTCTCCCACGTTAAATCTTATGAATTTATGTGTCTCTTTTTCCTGTCGCTTTTTTCGTTTCGTCGACTTTCAAATCACAACGATGCTAAAGAAGTTTTTACTTCAAAATTCAAAAATTGATTAAAAAATAAGCCAGTTGTAGGCTTCTAAATTTGAAGACACAGAAGAGAGTTGGATATATCCCTGTCTCTTTTCCTCTCGTAGAATATAATGTGCAATATTAAAAATGACCTCACAACACAGTATTGCCGTCCTTCTCTAAAGGTTAAATTTAAACGTTTATAACTCGGTCAATTTTTAAGATTATTAAAAAATTTCACTCGTCATCAGCTTGTATCTTGAAATTATGATTAATGAAATAAAAAAAAATAGTCAAATACACAATTATGATTCAGAAAAATATTTTGTTATTGAAACAAATAGGTAATCTATTCTAAGTAATAAGGGCCGGAAACAAACGAGGTTATAAATTCTTTTCGTCTTATATTTTTGAAAAAAAAATCTCGTCGCATCACTTAATGAACATGATTGTTTCTGCTTACTATAGGAATTTATATTATAGTAATACATAATACATACGTATTTGTATATCTTCATATAACCGTCTGTATTGTGACAGAAGGGTTTTGTATACAAGAGAACGGTATCCCATACTACTTGCTATGTTCAAAATGTTTCTCAGGACAAAAAGTTTATAAATATGACTTGATACCTTTTAAGGATGTAGGTAATATTGGACTATCCTGGGAAATGTTATAAAATTATTATTCACGACATAAACAAATATACATATTATTTTATTACAACATAAAAATTAATTTTTCCGCTTGGCGTAGAGATTTTTCTTGCTGTCTCATGTCACGCATTTCAAGAAACAAGTTTGGCCCTGAATTGTTTTGATCTTGAGAACACGGCAAGTGATCGCTTTTCTCTCCCCTCTTAAACCACTCCATGCGTTGCTGTGATCTAGGGTGTCGCCAAATAGCCGTTAGAAGTGTTAGCGTGTGTTTATTCGGCGAACGCTTTTTCACGTAAATTATTACTTTGAAATATTTATGTTACACTCATATTAAATCATATTTTTTTTTACTTCCTTATAAACCATTTATATGTTACAAAGTTTCATTAATTTTGTTAATAAGTTTTGACTCAAGAATCTCAAAGGCTTCTTGCACCTTCGTTATGACACACTTCTATTACAAAAATATGAAACAGTGGTATATTGCGGCTGACTTTTGCCTTTTATGTGAATATGGACTTCATTAATATTTATGACATTAATACGTAGATTTCTTCCATGTTAATTACATCGTCTTTAATTTTTTGAAGTGAAACTTCTTAGGCGGCGATTCGATAATCGATAACTGGACGAGATTTGAGAGTAAAATTTTACGGTCGCGTCATGTGTAGGCACATTTCTTTCGAGCTATATATTCCGGCGCCATGGAAGTAAAAGAGAGCGACGGATGTATACACGATGATACAAAGCTATTGAATAAGATAGTATTCAAATCTTATGCGAATTTAATACAATCTATGGATTTACACTGTGTTCTTTCTCACTGTCAGTGCCATTTAAATATTTTACACTTTTGTTAAGGTTTAGATCGCTAAAGTTTCACTTCTGTCACGTGTGCTGATGTAGGGCTGCTATCCGTCCAGGTTTCCACGGATTTGTCTTCGTTTTGAGAGCTTCCGGACGGACGATTTCAATGAAGTCCAGGTTTTAAAGCTGTCAAGATCAATGGGTTATTTAACTAATTTACTCATAAACTGTACGAGAGCGTCTCATCGTGCCAATTTATGTAAAGATATTCTTCGGACTTTCGTAATAGGTGGGACCGTAAAACATAAAATACAGTTGAAAATTACAATTGCCGAAGTATGTAATTCCTAGCTGGCTATTTTTGTTATTAAGAAGAAAATAGGAGTATGTATGAAATAACTTTTATTGGAAAATCTTTATCAACAAAATCGAATATATTACATGCATATTTGATTTTTTAGGATTTTTTAAAGAAATGAAATAATAACAAGTCATTTCTATACATATCGTGTTTTTTAAGTGGTTTCCTTAAGTCACTATTTCCTATGCTGTCCTTCAATCTAAGTCCCATCATGCGTCTCTCGGCTGTTCTCTGGAATCTTTGTAGTTTTTGAGTTATTTCTTTGGTAGAGCCCAGCTTGTAATGCCATGTATTAAAATAGGAAAACCATGTAATGTAATAAAATGGAAAAACTGTGTCTAATTTTTTTTTCTTTAGGGAAATCTATAATTTGGATTCAAATATGAATTTTAATGACCAATATCTTAACCACGCTATTTTAATCCTTCTGTTTACTTGGTAAGGCTTTGATTCATAAATGAGATTTGCTGTCCTAAGTACACGTAGTTTTCGACGTAGTCCAAAATATTTCATCGTGTTGTTATGGGTATTCTTTCTCTATTTGTCAATATGCATGTTTTGCTTTTGTTCATTTCTGAACAATATTTTCTGCTCTCCGTGTCAAGTGATTGTAATATACATTTCAAATGCTTATATTATTCACACAATAGTACTATATCATCAGCAAAGCGTAAGTGGCTCAAGCTCCCCGTTTATTTTATGCCCATCGAATGCCAACTCAAATTACGGAAAGTATTCTCTCACCCTGTCTTACTACGCGTTAAATTTTGAAGGATCTGCCTTGTCTCTCCAATTTTACAACTGCTTTACTTTTGTTATAAATTTCTTGTAAAATTTTGAAGTACATTTTTGGTATTCCTTGTTCATTTAGGGGTTTTCATAATGATGAATGCATTATAGAATGAACTGCCTTAGAATACTGATACAAGTTTCTTCATATGAGGCAAAACCCACAAGTTCTTGCCTCCGGGTAGAAGTTCTACTTGTAGATCTTTTCAATGAGAAGATCCATGTTATAGCGGTTTTTAAGCATCTTTGTCCTCTCTTCACTGAGTTATAATTTTTCAATCTTTTTTTGATAATTGCTAATTTTTGTTTTTTAATGTTTCTTTTTATCTTCCTCTCGATTTTCTTATATAAATGAGACAATATTCTTTTTCATGTTTTGTTTTATTTTTTCTCGTTTTTAGTAGCGACTTTCTTTTATAAGGGTTGCAACAACTGGTGTAATATTTATTATTTGCTTTTTTTACTGCATATTTTTTTGGTAGAGATTCGTTTGTGTCCTTGATAATTTTAAATAAATTCGGTATGTTTCTTGTATTGTTCAATTTCACTCAATGTCAGAGTTGCTTCATAAAGTGATATTTTTAATGATTTTTGTCCTGTATCGTGAAAATTGATGCTTTATTTTTAAAATTTTTTCTGGGTTTTGCTTGCATTTTTATGGAGAAATTAACACGAATGAGTCTATGATCTGTGGGGTGAGATGTATTTATTATATTCATATCTCGTATTCTATTTTTATTGTTTGTTATGAAGTAATAATTTCATTAAAAGTTTATGGTTTGGAGAGCACCAGGTATATTTTTGTTTCTGGTATTTTTTGAAGTAAGAGTTCATAATGTAAAGTCGACTTTCGAGATAGAATTCTATAAGTAACATTCATCTTTTGCTTCTTTTGGAGTCCTAATTCCACGGCCACATTCCTACCTTTAGGAGGAAAATTGCAAATTTTGGCATTGAAATCACCCATAATAATCGTGTTTGATCCTGTATCCTCTAAAGCCGTTCCAAGATGATTGTAAAGACATCTGAATGAGGTTAATTATATTTTTTTTATTTATGTGTCTAATCTGGCAACCCTATGTGAGATTAGTTGAAACTCAGTAATATGAGAATTATATTAAATTAAATTAACTTTAAAATTATTTTTATGCTTGCTAGTATTGTTTCGTCGCATACTAAAGATCTAATGTTCAGCGTACAAATATTTATCTAACAGTTTCCCTCAACTTAGAATATTTTTAATGTTTTCTCATTGAATACAATAATCTGTCAATAACATAACCTCGAATCGAATAACAAATTCATAAGTAGCGCTAAATTTATGTTCCAGGTTATACTTTCCAGATTATGCTTACATATCTGATAATCTTAAAAATGACAGAGTTTTTGAAGAGGTTTCAATGATGCTTGAGAATCTTACATCTGAACGGATTCAAGAAGAACTATCACCAAAATGCCTTCAACATCAAGATGTAATAACGATGCTCACAAAAAGACACACGTTAAAAGTACCCGACTACACGTGCCTAATTGTAGAACTTACGAAGTTGTGCTGATTAGTAACGTTCGATCCAAGCAAGTAGCAAAAATAATCACATCTCTACATTACATTAGTGAGAAAAGGAAAAGGAAAGTAAAAATGGCAAGATTATGAAGAAAAAAATCAATATTAAAAAGCAAAAATGAAATTAGATTGAAGTTCTGACGAAGAAGAAACGATAGAATTAGCCAGTAAACATTCCGGTCCCGAAGATAATATATATGATTGCGTGGGATACAACGAAAATTACTACGCGACTGAAAAAATATAAGATTAGCTGCAGTGTATTTTTTTGTAAATTATGGCTCCATGAAAATTGCACTCCGTTCAATAATTCTTGCAGTCTTTGAAACTTACACGAGAAAAAAGAAAAAAGTAACGAAAATGGCAAAGGGAGAGAAAAAATGACCCAGAAATTAAATGGCTATCTTATCCTTGCATGAGCGGCCAACTTATAACGGGTATTAACATTAAAACTTTTTCTAATAATCTTTGAAAAAAATATGTTAAGAATAATCTATGAAAATATACATCGAAATAAGAGTAAAAGCTCAGTTTTATAAAAACATCCTAAAGTACGTATATAATTTGGAGGCTACACTGGAAAATATTTTAGTACCAACACTTATTTGAGACGAAAGTAATATATCACAATGTTTAATTATCTATACGCCAAATATAACATAGTATATATGCTCCAGCATTTTTCAGCCTAGAAATTTTGATTATTTTCACGACATGTTTGAAACGCCTGCTAATTTCGCCAAAAAATGGAGGGTTGTCCATTTTTATCGTGTAAAATTTCACAATTCGTGTCAGTAAAATAATATGAACAATAATCAAAACATGTATTTTTAATACATCATCTAAGAAAATAATAAACATAAAATGCCGTATGATAAATTATTATACGGGTTTAACTTTGATCCGTTTGATATTATACTGTTTTTTAAAAACTTAAACTAGTATTGCAAGAAAAACTTTATTCAAAATGTAGGTATTGTTATACGAATACAACTTACATATTTCTATCAATAACATCAATCAGAGTAGTTTTACTTAATACATAATTGTAAATAAATAAAACTATATAATTGAAACGTGTGAAGAAATAATTATCTTAATATATACGTTCTCATTTATGGATGGTTTTTAAAATGTTTTACGTAGTCATCGTTTTATTTAAAAATTTCTTTGCGAAATGTGCTTACGTAAATTTCGTGCGATAAATATTAGGAATTGCAGAATGATAGTTTTATACCTTTATAAACTGACTGTACGTCATGTGAGCGACGGCCCGGTCCCCGGTGATGTGAGGCCCCACCCACACTACAGATTCCACTTCAGATTATCTGCCTCTTAACGTTGATTGTTTAGTATTGTAGTTTTTTGGTATATTTACTTATTTTATTTATTAAAATATTGTCTCATAAATATTTATAATTAAATCTAATATATATCCATAAGATTTTGATTTTTTAAGCTATGTTCCACCAATTCAACTTCGGAAATCAATAAAAAACAACCTCAATGAATAGACATCTCGTTTTTCAGTGTTTTCCATTTAACAAAAAATCGGAATATATATATATATATATATATATATATATATATATATATATATATATAAATGCATAAATATATATAATATTTACTTTATAAGATATTCATACATGCTCAAATTTTATTAAGATATCTCAAACAATAAGATCACCCCTGGGTGATCTTATTGAAATGCAACGCTAAAATGTGGTCGAACTGGAGTTAAAATTCGACGCCGTGCGATTCCAATAAATCGTTAAGGTCTTCCCTGTCGAAGACAATATTTAATTACTTGGCTAAAGTAGCAATGTTTTCGATTGCTTCTATTATCTGATAACTTCCAGCAGCGCAACATCAGGCGTTTGAATAGAAAATATCGGCAAGGCTTTCTCCAAAGACCCTTTCATTTTTTGTCGGAAACTTCGATCCGCGATTATCCTATGATTTCAACAGTGTCGAGATTATTAAACGTTTTCAAAAATCTTTTAACATACTAGCCGTCATCTTGGTTAATAGCTTCATGTAATACTTCGGGAAATAATCGTAGAGTGTAAAAAGTTGAACGTTTTTATCACACCTTGGTCCATAAGTTGGAGTAATCTGGTGGTATTTGGTGGCAAACGACTTTAACACGCGGTTTGAAGTCTATAAGGATTAAGTCTTCTAAGGGTAGCTGTCGGATGTCCTGATGCACTGTTCTAGATCAGTATCAAGATTGAAAGTGTAATAACTGATCAGAATCGATTTGAATGGGATAATTTTAGACATGCATTAGCGTGCAATTTCTGGGATAAAATGGTTACCGGATCAATTTTCAAAGGAAGAATTACCCAAGCTCTAAGGTTAGACTTTGAAATTACTGGTACGTATGATTTTGATTTATTTTTCAAAGTTCTAGGATTTTCAGAACGATACACCAAAAGAGGTTTTACTTTATAATCACCAGAAGCATTTGCATCGAGCATGTATAAGACGTAGTTGAATTACATGTACGTAGTTGAATTACGTAGTTAAAATTTCACCACGCTCGATCTTAAAAAGAGAGTTATGTTGTGATATACAGACGGAGAGGAAATGATGAAATTATAAGAATTACAATTTCGCTCTTTGGCTACAGAATCATTGGAAATAATAAGTTTGATATGATTTTCCGGTCATTTTCAATTGTTATTTTCCCTGTATAAATTGCGACCTTCTATATTCTTAAATATTTTCAGACTTTCAAGTTGTTAATCAGGAAAATGGTATAAAAACAATAATGAATTTATCATACAATGGAACCAAAAATGAACAAAACGGTTGTTTGGTAAAAGGAGATATTTTTTTACCACTGTCCAATTACCTGTCATTCCGCGTGAATATCGATAAAAATCATCGTCACCTATAGATAAGTTATCTCATTGTAATGTAAGTTAACAGAGGGTAACTGCTGGACAATGGTATCGATTTCGTAACACCAAACGTTCCACGTACAAAATAAATCAATGTTACTAGATTATCTATTTTTGTAAACTATTAGAAATATACTGTGACATTCAAAACGCGACAAAAATTAAGAATTAAGAGACAAAAAACATGACATACGCATGCATAAAGAGCATCAGGCTGTATTTAAAGTATGTAGTGCTCAGGCGGCGATACAATCGCTTTGGATCCTTTGATCCTAGTTTTAAAAATAAAAATTCGAGAAATAAATGGCGCATATGGTACTACAACGAATTAATAAAAAGAAACAAACTTTCTCAAATATCAAAATGTTTACAGTCTAAGTTCTCAAATTAACTTACCCAGTGAATAGAAGATATATGCTCGTGAGTTTACTAATTTTTTTAACCTTCTATGTACGTTAGAGATGTATATTTTAAGTTCCAAACATATTTTAACATCGCAACTGACGTTTGCTTACGCAAGCTTCGGTACACAGGAACTTATGCATGCACATGCATAGGACTGCCATCGGTAAAATCATAAAACCAGGACAAGAGACCCGAAAATCTTGGACTTTTAAATTGTTCTTTTGTCTAGCTTTCAAGCGAAGATTATTATGTTTACTTACTAAGATATAAATCGACTTACTAAAATATAAATATATCGTCAAGTAGATTTAATGTATTCTTTATTAATATCAGTTATTAAACTATTTATTGTTAAACTCTTCTGAAAAACAAAAAGTACAAAATCAAAAAATGTAAAAAACTAAATAATACTTTCTATTCGATATTTTCACGAGATCGTGTTGCGTTTTTAGACTTTTACATTCTTCAGATTTTTCTTCAAGCCTGAAAGAAATTTCCTAGCTCAGTAGGTAAAAATATGTACATGTAACATCTTTAAAATTACATTTATTTTGTTTTTATTAATGATGAAACTGTTTCGGGAATCCATGAATTTCGTTATTTTATACATTGTAGACCAATTAGTTAAAAACTAAATAAACTACCGTTTTTGCTTATCACCTCGCAAGTTGGTAAGCAAAAAAAAGAATGACAATGCAATCTTCAACAATATGAAAAACAAATAGGCCGCCGTTTTTTAAAAATAACTTACGAAAAAGTTGATATCTTCTTGGGTTATTATATTGGCTAAAAGCTTTTTAATTCCATCTCGTCTTGCAAAAAATCACAGTTTTCAAATCGATCTAACGGTTTCATCCTTCAACGGCTTTAATTCAATTATACATTTCTAGTTTCTATGGCCAAATTACCGTTTTTTTTGCAATTTCTCTATTCCTAAATACAAAATCTGCACTGTTAAGTATATAATAAACAAAAAGTTTCTGAAAGAGGGTTCAGAAATCAGAACTTGGGCTTTCGAAATTTTCAAAATTATCTTTGATTCTTCAAAAATTGACGTCTTCAAAACTTGCTCATTATAATACTAAGTTGTTAAATATACATGCAGAGCAACAATCACAAACAAAGTTAGGGTTTACTCTTACTTTTCGAGTTTTGCGACGCACGGGTGGGGACTATATAAAGTATTACCCCCGAACTTCAAACCGCGTGTTAAAGTGGTTTGTCACCAAATACCACCAGATTACTCCAACTTGTGGACCAAGGTGTGATAAAAACGTTCAACTTTTTACACTCTACGATTATTTCCCGAAGTATTACATGAAGCTATGAACCAAGATGAGGGCTGGTATGTTAAAAGATTTTTGAAAACCTTTAATAATCTCGACACTGTTGAAATCATAGGATAATCGCGGATCGAAGTTTCCGACAAAAAATGAAAGGGTCTTTGGAGAAAGCCTTGCCGATATTTTCTATTCAAACGCCTGATGCTGCGCTGCTGGAAGTTATCAGGTAATAGAAGCAATCGAAAACATTGCTACTTTAGCCAAGCAATTAAATATTGTCTTCGACAGGGAAGACCTTAACAATTTTTGGGAATCGCATGGCGTCGAATTTTAACTCCAGTTCGACCACATTTTAGCGTTGCATTTCAATAAGATCACCCAGGGGTGATCTTATTGTTTGAGATATCTTAATCAAATTTGAGCATGTATGAATATCTTATAAAGTAAATATTATATATATTTATGCATTTATATATATATATATATATATATATATATATATTATTTATATATATATATATATATATATATATATATATATATATATATATATATATATATATATATTCGTTAATAGTCCGGTTTTTAGTTGTATAGACTAGAATGTAAACTAAGAAGGATATTCTTGATATTTAATTAATAAACCGGATAAAGTATTTAATTAAAATTTCCTTTTATTATGAATACTATACTTTATATACTTCGGTTTTTGTTAATCCAAAAGAGTGATAAAAAGAAAAAAAAATATGTATAAGGACCTTGTATTACTGTAATGGGCTTACTATGGCAGAAGACTTCGATAGCTTAACAAACATTTTCCGTCATAACATTTATATTACCGAATAATAAAACGTGACGTTCGTAAAAAAAGTCGAGACACTACGATACCAAACTTACTACCCATACTTGTAGATGTTTGATATATATTATAAGTGTTTTAACGGCAGCGTAATACGAAGCTTATAATTCGCTGACCTAGATTATAACTATAATTCGCTAATCTAGATTTTTTTTCTCGAAAACTATTTTTAGGGCGTCTCGTATTGTTTTTCCAATACTCTTTAAATAAATGATAATCAATTTATGAAAAATTAAAAATTTTTTTAGCCCTTTTCTTCGTTACTTTTGGCATATATTTTTCAAATATAGAAAAAAAAACTACGCCAGCCAAATTCAAAATAAAGAAATGAAAGGTAGTTTAGACATTTCATAAGATACTACTTGACCCGATTAACTAAAAAAAAATTTCTATTATTTTTTTTTAAAACTAGAAGTGGATATATATTTCTTTTAGTTTTTATGCAGGATTCGTTTAGTTCAGTTATATAAGTCTATTAACTTTCAAGTCGATAGGGTAGGTAGTTGCTGACGCAACTGTGAGCGACATTCATCAACATTTTACCAAAGGGTTGACTGTAAACATTTTGATTATCCCAACACAAGCAGAAGGTCAAGTTAGCTCTGACCATATAATTAGTAGTAAATAATAACACAGCACAAAAGGAAACGGCGCTAGATTTATCTGGTTATATGAAAGCGCTCACATAAAGTACTAAATTTGAGTGATTTAATATAATGCTCCTAGCATTATATTATTTCGATATCTTCATAATATAATATTATTAAGGAATCATACCGTATATATATTATAAACGTTTCGCGTTTCTCGGGAAACGAAGTGTCTCTGTTTACATAGGTCTACTTATCGTGATCGCTTACCGAAGTAAATAAGAAATACTTATGGTTAATGTTTAAATTGCGAATATGTTATGAGTAGTTACCGTTATTTATTAAATTTGGTTAGCAAAGCTGTGTACACTTTCAAGGATTCTATATTCTCCTATACATCATTCTAAGCATAATTAGAACTAATGATCGTCAATAATAATATATTTAAATAGCCAATTGATATTATTAAGTTGCAATTTATTCAGGGGTTTTCAGTATCTAATTTCTGAAACCTACGATACTTAATTAGCTGTCGTCCTGACTTTGCCAGACAAAAAAGGGACTGCCTTTTTCTTGGTTTTCTTTTAGTTGCTTTTTCTGTAATAATTATTTACGGACAATTCGTTAATTAATAGTATTCTCAACGGTTTCAACTATTAATCTGTGCTTTAGTCAAATACAGAATTATACGGCCTAATCTTGTAACTTGAAAAAGCTTATAACAAGCCATAGTCATTTTCGCATTGGAGTGTTTTGTGAATTTCAACGTCCTGTGCAATTATGTCAAACATTATTTCGTTGTAGCTGCTCTATAACTGGTATGTTCGTTTAAATAATAAATGAATACCGCTTTGACTCCCTTTAATTTAATCGTTAGTGCTGATTAACACACTCGTCCTAAAAAGATAAAATACTGATACACAGAACAGAAAATTAATTAGAAGTGGCATGTTCGAGGAACTGTATGAAAAAAAACATGTCAATTAAAACGGATGTGTTTTAAATGCGTCAATTTAGGTCAGGTAGGGCACGTCCTTAGCTCCGTCCAAAATAATCAAACTCTTTCCCGTTTTTGCATGTTTGATTCACATATATTTATTTCACTCCCAACAAACATTCTAGAGATTTAAATTCGTTCAATTATTTTAAGTGTTGTTTACACATTTATCGACCGCTCATCACGATATCGAGATATCATAGAAGTGAAAATAAGCCGATACATCTAATATTTTTTAAGAAAAGTTAAATTCTACCAAACTGTGATATGTACGAACGTAATAAAATATTTATTAATTTATTACCTACATGTGATACAAGAAACTGACTAATTCGTCGCTAATAGGATTTCGTCGGTTTCAGAGCATTATAATTAAAACTTTCACTTTTTTCATTTAAGAAAATGTCTGCGATATCTATTAATTTAGGACGTACCTTTATTGTCATAATATACAAACACTACTGTATTTAATTTTTTTAATGGAAATTAAACGATACAACGCGCGACGGTCAGGACCATTGCGCGTTGTACAACAAACAAATGAATGAATGGCGTCAATTCAGTGTAATGAAATGACGGATATTTCCCGTATCTAATGGGTGAATTTGGCGACAAAGGTCAAAATAAATGAGATGACAGTTTAATAACATAGTTTAATATATTTCCCAAATATCTAAACTAAAAACAATATTATGTTAATTTGAATGTCTAAGGTCTAAACCGAAATAAAATTTATAATCATAACTTTACTTTAAAATAACTGTCAACGATCTATTCCGTACGATATTAAGAAATAGGTTTTAGACAAATCACTTTTTTCAAGATACTTGGATACATTGAGATGTTATAATTATTCTGGGATCTTTTCCTAAATTATGGTGAATAACATACATCAAATTTGTCATTATTTTTGAACATTATGTATAAATGGTAGACATATATACAAATATTATTTATTATTTTAATAAATAAAAGCTTTTTTATATATTTAAAAGTTTTCTATCATTATATCAAGAAACTGTTTATCGTCCCACAAGACGCGACGACGTATTGTCATTTCCTCCACGACAAGGTTGGTTAAAGATATCGCCAAAAGCACGTAATATAATTCATTTCGTACCTCTTTTTGAGAGTACGGGAATGAGGTAAACATGTATTGAAAGCTTTTCTGACTAATGTGTGTACTTTCGCGGAACAATAATAGAAAGTCAGCGCAAAGCTTCTCATTGCCGGCGTATATTTTTACTTTATACCTTCTCTCGATTTTAGCTTCGTTATTTATCGAACCGAGAGCTTAAGCACCTGCAAATTATAAAACGATTAAATAATTTAGTATACGACGAAATTAAATAAGATTTACCATATCCTTTGAAAATATTGTTTACCTGCAAATTTGTATTTCTTATAGTATATAATTTGTCATCTAGCATTTGTATTTTATTGAGATATGCAGTTACTAATTTTTTGTTTAAAAACAACTTTTTCCATTTGCTTTATATGTTATTCAAACAACGTATACTTCATAATTTTATCGTTACTGAATTTATTTACCTTTTTAATCTACTTTATGAAATACATAAATAATACAGCATCGTTTAATATGATTATATTCAATAGGATTAGTATTCAAAGTCAAGAGCTTTAAAATGTGAACGTCTTATTTTATAAAGATCACAGTCTTCAAACAAATTTACGTTATGATACTTATTCTATAATAATATTAAATTCTATAATAATATTAAGTTATGATACTTATTCTATAATATATCCAAAATAGCTTAACGACGATAAGAAATTTCAGAATTGGTTACATTCTTTTGCTGGCTTTTGTTTTTGCACGTAATTATGGCACAAAAGGGTATTATTGGGCGCTAGTGAGCAATGAATGACGCAGCTCTACTACTTATCGCATTTGATCTACGTCTAAAGCATATGTCACCGTGCAGAGAAAAATATATGATACGCGTATCATAACAGTGTCGTGCATGTCACGCCTACTTGCCATCCCGAATTATATTATTTGTTCTGTGCCCTACACCCATGTAGACATTATAAACATTAAAAATTAAACAAATTTATTTAAAGGCGTAAGAAAATATTAAACAAGTTTGAGTAATTAGAAGATAGAAATATCACATTTCTATGTTGCTATTTTTCTATGCTATCGGTATAGCACTACGTTGAGTAAGAGACAGAGAGGTGAAAACGAAAGGGCCGGACCTTGTGGCAAGATACTTCAAAAACTACTCAAGTATTTTCTATAAGGCGTGTTACTAATATATTTTTATATGAAAAAATAATAAACGATTTTACTTTATTCTCCTATATCTATATATACATACACACAAGGTAAGATTGACATAGTTAGTATGTTTTTAATTGACGTTATTTGAATAAATTACGACAAAAATTGCAATAAGGATTAATGAAAGGGTCCGCGGAGATTTTGAAAATTGACCATCGGAATCGAAACCGTTAACGAGTTTGGCATGTTATTTTGGGGGGTATCAGATGCTGTCGGAGAGTTGAGTTCATTTCTGATATCGTACTAATATCGACGCCGGGACGCGGTTTCGCAATGTTCTAATGCATCATTGAAGATTGGTCCAGTACCGTCGTGAATACATAGAACATCCCGCTAAAATTTTAGTAGCTAGTTTGATATCGTTTATTTTATAACCACGTTTTTACTAGCTCGCTTTCTTGTCTGTTTTTTGTTTGTCCAAAATTTTTCAATCTATTTTAAACTAACTTTCCGTTGAGCTAGAGGTTTAAAACTTGAAACATATTTGGGAATTGGATGACAATGACGCTTTCTTGTCTGTTCGACACATAGGAGAATGCTCACGCGACTAACCTAATCTACGCCCACGGCGAATTTTGTGTCACAATGAAATTTACGTCATTATGTTATTATGTCTTTACGTTTTATAGGTTTTTATTAGCTCGCTTTTTTGTCTGTTCGTTTCTCGGGTACATACCACGGTTTTATAACCTCGCTTTATGGTCTGCTTGTTAGTTTGTTCGGCACAGAAATTAAACGATTTTTATGCGTTTTATTATAAATGTTGCTGACGGTAGTGAAATAAGTACTTAATTTACTAACAATATAACGTAATATATGTGAAATAAAGAACTTATTATTATTATTGCCAAGATATTTAAAATCGATTGCAAATTTATAACCACATACATATCCTGGAAATTTGTGATTATAAATTTTTAACACCTATGAAAATATTTTTATGTTCTAAAACGAAAAACTTGGGTAGTGAGTTCACCTAAGTAACTAACAATTTAATTGCACTACAAATGATCTCTTGTGCGAGTTTTGTTAACGACAGCTACTCTCTACACTTTTTACTATTATATACTGCTTGCGCGTTATGTACTTATCGGAAACAAATGAGTGTACTCAAATTATGTAAGCACTATATGTTGACGTACAATAATTTAATAAAAATGGATCTGTATACAGACAAAGTAAAAAGAAACATTTTGTTTTTTTTTGCTTTGGATGTGTTCATTATCATCGTTGCTCATTATCATCTAATACTAGAAATGTAAATTGTTATCAATAATAAATGCTGTGTATATTGTGTTTAAGTATGAATGCTACGAAATGAGTATATTTTTAAAATCCTTTTCCCCGCGATTGCTTTTCCTTAAGTAAGCGTGAAAGCTTATTAAAGATATACTAAACTGTTCAAAGAGAAATGCTCGTCAAATTATCGAGAGATATGACCTTTTCTCTTTTAATAGTAAAATACACTTTTTTAACACACGACGAATTATTTATTTTTCTGTAAGTTCTTTGTTACGGATATGTATATATGTATATATGTATACACATATATATATATATATATATATATATATATATATATATATATATATATATATATTGATATGGTATGAGGTTTACACGTATAATCGGCAAATAACTTTGAATTAATGTAATTAGTTTTAAATATATACATTAAGTTATGAGGTTATTGATGCTTAGTGGAATAAATATGTGGAGCACGCGACATTTTTGTGTAATATAGTTTCAAAATAATATATCATATTGGAATTACTTACGTGTTATAGACTTTTCAGGGATTCTTCACAAGATTCTTTGATAAGAGGTAGATTTATTTTATATAAAATCAATACTGGCTATATCCACAACATAAAATTTGATAAGAGGTAGTGATTGATTTTATATAAAATCAATACTGGCTACATCCACAACATAAAATTTGATAAGAAGTAGTGATTGATTTTATATAAAATCAATACTGGCTACATCCACAACATAAAATTTGATAAGAGGTAGTGATTGATTTTATATAAAATCAATACTGGCTACATCCACAACATAAAATTAGATAAGAGGTAGTGATGGATTTTATATAAAATCAATACTGGCTACATCCACAACATAAAATTTGATAAGAGGTAGTGATTGATTTTATATAAAATCAATACTGGTTACATCCACAACATAATAAACCATGCACTGATTGTTCTAAGCCTTTTTTATGACTATTTGATTATTATTACCTATGGATATAGGCCATCTCTGATATACAGGATGACAACAGGACTATTAAAACTTTGACATTGGAAAATAAAAAAATAGCTACTTTTTCGGTGCTGCTGCGGTGTGAAAACTTCTTCATCGTTATAAGAATTTTGTAAAACACCAGATGCAATTTTTCGTCTTTCTTTTATTCTCTTTTTGAGAGGTAAAGAAAATTGTTCACCGAGTTCATTTGATTGAAGATCTATTTTATTAGGGCTAAACCGAAATGCAGCGTTCTTTTTAAATAAACTTGAATAACGGCGACCCAAAAACATCACACTGTTGTTTTTATTGCATCTAAACTATGACGATTATTATAAATATTTTCAATTTCCTTATCTGTTTATTTCACGTTGGATTTCAAATCTAGTAAGGCCTTAATAATGCAAAAATATGCATTATTACATATTTAAGAAATCGACCAATCTTATTTGACAAGCTACTCTAAGATCAAATCCAGGGATCTCAGAAGTCGTTTCGAGTATGCTGTTCATCCACTCTCTTGCTCGGACTTGGCTAGAGCGATTAATTTAATTTTAATAGTTGTTCCCAAGATCGAAGGAAATTTTACGATGGCGGTGAGATGAAGGCAGCAATTTCGACTCATTTTCAGAAAATTTCAATTCAAATAGAAAAAAAAAACGGAATAATAAATAAAATCACTCAATTGTCCGCCCATGGTCTGTCAAAGCCGTTTTCCTCAGAAAATGTTCGATGTAAAAAAAGGACTAAATTCAGCGGTTATAAAGTAAGGGTTAATAACCCTCATATATCTCAATATTCGACATTCAAAAATATTTATAACAAAATATTATTGAGGTTAAATCAAATGTTTTCTTGCAGTGTCTAATCCATCGCTCAGGATATTCGGTGCTTTAGCATTTTTAGTGCTCCGTAACTCGGAAAATAAAAATAATATCCTTATTGTGAGCTTTCTTTGCCCTTGTATATACTGGAACTATATAAATATTTTGTATTATTTTATAAAACCGCCCGATATATGGAAACGAAAAGAAGTTCAACCTTTGCTTTTTAAAATGATACTCACCTTTGTAATTACAGACAAAATATATTTAATGTTTTGCTATTGATTAAAACACTTTAAGGCGCACGCAGGTCGCATTTATTCAATTATTAATTTATTGTAACGACCCTTCATCTATAAAGTATATTTATCTATGCAGCAAGTTTTAGAACAACCATCTCATAACCTCACGTTGTGGTTATAAATGAAAATTACTATCATTTTAATTACAAAAGAAATTATAAATCTAATTAATTTATTGTAACGACCCTTCATCTATAAAGTATATTTATCTATGCAGCAAGTTTTAGAACAACCATCTCATAACCTCACGTTGTGGTTATAAATGAAAATTACTATCATTTTAATTACAAAAGAAATTATAAATCTAATATTTCGTATACCTACTTCTCGCTTGAACGGGTAGAAAAGAAAAAATGGTGTGAAGAGGTGTCTTCAAATAGCACTGTTTTTTTTGACATTTTCGTATATAGAAGAGGTTATTTTATTAATTTTTTGTTTAGTTGATACAGTCGTTCTCAATTACACTTTAAAACAATTCGCAATGGAATCAGGTTTTAGCAAAGCAAACGGTAGTCATTTGTCCAAAATTGACGCTTGGTCGATTTTTCGTGGACAACAGTGATATCTGTTCATTACAATTTCGGAATGTTAAAACTTCAATGTACTTACATTGAAGTTTTAACATACACAAGTGTAAAATATATATTATAATCTGAAATGATATTATTTCAGTTTCGTTGTCAGCAAGCGTTTGTTTTTACACATGTATTTTAAGGTAATTTGTGATATTTTGACGTTAAATTTGCGAAGTATAAACAACTTAACCTCGACTCATACATTATTATTTTATCTGTAAACTTATAAAAATAGTGACTGCAAAATTAATCGGTGTTGTTTTAGATTTAGACATAGATTGTGCGTGAGTGGTATTAATTTGTTCGTTTGTAATGAACTGTATTCACATTATGTTTTCTATACAAAAACATTTTAATGTTTTTGTATAGAAAACATAATCGCAAGTCATTGTTTAAGACAGGAGTGGACCTGTCTTTGACAACGATTTTGTAGTAAAAACACAGTTTATCGAATAGGTACTTAAACTGCGAATAAATACTTACAATAAAATGATCTTCACAAAAATATATTCGTGAATCTGTAAACAAAGTACAAGATTAAAATGAACTTTTAAAGAAATAAACTTTTTTCGTATTTGTTTATGGTTTGGAACATATATAAATAATTTATTTGAAGTTTTAACAGTTGTGCTTTTACACTGGGGCACTATACAATACCTGTAACAAGACGAATTCATTTTTAATCAAACAAAAGAAGCAACTGTCATACACAAACATGATTGTTTTTAGGTTCATGAGTAGTGATGTCATTCAAGACGTCACGACAGTATTGAGCGTTTTTGAAGTAAATTTAAATTGTTTTTTTTTTTTAAACGCCAACTACATAAAGTAAATGTTTGATTTTTGGATAAATATAATTTTTTCTGGGTTAAATAGATATTAAGATAACTTATTACCCACTTTCCCAATAGTCAATTAGGCTATTCTCAATTAATTTTGATCATTTGTCCATTGTTTTTAATGATTTGTTAATTGGAATTGATTTTAAATATTGGCAATTGGGGTTAATGTTTTGTCGATCTGACGATGAAATACATTAACTTAAGTGAACAAAAAACCCCTGTTGTAAATTACAACGTCTTTGTACCTAAACCATTATCGACAAATGGTCGACAAATTGATTAATAAATAAACTGTCCCATTATGAATAGAAATTGCACTACAAATTATTATGTACATATATTAATACAGTTCCGTGTTTGTTTCAGTTTTGTGGCGTGAGCAACCGTCATTAAAATGCGTGGGGTTCAAAAATTCCTCCACATAAAAATATAATTGTTCTATGTTATATTGGTATTTAACTTCAATTTAATATTGAATTGAACATTTTTAGTCCTATTCTCCACTAAGCTACAATAATTTATTCGTAAGTGTTGCTCTAAAACTATAAAATCTGTTAAATCAACAAAATCCGTACTATTGTGTAAGAGTAGTTTAAAAAAGTATGCCGTTTTGATTGATACTGTTCAGAGATTAATACGACAAATGAAATGTTAGTTTTCGTTTTTAAGCTCCGTTAATTCAGTCGGGATTTGGGTAATGAATGGTAACATTTTTTTGCTGGTTACGTAATAAGAGGACACAATACCTACAAAATTATCTAGAAGTTTTTTTGCGAAGCAACTTCGAAAGTCTCGAATATTTTGCTGCATTAATTTTTTATTATTATTTTTTGAGAGGTGATGATAAAAAGAAAGCGTTAAAGACAGTTGTAACGTATTGATAAAATAAAAAATATGGTTTCTAATATTTGCACATTGGCGCAGGATATGCTGTCACATTACGGACTCGCAGTAGAGCTCGAGTAGTGCGCTATGCAAATGACAGAACCTCGCATAGTAAGTCGCACCTTTTTGTGAATATCGCTAAAATGTCAACGATGCTCGGAGTATTTTTGTCAAATTGTTTAAGTTTGTTAGCTGTTGTAGATATCTAGTACACCATTTTCATGAGTATGTTGCTCTGAGTATTTAGGTGTGACTGTAGCTCGCTGCTAAAATTTATGTATCACAGCCAATGACCCAACCGTATGTTAGTCGTAATACTTATTTGGATCTCTAGAGGGAATCCTAAATACTTTCTGCGCCATGTATTTATAAATTTCTTACCTTGTATCCACTTCAATTGAAATATGATATTTAAAAAAAAATAACTAAATTACAGTTGAAGCAGCCAGACGGTTTGGATTGTAAAAATATTTTTATGTAAGAATGTAAAAGATGAACATTTATACACCTTCTTGGTCGATAAAGTTGGAATTGTGGCGACTAAAAGATTTACATTTACTATTTTATCATCAAGTTTTGGATCTCTAAAGCGACGAATCCCATATTATCGTTTATTATCTTTATATTAAACGAAATTTAGATTTTATATAAATTTTAATTGTAAGTTCATATTGTACGTCACTGTAGTCTTTTTACATATTCTTTGAATGTCACTTCGAAATCGTTTTACAGACACATTGTACGTCATTTTAATCGTCATTGTATCTTTACTGAAATATTGTACGTTATTTCGAAGCCTTTACACGTGACTTTTAAGTCTTTTTACGGACGTACTGTACATCATTTTAAACTATTTTTATATACTTATTGTACATTTATTGTCATTTTGAAGTCTTTTTACATACTCATTGCGCGTCAATTCGAAGTTTTTTTATAGACATATTGCAAGTATTTTTACAAACACATTGTATGTCACTTTCGAGTTTAATATTTCACAAACGTGGCTTACAACTGAAAAATGGTAAATGGAAGTGCCGTTTTCTTAAAGAGCCTCCCGTGGTATCCCAATAGCGAAAGTAGCTGGCCTTATTGTTATATATTTATTTAACTATTTGTGCACTATCGTCGACGTACAAATACACAAGGCAGACTTATTGATACAGGAGCAATTTCTTCCAGTCAACGATAGTGCCAAGTAAGTAAAATAATAAGTACGTGTTGTGGAGTACTGCAATGTATTGTGAGTGAAATTTCAAAATAATATTAAAACAATTTAAAACCATAATAAGTAAATAGGTACGCTAAAAAATAACCAATAACAAATAATTAATCATAAATATATCAAAAAAATGAAAAACACATAAATATATAGATATACAAACATATTTATTATAACTGACAAGAATAAGATTTAAATACAAAAAGCAGGGATGGACGATGGGCTTGGGAATGGAAGTTATGAAAGGAATTCGCGAAGGAATGCGCGAACTGACGGCGCATTCCAGATATCAGGGTCTAAATTATTCCGTAATTTCATAATTATTTTCATGTAATAGAACGGCATACTTTGTCTAGGAGTAAAGACATAGATATGTACCTATAATTGTTTTGAGGGGTATTTTGGATTTCGTTGTTATAATTCATCTATCACAATCTTACAGTTTTCTACAGTTTCATACTCGTGTATAATAAATTCTGCAAGTAGATGCTGCATATAGAGATCTCAATTAATACGTAATAAAATATTAGTCTTTTCTTGGATAAGCTCCCCATAGATGTAAATTGGCGGTAATTTTATCGTTCGTTCCGTCGGCTGAGGCATCATCGGGTAGATCTTTTAGAATTAAATTGAGGTTTAATTTTTTCTGTATTTGCTAAATGCTAAGATCATCCGCTCATTTTTCTACCATGGGTTTGAAAAATCAGATCTAAAATCTAGATCCTAGCTTAGAACTTTGATATGGAATTATTTCAATTAACTTGTATAGACAATTTCAAGAAGTATTGACTATTTCGGAACGTTACTTCGTGGCTATTGCAATGCTTACTTTGCTGTTCCTTTATAGATATATTACTTTAATAAAATCTTAACTAATATAAATATGGCGTACTCAACGTGAAGTGTAATTTGTTAAAATGCTTTACTTCTTTTAAAATATCTGTTTTTATCACGTTTTTTCGCAAAATCTACCGCGAAATCGAACGACGTTTTAAAATCGTTCTTAGCAAGGTTGTAGTGAACACCGCACAATAGTAATTTTACCATATCTCAGGCGTTTAGTGTATAATCGTATACGTCAGAACCTTTAACGAGGGCCCGTGAGACGCAGCGAATCCCGAGGGAAATATCTATCAACTTATTGCGGGATGCTGCTGTGGCGTGAACCTGGACGTCGAGACGACAGAATATGCAAATGTATCTAAAAATAATTTAATTAATTATATATAATTATAACTTTAAAAGAATAGTTTCTATGAGTGAAACTAAGCATTTGTATATATGACAAGAGAATCCTGTTTTGATATTTATTTAAAGTGACAACTCAAAAAACTGGAAATTTTTTTTAAATATGAATCTTTCCCTTATTTTTATATTTGAATATAGTTTTCACTTTTTTATATAGTATTTATATTACATAATATCCTTTACTCAAAAAAATCCTTTTATGTTTTTCACGTCATTAACTCACTTTTTTCCGTTAAATACGAGAAATATTGAGAAAATCCTTACACTTTTATCGTTCAAAATATTGAAATATTATGTTTGTTAATTTTGAAATGTCTAATCGGCCTCTAATAAAGTAAATACTTCCAAAATTTCAACTTTTTACGACAAAAATTTCAAAAACTACAAAACTGTAACGAACATATTATTATTTCTATTTTGTGCAGATCACTAAATTTAAAATAACCAGAACTGACGAGTATATAATATATTCCATGGACTTTATCTACATATGTCATATACAGAATGTAAAAATGAGAAAGTTTGCAAAACCCTTTTATGTTATTGACTTTCGATCTCAGTAACTGAGTACCGCTCACGACTGTAATCTTTGGAGACTAGTAACCGCTGCAATTTCCATCTTTTGTTTGTCTAAATATTGTTGCATGCAGTCGTATTTCCCATTATAATTTCAATATTTATTAGCACGTGATCTCGAATTGTGTTCCAAACGTTAGAATAATCTCCAAAAAAAAAATAAGTGTCTGTGTTTAAGTCATCTTAAATCGTATCACTTCTTTATTCTTTCCAATCATGTTATGTTAACAAGTTTACTACCACGTCTGCTCTGTTTCCGGTGGTGCCATGTCTGCCGCTACTGGCAGGCAGGACATTTTTGTGGGTTGTGGCCGTCTGTCATCTCCGATAGATGGCTAATGTTGCTATAATCAAGTAATCAAATAAAATACGCCTATAATGATTGAAGTGACAATGATTAAGAAAATTGAGCACCGTGCAGTTATTAAATTCCTTATTAAACAAGGAAAATCTCAAAAAAGATTCACGGAGAAATGGTGGCTATAAAGATTCTGCACCTTCATTATCTACCGTAAAATAGTGGTCATGTGACTTTAAAAGAGGCAGAGAAAGTATCGAAGACGACCCTCGCTCCTGCGGGCCGGTTAGTGCCACTACGACGAAAATGAGAAAAAAGTGGAAAAGCTTGTACTGGAGGATGCCTGTACAAGAGTGAAAATGTTAGCAGAGTTGACTAACCTATCAGTTGGTACTATTTTCACTATTCTTCATGATCATCTCAATCTCTCAAAGTTCAGTGCAAATGAGTGCCACGCATGCTCATGGCCCCACAGAAACAAACGCGGATCGAGTGTTGTAGGGAGTTTTTAGAACTCTGTGGTGATGAACCAGACAAGATTTTTGATAGAATGGTAACAGGAAATGAAACGTCGGTTCATCGCTATGATCCTGAAAGTAAACAGGAGTCCATGCAGTGGCACAAAAGGGTGCATACCATCCAAAGAAATTTGAAGTCACTCCATCGGCCGGAAAAATCATGGCCACAGTATTTTGAGACTCAAAAAGAATTTTGTTGATCGAGTACACAAAAAGTAGTGAAACCATAAACGCAGCACCTTAAGCACCACCTTGCGTAATTTAAGAGAAGCAATTAAAGAAAAAAGACGAAGAAAACTGAGTGCAGGCGTGATGCTTCTTCATGACAATGCGCCTGTTCACACGGGGCGTGTTTTCAAGGCTGCTGTACGAGATTGTGGTTTCGAAGGACCACAGTCTCGTACTTCTAATACAAGTTAGCACCCAGTGACTACTCAAAACTCCCAGTTTAAAAAAAAACCCTTCGTGGAAAGCGATTTCCAACGATGAAGAGCTCAAGACGGTGATAAATGATAATTTTTTAGACAAGGAGGACAGCAATTTTTTACAGGGCATTGAAAAGCTAGTTTCAAGTTCTGTTAAAGTGTGTTGATGTATTGGGTGATTATATTTTGAAATAAAAAATGTTTTAAAAATTTGCGTGTTTTTCTTCATGTCGATACCGAGAATACATTGAACGCCCCTTTTACATTCGCGTCCGCCGGTCCCAGCTGTAATGTGTGACCCTTAAGCGTCGTTTATAAATTGACAGTTCGTGCGATAGTTGCCATCATGGCAGCGTCACTGCCACCAAATGTTGCCGTGTTTATACAAGGTAAACTCCACATTATCATATCTATCTCTTTCTAAAGCGTCGTTTTCAAAGTGACAGTTCGGGCGACAGTTATCACGACGACAACTGTCGCATGAACTGTCACCTTGTAAACAACGCTTTAATGCTGTGCGTTAGACTTGCTGTGCACAATGAAATTTATTGGGACACTTAAAATTATGTTGATTATTATACTGACGTGGTTTCTCTGTTGTAATTTCTTTATAAATCCATATCCCGTATGGATATGGATTCAAACGTGGCTATGGATTGGTGTGATGTACCTAGTCATTAAATTTAAGTTGGTTTTGGCGCAAAATGCGTAATGTAACAAAATTTGGAAAATTGTTGTGTAACTAATCGTAAGTGTGTATGTGTGTGTGTGATATATATATATATATATATATATATATATATATATATATATATGTAAATGTATATATATGTATATATATATATATATATATATATATGTATATATATATGTATATGTATATATATATATATATATATATATATATATATATATATATATATATATATAATAGGTGTGCAGTATAATTATACACGGTGTTCGGGAATAAATGTCTCACAAAGAAAGACATTATTCGTTGACTGAAAAATAGTTGATTGTCGTTAAAATAAAATTTAAAAGATGACTTTCATCTTGATCACACAATACTTGCACATATTGTTCGGCGCGCCGCTCGGGGGAATGACTGGCGAAAATGCCGCGCGGAACATTGTATATTGTAGTAACTAATTTATACGCAGCGAGTATTTCGTTTACTGGATCGGTTAAATAACATAAATTATAACTATTAAAAACTTAAAAAGTAATATTATTAATGTACTCACTCATATTGTAGTTCTGTAGAAACCACTCAATCCATGACTTTTTTCAGGTTTGTCAAGCATTGCACAATCAATTAATTTAAATAACAATTATTTCACAAACATTTTTATTAATTTAATGTTCATAAAAAAGTTATTTCTTTTATTTGTTTAAGAATTCTTAAAGGCGTTGTTCAAAATGGTCTCCGTTTTGTTCTAAACACAATCGCTTTCTCCTTATAATTTAATTAAAACATTATCCACCATTTGAGCATTTCTCCTAATTTTGTAAAACTGTGGATAATCCTTTATCGTAAAGTTTGTTCAAGTCCACTTTGCCCTATCCAGGGACGACAATATTGCTCGTCTAAATACTCACATATCCGAATACCGAAGTAAGGGGGCGTTCTATCTTGCTGCCAACACATAACTCTCGCTAAGCTCAAAGGCAAATTTGAAATAAAGTCTTCCACTTCATTACGCAAAAAATACAAATAATTGTCCGATGTCATTCTGGTAGGTAGGAAAAACGGACCTACAAGCTGATTACCCAAAATTCTCGCCAATACATTTAAATTCCATCTGTGCTGAAACCTACCCGTCCCTTTTAAACGTGGATTCTTGTGGCTCCAGTAGTGTTTGTTACGCACATGAAATATTCCATGCCGCATAAATGTGGTTTTATCTGACCATAAAATACGTTGAACAAATGATTACGAATCGTCATTCATGCGAATGAGCTACTGAAAAAAGTACGACGGGCGAATTTTTTTTCGGTCAATTGTTGTACAGCACGATAGTGAAACAGATGTTGTACATCTTCTCTGAGCGCATCTCGGACAAGCGTTTTCTATAAGCTAAAAGATATGGCTGTCGAACGTATGCGGTGAGTAGGATCTTCGGCAAAGGCATCGATGATTGCATCTTTAGCCACATGACGTCTTTTACCAACTGTGCATCAACTACGTGACGTCTTCTACCAACTGTGAACCTGACCAGCCAATCTTGCGATGGTCTGTTCATTTGGCTTTCTGTCGTGATTTGGATAAATAACCGAATACCTTATATACGCCTGACGAGCATTGCAATACGCACAGTAGACATTATAACAGACAGTTATCAAGGCAAAACAAAAACAAACGCTGATATCCAGAAAATCGAAATATGTTGAATGTAAATTTAGCAACGACACGATACAAAGCGCGACGTTTGACTGATTATTGTTTACACCAGATAATAAACTAATATAATCTGCGCCAAACACCATCCTTTCTAACCTTTATTAAAGGGAGTCGCAATCTGTCAAAAAATAGAACCTGCATACAAAACGTTCGTTTATTACAATTTTTATGGAAGAGGTGTTACAAAATTAAATATTACCAGGTAATAACAGCATAAAAAATAAACTTGTAGCTTAATAATTAAGCCTTAATTTCTTTAAAATGATTAACGTTAAATTAATTGAAATATTATTTTAATTTTATAGTATAGTAAAGAGGTGGCAAGGCTTTTTACTTAACTTTGGCTTGTTTCTTGGGTCGCGATATAAAAATAGTTAATAAAATTTTGTCAGATGAATTGCTAAATTTGTAACTAGAACTTCGTTTTGTCCAAATACATTCAGCTGTTATTGTTGTACTAATTATAGAATATTCATTGCGTTTATTTTTAATTAAATTAATTGTTTATAAAAAATATTATGTCATTGTAGTTAGTAAGATAGAAATAGAACATTAGAAAAGAACACTAAATAGATATTTAAGAGAAAATAAAATTATGTTTTACGAAATTATTAGGTTGCTAGTACACCGTGGCCTTTTAGTAAATAAAAAGAATTGTGGCCAAAATAAAATAAAAATAATTCAATACACGTTTAACATATGTATGATGCAAAAACCAATGTTTCATTATCGATTACGATTTTGATAAGCAAAAAAAATTTTCTATTAGCGAAAACAAAACATAACAAACATAAATTTACTCTTTAAAACTTATTCTATTATTAAATTTATTCTTTAAACTATGAAGAGACTTTATATGAAAGGATTAGCAAAATGTTAATACAATTAAGAGAAATACTCAAATTATTGATAACGTGTTTAACTCGATAATTAAGAGAATGCGATTGTGTTTGCAATAAAACGGTTATTATTTTCAATAAACATGTTTAAGGCTAATCAAACATTAAGTGAATAAAATTGAATTGAAATATTTTTCTGTGCTATATTTTACAAACTATTTAAGTCATGTGATAAGTGATTTCTGCATAACTACAATATGAGTGAGTACATTAGTAATATAATTTATTATGTTTTTAATAATCTATGTGTTTCATGTCATTTAACAAATAAATTAAATTAAATATGTGGGTAAGTAATGACGCGGGTGTAGTGAAATAACAATATTTTCTTCTTTCAAGTGATTGAAATGGCGCTATTATTACGTTGATTCTCAGCTATTCGGTAAATTCAATAACAGAGAATCTATATGGGTTGCGTACGGCTAGCGTGATCTTGTGTCCGTGCGTAGCGGCTTGTCAAATTGGAGATGTGTGAAAATTGAAGATGTGTGAAAATGACTCAATGATTATTTTGCTTCGCAACCACCTACCGTGAAGCATTCCAGTCCATCATCTACCTGATAAGTGGCGAAAGACCATAGATAGTAATATCGAATATTTGTACAATTTTTGGAACAAATAGCCTCATTTAATTATTATTTTTAATTATATAATTATGATCTACCAGTTATAAAGTAAACTGTGAACGCGTTTTAATAACAAACATATTTCATATTCTATGCCAATGATATCTCGATCTTGCTGCAAAACTAACTCATTTTTCGCGTACGTATTTAACATCCGCACATTTACAGTAGACACAAAACATGAAATATTGTTACATAAAATGAAGTGTTAGAATAATTGAATTATTTGTCAATAATAAAAACAAAAGCATTTAAACAAAACCTTTTACATGTATAATAAAAGATCTTATGCAAAATTTAGTCTGCAACCTCTTATGCAATATAATAAAAGCTCTTACGCAAAATTCAAATTGATGCAAATTTTAATTTGTAAATTTTGTTCAATACAACATGTTATTATATCTCACGTGTACATTATATCTATGTTTAAAAACTCAACATTTATAGTAGGAATTTTAGTAATACAAATATTCATAATTGTCTAAAATAATCGTATTTATTTCATTTATATGTAGAAAAATATATAAATAATAGACTTAGAGTAGATACTAAGCGAAAGCGGAAAATAAGCGAGAAGAAACTTAAAATTCATCTGTTTAGGTTTCATGTTCCTCATCTTGAATTTTATGAGTTTTATTTATCGAAATTAAATATAAAATTAAAAAATCTGTAGTTTAAAAATTATGAATACGTATGATGCTTAAAAATTACTATTTTTTTTAGTAGTACTACAGGCAGTGTCTCATTCTCGCGTTTATATCCACAGCTTTCGCTACTCGTGAATATTTATTGAGAATTCTTTCAAATATTATATATTAAGAGTAACTATGAAATTTATAAAAAAAAAACAGTTCAAGATACACCGCCAGTTGCACTATAACACGGATTAGTTATACGTTATTAAATCGCTTCACAGTAACACGAATGGAAGACAATCAATATATAATTAAAAGTAAGTGTACAATGTGCGTGCCGCTAAAACTCGGAAACAAGTCCCGGTACTATCAAGGGAGTTATACGGTGTGGTAGCCATCTATCCCCCATCCATGAAGAAGGTTCCCATTTTTACCTGAAGGGTGTACTTAAGGGATGGAAGTTTCGCCCTCTAGAATTTTTTAGAACAGTCCAGAACATTGGAGAGCATTCCACCACATTCCAGATCACCTCGGAATATTCTGGAGTGTTGTGGAATAGTCTGGAAAGTTTGGGAACATCCCGGATCATTGTGAAACATTCCAGGACACTTTCGAATGTTGTGGAATGTTTTGGAACATTGTGGACCATTCAAAGCCTTTTTTGTATGGGTGGGGCTACCCATTGGTAGGGGTATATAAAGTAAGATCAGTCGTTCGAACGTCAGTTTCTTAACAGTTAAGTGCAGTGAGTGAATAAAAACAAACAGTGAAGTCTGAGTAATCCAACTGATACAATGACTGAATGTAAATCGAAAATAGAAAGTTTAAAGTGTACTTAATGTATTGTTTAATAAAAAGTTGATTTGATTAATATTTTATACAATGCCCAAACGCAAAAGAGGAAATCTTGCAGTTCTGAAGCAAAACTACGAAAACAAAAAGAACAGCAAAAAAACGAACCAGTCGTAGAATTTTGCAACGCGAAAAAATTCAGTAGAAAAATACCAGGAATCTGTTGCATGAATAGAACAATTCGATTACCACCACTGGAAGCACCTTCTCAAAAAAAGAAACAACAGCACAGTTTGCTCAAAAACTTTTACAAATAGGCGAAGGGACATATCCTGTTGACCAGACGACCGCGAAATTCGCACCTTAATCATAATTTTACGTATTCATCCGTTGGAACGTCATGTAGCCAGTTCAACACGGCATTATGAGAAATTCTGGAATGCAGGTCCAGAGGTGTTCAATCACCTGTGCACCTCCATTCCAGTTTTAAATATTTTCTTCGGAGAATATATAATACGTAAAGATATCAATCGATCGATTTTTGAGATAGCTTTGGCGAATTACGTTGATTTTTGGCGTAGTCCGACCATTACTATTCGCTAGATTTGATTTAATGTCGAATATGTATAGACTTGTATACACTGGTACAACAGATAACCATGTGTGTGATTTCATTACCTGTTATTTTTTTACATTTCTTTACGTGTACTCTATGGAAATGAAATAATAAAATATATTAATTACATTTCTTGAAGCCCTCGATCGTTTAACATTAAGGAATATGTATGTTTATAAATGATACAATGAAATAACTTTAAACAAGAGAAAACATAAAAAAAACAAAAATTATTCTTAGTAAAAGTAGTAATAGTTCAAAAAATTCGCGGAAGCAATGAGTATTAATGTGTGTGCATCTGTGCGTGTGCGTGTTTGTGCGCGTATGTGTGTGTGTATATATAATATGATTAATTGCAATATTAACGGCTTTAGGCTTTTCTCTCTTATTATTAAAGTTATATTTGACCGTTAAATATGCGTTAATAAAAATTAAGGCTGAGGTTACTTTTGCCAAATTTTAACCTCGTAGCAATGTGACTTTCGTAATCATATAAATAGTTTTGAGTTGCTGGTTGTTTTTATTTTGCTCTTTACTCGAAATAAACAAGTCGTTGGTGATTTTCATCAAACTATCTCAATTATCAGTGGGCGATCGTAAATCCTATCATAATTTCGACCTAATAGGATTTATGATCGTCAAGTGATAATTAAAAATTTAGTTCTTTAATTTTTCATTGCTAGTGCGTTCGCTAAACGCGTTCTTGAAAAAATGAAGATCTTGAATGATTCATAGAGAAGGGACAGATTGTAAGGGTGGAAACGCTGAGGCTGTAGTTACTCATGTAATGGACACTATTAGGGGACTTTTGAAGGTCCCCTCTTTTTTATGAGTTGATTCTTTACGGGTCCCAGGGGGGACCCTGAGACAACCCGGGTGAAAGGTGGAAATAGTGCTAGTCACTAACATTAGTGGCTCTGGTTTGAGTACCACCAGGGTAAATTTTTTGTCAGTGCTGAAGCATTAATCGGATATGAATAAAAAATATTAAAATATACTATAATATAGAACTATATTGTATTCGGGACCATGAAAAAACTGCATTAAAACATGTTATGAAATTATGTTGATTCTAAAGCGCTCAGTGCGTTCTCTGTTGAAGAATGCACCAAAAAGTTTCTTCAAAATAAGTCTATCTTTTAAACAGACGACATAAAAGAGTACAAAAGTAGCGTATCGTACGTCGGTGAATTTGTTTTAATATTCAAAGTGTTGGACTGATAGACTCGACTAAAATTGATGAATCGATATTGTTACGTGACCACCGTTGCTATGAATGGTTCCGCACCATCACGTTCTTACAGATAATTAATTTTTTTGTATTAATCGAAAGATTAGTAACTTACTATTTTTATTTTACATTTAATTGGCTAATCATTCATTTTGTATTTCAGACATTAATTTTAGCTCACGATGCCGACCTTATAAATAATTTAAGTCGAATAGCGTCTCGGGTAAGAAAGTTCAGGTAATCGTTATGTATTTTTCGACAGCAATAATGGTTTGAAAAGAATTCCTTTTGATCATTGTCCAGTTGATTGCATTACCGCATCGGCTTCTAATTATCTGACTCGGCCGCGTGAATATAGCAAAGTGGATGGAAGTTTTGTTTGCGGAAGTCGGTGTTTACGGCCAGGCTTGGCGATTAAATGGGGGACACTTAGCAGTTATGCTATATTAATATTACCTTTGTGATCATTAATAGTTGGTTTTATACGTCGCACAATTACAGAGCAAATAACGTATTTGGAGTAATAACTGGTCACGATTTGCATTCGGTGCTAGGAATTGTATTTTCGTGAATGGAATTTCGATGTTATTTTTGAGTTGTATTTACATATTTGCTAGTATTATATATAAAGTCTACAATTTAACGTCTATAAGATATTGTAACAGAGAACTAAGATAGCTGTAGGTTTCTAATACATAACGCTACTAATAAGACAATTACAAATACGTTCGTTTCACGATTCGTTTTTATATAAGTTCTATAAAGCTAAAGAAAAAAGCTGAGTTTCTATGTAGCCAAATTCTATAAGATATTGTAATAAACAAATTACCTAATAAGACAATTATAAATTCTATATGTTCTATAAAGCTAAAGAAAAAAGCTAAGTTTCTATATAGTCAAATTCTATAACATATTGTAACAGTGAATTAAGATACCTGTAAGCTTCTAATACATGACGCTATTAATAAGACAAAAGATTTTATGAATTTTTTTTGTTTACCTCCAAATGACAAAAAAATTATACTGTGTTGTATTAGATTGTTTTCGATACACGAGTTATTGAATAATAAGTATTAAGGCTACTGACATTTTTGTGAGAATCAAAAGGCTGCGGTCTGTACAAATATTTTGGAAAGGAAAAATACAAAATATCTCTTTAGTAATATAGTTAAATATTACATGAAAACTTTCTTTTATTTAAAAAAAAGTATAATGAACTCTTATGTAATGGTTAATATTAAAAAAAAAAAATTATTGTAATTGCGAAACGTTAATTACACATATCTAATTAAAAAGTCTAGGCGTTAAGTCAAAATCCGTACCCGAATTACATCCCTACCGATACACGTGTTGGTTTCTCACCATAATGTACTAGTATTGCAACTACTGTAAACAAAGTCTCCGGATTTAAGATTCGCGTTAGGACGTTAATCGTAGTTGAATATACGGCGTATAAATATTACGGCGCGTTAGTTTGTGCAAAACAATAATCCATCGAAGGAAAGTATAAATTATTTATTTGTGACATTCGCGTCGTTAACTAGTAACGTAGAGCTGGGTGTTATGCAACATGACACGTTATGTCTACATTGTGAAACGTTAATAGAAGAAGTCGCAGTGGGTGTATGAAAGCTGCTCGCTTACGCTGTTTAAATAATTATGAAGCAAACCATTTTATGTATCTGGGCCGAGATCTAGATGTATGCCGTGTAAAGTTAATTCGTGACAAGTGACTTGTTTGTACGTAGCAAATGATTTGTTTGTACGTAGCAAAGATACGACATTTCTCTTGGCCGAATCGATATTTTGAACAAAGCAATTATCAAATGTAACAGTTATTACGTAATTGTCGTCTTGATTTTGAACATACTCTACAAATTGTTTATTTATTTAATTATAATTTATTATGTTTATTTATTTATAATACCAAAAAATAAATAATACTTCATAATGCTAACTAATATTACTAATATGTAAATGAGTGAGATTTCCAATGTTATATCTCTTCCATTCTCTTTTACAATTGGTTTACATATATTTATCGTGTATTATTTTGAAATTATGTAATACATATGTTATGCCTGATGTAGCGCCGTCGTCTAAAGCACGCATGTGAGTCGTTTGCCACACTTGTGCTCTTACGCATTTGACTGCAGTGACTACTGCTTATATATGACGAGATATCCTCCTGCACTAGCTACACTGAAAGAGTATGTATATATATATATATATATATATATATATATATATATATGATATTTTACATCGCTGAGAAATCACAAGATGTAAACTGACTCGAAGTTGTTGGAATCTGCGTGGAATAATGTCGAATATATCGCTAAATGTAGTACGCCTTTAAGTTATTAATTTTTAATTTGCCTTTTTTATGATGAATAGACTCGTTTTGGAAATGCTTGATGGTAATCAAAAATATTCAAATACTGAATATACGATTTATACCTACGTTAAACACATATCTCAATGGATTATTCAATACGGAAATTCTAGGAAAGCTACGGAGTCCGTAGAGTTTCCAAGGGTCTCGTCGAAAATGGGTACGTTATTAAAAAAATATTGGAATGAAATTGTCTATGTAAAGGAGTATGAAATTTAATTCGCATGTAATCGATAAATATACAACGCAAAAAATAATATACGGTGTAAATATACCGTGAAAATATACAACGCAAAATTTTAACCACTCAAAAATGTATCTACTATTTATTCAAATGTTCATAAAATTGTGAAAGTATCAGTAAATTACAAGAAAATTAAAATCCCTTGGTAATGTCAATTCTTAGTAATTTTTAAAAAGAATTAAAAAATGAAGAAGATTTAAAAAATGAAGAACCAGGCGACAAGTATTATTCTATAGAAATCTAATTTAATTAATTTTTCTTACATTGAATCCTTCGGTGTTTAAGAAGTAATGGTAAACCAGTTAGGAAGACAATTATAGTTATGCTCAAATCTGGTTATTATCTACAGTTACACAAAAATAACTAGGATAAGAGATAAAAAAAGAGCGTCATTATAACTGTTAATAAAAGAAAAATATTACATGCGTTGCAGAGTAGTAGTTCGGCGAATTTAAAATTCAATATATGCCAGCATTATATTTGATAAAGTAGGAAACGTTAAAAAGGATTCTAAAGGAAATAATGCTCAGTGTATTTCTTTTGTAAGGACAAATTCAATCAAATTAATAATGAAACTTAGATTAGGCTAATTTAAATAAAAATTTGCAATTGTAAAGGGGTTTTAATGGAAATAGTAGTAATAGCAGATTTGATTACATTTCATTAATGGATATATGATTACTGCTCTCACAGAAGGGATAAACAGGCGGTATTTTGAGATGATACTAGTTGTTTAAAAATTGACGATGATTTACTGACTGTTTTAGTCTCTACCGAAATAGTTCGACATTGATATTTGAATGAGGTTAAGAGAGAATAAAGCATATATAGCAAAACTTAATTTATGGACAGAAGAGTGTTGATTATTTATTCATAATTTCAATGTAAAAGCTGACAAGGAGGGAAAAATATGTTTAGCAAATCTTAAAGATTTACCGAGTTATAAAGGTTTAATTTTAACGTTTTAGACAATTACGCTAATTCTGAATTATGATGTCATATTTATTAACGCTTATTGCAGCAGAAGCAGGGAGATGTCCTACTTTATCTTCACTATTAAATTTAGAAGCTTATTTATTCTTTAGTCAATTTTGATACTAAACATTTTTCGAAATATTTTAAGAGAAACAACAAGTCAAAGATCTCTCAGCTACCCTATTAATGCTACTTTTTGTAACTAGAATCTTTCGTGTTTCCTATACTTTCATTAGAACATCAACAATTTAGTTTTTGTGCAGTTTGCAGATGATAATGTGGCGTATAAAATGGGAATTGAAAATAACCATGACTAGTTATTTGATAATAATTTAAATTAATGATTGCACTTTTCCATTGTTTTATTCTTTCGTAAAGCAATTAAACTAAACTCTTGTGATCGCGGTTAAATATACGAGTACAATAAAAGTGGACAGATAGAAAACGGTCCAAGAAAATCACGCATCTAATAAAGTTAAGCTGATACAGCTAATTTAATGCCAAATGGTCTCGAGTTTTAAAAATGACATTTGCGCAAAATATCTACATCGCAAATAGCCTTACTGGCGACGATAATGACACAACTTGGCATATTCGCAAAAACATCATGTTGAACAACAGGACCGAGCAAATACGCGGCTGTAAATTTTCTATCGTCATTCTTGTTGGAATCTCACTCAACGGTATACAAAAAACTCTAATGCCAAGATGGTTGCGGATACAACGATTAGTCATAAAAACGACATCCTTGTAATTAGAAGAGACGTCGCTACCGCCGGGATGCCGTCGTCGCTTTTGCACAAGACAATTTCTTTAGATGAGGAAACAATTTCAAGCTCGATTCTGCGCGCTTAATACGGCTCTTTCTTGTATTAGAGCGTTCGTTTGTGCGACGTAGCGCGCTCCGTTTGCGACACCTCGGTCGTTGAATCGGCGTGCAATTCGGCCAAAGAGAGATTGGCTATGGGACGAATGGCGCAAGGTGAGATTGCGCTAGTGACCGTTGAGAATTGTTGAATATGGCCCGTGCATATTTACATGACGATTTTGTAATGCGCTTTATGTTTTACTTTACGTGGGTAGGCTAGTGGTGTGTTGATTAAACTCCTTGAGGGCAATGGAAATTATTTGCAGATTTAATTTAAGATAAATGTTAGCATCTACTCTGCTATATTTAGTGCGAGAATAATCAAGTGATATAAATTGGCCGTGCGCGCAAATGCACCGAAAGGATGCTACAGGTAACCGTGAATTTTGTAATGATTAAGATAAATTGATACTAGTTGTTAGGGTTCCGTACCCCGAAAGGAAAAAAGCACCCATATAAGATAACTCACTTATTCATACATCTGTTGTTTTTTTTCAAAAACCGTTTATCGTAAAACCTCGAAATTTAGCATAGTGGTTAGGCATAAAAACCCGCATATATTTCAATATTTAAATTAAAAAATATATGTTTAAACATTTTAGGGGGTGGGGTAAATAAAGTATTTCACCTTTTTTATATCCTCTGTTTGAATCGGAAGAAGAATTATCAAAAATAACTATATAAAAGGACATCAAAACTATTTTTCTTTAGAATATTGTATAAGATACTTCTATAGATATTGTCGAAAATGTCTACATAAACTTAACAGGCGTCTCTCCACCATCTTCGAATCTTTTAAAGCAACATTATGAAGAAAATAGCGTTACTAGAAGTTTATCGGCAATCCTGTATCGATGATTCTAAAACTTCATAACTTTTAAAAAAATCACGATGTTTTTATGCACGTGAAAGATAAATTTACATTGTGAAATGTAGTACTAATGTGCACCTAAGTGTAAAAAATAATATGAATATGCGCCTAATTATGGATTTAGCTATCAGAAAAAAGTTTTAATTTATTTAAGAAATAGCTAGTAAAACTTGTAAATAAAACCTGTCGAGTGCGAGTAGAAAGTACAACTACGGGGGTTGCTTTATTTGCAAATTGTAGTTACTGAAACTAAAACTTTTATGCTATGTCTGAATCCATCCATAATTTTGGAATTAAAGAAGCACGTGAAACACATCAAATATTTGCTACAGATTTCATTAGTCAAATCAGTTGATTAAATTTTTCTTTTTGGTTTTTGAAACACCTGAGCTCCAAACACCTTGGTTCGATTCGATAAGTTCCTACGTGTTACAAGATCATTTATTCAGACGGGGTGCCATTTTTGAGCTTAATAGACTTACGGAAATCGAGATGTTAAAAAAATATTTACATACATATTATTCGTATCGTTTTTATCTCTTTCCGGGAAATAAACTGAGGTCAGCCTGAAAGGAATAAAATCTTAAATATGCAATGAAATTTATTATACCTCTCCTTCTGACAAATAATACCTTTACTCGGCTCTGATGTCTATACAATTGATCGATGTCAGGTAGCTCATTACTAACCTGATCTTGCTTAGCATATTACATATTTCTGGCTTTTTTCATTTTATGTTTTGACCTTAAATGATGAAACCTGTTTTGAAATGAACTATGTGAATATTACTAATGTCGATATTCACATTAGTAGGTAAGGCATAGGCAAACAAATAAATAAACATGATATCTTCCCTTTTTTGTTAGTTAAAGTGAACTTCAGAAAAGGGGTATATCCATATAAACGTTTCTCCTTCTATTGGTATATAAACTTACAAAGATATATTTTACGTTTAACTGGATACTGTGGTTATTTATAACTTTTGGTGGTTAGACCATCTTGAGGCTGTAAAAAGTCATTAAAATTATACATACATTGGTTACTTAATGAGTTAAAACCTACGAGTGGTTCTTTTCATTTCTATGGTCTCATAACGCTTCCTGTGCTCTCTTTTGCATTAATATACGGCGCGTATCTGAATCCTCGCAGAATTACGTGTGCTGTGATTCAGTCCAACTGTTAAATTGAGTACTTGCATCAACTATCGTACATTTGTATTCATCGTTGAAAATACTCGCGGGAATGATAATTAATGCGTTCCAAAAGACAATAAATCTTATTGAATAGACTTATTGCCAATAAATCTGATTGAAGAGGCTTATTGCCCTTTTACAATCCGTACACTTCAGCACAGCTCAAATTATCTACATCGTAGACTTTGTTACTATAATTCAACTAATTTTAGATCTCAAATTATTCTTAAAACATTACGCCATAAGAAAAACGAATAATAGGAAACGTTGTTTTTTTATTTATAAATTTCAAGGCGATCCAATATTTTTGAACTATACTGCTGTTGCATTTTGGTTACGCATTGTCTCTAAATAAAAACGTTCTAGACTTAGATTGCGATTATCTTATAATAACCTACTGTTATGTATATACTTGTGTAAACTTGAGTGTTGATCTTGTGGTTACGTATTATATTACTCTGTATGAAAACTCATATAAAGCTGTAACGCGTCAAATGATCGTATAACCTTGCGTTGTATTGCTTTGGTGACGAGAAAAATATATACGAATTGTGATTTAAATCTGAATGGTCACCGGGAAGAACGCGTGTGATGTTACTTTTAGCTCAGCTTTGTACTTGAGCAAATATGTAGTCCATTTCAACGGACACCCATGTTGATGACTCACTCGATATATACTTATCGCATACCTGCTGCCACAGTTTTATAAAATTGATTCACAAATTGTCAATTGCGATAATGTGCACAAAAATAAAAAAAATAGACGTCTCCCAAGAAAATTAATACATTTAATGAAAATAAAATTGTCAATTGCAAGTGGAACTCATACGAGAGCGTAGAAGGCAATATACTGAATATACGTCAATATACGTAGAAGGCAATATATGAAGGTATATACTGCGAATAAGAAGTTCTCGTACGTTACATTTAAACGATATTTCTATTTACAAATTTTAGAAATATCCTACATCAAAGTTTTTATATACTTTTGGAGTTGGAGGCACCTTACAGGATTGAAAGAAAAACATATTAAACTTGCCCCCTTCGAAATTTTCAGACTATTTTATATTCTTACATTTACAATGTATGCAGGCAATAAGCGCTACGCGTATACCAAACGCTTCCGACGTCAAAGAGGTTGTGAGAAAATCGGCTGAGATTGACGTACGTGTGCTCATTATAAATGACAGTTCCGAAGCCGTGTGTCATCGTTGCATGTACGTAAATAGGTTGTTTCTATTAATCAAGTTCCATAATTATCGCTATAATTTACGAGTTATGCCTTAACAAGAAAAAACCCCGACGTCGATAACGTAGAAGTTTAAAAAGCAAATTCGAAACAAATTTTGCCACGTGATGAGGATGTGTCGTAATTCTATATATTTTTTTGCATGTTTTCTGTAGGCATGTTCGAATTTGCTTGTTAAAACTTTTTCTCCGATACCCTTTATGACGGATTCAAAAAAAATTATTCATTTAATTATTTCACGTAATTTTTTTATTGAATTATTTCATGTATTGCTTTTGTTCAATATTTTCTTCTAAGCCATATATTTTAAATGGTTTTTCATATATCTTTCATTTGCGTATGTCATTGATGGAATAAACAATTTTTTCTCGATTTTATCGAAATTTCTTACTTAATGCTAATAAACAATTTAAGATTGAAAACCAGGTTTTCAATTCAAACATTACCTAATGGCCCAACGCTAAGTTCTAATCAATGTTGTTCGGGGAGTTTTTGGACATGTTTAATTAAATATCGTATATTTTTGAAATCTTAATTTGATATCCTTTATGGTTTTCTAGAATATTTATTTTCTTATTTTGAATACAGTTAAATTTCAACGCAGTCTTGGTATATCATATTCGTTGGATAACTATCACCACGATAAATCGTGGTTATCATCTATGAATTACCTGCTTTACCATTGAATTTTCAGCTCACGTAAACGAGTCTCAGGTCTTAAATTAGCAGTGAATATTAGTATATCCTTCGGCTTTATTTATCTCTGTGGAGAAATCCGGTAGCTAATAAGGTAGCAGGTTTGTTAATCTGTGAATAACATCAATTCAATAAACTTTATTAATACATTGTGAAAAGGAAGCAGTTTATTTTAGTACACCAAGTAGCTCACGAGTCAAATTTATTAGCATTTTTTTTATTTGGCTTCGCCGAGGGTAGCAAAATGTTTGGGAAAGACTGCTGTATAGCATATGTTGTATAGTATGAGAATAGCTGTATAGTACATATAGACTGCTGTATAGTATGAGAATAGCTGGTTCTTACCTGAACTGAGATTAGTTTATTTCTCAAAAGTGCGGCATTAATGTGCGTTTACGAGCCGAATTTAACTAAAGCAGCTTTCCGTGCCATTGTATTAGTTTTATTTTTTTTTAAAGGAAAAAGTTGCAATTAAAATAAAATTGAAATTTCAGATTGCGTGGTAAAATTAATTTGCCTTTTTATAAAACGGCAACTTCCGACGATTTTTCCTACGGGATTATTATTTTTATTATGAATTTTTCCTTTTTAAATTTCGCCTTCTTCCTCTTGCCTCTTTTTCCTACTCCATTACTTTACTGCCCTTTTCTTTTTTAACACAATTTTAGTTATCTTTCCTAATTTTTTTCTCGTTAAATATAAAGATTGTTGGTAAAATGGACATTAATTTGTCAAGGCTATTTTTAAAGTGAAATAGGTGTTTATTTGATAAGTGGATTATATTGTATTTAGAATTGTAACCATACATACTTTCACATTTCTGTTTACCTTTGTAGGGTTTGAATTTCGAAAAATCCTTTCAAGTCCCTACAACAAAACAGTACTAATACTGTCGAATGTTTTTATTTTTGTTGTCCATGTTTTTAGTTTTAATTCATTTCAGTAACGCAGTAAGTTAGTTTTAATTAATTTCAGCAAATTTCTGCTTTAGGCCTAGCACGCACTGTAATTAAACGCGCGCTGTTTCGAACCACGGAAAACGTATGACTTTCTATATAAGTACACGTGCTTTTTTCAGTGACAAGTTTTAAAAACGTAATTTGCTACATTTTGAAAGCGATTCATAAACGCGCGATTTTTTTGGAACCCACAGTGAACGTCAGTGGCGCACGCACAGCGGTTAACCGCGCACGGTTTTCGATTCATCGTCAGCTCTGTGATCGCAGTGCAGAGTTGTGCTTGCAGTACAATATGCAGAAAGGTTATGTCGTCCGACTCGTCAGAACTACCGATCGACATGCTGTATTTGTTAAATATTTATCGGGATGCTCTCGCACATTGTTGTACATTTTACAAAAGTATCTATTTAATTGTATTTGGTCAGTTAGTGGATGCATCCAGTACATATGGTGGCGGCGTTGTTTACGTTTTCCATTTTGTATAATCAAAGTCACAACATATGCTGCTCTCAAAAAATCCATGATGGTGCGTGTTCGCACGCGGTGTGGCGTTTCAATCTATTCCAAAACTACTTGAGTTTAACCTCTGTGTGCTAGGCCTTAATGTAAAACACTGTCGAATGTTGTTCGCGAATATATTGCTGTCGCAGAATTTTATAGAATTTATTGTTTTTTAAATTATTAAGATTTATGTTTTTCTAGTTCAGACAAACTGAAATGTTAGTAGCACGTAGTGACATGGGTAATCATTATTAAGCACAAGTTTTAAAGCGGACTTAATACTGCAATGTGCTCAGAAGGGCTCTTTTCCACATTTTTTTTCTAAATTAACGAGTTATGGAAAATCTCCGAGTAGGAAACTTTATAAAGGATACAATAAATATTTTCTACATTAAAAATAATTGTTTATACAACTAAATATTGTTTTATACAACTAATTACTGTTATTTAAAATAGTCCACCAGTTCGCTCGATAGTTCCCACATAGTTAACCTGAAAAAAAAAAATTAAAAAATATTAAAATATATTCCACAAATTATCTCACTAAACCGACATTTGTTGCTTTCATTTGTGGATAATGCCTGTAAGCCACCTCTTGTAATGTACTTCAGTAATTAGCCTTAAATAATAAACCTACGTTAAAATACTTAACAATTCCTTTGGGTATCTCGTATTTCTTGTATATATATGTGCAGTTGAAAGATTGACGAATATTTAAACTTAATATCTGCAAATGAAACAAAGTGGCTAACGATTTATTTTCTACCAAGCTTTATCCTCTTTAGAAAATATAATTAAATTAATTATAAGGTCAATACACGTAATGTCATCTATTACAAAAATTATAAAAGTGCACTTTTTTAAGTAAGCGTACTTTGTATTTGAACTTCAAATAGCCATATCTTCCTTATTGCTGATCATTTACGATGAAACATAGAATAACAAAACATGAAACATAAAAAATACACAAATTGAATAAGACATTTCGCAACGGAGCAATGGGTCGACATGATTTTTTTAATCTTTACATACGCAATATAAAAGAGCAACAAAATCACTCAGTTTAATTCTTAATTTAGAGTTCTATCTATAATAATGTATATGCGAAAGTGTATTTGTTCTTCTTTCACGTTACAGCTGAATAACGTATCGACTTGATTTTTTACCCAGACATAATTGGCTTGCCGGGAAATCTTACTGCGACTAATATTATAATTCCATTATATTAGTTAGAATAAAATTAAATAAATGCGAAAGTGTGTTTATTTGTCCTCCTTCACGTCACAGGAGCTATCGACGTCATTTTTTCCACAGGGATCGTTGGCGGACCGAGAAATGTCACAGGGTACTTTTCATCCCTGGAAATCTCCTAACTAATATTATAATCGTAACTAATATTATAAATGCGAAAGTGTGTTTTTCCTTCATTCACGTCGGGCCGGAGCAAAGGATCCAAGTGTTTTTGTACAAACATAGTCGGTGGGCCGAAAAATGACATAGGCTACACTTCATCCCGGGGAATCTCATTCTAATTAATATAATTCTCACTAATATTTTAAATGGGAACGTGTGAGCAAAAGATCAACGTGTTTTTTGCACAGAGATAATTGGCGGGCCGAGCCGGAAATAATGTAAGTTAATTTATATTCTGGGAAATATCATACCTTCGTGAAAATTCTTATGTGAAACAAAAAAGTTCACAATTGTAAATAACGAAGAGTCACGGATAGACGTAATTTTTTGAAAGGCAGTAAAAGATAGCAAGAGAATTTGCAGTAAAAGATTTCCTAAACCCCATCTGTTCTATTTGTTGGAATTATTCAATTATTTTATATTATATTATTATATTTGTGATTAAAAATATTTTTTTTATTAGTGTGCACATTTACACTGTGTACATACGTAACTTATATAGATTATATTTTATATTTGTGAGAAATTAACCAAAAATACCAAAAATTTCATAAGTGAAATCACAATAAACGGAACATCTCTACATTCACCTCCGTTTCAAAGATTTACAAGTAACGAAATTGTAAAAAAATAAAAACTTTAAAAAAAGAAAAAGTAGTGGCCCTGAAAACATAGCCAATGAAATAATCATAGTGGGAAGATATATACTAACACCCTATTTAACAACACTCTTTAATGAAATACTGGACTCTAGACAGGAATGGGCAAAATCTGATATTATTTTACTATATAAAAAGGGGATCCTGCAAATATTGCCAACTATCGACCTATAAGCTTACAACCATGCCTCTACAAGTTAAATGCCTCATGTTTAGAACGACGCATATCTAAAATAACTGAATAATTCCAACAAATAGAACAGATGGGGTTTAGGAAATCTTTTTCAACAATAGATCATATTCACGTTCTAGAGCAAGTAATAGAAAAATATGAAGAACAAAAACACCGCCTGTATTTGGCATATATCGACTACACAGAATCTCAATAAAATCTCCCACGATAATATATTGAAAGTTTTACACGAATGTAAAATACCATTAGAAACAATAGACCTGATTCAGAATATCTACGAGAAAAATGCTAGCCGAGTGAAATTAGACAAAACCGGTCCCGAAATAGACATTCGCAGAGGTGTAAGACAGGGCGACACCTTGTCACATTATTTATAACTGTTTTACAAGACATCATGAAGCAACTTACCTAGTCAAATAAAGGCATACATATTAAAGGAAGCTATCTTAACAATCTACGTTTCGCAGACGACCTCTTATTGTTTTCAGAAACCGCATTGCAACTCGAAGAATATCAACGAACTTAACCACGTCAGTTGCGATATTGAAAAACAAATATCTTTCTCAAAATCCGTGTTGAATTAACATCATATGGAATAAGTTCTGGGTACATAAATAGGTTTTAAAATCTGATCTAGGGCCTAAATGATTACCTTTGCTGACTACACTCTTAGAATATTGAACACCAGCTCAGAAAGTAACTTCACTTTCGATGTGAAACCTCTTAACATTTTGGTTAAGAGGCTTGACATCTTGACATCAAAAGTGTCAAACTTATTATGGTAAAATTCGGTGCGAGTGAGTAGTGTTTAGAATAGTTCTTTTCTATAATAATGAATCTTTAGTCGATCGAGATGTCAAATGTCATAATTCTTTTAATCCATCGTTCAAGAATTAAACGATTTACAAGTGCCATTTCTAATATTTGAAACTGAATGAACAAATTTCAACGATTTCTACTTTTAATTCTTTGTGTAGCATTTTTAAACGTTTGCGCCGACACCCATCACTCTGTACAACTAATTAATTTGCCTATTGCTTTTTTATTACTGCTGTCGGGTCTATTGAACCCCCACTAATAGGCTGTATGAGCTTCTTTGGTGACCTCATTTTTTATCGCTTTGACCTGATAGTTATCCGACTAACAATTTCATCAGATCATAATTCGATAGAAAGTATCTAGTTTGATTAAAGGTTCCTAATATTTTTTACACAATAACTTTATCGACTACGTGTGAGGAGTGTCGGCTGGAAAAGTGTTATGGGCGAGGACTAAGAGACTAACGAAGGGAATTGAATTTCTTTGTTTACATACTGTTGCTGTATCTATTTCGGAATTGTAGTCCGTGTAAATTAATTCAATTGATTCTGAACTTTATTCAGACATAAATTAATAATAGTGTTCCTGTGTTTAAATGTAAACTTTTTCAAAAGTAAACTGTAAACTTTGGCAAATAGTTATAGCTCGTATTTTGTTTGCTGCTGATGTGGGTAGTTGTATTTTGCCCTCTTATAAATATAGTGGTATATGGACACTGTAATTGCATTCCGAATGTAAGTAATGAAGTCACGGTACCGAGTCCATAAAACATCCATCTAGGATAAAAATATAGCTTTAAAATATTCCTTTAATGGCTTAATTTCTACATTAAATTCATTTTTCATTATATCAGTATCTGAAGTTGTAGCTGGATAGGGGCCTAAAGCTTCTATGATGCATTCGTCGCAGCACATAAACAAAAACGATTTTACTAAGTTCCTATATGTATGCAGAGAGTATGTGTCTTTTTGGTATTTATAATTAAAACTTTTTGGCAATACACATATATGTACCGTCTACAATGACAATTGGGATTGTTTCACTTTGAACATTATTACCTCCAAAGAAGGCACTAGGAATCAAACGATTTCTTGATGAATTCTTCTTTCGTTATACCAAACGAAAAGTATATCTAATGTTCATCCACAGTGTCAATATTTTCAAAATAAATCATTCGGTCTTTCTTTAATAAACATATGAAATCATATATGTAAGCTTCGGTGAATGTATGATTTACTTGTCTTCAGTCTCAGTGAGCTGATTCCACGAATTACTTCTAATATGGTAATGACAGATTCGACAACTGAATGGAACCGCAATTCTTTCTAAGCGATGACAGCAAGGAAAAAAGCAATGGCTCTGTGTATCTCATACTGTCTTAAACTGAGTCAAGATTATTATGGTTTCTTGAGCAGGTGGCATAATTGGTTGGGTATTGTCAAGAAGTACAACGTCTTCAAGAGGTGGTTGAGAATTCATAGGTAAATCGACAATTGATCCTTGGGATGGCGAGCCTGTAGATGTAGATGGTAGAGATCTTACTGACAATGGAGTTGACGGCAGAATGTAATCTTCTGCTAAGCTGTCACATCTCTGCCAGCATGAATGGCAAATGTGATTTGATGAACGAAGCTGAAAAAATATAATCATAAAATTGAAGTTCATTTTTCTCTTAAATCATGTATCCCTTGAAGAGTTATAAGACATAGATGTCTATAGATCTTGTCCCTATATAAGAAATGTTATGTATAACCTCATCATAAATATTCATCTGGAATATGTAGCTGTGATGAGATCAACGATTAAGCAATTCAGATAGATATTTATTTTTTTTCAATTTCTTTAATAACTAACAATTGACTATAAAATAATTCATCAGTAATGATGTTAGCATGGGGATTATATAGAGATATGGGGTTTTTATCAGACAATTAAACACTTTATTTACTGTGAACTAAAAATACGTCTTTATTTCAAAGCAATGCAAGAATTAGTAGGTCTTTACTGAGCAAGCTCTAAAATACGAGTGAGTTAAATATTACATCTTACGAACTTAAATAACTTTAAGAGTTACCATGACCAACAATGCCCTCACTTATTAATATCTAACAACGCTCTCACTTCATAATATCGTCTCACTTGTTAACAACTAAAACTTCCCGTACATATTTGGTTAACTCAAACAATGAAGCACATTTAAGAACCCTAGGCCACACATCAGATGGTCCTTTTCAAACTATAAATATTAAACAATTGATTAGTTTTTTAAAACAACATCATTACTTATATAATTCAACAGATTAAAAAAAACAATGCGTTTATGAAACTGTTCCTGCTCAGCTTGCAATATTCTTTGTTGAAGCTTGGACGTCATTTATACTGTCACATAGAATTAAATTTGGGAAACAAATATATTCATTTCATTGCACAGTAGAAATTGGTTGTAACGACATCGGTTATAGCAACATTTTGGTTTTAACATAGTGGTTCCGGCTAGGTTCTATATACTCGCCTTATGTGAAAAACTGCTTAGCATAACATTGCTTATAACAAAATATCATATTTACAAACATCTTTTTGAAAGGTTTTATGTAGAATCCCATCGGTAATAACGATTTGATATTATGTGTTTGTTTTCATTTAGTAAAAATACTACTGACGTGGCACATATGTCTCTTGAGAATGCTTTTGACAATGTCTAATTTACAAACAAAAGTGTATTAAGTAGCCATTCTTAGAAACGTAATAATGATTGTTTACTTTCGGCACACTGGCAACACGATCCAAAGAATATTATCAGTGAGTTCGTCGGTAACTGAAATACTAGATGTGGCGTACTTAATTTTCCATAGTGGCAACTGTTACGAGACTTTGACTCCAATCCAACGTGACTTAAAAATTTCGTACATATGTCTGAAGTATCCGAAAGAAAAAAATTATAGAGTACATGTAAAAGTAAATAAAAGTACGTATGGCAAAATGACTTTTTTTTAAATAAATTTTTTTTAAATTTTATTTTCGATATTTTTTTTCATATTATAGTCAAAGTGGATAGTCCACTGTATATCAGAATAATTAAAAAAAATAAATAGGATATCGGTTTTTACGACAAACGATTCTAACGACTCAATATGACCAGTGCCTTTAATGTCGTTGTAATATTGAATATATTTGGCGTTAATTTTGTAGAAATTCATTATTCACAATTAAATGAAACTACGTGATGTAGTATTATTTCTACTATCTTTAATTTCTTTACCACGACCTAGGTTTCGTTGTATTACAACAGGTGGGATATTAGCAAAGGTTCTATCTCAGAATCAGAATCTTTGCTAATATCCCAGAAGATGTTGTAATACAACGAAACCTAGGTCGTGGTAAAGAAATTAAAGATAGTAGAAATAATACTACATCACGTAGTTTCATTTAATTGTGTCGTTGTAATAATTTACTACTATATTTAGTATAAATACTTACATGTCAAAGTAAAATTCTTTCTATGATAACATTTATTATACACTGCTCTCTCTCAGTATCGCCTGTTAACATGTGAGTTCTTTATCGATATAATGATCGACCATAATGTACACAAATATTTTGATGACCGACAATCGGTGCAAATGCACCACTTTTGGTATCTGTAAAGCAAAAACATAACTTAAGAAAATGAAAGTACTTTGGTAATGTATGCCGTGGTATGTAATATAGTTTATACTTGATAATTGTTACTCGCCTCTCCGAGAGCATTTTATTGTCGAAATATATTTCGAACATCGTCCGATTCAAATGAGGAGACTCATTGCGCTATAGTTCGTGCAATATAGTTCGTATATTACTGAAATCTAGTTTTTTTTTTTAAAAAGTAAGTTACGCTTTGATTTGATTTAAATTTTGAACAAGTCATATATACGTACATAGTTGGACATGCTATATTGGGCATGTCTGACAAAGGTTATTGACTCGCGTTGTACGCGCAGAAAGCAGGTCGAGGCAGAAGCTGTCTCTAGCTTCGAACAGCCGGTTATTTTTGGTTTGCATCTTTCATTTAATTAACTAAATATTTACTAATAGACAAAATAGGTAAAAAGTACATATATATTGCTGGACTTAATTGTTGGGTAGTTGGAATACATGTAAATGAAGTTCCGAACGTTGAAAGGAACGAAAAAAAGTACAGAAATGGAAAAAACATTGTTTAAAAAATTTTCGTTCAATTTTAACCATCTACATGGAAATTTTGACCCACCTCACAACCTTCGGAATACACCTCTTAATATTATTTTTGTATTATCATCGACACAATTACCCAACTAAAAGAGAGAAATATTTTTAGTACTTTTATACCCATCAAAATTTTTCTTAAATATTTTTTTATCGATTCTAAACATCTAAAACAAAATTTAGACCCACGCAGACCCTCGGAACCCACCCTTTAATATATTTTTTTGTATTACCATCTATACTTCCGAGGGTAAGGGAGAAGTACAAAAAAAATACATGTAAATACCTGTCACTTGTAAATATCTGTCAATACCTGTCAAGTGTCTGTCAGTACCTGTAAATACCTGTCAAAAAATTTAAACCTATTCCCGACATCGGAACACGCTCTAACTTTCAGAATCAACCCCTAAATATTTTAATTCTATCTATACTTCCGATTGCACGAGAAAAATACTCTTAATGCTTTTAAACCCATCTAAATTTTTCTTAAATATTTTTTTTATTAATTCTAAAGACCTGACACAAAATTTAAACATACTCCTTATGTCAGGTCTTTAAAATTAATAAAAAAAATATTTAAGATAAATTTAGATGGGTTTAAAAGTACTACAAAAATATTTTTCTTTATAATTGGAAGTATCGATGGTAAGAGAAAAAAATATTAAGGGGTGGAATTTGAAGGTTGTGGGGTGGGTCTAAATTTCCATGTAGATGGTTAAAATTGAACGAAAATTTTTGAAGTTATACTTCTTTAGGCGCGTTATGAAAAAATGATGAGAGTGAAATTTTAAGATCCGTCACACAAAAGTTACAGTATGAAGTTGCAGCGGTTGCAGTCTCGAAAAAAAAGCTATTGGCACCATCGTCGCCTCTGTTCACTGTTTTCATATTCTTAGTATTTATCCACATGTTTCTAGTGTCTACATTCACACACGTGTTTTAGTTTCATATAAGTGCGATTTATATATGTGCTGATAAATTATATTCAGTAGTGATTTAAATTCAATATTTTGATTAATATATTTACTATTCGTAAATATATTTTTATTTTTTTTTTTTATTTTATTATTGCAATCTGTCATTTGAGACATTCAGCAATTGGTGCGTATGTTAGCATGTCTTGTACCGAGTTCGTCCTTTTGAACTCATTTCATTTTGCCCCTATATAAGGTCTAAATATTAGTGAAAAAATTGTGTTTATAGACTTTTTCAAGTGCTCCAATATAATTGAGGTTATCTATCCGTATGTATTATTTAATGATGCCAAAAAAGTATATATATACTTAGTAAAATTATTATAACTTCTCACGCGCGTACATAAGTACACGCACATTTTTTTAAACAATGTTTTTTCCATTTCTATAATTTTCTTTCGTTCCTTTGAACATTCGGAACTTCATTTACGTTGGAATACCCATGGAGTGGAGAACGTAGTACCATATTACCATGAAGTACTATATGTGTTGAACCTAGTCCCGTTGGGTTACAATACTCTGTTGCCATAAAAGTTTTTGTGACAGTAGGTTCGCACATAGACAAAGAGCGAGGTATAATGCAATTGGACGAATACTTTTGAACTTACTTTTGGAGTAGGTTTGCAAGTCAGAACCTAGAGGCCTGTTGATATTCACTGTAACAGATTGTAAATAAAAATTTATTGTTAATTAAGAATCTGCAAAATTATAATTTGTTAAGAAAAGTGTTTCATCGAAAAAAAAAAAAAGGTCACCCAATGAGTCAAAATGGTTATATTGACTCCTGTATATATATATATATATATATATATATATATATATATATATATATATATATATAAAATTTTTTTTTTTTTTTTTCCGTACATTTCCAACTACTCTAATCATTGTTGAGTAAAAATGGTTAAGTGGCATGTTTCACTAAAGTTTATCGCATTCAAGGAAACATTTTTTTTGTATGGAACGAAACATGAAGCATTATAAGACTTCTTCGACTACTTGACTTGAATAGCTTGCTCCCATACCTACAGCCTTGCTCGCTTAAAAATTAAAGACATAGGTGTTCAGAAAATGATCTTTTTATTGCTGTTCTCCAAATATGTATTCATTCACAATATTTTGAGTATAAATAACAATTACTGACTGTTTTAATAATAATGAATGAAATAAGGGTAGTCGGAAATACAATTTTATAAAAGAATGTCACTTTGTGTCTGCTAACACGAATTGTTAATGACAAAATTGGCTCTTTAGGCTTCATTTTTAATTGAAAATTATTTTAAAATTTCAAAATAATGAAAATTTTAAAATATTGTGAAATTCTTATTAGGAAGGAAAGGTCTCAAAAGTTATTGAACATTTTGACACCATCTATTGTGTGATCTAGTGCCATTGTATATTTTTAAATTTGTCATTAATGTCTTGCTTATTTGATATCTCTGAACATTCCACAGCTGATAATTTAAAAAAAAATAATAAAGGAAGTGGTATAAAATACAAGACTATGATTCAAATCTCCTTATGACTCTTTTGACTCCTTGTGACCAATATGATATAAATATCGATATCAATATTAGAACATAGAGATATATGAATTGCAATATTTACTTCCAGTTTCAGTTAATAATTTTAGAGCCTTGTAATTCATTTAGTAAAATTATTATATCTTTGAAAATAATTTTTTTTGTAGTATTTGAAATTTGCAAACTCTAAAATTTATTTTTTGGTAAAATCATTTTCACCCATAAATAAAATCCTAATGTTTTTATATACGTCGCGTTTTTCGTTGAGTAAGTTTCAACCGGCAATTTGTAGTTAAAAAAATGAGTGTATACTCATTTCTTCAGGTGATAAGAACAGATATATGAATTCTATTCAGGTGATAAGAACTGATATATATGAATTTTAATTCAGTGGTGAAATCGATTGAATTCATTATTTCAATACGTCGCTTAAATTATAAACTATATAGTACAACAACTTTTTATATTGCACATTAGATCCGAAGCCACTCTTTCTTCATTGACCGCGCGTGCACAGTTCTTGTATTTGCATATGAAATGTAAAAATATCATTAAACGATTGTGTATAAACTAATATAATATTAATGTGGTTATTATTGCATATTGTTTTTTTCAAATTATAGAAATTAGAGAAATATACGTGGAATAAGTAATATAGTAGAATTGAAAGTTGGGTAACAAAATTGACGTTTTTTTATACATTTCGATTTGATATTTCCTTCAAATAAACTGCATTTCGTTCTTTATATTCCGATAACAAATTTTTTATTGAAATTATGGGTATAATTGCCAATGATCTAGTATATATATAAATATATATAAACTTATATATATATATATATATATATATATATATATATATATATATATTAAATATATATATATAATTTTGTAATTTTTGATAATGGATTGAGCAATGAATCCTTTTAAAACTCTCGCTTCTATTTTTATTCTGAATCCAAACGAGACTAGCACAAGCACGCTAATGCCATTACTGCTAATATTTATCTAATTGAATTGCATTGTCTCTGAAAAGAAACAACTTTTAATATTGGTTTATTATTTTTGTGTGTTTCCATTGCATAACAATCAGTGCACATCCTTGCAAACAGGCTTCCGGGCTCCTATTTAATAGAAAGCTAAATTTTAAATAGAAATAATTTTATAAAAGAATTATATCCATTCTTCGGTTTTATGTTTTTATTTATTATACGTTTTTATGTTGATTTATATGTTTTTATTTATATTTTTTTTATTTAATTAAATATTTTTATTTATTATTTTTTTATGTAAATCTTTACTTACCGACTGTTATGTTTATTTCTAGCCTGGCCCAAAAAGGTTCCGTGTACAGATGTATTAGAAAGAAAAGGCATATATCTAAATTAAGAAAAGGAAATGAAGTAAGCTACATCTGTCCTCAATAAATCTATAACATCTAATTTTCTTGTGTTACTTTACAGCAATTTACATAGTAATTTATGGGAATGTTTCAGAAATTGTAACTATTCCGCCAAGAAATCATTTCGTAGTATAGATAACATCGACTTAGAGGATGCGGTAACAAACCTTTTCGGTTGAATATTAATATATAACATACATTTTATAAATTCTAAATATTGTAATGTACCGGCGATGTTCCTTAGTCATCTACAAACAATTCAAATATAATAGACTAACCGTCAATGCCAACACTTGACTAGATAGATCGTTGACGATAGAAATGGAATCCGAGAATAGCACCGTAAGAAAGATCTTATTGATTTTTATAAAGCTAACAAGTGATATTCTTCTTTACTATTACAAAATAATAATAATAATTGTTTCAGGAAGCAGATTACGTAGTTCAGGGTCGGAAAATAATTTATTTCCAGTACTTTTTAAATCAATTGTTTCATGTTGAGAATTATAGTGATAAATTCGGTTGCAAACTAAGTAATATGAAATTAGTGCAAGAAAAACAAAATGGTCTGATATTAACATTTTAACTGTCGAATGTGTGGTTCTATTTTAAATTAATAACATGCAACTTTTCTGATCCGAAATTTGATGCAAATGCTGGAGCGGTATCAGGAGTCATTCTGACAGGTATTGGATTATCGAGTCTCAACAAACTCAATGCCTCTATGGATTTACCATCTATGCCGTTTCGTTTATACAGCACATTAATGTTGCTGAAATATTACGAATTACTGCTGAGAAGTCAATGCAAGACGCGGCCTCAATATCTTGTGGTGTCAATGGTGGAATAGCAATGATAACAGTAGAAAATGATGCATGTTGGAGCGAATAACCTTATCAAACTAATTATTCAGTTTTATCTGGATGTGCAGCAATAATTGGGAAACATATCGGAAAGGTCCTGCATATTAGAGTCCGTAACAAATATTGTGTTATTTGCGCTCGCGCCTTTTCTAAAGACGTGCCACCGAGAACTCACGATTGCACAAAAAACCATTTTGGATCATCAACCAGCATGGAGCAAGGAATTCTGTTTGAAGGTTTTAATGTTTTTGGAGACCACGCGGAATATGAAGATTATTACTGCACAATAAAAAGGAAAACAGAATAAAATCTGGTTCCGATATTACCAACTTTAATGCTGAAATTATGGAAGAACGCATCTCGGTTGGTATTTAATTCTAGAAAACTCCTGCAAAATTTCACTAACAATCGTGCCGAACAATTTAAAAATATCGTAGCCAAAATGGTGGATGGGAAGAGAATATATTATTTAAAGAAAAATTATACCTAGCACGTTGCTACGCAGCAGTAGTCGCTTTCAGTGGCGCTAAATATACATTATAACATATACATTATACAAAACATTTTGGGGCAAGAGCCCAGGAAAGTCAATAAAGGAATTAGAATATAAACGTATGCCCAAAGTAACTAAACAAGTCGTTCAAAGAGCTGTAAAACCAAAGTAAATTTTGGTAAAATTGATATACATTATGGCAATGAATGTCAACGTCCAGATATGAACCAAAATGATTTTGACAATGCAAAGAAGCTGTTTTTAAACAAAATTAAGCAACACTACATACATTTTGACGGCATCCAAGTTTTCAAGAATCTGCAAGAGACGTGAAAATCAAAATTTTGCCCCATTGGTGAAAGCTATTTTGCATAGCTATAATTTAAATCATGTATTTTCTGTTAGTCAAGCAAACAGAAAACAAAACCAAGACCTTAGAACAGTTGGGTGTACAAGAAAATATTCAAATCGAAAAATATGGGATATTTATCGATGATGAGTACTGCTTTCTGGGAGAAGGATTTTCTGAGATTAAATATCCCTCCTCCGCATTCGGTATCGACTCAGAAGAAGTGACTTCAAATTAAATGTTTTAAAAGGAACCATTCCGGTGAACTTACTATGAATGAAAAACACGATTAGTTTTACCCAATCCAGGGCCAACTTACCAATCCAGGGCCAATATTGCGAATAGGAATATCTGCTTATGTTGCAGTGTGGACTGGTCCGGATTGCGCAATGTAATGTAATATAAAGTAGTGAGGGTTCACAGAGACGATGATTTTTGGAAAACCGAAATGTTACCCAAGTTGACGCATTTTGACCATGAGTGTATGCTTCCAGAAATAATTGACACTCGAAAAACCAGATCTATGCCACTGAGGCACATCGTTTTCTAATTTCTTTTATTTTCTGCTTCGCAGGTCTGCAATTTTCACAGGTTTGCACTTTTATTTTCACTTTTTGGATTTGATAGCTCATCTTAGGGTAATTTAGTGCGCTGATTACGAATATGTATTTGAATTTTCCCCATCACCCTCATTTTTTTGGAAAAGCCTTGTGTACGAAATCGCAAAAAAAGCCAACTTTACTAAGTAAAAAATTTATATTATAATACAAAAATAATTACATGACTTTAAAATGTTATAAATACATTTAAATGACGTTAATAAATAAATTAGAAATATTAAATACTTTTGTGGTATCTTATTTTTTTTCACCGAAACTCTGTAATCAGCACCCCAAAATCTTTAATAGATATGTAAATATCAAAAATGGAAGAAAAGATCACGACGCTTTGTGTACAATTTGCGGCTTTTATATATCTGCTAGTCATGGCGGTAAATCCAGTGTCAAAGACCATGCTCAAAGCAAAAATCACATGTCCAAATTATCAGTCGCATCAACATCTAAATATAAATCGTCATTTATGATTAAACAAACTTCCCCCGAAGATACGTTGATATGCGCTGCCGAATTAACTACTGCTTATAAAGTTGTCAAGCACCTCCAATAGAACTGAAAGCAATCATATATCCGTAGTCAAGTATCGCGGCAAAACAATCAACTGCAAAAACCAAAGCTATTGCAATAATCCAACACATTTTAGCTCCACACTTCATAGTGAAAATTAAAACAGAAATAGAAAAAGTTCCATTTTATTGAATAATAATCATAAAGCTGAAAACACAGTTATTTCGTACTGTGTTAAATCGTTACAGGATCAAAATATCCCAATACAAAATATTGTTGCCTTCAGCGCTAACGTAAACTTTGAGGGACGAGAAAGACGTAGAGTAAATAATGTTTTCTTTAAAATAAAATAAATTTTCTTGAAAGATATTGAAGGAATTGGTCGCTTAGCACACATACTCCACAATAGAGCTTCTACTGCTGCTGATGTTCTGTCTGTTGATGTGGAGTCTAGTGTACTGGAAAACGAGTATTTTTCGATATTTACTCAGAGTCGAGCGTCTTAAGGAGTTTTGTGAGTATGCAGAAGTGGCTTATAACAGTATAGTCTCTCATTCTAGAAGGCGATGGTTTTCACTACTTCCAGCTGTCAAACGATTACTAAAGCTATGAATGTTATTAAAAGATTTTTTCTCAGCTGAAGAAAGAGTCCCAAAAGCTATAGTCGACTATTTTACCTTTCTCAGAGCTTTACACTCTTTTTGTGCAGTCAAGCGTTTTTTATTGAAAAGCAAAATTAAAAAGATTGAAAAATCTGTTATTACTATCACCGAAGTGAAGAGTATACTAGAGGATACATGTAAACAATTAGGAGACAAATTACATAATCAGTATTTAAGAAACCTAAACCAAACTATTGCATAACAACTTGAAGAGTGAAGGTACAATTAATACAAGTCAATCAGAAACATTTGACCAAGAAACTCGAGATTTCTTCAGCACTGCCATCGGATATATGGAACAGTGTACTGGGCAAATGACACATTTTGATATTTTGGATAATATTAAACGATGTTCCCCAATGGCAACAAATAGAAAAAAAACTATAGAATATTTAAATCGAAAAGGTATAGTGGTACACGATTCCCTGTATGAAGAGTATATGTACTTAAAATCTTTTATTGAATATAAAATGTCTGATGAATGGAAAGCGAAAGACATGCAAGAAAAGTAGATTCATTAATTAAAAAAACACCGAAGTACAAGAAAGAAAAACAGATCTTCGCAAAATGTGCCAATATATCTTTGCAACCCCTGGCCACAATGCTCATGTGGAATGAGTGTTTTCGTTGATCTCATCACAGTGGACAAAGAACGTAGTTCACTTGAAGTGAGCACAATGGAAAGCCTCACTCAATGCATATAGAATTATAAAATGACATGCATAGAATTTCATAATTATGTTAAAGGTGGAAAAGGGTTAAGCTTACTTACTTAAAAAAGCTAAAACTTCAGAAAAATATGAATGGGCGAAGAAAAGTAGATTTTTTCATAGATGTTGTTGATTTTTTGTATTTTATTTTAGTTTTAATTTTTCTCTACCAATAATTACAAGCAGAAGTTCGTAGTCTAAGTTCCAATTGTAAATAAAAGTCTAACTTTACTTTCTAATATCTATGGTAGGTCTAAAAATAACGCAATATGTTTATCCAAATCAGTTGAGTAATTTTTAAAATAATCGCAGTGAAACATGCAAATTTTCACTTTGAATAATTACTTTATCGAATTTTAAAGTATTTTGTACAAGAAATGTACATACAAACTAAGAAAATTAATTTCTAACGTTTTTTGTCAAACAACTTGACCTCGTGGCTTGATTTTCTAACTTAGTTTTCAAGGATCTATGCATCACAAATTTTGAAAATGTTAATTCAAACTGACACGTCTCGCGTGCTTCATCAGCATCATTCTAATACGCTCTAGTACGTAGTTTTAACGTTAAACACGATTTACTATAAAATATGGTCCGTTGGGAACTATATTGTGAAATTATATTTATAGATCTGCGAGCACAAACCAGTCTTTGATATAATTTCTGTAAATAGTGCCGTTTTATGTCGAAGAGTTTGTTTATATAATAACGAATGAAATATGTAAATTATTCTCCAAAATTCTTCTGCACTCTACTGACGCGTTAATAAAGTAACAAGTGCTTATAATTTACGGATGTTTATGTTATATACAACTCGGCAAACTGCTAACAGGCTTTATAAACATTTATATCAATATCAAACTTATGGTACTCCTTTATGATCTGAAACGATATTTTAACCCGTAAATGAAATACATTTCTGCATATTCACGTGTAGGTCTGAGCCATTTTGCAATGCGACTGCATTGCAAAATGGCAAAATGTCAAAATGTCAAATAATATCCAAATCAAAAGCAATTCAAGCGTAGGTCAAGAAATAAAAATCGTGGTAGGGAAAAAACACGTTGTTAGCTCCGAGTTATAAGCAAGACACTAAAGAAGCGTAGTCGTTGAGGGAAGGAGTAGAAAGGGTCGTTTAACGGTCGAGAATAATAAAAAGACCATACGACTGGAAAACAGATAGCGGAACAATTTTGATATTTTTGTTGTTTTAATCATATTCATTTCTGCGAATGCGGAGTTATTTCAATAAAGCAGTTATTTTTCAAATATTTACAGAATTCATTGTAACAATGTTACCTTTTTTGAATCTGTGTGAATTGTAGATGTTTTTGAAACAAAGTTCTACAATGTTGCCATACATTTTTTACACTGGCATTGTAGAAAAATCACTTTCCATGTTTGATAATTAAAAAATGCACATGTTTCAGCGGTTAATTATTATGTTGCCAATAATAACCAATGAATAACATTTTAATTAGGAAGACGAATGATCTCTTAAAGAACTTGGACAATAAAAAAGCAGCAATAGTAATAATACCTAACAATTAACAAAAACTAGTAAAAGGTCGTGGTAAAGAACTTAAGGAAAGTAGAAATAATACTACATCACGTAGTTTCATTTAATTGTGAATAATGAATTTCTACAAAATTAACGCCAAATATATTCAATATAAGAAATAGTAATAATACTTAAGAATATTTTTTTCATGCGCAGTCACAAAAATTAAAAAATCATGTTTGTATGTGTAATAACCTCCTCTATCACTGACATTTCGTTGGTCCACTCCTTACGGGTCACCTATATAGTATAGAGTATATAGGTTGTTTCAGAAATAAAATAAAGTAATCAAAAACCTGATATATCTCACTCGATTCTTCTCGATAGTCTTAATTATTGTTTGTTTTTTTTATATGCGATTACCTCTTAATATGTAAGTAAATAATTAATTACAAAACATAGAAGATGACCATATTATGCGTTGTGTGCGTTGATATTCTTCACAGTGCCCTTAAGCTAAACTTTGTACAAAATGCTACATTGCCCTGTTTCCAACTGTTTAAATAATAATATAAGTATCAGTCGGGCAAAAGGAGGCATCACTTTTCACGGGGAAGTACTTTTTGTTAACTTAAAATATGATTTAACGGTAATAATAATTTATTTATTTACATGGTCGCGAGTAATACAACGGAAAGGTCACATGTACATAATTCCGTGCTAAACTCAAATATGGATTTATCGATTATACTTTACAGTTAAAATTTTCTTAATAAATATACATTTTAAAACCTGGTCTGTGTTTCTCATTATTTAATCATTGGTTTTCAACGTATAAAGTACAAAGTAAATTTATCACATGAATTGCTAATTAATTTTTAATGTAGTACATTGCATTCATTTACTAGTGATTATTATATACTCAAAATCAATTTCATGGTCTTCCAAAAATTTGTAAACAGATGGTTTCATTGCTCATTAATAGATTCACAAGTTCTGACTTTCGATTTTTTACAAAACGAAGAGTTGCATGGAGGATTCATGGCTAGAGCGGGCTTTAGGACATCATAACCACTTTTTGAGACGTGGATTGCGAGGAGGCTACAACACCACTGGATTGTTCCACGTTGTTCTGGTGAATTGCACTAATACTTTCTAAAGGTTGAGAGGGGTCATATTTGAATTCATCGTAACAATTTCTCTTTGCGGCGTTATAGGACCTAGAATACTTCTTTTTGGAGCAGGCGAAATATATTCAACAAAGTAAGCACAATCTGTATGAACTGGTGACTGAGGTACGTTATAGAGTGGTGGCTGTTGAAGCTGATGGAGCATAGGCAGTTGGAGATTATCGAGCGGTGGCTGTTCAAGCTCACGGTGCATTGACTGTTGTACATCATCAAACAGTGGCTGTTGAAGCTCTTGGGGTGTTGGCTTTTGTAGGTCATTGAGCGATGGCTGTTGAAGCTCATGAAGCATTGTCGGTTGTAGATCATCCAAGGGTAACTGTTGTAGAATAATACTATTCTCAGAAACTATTTCAATAAATGGAAGACTTTCGATATCTATTTTCTCGGTTTCCAGTTCCAAGTTGTGATTTAAAAGAAAATAAAGAATAAATTAAAAAAAAATAGTAAAAATATAGATTTTCTTTATTGTTATTGTAAATATATTAATTAAATTATTTCCAAGCGGATATAAACTATCTACTATTTATTTATTTTATTGTGAACCATATTACATGAGAGATGTTAAGTACATATGCAATTATCTAAGTTATGTTAATTAAGTAGTAGGTATTAGGTAGAAACATTATAACGGTGCTAGGAAAAATGTTTTACGGAGTCTTTTTTTTAACATCAATGAAGCTCTGTTTACGTCGTTTACGGCCCAATCTAATTAGGCCAGCTTTTTGCAATTGTTGACATAATTCTTCGTCTGAACTTTAATCGTTCATAGTCTCTAGATCCTCTTCACTCATGGTGTATTTTACTGAACTTTACTAAAAAAGTTAATAACGACACCATTTAAGTAATATAGTAACAATTTTATTTTATGTGTATTATAGCGTATACACTTATAATTATTATATACTAATCAATCACTTACCTTTAAATCTAAGTTATTCCTCCGTTCAATAAGTTTAATAGAAGTAACATGCAAAAAACAATAACAAAGTACTCGAGTAGCACTAATCATACGAACACGGTATGGCGGACTGTCCACTCGAGCGGTGTTACGCGATTTGATTTGCGCGCTGCCACTATTTTTTAAATTCTGGCCTCTGATTGTTTGAAAAACCTTAATGCGACAATGTAGTTTCGCGCGGGAAAAGTAGCTTTATCCAATGGCATTCAAAATTTAAAAACCTCAATTTTCGATTTGAGTGGTGTTGTTCGATAAGCGACGATTAGCTCGGTACATTTTCTAGAAGATGATTACAAAAAAAATGAAGAAATGGCGAACATTGGACTTAACCGCATATCCAACAGTCCATGTCTCGCAAACTAAAAATATTGTAAGTGATTGTAGGGATTTAACATTATAATCGTATGCGTTTAGGTATTTCTTGGGAAATATATAAACACATTATAATCTCTATATCTAATAAATCCACCGTCTATCATTGGACCGATATCAAAGGAGTTTGTTAGATTATAGGAGGTAAGGTTTAATAAATAAATATCACCAGGTTATGACAGCCTTAGCATCGAGCACCTTCGGAATGCTGGAGAGCACTTGCCTAAAATCCTAGCATTATTATATAATATGTGTGTTAGCCACGCCTACCTACCCGAAAAGCTAATGTATACAATTTTGTACCCATTGTAAAAAACAGGACAGGGGATGTCTCGGACGGTTCAAACTACAGGCCTATCTCATTAGCTACGGTTATTGCGAAGGTGCTGGATGGTCTGCTTGATGGTCACTTAACTAGGAGTATACAACTGCACGATGGTCAGTTCGGCTTTCGGGCGGGCCTATCCACTGAAAGTGCCATTCTGTGTCTCAAGCAGACTGCAGTACTACACAAAGCGTAAAACACGAGTGTATGCCAGCTTCCTGGACCTGTCCCGGGCATTCGATATGGTTTCGTACGACTTGCTATGGGTCAAGTTGCGAAATGACACTAGTTTGCCTCCTGAAATTATATCTATGTTTAAGTACTGGTACAATAATAAAAAAAACACAGTGAGGTGGGCGTATAGTGAGTCGGGCGAATATGGTCTTGAATGCGGGGTGCGTCAGGGGGGGTTGACCTCACCCAAACTGTTTAATATATATGTAAACGGGTTGATTGGAGGGCTGAGCAGTCATATAGACAGAGTGTGCGTTAATAACATCAGCTACGCGGACGACATGGTGCTGCCCTTCTATCGGCGCGTTACGCAAGCTGCTACGTATATGTGAACTGTACGCGGAGGATCACGGACTCCGATACAATGTAAAAAAAGTGTGTTTATGATTTTTAGAGTACCCAAAAAACCATATCCAAGTCACTCGGTAGCCCTCTATTACACATCTTTAAATAGAGTCACTCATTTTAAATATCTGGGTCATTGGGTCATTGAAGACCTCAAGGACGACATGGATATGGACAGGGAACGCAGGGCGTTGACTGTGCGCTGCAATATGTTGGCTCGAAGATTTGCATGATGCACGGGACCAGTAAATATTACACTGTTTAGGGCATTCTGCCAGACTTTCTACTCGTGCAGTTTGTGGGTTGATTATACGCGGCGGACATTTGATGCCCTGCGGGTACAATATAATAACGCGTTCAGGGTCTTGATGGGGCTTCCGCGGCACTGCAGCGCCAGTGGTATGTTTGCGCAGGCGCGCGTGGACGACTTTCATACTATAATGCGCAAGCGCAGTGCGTCCATGATGGCGAGGGTGTCGGGAAGCTCCAGCAATATGCTGGTCACGTGCGCGGGCCGACTGGACCTACCTCTTTTGACACAATGGATAGGCCTACATGCGCCATTATGATTTAATTTAAATGAATTTGTGATTGAGTTAATTAAATTAATTGATTTTATTACTATTTTACTTTGAATTTGATTTGAGTAGTTTTTGACTTGTTTTATTTAATTTGACCTGACTTAAGTAATTTAATTCGGTGTAGTTTGATACAGTTTAATTTTATCTGATTTAATTGACTTAATTTATTATGATTTAATTTGTATTGATTTTAATTTTTTTTACTGCAATTGGGTTTGACTCCATTTAGTATTGATTTTATTTTATAGCATATTTTATGATTTATTAATGATGTAATTATTCACTATTTATACTAACATTAGATTAAGAATATTGTTACCTATTAACACAATTGTATGGACTATGTCTGAAATAAAATCTTATTATTATTATTATTAATCAAGAGAAGGGAAAGGGGAGAGCGCAAAGCAGTGGAAGAGAGCAAAGGAAGAGGGGGACGAGTAGTGGAGGGACACGGGTAGGAGGAGATGGGCGAGCGATAGGAACAGAATAGATAACTGTTGATGTACAGTTTGGTTGACAGTAGGGTAGCCATATTCAAGTAAATGTCGTCATGGCTATCAAATTCAAGTAAATGTCGTCAAGCACTAGTGATGTAGTATTATTTCTACTTTCTTTAATTTTTTTACCACGACCTAGGTTTCGTTGTATTACAACAGCAAAGATAGATCTTTGCTAATATCCCACCTGAAGATGTTGTAATACAACGAAACCTAGGTCGTGGTAAAGCAATTATAGAAAGTAGAAATAATACTACATCACGTAGTTTCATTTAATTGTGAATAATGAATTTCTACAAAATTAACGCCAAATATATTCAATACTAGTGTTAACGGCAACTATATAATATTTCATTAACGCTTAAGAGAAATAAATTTAAAAAAATGCTTTTTCTTGTGGTATATGTTTTAGTGGGGATTATTAACGACGTAATTTTCAATATGTATTTAATATGAATAAATATTGGTTTCCTTATTTCAGACTTCAATTAATAATACTGATACACAGAGGAAAAATAAATTGAAAAGACAACTTGTTCGTTGAAAAAATATATGGAATAAACAAAACTTAAAAGTAAAGAGAAAAACCGTCGGCAAAATAAAAAACAATTGCACACTTCATACAATGCTTCATGATCTCAAAGAAAAATCATTATTAAATGAAGAAGATGGAGAAGTTTTACAGAATAAGACCTTAACGACAAAAGAGCTATATTGTCGACAAATAAAAAAAAGAATAATCAATTACTAAGGCTAAGTTTTCACCAGCATTCAGAAGTTTTGCTGTGACCTTGAAGTATTACTCTCCCAAGGCGTACAATTACTATGAGGCAGACAAAAATTTACTATGAGCTTTCCGCATCTACGTACTTGAGAAAATGATATGAATAATTTGATGGTAATTTAGAATCCACTAATCTTTAAATTCTATAAAAATGTAAATTATGTCAAATATCCACTATATTGTTGTCTGACAATTAACGAAATGGCAATTAGGCGAAAAGTGAATGGGATGGCTTCTACGATCAAGTAGATTTTAGTGACAATTCATATGTGAAATGCGACCAAGTACTCAAGACGATCAAGTACTTTGCGCAAAAAAGCACTTAATTTCTGGAATTACCTATAGAAATTAAGTGACACGAGAAATAAAGTTTTCAGTTATGCAATTAATTATGTAAGGTACATTATGACTTCAAAAACCAAACAATGAGAGTGAAGTTGGCAAGCCAGCTTCCTTAGCCAAAATGTTAGTGGTACGTCAGAAATTTGTAAAAATAAATTAAAAACAAGAATTTACCGATTGTGGCGCCGCGATTGATTTCATTAGGATATTTAATGATTTTTTTGATATGCTGCACTCTCGATCATTAAAAACCTTCCATTACAAAAATACCTTTGAACTTCAAGAAAAACTGAAGTGTAAGTGCAATCAGTAAACTACATAAAATGTCACCAAGATTCCCAAGGTCAACAGTTGGTAAGAAGTGGCCGTAAAACTTGCTTTGTTGGTTTCTTAACTTGTATTGAAAGTACAAGAGAATTATTTCGGCATCTAACAAAAACTGACGGAATACAATTCTTGTCGTTATATAAATTTTTGCATTAGGAACTTTTTTCTGCAGCGTACGCTCACGCGGTGGATATAATAATAACCCCACATGCTGACAATTTAAATCTTATTACAAGAAACTCATCACTCACGTGAAAATAAAACACACCGAAGGAAGTGGGAAATATTAATATTATGCGTACGAAATCTATACTCATAGACAGGTGTCTCGTAAGGAGTGGACCAACGAAATGTCGGTGATAGAGGAAGTTATTACACATACGAAACAATAAATGTTATTATCCTAGGTCCAAGATTTAGAGATATGATTTTTCAATTTTTTTTTCAATTTTTGTTATTGCGCAATGTTCTTTGTTGCTAAAATACATTTGTTTTCAATTATTAATTTATATTAAAGAAGAATCATTACAATAAGCCAAAAATTAAAAATAAATTTTTAAGGCTGGAAGCATTCAGTGTTTTTTTGTCGATAATTAATGTAATGTCATCTTTTCAATATTTATTTATCTTATTTAACTTATATTATTAACATTTATGTCTATATTTTTGTTAAGTATGTGGTGTATAATAATAAATTTAAAATAAAAATAGCGAAAAAAAATTTGGCGATGCAAAAAATTGGTATAATTTTATGTTAATATTTTATTTCAATTAAATATTTTATAGTAAAATAATCGCGATTACGTCATATTTTTTTTAATATGTCGTCTTTAGGGTTCCGTCCTCAAAATTAAAGACGATTGGAACCCTTAAGGTATCACTTGGTTATGCGTCCGTCCTTCAGGAAATGCTGGAGGTATCAAGTTTAAATTAATATCGAGTATTGAGGCTTCTAGCCTTACATTGCTGTAAAAATTGTGCTGTCCAGTTTTTTGCGTATTTTTTATTCATACAATAATCTCAAAACCTATAGGGTACTTCGGGTCGACCTACAATCTTGAAAGTCGGCGTAATGGGAGATCTTATAGCATAACTAAAAGGAAAAAATCAATGATTTCTAGTTCTGTATGGAATTATACATTTTTTATAATATGTTTTTTTATGCTTGTGAAAGATATAGATATGCGAGTTCTACTCGTGCTTGACATTTTTTTTATGTATATTCTGCCGTTTGTAAAATTCTCATTTTTGCTAATCTGAATTAATTCCTATGCATTTATGGGTAAGAATTATATTTAAAAATTCTTTGTAAGATTTCATCTTACTTATTTGAATTTCTCTTAACTATAATATAAAACCTATATAATCTAAATTATATGATACAGCGTAAAAGTTAAAGTAAATAAAAAAAAAATGTTGATCACAAATACCAATAAATCCACATTATATTAAATTATAAAAAAAACGTCATTACATTATTATCATCGTCATTATTTTGGAATGGAATAATGTATAGGTTTGTTGCATCTGTATGGGGAATAAAATAAATGTTAGTATATCGTGAAAGCAAGTCAAAGCAAATATCATTGTGGTTAAATTAAAAGCGTTAGAAAGTAATAGCGTTAGTACATATACGATGCACTTACTCATGTTGACGTTACAACGGCAACTAACAATATTATTTTTAATACCTCGTTGGGAACCGCAAGTCGTCTGCCAGACTGGAAACGCATGAATCGAAAAATAGCTTACACAACACAACTCAAATGTCACTTTAATGTATTTTTTGCGTTTTGTGTGTTAAGTTTCGTACCTCTTTATTATTGGAATTTTAAGTTTCTTTTTAAGATTCGACTCCAAATAAGAGTTTTGCCGAGAAGTGGATGAGAATTATAAGAATTCCTTGAAAGGGTATCTGACAGCAGTACCAATTTGTTATGAAAAGCGAATGAGAAACACGAGAATTCTTATAAACTAATACGAAATTTTCTACAGGAAAGAGTGCGCTAGTATTCGTTTCAGGAGGAGTGCGCTAGTCTTCATTTAATAGAATTATCCGAGAAGCAGATGTTTTTTCCGAGAAGCGGATGAGAAATACGAGAATTCTTTGAAAGAATAACTGGCACTAGTGCGGGTTTTCCCGTGAAGCAGATGAGAGATATGAAAATTCTTTGAAAGAATAACTGGCACTAGTGCGGGTTTTCCCGTGAAGCAGATGAGAGATATGAAAATTCTTTGAAATAATAACTGGCACTAGTGCGGGTTTTCCCGTGAAGCAGATGAGAGATATGAAAATTCTTTGAAAGGGTGACCACTAGTAGTATTTTTATATGGGGTTAAATAAAAATGAATTATTATAGATACCTCATATTATTAGAAGTATGCCATCTCATTCTTTTTGACTCTCTTCAAAACACTCGAAGTCTCACGCTAGGTTTTATTGCTGTCAGATTCAATGCTGCTGACAACTTTGTAATATACGTATATTGTAAAAAGTTGTGAATTGAGATATTGCATTCAGGTAAGAGAGGACATTCAGCTAGATACCTTTGCAAATAGTAGCATAAATAGCTAATAAAAAAATCGTCACAATTTAATTAACTGTAACGTATAATTAATCAGACTCAAATTAGAATGACTTGATAGTTCAACACCATCCTAATTATAGCAAACACACTCGTATACATTAGTCGCTTCGGCATCTGTGACACAGAGGAACAAGTTCAAAACTTAAAACATTGTAAAATATTTACTGTAACAGTTTCCAATTTCATTATAACTTCCAAGTTAATATTTAAACTTTTCCCTACCTCTATTTCATTATTCCTTGGCTTTTCGTTTGCTCATACTTATTTCGTAAATAAAGAGTTTATTTCTTTGTTTTTTAGTGTTTGATGTGGTTTATCAGATTGACATGAAACTTTCAATAGCCTGTATTTTATAGCGACTAGCTGGATGTAAAATATAAAATTTGAAGACCTTGTAAGTTGTGATGCGGAATGTACAAATCATTTTTACAATAATTAGTTCTTCTGGCGATATGTTTTCATTTTTTAAGATATATTTTTATGTGTTTGTGCACTTGAGTTATTATATGTTTATGGTTTTGTGGTCAAACGAGGAACCCTTATACAGTAGTTCTGTCCGGTCCGTCTGCATATAACAGCTCAATTACTCTCTTATTTTTCCACCTGTTGACGAAATTTAGTGTGAAACAAATATTTATAACGCAAAATCAAAAACGTTTTTCGAAAATCGAATGAAGCGGAAAGCAATAAACTTTTACCTATCACATCTAGTGAAGTGTCGTTGGATATGTCTTTTAAAATGGATAAAACTTCCTTTGGATCACTATTCAGCGAAAGTGATAACGGATACTGAAGCAACTACGGATACTAAAGTCTACATTGAACTATGAAATTTTTATTAAGATGAATTAGTACTTGTCGGTTTACATAAATCGTCTTTGTAGGTCACTCACTCAACTGAACAAGTTACTTATTTCGTGCGCGGCAAAATTAATTTAAGGTTGATTGAAGATTTCAGTGATGTAAATGTAACATATTATAAGATGGCTACGGGACTCTATTGTGGGCGTATTCGGCACGCTCTTGGCGAGTTTAAATAGGAATTTTGTCATTATTGTAGTCGCTTTTCACAATCCCGCTTAATTTTAAAATATTATATTCCGACGCTACATTGAGCCACTTCACACCGGCAGAGAAATATAGCGATTATTATACGACTCTAGACGTAAGACTAGAGTCGTATAATAGACATATTTATTAGACAATTTTATTACGTTATATTAAGTACACTATTTTATCATGCTTGAAGGTGATATTTATGTCATTTATTGCACAACACATAATAATTATAATTGAGTAGTCATTTAGGAAGGCTGTCTACTATTGTATGAGTTTGTTAAGTATCACGCGAGTGTAGGTATATGTAGTTTACACGTTATACTACTACTACTAGCCAACGCCCACCCTTGGCATGTCTGCCATTAGGTGGCGCGCCGACCAGTAGAGAAAAGCTGTTTTGTAGGCAGGGTGATCATCAGGGGGCGCCCTCCTCTCCCAATCGTCAAGGTAGGGCTTCATCTTCGGGCAAACGTGGAGATGGTCAAAAGACATTCCTGGACGTCCACAGAGCAGGTAGGCATCGCTCCCCAGGACACCAATACGTTTCAGGTGGCACGCCAGGTAGTCGTGGCCCGTGGCACACCGGAAAGCTGCGACACTGACAGCTCTGGGTAGGTCGCGTCGAATAGGCGAATCAATTAGACAAGCCCAGTTCTTTCCGACGGCGGACTGTGTGCGCCGAGACTTGATCCAGGCATGTATCGCTCTGCAGACGGCCGACTTAGAGGATGAAAATGACGGAGAGCAGATGGGCTGCTGTAGAGTCGTTCCGTGTTTTGCCAGTACGTCGGCTTTTTCGTTCCCCTCTATCCCGACGTGGCTCGGAATCCACTGCAGAGTAAGTCGAAAGCCAGCATTCACCAGGTTGGACAGTCTGGCACGACAGAGTTGGGTTTTGGGACAATCTGTGTAGCGGTTGGTGGAGAGTGCCAGAATAGCTGCCTGGCAGTCGATAAGAAAAACCACGCTTTGTGATGTTGTAAGACGCTCCAGTTCCCCGGCGGCCTCGTATATCGCTGCAATCTCTCCATCGTAGTTGGTAAGCGGGGAACCGACGGCAACGGAGCCCTCAAATACTGTAGATGTGAAGCCTGCTCCGGTATTCCCTGTGTTTGGCATCGACGAGCCGTCACAGTAAATATGCAACCAGTCCTGGGAGGGATACCTGGTGTGGATAGTCTCCAGGGCAGCCATTCTCAGGGCAACATCAATTGATTGGTGTTTCGGCAAGTTGTGGTTCATGAGTCGAAGCTCCACAAGGGGCAAGCAGGACACAGTATCTGACCTCTGAGGAAAAGGTGCTGGCTCTGGTAGTGGTATGTTATATTTTTCTCTGATAGAGTCAGTTATCGTGAGAGGCGTTTTCTGTGTTTTCAGTCGGGAGAAAGCTTGTTTGTATTGTTTCCATTTACATGGAAGTATTCGTCTTTGTCTTTCCCAGAAAAGAAGTGCAGATCTGTCTCGTCGGCACTGTATAGGCTCAATGTTAGTTTGAGTTTCCATAGCGGCGATAGGTGTTGATTTCGGGGCTCCGGTTATGATTCTCAGTGCTGTATTTTGTGCGAGTTCCAGGGGGGAGACAGTACTTTCACTTGCTGTTATGGTAGCTTCGCCTCCATACTCAAGGACAGGACGAATTTAGGTTTTGTACGTCGTTAGGAGTACGTCTTGGGTAGCACCCCATTTCGTTGCTGTTAGGCGTTTGAGCAGACGACATATTTTGAGGGCCTTTTCGGCAGAGCTGCTAATATGGGCTTTCCGTGTCATTTTGTTGTCGATGTACACGCCTAGGTATTTACTAACATCTTGTTTTTCAAGATTCACACCCTTGTAAGTCAGATTTATATCTGGCTGTTTTGTCGATAGGCTGAGGACTTGGAATACGGTTTTTTCCGTGCTGACTGTGAGGCAATTTTCATCCGCCCATCTTTTGAGATCTTCGAGGGTCTTATTCAGCGCTGACTCGATGGAAAGAAGAGAGCTACTGCTGGCCCAAATGAGCAGATCGTCAGCATACAGTAGTGCCTCCACACCCGGGTTGGTTTTGATAGCATCAAGCACGTCATTAATCATGAGGTTGAAGAGTTGGCAGCTGATAACGGCTCCTTGAGGGAGCCCCTGTCTTTGGATACGGAATTTGGAGCACTGGCCTTGGAATTTTACTCTTTGGTAGCGCTCTCCAAGAAAGGACTTTGTCCAGTGGAAAAGCTTTCCCGACAATCCGGCCTTGGCCATCTTGTGCAAAAGCATGCCGCGCCACACGGTGTCGTAAGCTGCTTTGAGGTCCACGAGGACTGCTACCGTGGACATCTTCCGGTGAAAACCGTCTTTAACGCACTGAGAGAAAGCCACAACTTGATCCATGGTATTCCTATGCTTACGAAAGTCAGCCTGCGCATCATCGATGAGATCCAGATAGCTTGTGGCGAGCTGTAACCTGTTTAGGACCATCCTCTCAGCCACCTTGCACAGGGAACTAGTTAGAGTGATGGGACGATAGCTGTCGATTCTACACGGATCTTTTCCCTTTTTCAAGATTGGTATAACTTCACCTTTTCTCCATTTGCCGGGTACTCCACTGTTTCAGGTGAGATTCGCGAGTCTCAGTAGCACCTCCTTTGCTGTTTTTCCAAGATGAATCAGCATCTAAGGAAAGATTTGGTCTAGACCAGCTGCTTTTTTCTTTTTACACTGGGAGAGGGCTGTTTCAAGGTCAGTCATAAGGAAGTCCGCTGTACAGATTCCACTCAGTGTCTGATCTAGGCATGTCTGGGGAGGGGTCCGAAGGAGGCATGGCTTTACTTTTTTGTTGATATTTACATTGCTGACACTTGTAAAATGTCTGCAGAGTGCTTCTGCGATTTCAGCATGAGAAGTGAGCTCTTTGTTGTTGTGTAGAATAGGATGTTGTTGCTGTTTATTTTCGTAGTTATTTAAAGTGGACAGGAATTTGTGGGCTCTGGGACCATCTTTTCTGAAATCTAGCCCACCCACAAAGGTTCTAAAAACTTCTCTTTTCCCTGTTTTTATAGCCCGCGTAAGAGTAGCCTGTCTTCCACGAAGCTCCTCACAGTCTCGATGTGATTTAGATCCTTCTGCTTTACGCCTGGCCCTATTTCGGGCATTTTTAAGATGTTCAAGGGCTGCATTCCAAAAGGGTTTATATCGCTTGACTTGTCCACGTGGTATACATTTTCTTGCGCACTCGAGGATGCAATTCGTGATGTCTCTTGTGGTTTTCTCTGGGTCTGTTATTGGCACATCTGAAAGCACCTCGTCTGTACGTCGCCGGTATTCATCCCACTTTGCCTTACGAAAGTTCCACCTTGGCGCCCTGATTAGCATTTTTTCTTCCCCTTTCAACTTGCAATTGATAAGCATAGCTCTGTGTCCACAGCCTCCAGCGTCATCAAGTAGGCTGACACGAATTTTTTCCCTTATGTGGGGATGACGAGGTCTGGCCTTGTGAGACTTCCCGAAAAGGACAGGAATGTCGGCGGTGTGTCCAGTACATCCAGAAGGTTGTCGTCGATAAAATCTTCAAGGTGTTTACCCGTGCCTGATGTTCTATTATAATCCCATCTAGTTGACGGGCTGTTGAAGTCGCCGATAATGATACAATTTGGCTGGATTCGTCGTTCCAGAATTTCTAAGCCCGAGATGTTTTCAGGTGGGTTGTAGAGAAAGAAAAGTGTGAAGTGCTGGGACTCCTTCCAGGCTTCAACCTGAAAAGCCTCCAGTTTGTCTTGATCTTCCATTTTATGGATTACTTCAGTTTTGCAAATAAGAGTTGTCTTTATCCCCATAATTATGCCTGAGGCCACTTGCCTGCTTCTTTTCAGAATGTGGTTCGTGTATCCTGTAGTTGTGTAGAACTGGGAACTCTCGGTGGAGGCACCTGCCTCAACAATGACATATAAATCCGCATCCGTTTTCAGGACGTTTCGTTTTAGTTCTAAGAACTTATTGTTGCTTAGACCTCCGGCATTCCAAAAAATGACTTTGAGGCCTGCGTTCTGGTACTTAGAAGTGCCGTTTGATAATTGTTTTCTTCGCATGGTCGGCGCGCAAAGTGGCGAATCGCTGTTGCTCATTTATCGTTACCCAGGGGACACGTGTGAAGATCACGGACGTGAGCAACTTTGTCCCCCTGTTTATACGTTATAAATACCTGTTTGCGACTTTTATCAGGTCGTGTGTTGGTATTACTTAATTCGGCGTTCAGGTTCAATTCAGGTTCATGACAAATTCGCAAAAAAATATTTTAGCTATCGATCAAAATAGTTATTGATCTGAAAACTATATACACTCCCAGATGTAAAAATATTCATTTATATATCCACGCACATGCGCACGTATACACAGATTCACAATCATATATTCATGCATATCGACAGACACACCCACACATGCACTCGTATGGACACACGCACACACAGAACCGCATGCACACATAATACATACGCACATACATAAATACACGCACACGCATATACAGACGCGCACAGAGACACACGCACACCCAGACACGCACACACGCGTGTAGCCATAAATACACACAGAGACGCGCGACACACAGAGCCACAAACGCACTCACACACAGGCACACACATACACACAACCAAGTGTACACACACAATGTAAAGTACATTTTTATTTCATTCTTATCAAAACTCTCTTTATCAAAGACCACCAATCTTACAATTCTCACTTCACTTTATTATACTCATTACCAAAACAAATCCGCATAAGCACATGTATTAATATAAATGGTATTAAATTTTCAACCCAACAAGCACGTTTGGGATCACTACATTCACACTATAATATACACATAAGCGGCTTGTTTTAAATCTATCATTAATATGCAATAAAATATTACCAATTATTTCTCAAAATATCATGCTTTAATATTCTTCAAGGCCGAAATTAGATCATTTTTATGAATATCCGCAATTTCTGATACGTGTGCAAATACTGTACCAAAAATAGTGGTGTATTTAGCGAAGTTTTAAAATAATATATCGTCTTCAAAGAAAATTATTTTTTTTTGCTTGGCCGGCGCTAAATATTACATCCAAAATAAATATTTAAATAAAAATTAAATTAAAAATCTTCCCATTTTATAATAATTGACAAGAACTCTTTATCGGGGTTAGATTGTATTCTCTAAAAATGTATTTATAACATATTGCATGAACGTCAATTCGATGTTCAAACACATAAGGAAAACAATTTTACCGCAATATTATCTGTAGATTCTGATTTCTTACTCTGAACATCGTTTAACTCCATAACATAACCGACTCGGTATCATAACACTGCGTTTCTAATATATATATATATACACACACACACACACACACACACACACACATATATATATATATATATATATATATATATGTGTGTGTGTGTTGATCCGCACATAGATCATATACTAAAGTGCGGACTTCGCTTGAATACTAATTTTGCAGTTCTTTTAAATGGCAGAATATACGTAAAAAACATGAAAATTTGGTATAGATACATAATAATTAAGTGATGTTATCTATACCAAATGTTCAGAACAAGCTACATGTAATTGCTAATGAGACATTTCGCGCCACTGCTCCAGATTATGTAGTTTTTAGCTGGAAACTATACACGAATCGAAAACATATACTTAGAATAATTTGTTACATTAAATTGTTTTTATTTATTGTCATATGGTGTATATATATATATATATATATATAAATATATATATATATATATATAAATATATATATATATATATATATATATATATATATATGTATATATATATATATATATATATATATATATATACACTACAAATATACATATATGTACAAACATAGATGTATAATATATAATTTCTTTAAGACCTTGTATTTAATATTCATCTCTGATATGTTTTGAAAAATAATTAAAATCCATTCCGTCGTTGAATATCTACGAGGGGAGAACCAATTTATTTTGTCTTAACCCTAATACATTTCTCAGATCTGTCGATTAATTTATTTATACATCTGTTTTGTCTTTATCTTGAAAATAAGCTTAAATGGCAGACTCGACCTCTTGATCACCAGTAATTGTTTTCCACAAAACTTTTTTTATTTTTGGGAACAAATAGTCGCCAGGAGTCAAGTCTGGGCTATTTATTAGGTGGGTGTTGAAATATTTTAAAGCCGCACTTATAAAGGGCAGCCACCGCAACATGGCTCTTGTGTACAGATGCATCGTCGTGCAAAAACAGCATACCATTCGCTGATTTTCTTCCCCTTTTCTTCTTCAAAGCTTTTTCTGCTTCAATAGATCAGCGTACTACTCTCCCTTTGCAGAAACACCCTTATCTTTGAACTCAATGAGCAGGATCTGTGTACGAGAAAACCGCCGCCATGACTTTTCCAACCGATTGTGATACCTTGAACTCCTTAGCGGTGGAGTACCATTTTAATACTACTGCCTGGACTCTTGACTGGATTCAGATTCTTAATGATGGACCCAAGTTTCATCGTAATAATTCGCCTTTCACTCGTAACAATTCGCCTCAAAATTTCATTCTTCTCCTCGCTATAGAGATTCAAACTACGATATCCACGGAACTACGTGAACACTCGACACTTCGTTGCTTTTGCGGCGGCGTGAGCATTCACGGCGCCCATTTTGCGCTGACTTCTGACATGCGACTTTTATCATGAAGAATATTCAAAATGGTTATAAGAGATATTAAACGGTTGTAAGCTGTTATTGCGCACTGACACCAGTAACTAAATATTACACTAAATCCTTCCAAATTACAACTGTCGCTTTCAAAAAATCTGAAGGTGACGGGTGAAATGCACGTTAATTGTATAACATGCGGACCAACGCACGGTTGGTTGATCGCGAATGTGGTTTTTTTATGACTACAGTTGTTGCTTGTACCCATTTTTTGAAGCCAAGTTTTTGCAAGCTACTGTGTTAAACATGTCATATATTCGCAAAATTGTGAAACGTCGCGCTGTTATGGGTCAAGGTTTATATAAGCAAAAAGCGTTGTCTTGTAAAATAATACAAGAAAACTTTTTGAATCTTTATGAACTTTTTGGTGTGTGAGATAAAATAAATAGTATATAACATACATGCGTCACAGTTACTATTGCAGTAGGGCTGGAGATAATTTTGATACTTGTCTCCGTTGAGGAGTTGTTGACTATATTTTACCATATTTTACCTTATGAATATAATATACGCGAAAAACGATACTAAATGGGTATCGATCAGCGTCTGTGCATGAGTTGGCACCGTTTTAGTTTCATTAGAAGTTGTAAATAAATATATCATAATAGTCTCAATCTTTCACCAAGGTTTTTATATATTGGTGCAATTAATATGAATTATATCTGGTGAACCGGCGTGTGATGAATGCTAAAAACAATCAAGCGAACGGAAGGCCACGGCAATGTGCTAAATTAAAATGTCCCGTACCAACAAATGATAACACAACACAGCAACTTTACAAAACTTTTGGTCGTATACCTACGTGTATAATTTGAATAAAGTTTTACAGAAGTCGGAGGCCAGTATCAAAACAATCTTTCATTTAAAGTGAAGTTATCAACATTTATCTTTCGAACTTCGTTTGCACTTCTTTATTAAATTGTAAGTATATCTATTTTCGTTCATTGAGATCAAACAATTACTGCTTTTCCTGTTTCATAAGCATTTAGTAGCATAAATATGGTAATACGTAAAAATGATAGGTTTTTCGATAAATCGATTAAAAGTTCAGTTATACTGTACCGAAATTATTATGTTACGCTACAGAGGATATCTTTCGTTATTCATCGCTATGCGTTCCAGGATCAACCAGCAGTTATATCGTACGACATATAGAATAATTGTCATTTATAATATATGAAATAACTGATCGTTGTGTTGGTTTCAATCTCGTTGCAGTTCGAATGAATGACGAACCGTTAACAGCTCTATACGCTCTCAACCATTTTTCTCAGGAGAAAATATGTGCAATATACGTCATTTCGACCGTGCACGCTGATATACTGTACGCGTGGAAGTGTATGAATGTATTTTGTAACAGCGTTTGAAGTTCAGCGTTCTATCCATTTGCTAAACAGACGTTGTTGTTAGCGACATTTAGTCATTTTATTATTTGTCTCTGCAGTTATTATTAATGCAACAAATTTTGACTATAATGCTTAAATATATGATAAAAAGACATTGACAGAACTTTTCTAAATAAGACAAAAACCTGGAACTTGAAAGAGGGTATTATAAATGGAGAATAAAACAAGACGTCGGATTTATATGTTGGAGAGATTATAAAAACGTATGAAGTTGGACGCAGAAATATGCGCTGGTGGTGCCGAATATTTTATTTTCTTATTGATATTGACATCATTAACGCGTACATATTATATGCTATTTCATTGAGGAATCCGATTCCTGTATCTGTGTTACAGTTTCACCTCTCCAATGGCTAGATCCGTTTTTAGCCACTATTCCTTCAGAAAAAAGAAGTCTCTCTAGCGAACCTAATTACATTGCCAAAAAGAAACAAGCCAATAAACAAGTAATAACTATCAGAAAGTTATTGGAGCAGATGATGATATTCGCTGCAAAGATGTAGGATTTCATATGATCCATATTGATCATTTATATTCTGAAATACTAAATGTATCAAAAGAATCAAAGTATGATTGATCTCAAAAATAGAATAAGTTCTTGTTGTATTAGTGTGTAAGTGGATTCATTTGTGATATTTTTTCATAAACTGAATTGAATGTAAATCATTCATATATGAAAATAGATTATGATAAATATACGAAAAACAATATTTATCAAAGTTTTTTTGCAATAATAAATGTTTGTTGTTTTTTTATAGATTGGTATATTGTATTATTTATTGACCTAAACTGTATCAACATTACTGAAATGGAAGAAAAAATCAACTCTGGTATGGGTATATATCAACTCTGGTATCACCTATACTACCACCAACTTTTTCGTATATTGCCTAATGATTTTCGAACTAAAAAATGATTAAAATTAATTTAAACTAGCTATAAACATACTAAGATTTCGTTTTTATATGATTTTTGGTTCTTTCGGTCTTATAAAGGGTTAATTTAATACTTACGTCATATTTATTTATTGAATATATTTGGCGTTAATTTTGTAGAAATTCATTATTCACTGAAGATGTTGTAATACAACGAAACCTAGGTCGTGGTAAAGAACTTAAAGAAAGTAGAAATAATACCACATCACGTAGTTTCATTTAATTGTCATATTTATTTATTTATAATATCACATTTATTTATTTATATCATATTTATTAATTCATAATAGCTTTTATTAGTGTAAATATTTTTGTAATTTTAACTAGTTAAATCTAGAACCCATTGAAAATACTCCCAAGTCTTCAGTAATTGAATATCCATATTTTACGCTCAAACGCCTGCCATTCCAATTTTGCGGCCTCAGGATGTGGTAAATCCGTAAAGTAACTTTGATTGTCGTGGAGTCTGCTTCATCGGAAGAAACAACTATGTAGTTTGGTTTGACATATAGATAAGTATTTGTTAAAATCATTCAAATAGAGTGGAGTTTAGGTATTAAGACCGTCTACCTAAACTGAAACAAATGGATTGATTTCTAAATTTTTTAAATATTATAAAATAGTTTTAATTTGTTCTTATTTGAACATATTATTTAAGTCGTGTACATTTATAATATTTGAATAAAGTAAAATTATCAAAAAATAATACCTCATAAAAAGTATATGCCTGTTTTGGAAAGTCATATTCGAGACACGAGAAATAATTGTGCAAATTTGTCTACATTGCAATACAATTTACGGTCGTCGGAAACAGAGGTTTGCACAGTGCGTAGATGCTGCACTGCCCACCTTTCCCGTTTGTTAATGAACGCACACTAGTTTTAACTTTATACCAATGTTACCCGAGACTTAAAAGGCCCTAACATTAGGCATTTTATGGTTTTTAACATAGTCTCGACATCATAGAGATATTGAAATTCAGTTGAAGTTTCCCTGACAGTAATAGAATGGAAACAAGTTCACAATTTTCTCTGTTTCACACCTCTTGATGGGTTCGCGTCGCCGCGCCGACGTAACCTTCCTGAAATTTGCGTATTTAAAGGAAATTAAAAAATGCTAATTTTGTTGTGAGGACGATAATGACTATAATTTAGTAGTGAATAGACTTGGTTGGCGAAAATAACTTGAGTGGAAGAATGAATTGTATTGACCGAAAGAATTTAATTTATTTTAAACATAGTTTACTGCTACAAGTCCTCATCTAATCGGTAGTCGTAGATTAAATGAGAAACGAGACAGTCCGAAAGAGAAAATCTTTAATTCGGTGCACGTTATATCGTCAGACCATCGACCCGTGAGAGTTTAATCATCATTTGTCATTCGTCTGTTTTAGTTTGTTTAGGGCTTTTATTTTTCTGTACTCCATCACTCGTATATTTATGCTTGCATCTAAGTACGTCATTCGCGCAGTATAAATTTGAAGGTCATCAATTGACTTTCAAAATGATAGTAAATTGAAATATTAGTGAATTAGTACGCTTTAAAATAAACATACTTTCCGTTAACGAATTCAGCACGAAGACCTCATAGTTCGAGTGAAGATAGTTTAGATATGAAATAAGAATAAATTTCTTGCTATTTAAATCATCTCTCATAGTTTATTTTCATTTATTCGATTTCAAAATAATTTTTATCGGTTCAAAGACTGCAGAGCAGCTAAGAACAATTGGAAGCTTATTGACTCTGGCAATTATATATGTAAATGAAATTTAGATTCAATTATCAACTAATTAAGCAATGTCATAAGTATTGACCTAATTTAGAAATGACAATGCCAAGTTTTTTCGATTGATTGTTTTCTGTACCTTCAAAAAATGCTCGATGCGTTTTATTGACTTATTTGGAGAGAACAATACGATAAAGTGCTGTTATTGAACTTAAGAGAAAGCCGGCGAAAGGGAATCTGAATCGGATTGATCTTATGAAATAAATTAATGCGAACATTTTCTACAAAGTTTTTGTATTTTCACTACCTATGATTATATGTTTAATTATATCTCTAATCTTTGAAAATCTCAAACGTGTAATGGAAAAGAACACGACGTACATGAAAAATTATTTTACTGGTATATGAAGTAATGAAATATTTTTCGTCAAGATTAGTAATAACATATTTTTTGTATGTTATAGAAATTTGCCACTTGATGGTATTTTTTATTTTTGTTTAGACTTAGATGTTGTTGCGACTTTTAATGGCAAAATTACTGACGCTATATTTTAAATTAATCTGAGAAACAAAGTTAGCATCTTCGTTTTTTCGCGATCTACATAATAGTGCCTAACAAATTCTGCAAAATCTTCGGAGAGACCACGAAGAAAAACAGATAAGAGCAATTTCTGTTTCTCAGCCCAAGAAAAGAAACAAATATGAGATGAGATGTGCTATGCTGTAAAATATCGTGATAAATTATTCAACTATTAAACTTTTACATTTATATGGACTCTAGTTGTTATTTGCGACTTCGTCTGCATAAACATTTATTTAAGAACGAATTTAATATTCTATAGGTGGTATACCGCAAATATTAGAATGGAAAACTGAGTATGAGAATGCGAAAGTACTGAGATTACAATTTATTATCACAATATTAATGTTGAAAATTGGCCGCGCCAGAAATTCTCTGTGAGCGCAGACATCCATCGATGTGTGCCCTTAGCTTGCAATGTGTGCCTTCTCGCTTTACCGTGCGCAGTTTATAGCGCCTGCGTGCATACCACCCCATGAATATGAAAAGAAAACATTTTCTTAAATTTCATTAAAATTATGTTTAGCTATGAAGACATAAGAGACAAATAAATAAATAGATAGATAGATAAAAAGATAAAAAGACAAACTCACTTTCGCCTTTATAATATTAGTATGTATGGACGCTAAGGAGATGCTTCGGATTCTAAACTGAAAGTGCCTAATTAGACTTATAAAATTAAATAAACAGAACTAACTTATGTTATTAGCTTAACTGCCTAATCAGGTAGTTATGTATTATATATAATAAATAAGTATTCCAGTCACTGTTTGGATTTTCCCGATCAAGGCACTACTGCATCGATAAGGTCACTCTGAACCAAGATGTTCACTTTACGTATTTATCGCTTTTGATGGCTGTAAAATGACAAAGCCAAAAACGTGGTAATTATTTAACGTAATTATTAATAAAACAATATTCATGGCAATCAATATCGTATTCGTCATGGATCATTAACTGGTATTCTGCGATTATTTGTCAAAAAAACATATGAGACTTGATGTAACTACTTGGGTTTGTTTTAGAATTATAAAAAAATATTAATGTTGATGTCTCGAGTATTTTTCGGTTCATAAATATAAAACTAGTCAAGTAAATTGCGTTTGAATTTGTGTTTACTTTTTGCAAAAGCTGCAACAGTGCTAGAAAGTGAAAGGTTTCCCCATCTCTTTAGTATACATAACACAACTGTGAAATACGTTTAATGATATGTAACTGCCGATAGTGTAGGTGGGTATCGAAATATGCGAGTTTACTCTTGGATATAAATTAATTTCGAGTATATCGCGGATAATAATCTACCGTGATTCCTATGTTCCTTTGTTCCCGAATATATTATTTTTATTTATATCGTTTACATTAGATATGGGCAGGTAGAACTCGCTGATCCGTAGACATTTTCGCATAGAATAATATATGATTGATTCAGCCATTTCCGCGAGTACATAGTTTCCTCGGTGCGCCCTATTTTATTCAGTTGATATATTAGGACATTTACCACACCTTCACGCATTCCGCCGAGGCTATAGAAACGAAGCGAACGTAGTAATTGATATATCATTATTGAATGACTTTACTGTTACATGAAACGAGCGGACTCCTCGTCAATATACGTCACGATAATTGACATTCCTTCGCAGTATCGAGCCTTCCTCTCATTATTCTCATATACGTAGGCTCTCAGTAAGTTCTTTTTCCATTTGGGTGATGTTAGGCGGTTTGCTCTTAATCTATGTTGAGCTAGGTACGTGAGTTTAGGTTGATAACCTAACCTTGTAATAACTTGTACACAATGTCCACACAGAGGATACGAAAGCTTCTGCGAATATCTAGTGATGTTGGAGGTAACAACTGACCTACATTGAACATTAGATTTGGTTTTTATTGAAACTGATGTATTTCTTTTAAAATACAAAGAAAAATAAAAAAAAATTACGCTAAAACGATAATCAGATAAAATCATGGAGACGAGAAACTATGGAAAGGGTTTCAAACACATTTTATATAGAAACTTAACTCTTCGCTTAAACGTATGAAGGGGAGAGGTGAAACACAAAGTCCATCTAGTCGCGTAAGAGAGATGTCAATACAATAATTTGTGCTACTTGTACTATCGTCTGTTTTTTTTTGTTTTAACTACGTGTTTTTAATACATTACACAGGTCAACATGAATTTTGAGTCTGAGTTCTGTAGCTCTGATTTTGATTACTTATGCCTAATGAAAGAAAGAAAAAATATTTTTATCTAATAAAGTTTGCTTTTGTACTTACCAGAACGAAATTTCAAATTTTATGAAAAAGCTCTATTTTTTAATTTAAATTATATTTAAAAGCAAAAAATATTTGAATTATATATTTTTATTAACTTTAATTATAAAAGACGGCATATATAGAACCCAAAAATACAAAAACGAATACAAAAAAACATTAAAAATGAGTAGCTTTGGTATTTCTTTTGTATTCATGTCGCTTTCTTTGGTCACTTATTTTAACATCGTTCTTGAGCAAATTCCACTGTTTTAGCCGTGAAGCTAATATTTCTGCTTTAAGTTTAGGTAAGTTTAAATCTCTTACTAAATCATAAAACTCTTCTGAATTAATGAGATGTGGTTCAACAGACGGTGATGCGATCACAAAATCGCTATTACTAGATATTTGTGATAGCGGTAGTGGCTGCTCTTGTGCCTTCAGCTTTGGACTAGAAGGCACTGGAAAATTTTCACCGGGGGGTACTGGAGCAGACGTTGATGGTAGATTTGGGTACTGAATCTTTTTGGCATTTTTGCCAACGCGACGCTTACGTGGATTAACTATACAAAAATAGCAATCATTGATGTGATCAGCTGGCTCCTTCCATATTCTTGGTACTGCAAACTTCATACTTTTTTTTCTCCTCGGTACCAGGCCGGAAAAAAATGAACATCATTCATTAACGAATGACACATTTAATGCATGTGTTATAAATATATATAGGTATGTTTTCTTTAAAAATATGATATGTTTTCTTACCTTCTAAAGTGTTTTTGCAGTTATTACATGAGAAATGAGGTGCCCATATTTTATCTTGACTTCGTACGGATAAGTTAAATAAGCTTCATAGGTTTCACAAAGTTTTATATTTGATGTCAAACAAAATTTTTATTTTACCTTCTAAAGTGTATTTGGCTCCCACTTTAATGAATTCGCCGCAAATATAGCAAAAAGAGTCCACGTCATTTTTACACTGTTTGGAAGACATTTTTAGGCCTCGCGACACTTAAAATACGTTATTCCTTTGCAATGCTCATGCGCACACTACCGTGTCAGTCTGCCACTTCCCGCTTCACACCCATAGTACCCCTTCACCCCTCTCTTGCATCTTAAATGCAACGGCTCCTCAAAAAATCTGCCAAAACAGTGTATATTTATTTTTCATTATATGAAGGTACAAAAGCAAACTTTATTTATTATTTATGGAGTTTCTGCTTAATTTTCGATGTATACAAACAGAAAATATTTACTAAATAACAGACTCAAAAAAAAATTGTTTTTGTCGACCTGTGTTATCGTGGCAAATTGTAAAAATAAATGGCATGCTTAATTAATAAAAAAATATCCTTTTATTTCTTTAGCAACAAACATTCCACAAATTTAAAATTTTTCTAAAATTGTTTACACATTTATCGGCCGTTACCACGATATTGAAATGAAGTAGCCGTAAAAATAAGCCGTTATATCTAAATTAATTTTTAAAGAAATTTAAATTCTATGTAACTTTAATGTTTACGTACATGTTAAAATATGTTTTTAAAATTTATTATCTACATACGATACAAAAAAAACTGAGTAGTAGAAACGACGAGATAATCTAATGGCTCACCCTGTGACAAAGGTGAAGATAAATAAAACAACAATTTAATATAATTGACAAATGTCTAAACTAAAAAAATAATATTATGATAATTTGAATGTCTAAGGTCTAAACCAAAATAAAATTTATTACGATAACTTTAATTTATAATAACTGTCAACGATCTATTCCTTACGTACGTTAAGAAATAAGTGTTAAAAAACATCTTTTTTGAGATACTAAAATGCATTGAGATATTATATATTTATTCTTGGATCTTTTCTTAAATTATATTTAATAATGAACATGAAATTTCTTATTGCTTTTAAATATTATGTATGAATGATAGACATACATACATTCATTTTTTTATCATTTTAATAAATAAACGCCCTTTTTATATTTTCAAAAGTGTTCTGTTTTATTTTGTCTTTTAATACCTGCTAGATTTAAATTATTTAATTAATAAAGTCTAAAGAATATAAAAACTATATGAAGGAAACTTAAAAAAGACAAGATTTTGTTATTCGATGTCGTATAAATAATGCAATAAAGTTATATTTCGTTAGTAGTAAAATAACATAGTAAGGAACTGTAAGGTTCACAGAACTGTATGCGAACACATGTCACCAATTTTGAACTTTTATCTTTTGAAATGCTAAAAATATTGCGTTGCACAATTCCACCCCACTCAAATTCTTTTCGGAGGTGTTCTATAGCCTGCACATTTATCAACCACTCACAACCATATGAGCTTAAACCTCATAATATATTATCAGATATTTTTAAATTTTATTAAGAAATTTACATTCTATGACGTAATGTTTATGTGTAAAATAATATTTATTATTTGCAGTTAACACAAGGAAATATTCATATATGCGCATGGTTGTAATTTCGAAAGTTTCAATAAATAATAGAATATGGAAAAATAAAATTTCAATATAAAACAGGATTTAATTAAATATTCCAAAGGGTTCTAAGACTCCAAAGGTTCTTAAAACAAGTATGTTTGGTATTGATCAAAATTATTATAGTTTTAGTTGCTTATCAAGCATACCAAATAATAGTTAATGCCGAAAAATATAAAGAAAATGGAGTTATTTGGATATAATTTAAAAATTTAAGAAAATAATCATTTAACTGGGCGAATAAATTTCGGCGCACGTATATTTTTCCAAAATCTAATAATGAAAGTGACGTTAACAATAAAGAATATTGACAGATAATAATAAACGCAAAATATTTTCTTGGTTCCAAAAGGGATGCTTATTTTTAAAATTTCCAAAATGTCTTGATTTTACTTTACTAGTTAATGGACAGAGGAAATTAGGATTCCTCCGTTTCTTTGATAAAATATTTCAAAAAGTAATTAATTTATTACCTGGAAAACGATACATTTTTGTTAAATAATTGACGCTGGTCAATGTCGTATTAGGATGTTTTGTTAAATAATATAAACGAATATTAGTATACTTCTCAACTACGGCTTTCATTGAATCGGTTATATGATTATTCGAAGGAAAATCTCCATATTGATGGAAAGCAATGCAGTGAAATATCTCTATCGATATAAAACGACTTAAAGCATTTTTATAACATTTTCCTTGTTGAATTTGAAACTGTCACGTCTATAAATTTCAAAGAAATAAATTTTCATTATTTTTTTTCTTTTACCTTACAAATGTCAATTACATCATTGGACGAATACATTAAACCGCCCTTTTTGTGATTATTTCTAGCCCTATTGTATAATTATTTCTATCGACAGCAGAGGAGTAATTCAGAATTGATATAATGATGCGATATAATGATCAAACGACATGCAACTCCGATTACTGAAGTCGTTTATTGTTCAAAAATTCTCTTATAAACCGATTTAAACTGTCTCGATGTAGGATTATAATTGTTACGACGCACCATGTGATATTACAAAACAATAGTTCTAAATTCTTGCTAGTTCTTGGTTTCAATGTGGCTTGTGTAAAAAAATCGTTAAACCTCTGAACAACTAATAAAACCGAGGAATCTTAAGTTTGTCGAGCTATTGACTAATAAAGTGTCATTAAGACATTTTAAAGATTTTAAAAATGAGCAGCCCTTTTAGAACAAAGAATTTATTTTGTCTTTATTATTATATACCTATCAACGGCTTCTTATAATCGAATGCACCTATATGTTTAGAATTTAGGGCATCGAACCAGTTATTTGTTAACCTTGTAAAGTCTTCAATAGCTTCAAAATCATATTCTAAAAATGTGTTCACATGAAGTAAAATACTGCTCTGATTTTAAATTACGTAATGGACGTAGATACTTGAGAAGTCTCGCCAATCCAAGACATTCCGAGAAATTGAACGACAAGTCCTCCATTATAATAATTTCGCTTATATAACTATTTACACACACATGATAAACGTGTTAAATGTTTATTACGTATAACTTGTGTTTTACAGTATATGGATATAACGAAGATGCTGCACATTTTTTAATCCCTTTGTATCCTTTTTCAACTGTCACAAATTAGCCAATTAAGAAATGTTGCGAGAAAAAGTTTCCTTTTAGTAACCAATTATTAGTATTACGTCTCAAGATATTTATTCATGTTTCTTTAAGTACCTCCACTTTTGGGAACATTTATATAACTGATATATTATAACAAAAATAATATGACACTACAGTGAAAAAAGAAAAGTCGAAAATTCACAATTGTAAAAAAATAAAAGCCTTTATAGCATAATGTAACTGGAGATATTTTTAACCGACTTAAAAAAAGGATTCTCAATTCGTCGGAGTCGTTTTTTTATGGATGTTCAGAGATAATTCTTTACCGAGTGGACCGAATTTCATTATTCTTTTCTTATGAAAGATGGTCACATATATGATATACAATATGATGATGATCTGATGATGGAACTCCTTAACGAATGGCAGCAACTATGATTCAAGATATTTGCTATGGGTAGTTATTATTTTGCAAAATAACTACACCACTTACCAATTCAGGGTCTGATGATAAGTTCTAAGTGTGCACAATGAAACTCCTTAACGGATATTAGTAAATCAACCGTGATTAAATATATTTGCTACTAGTCGTTCTTATTTTGCAACATAGGTACACCGTCGACCAGGTCAAAGTCTAATGATGAGTTCTGGAGGTGAACAATAAAAATCCTTAACGGATGATAGTAAATTGAAAATGATTCAAGATGTTTGCTACTGGCAGCTGTTACTTTGCAAAATAACTACACTTTCGATCATGTCAGAGTCTGATAATGCGTTTTGGGGATGAAAAATGAAACTCTTTTTGGGATAATAGTAAATCAAACGTTATTCAATATATTTACTTTGCAAAATAACTGCACCATCTACCAGGTCAGTGTGTGATGATGAGTTCTGAAGATGAATAATGTAACTCCTTAACGGATGGTAGTAAATCGATCGTAATTCAATTTATATGCTACTGATTAGTTGTTACTTTTGTTATTACTTTGTAAAATTTAATATTGGATTTCGGATAAGGAGAACGGAACTCCTCAAGTTTGGTAGTTTTTAATTTGCTAAATGTCATATTGATCCTCGGATATGGAGAACGGAACTCCTCAACGCCTAACAGCTAACCATTGGCGGTTACTATCATTGCTACATTTCTATGTGTTTTTATTAATCACATTTAGACAAAGAGGAAATAATCTATATACAAGCTTTCGTGACTTTTAATAATTATCCAATATTCTAAGAAAGAAAATAATTATCATGATTTATGTCGTTAAAAATACAGTTTTTATGTCGTTAAAAATTTAGCCTACGAAAATTTTACTAATAAATGAATACATTCGCATTGAGTTTTCGATTTATTTTTAATCGATAAATTCAGCGTCAAATTTTCGTTCATTGCGCCCTATTGGTTGTGTTATTCGTATATTAGGCGTACTCATCGGGCCTTCAATGAAATCGATAATATCATTATTGCGCTGTAGGATTATTCATTAAACCTGTTTTCGAAATATTTCGAAATAAAAACAAAATTTTGGACAAAAATTAATATTTTATTAACGCTACTTTTTTACCTTTCTACAGATAGAATTCTGCTTATAGCAATAGAAGCGGGACTTCGAGACTAAGAATAGGTATGTCTATTTCTAGTATTTTTTTAATCCTTAAACGTGTGCGTTGGTTTCAATCCTCTCTGCTTTTACAAAATACCTTTTACATTAAAAACGTAAGTAATTAATTTTTGTACACTTTTTGTTTAAATTAAACTTGATCTTCTTCTTATACTTGACTAGAAAATGTGCTAAGTTCAAGTCTAAATGTTGAATCCCATTAAAATTTTCATGCAGACACATTTCTGTATAGACAAGATAATACTCCAAATCGAGTTACTATTGAAATAAGTGCTAAAAACTTGGCATTGATTTTCATTTCAACTCTTTTGCATTGGCTTTACATTTTTGATGAAAAATCTTAATTTTTGCCAAATTTACTTTAAACTCTGGGAATATGATATTATATATGATGAATATAATGATTTTGATATAGAAAAAAAATATTCAAAAATTTCATTTCTGTTCCCATACATTTTGTAATACCGTTTTGTCATTCTGCGGTGAGAAGCGCCCCAATTCGGTTGTCTTGCGTCCGCTCTGAATAATAATATTCACGATGTCTTTCTACACTATTGGTGTAATTATAGTTGGAATGAACTTTCTTAGCTAAGATAAAATATATATATATATATATATATATATATATATATATATATAAATATATGTACGCGTATATACACGGTGTCCGGGAATAAATGTGGGACAAAGAAAGACGTTATTCGTTGACTGATAAATAGTAATACTAATTTAAAAGATGACCTTTTTTCAGAAAATTCAAAATAATATTCATAATTATTTGTCATCTTTTTCGTACACACGGCTACTCGCGCACATTATTAAACGCCGCTCGGGGGAATAACCCCGCGCGAGACAGCGTTTATTATAAGTAATTAATTAATACATAGCGAGTATTTCGTTTAATTGATTGCTTAAATAACATGCAATATAACTATTACAAACTTAATAAATAATATTATTAATGTACTCACTCATATTGTAATTCTGCGGAAACCACTCAATCCATGACTTTTTGACGTTTGTAAAGTATTAACACAGAAAAGTCATTTTAGTAACAATTATTTCACTAAAAATGTAGTCATTTAATGTTCATATAAAATTATTTAACTTATTTTTTCAATAAGTCTTAAAGAAGATGTTCAAAATGATTTCCGTTTTGTTCTACATACAGTCGCACTCTCCTTGTAATTAAAATAGTAACATTATCCACCATTTGATAATTTCTCTGAATTTTATTAGAACTGTCGGTAATAGATTTTTATTAATGAATTTTATTAAAACTTTCTCGTAAAGTTTGTTCGTCCGGTCATTCAGTTGAGTATACATCGGATTTGACGCTACTACTATCTGGAGATATCGGTGACCAGGGTACAGATCCACTGCGCCCTATCCAGTGATGACAATATTGCTCGTCTAAATACTCACATACCAGAATACCGAAGTGTGGGGGCGCTCCGTCGTGCTGCAACCACATACCGTTGACTAAGCTCAAAGAAAAATTTTCAATCAAGTCTTCCATTTCATTACGCAAAAAATATAAATAATTTTCTCATGCCGTTCTAGTAGGTAGGAAAAACGGACCTACGAGCTGATTACCCAAAATTTCTGCCCATAAATTTAAATGTCATATATGCTGAAAACTTCCCGGTCGTCTTAAATGTGGAAAAGTGGATTCGTATAGATCCAGTAGCATTCGTTATGTACATTAAATATTCCGTGCCGCGTAAATGTGCTTTCATCTGACCATAAAATGCGTCGAACAAATGTTGGCGGATCGTTATTCATGCGAATGAGCAACTGGCAAAAAGTACGACGATGGGCGAAATTATATTCGGTCAATTGTTGTACAGCACGATAGTGAAACAGATGTTGTCCATCTTCTCTCAGCGTATCTCCGACAAGTGTTTTCAGTAAGCTAAGAGGCATGGATGTCAAGCGTATGCTGCTGCGTAGTGCATTGCATGATCAGTATTATGAAAACCGACAAGCCAACCTTACGATGGTCCGTTCATTTGGCTGTCTGGGGCGATTTATCGAAATATCCGAATATCTTATACTCACCTGGCGAGCATTGCAATCGCATGTACCTAAACACATCAGCATGTCATAATATTCCGAATTGGAGTAGCGTACGGTAGACATTATAACAGTTATCAAAACAATCATTAACAAAAACAAACGCTAATTAATACTCCAGAAAATCGAAATACGTTGAATGTAAATTTAACAACGACGCAATACTTTCAAAGCACGGCGTTTGACTGATTATTGTTTACAAACGCAGATAATAAACTAATATAATCTGCGCTAAACACCATCCTTTCTCAACCGGAGGTCGCGTTTATTATTAAAGGGGGTCGCAATCTGTCCAAATAATAAGACCTGCATACAAAACATTCCTTTATTAACATTTTTATGAATGAAATGTTACAAAATTGAATATTACCAGGTCATAACAACATGAAAAAATAAACTTATAGCTTAATAATTAAGCCTTAATTTCTTTAAAATGATTAACGTTAAATTAATTGAAATATTATTCTAATTTTATATTAAAGAGGTCGCAAGGCTTTTTACCTAACTTTTTTTTCGTTGACGTTGCATAAAAATGGTTGTATAACATTTTTAAATATTTGTAATAATTTCTAATAGAAACATGTTTTAAGAAAAAACAATATTGACGTTGCATATTTGAAGCTTTATTAAATATACCCTTATTATTGATTAATTCCTCGCTTATTATTTAAACAGTTTTTCCCATTTTATATCGTTCAAACAGCGAATGATTATGCGTCTATATCTGTTGTATTTGTTATTCTTCTTCCGCATCGCGTACATTTCACTTCTAAAAATAAGAGCCCGTCCATATTACATCACTTTCATTTACGTCACTTTCATCCTCGATTTCTTTACTATTAATAATATTTACATAATCTTTTTCGCTTCTTTTTGAGTGTTTTTTTTTATCAAACCACCTTTATGCATACTTAACATCTATACGCATGTAACCTCTTTACAAAACAATAAAATAATTATTTTGTTTGCGAAACGAGAAATGACCAATGTTCGTTTCATTTAAGCTTTTTCATGTTTCAAGTAGCAAAAGTTAAAAACGCAGTCATCTTTCTAGTGAAATTATCTTGTCATTTTTGATATCTTTTGAACCACTCGTATTCTGAACACTTGAAGTTGGAATGTATAGCAATATCAAATTCCAATTTAATTTTAACACACAAGTTCCAAAAATATTTAGAATACATTAATATTTTTCGTTTCTTGTAATGTTATATTTAAAGATACATTTACGGATTTGTATAGTAAAACACATCTGAAAGATACAGAACTTTTCTACATACATTTTTGAATAGAAAAATTTTTATACCATTTTTCTTATTCCGATAAATTACGTACATATTTATTTCCATTTCTGAATTACTAATATCATGGCATAATAATGGAAAGTATAACAATACTTAATAATGACCATTTATTTTTATACAAAAAAATGTATGTGTTAAATATTCGCCAAAATTTAGGCATAAACTTTATATGCCAGGATATTGTAAACATATGTATGTATGATTCTAATATTACGAGGTATAAGGCACAATATAATTTTTTTCAGGAAAAATATTAGGGTCTTAATATCTTTCGCTAAGCAACGACTAGTTTATGACCAGTAAAAAATATGAGAGATATCGAGTGTGAGAATCATCTCATTTTCCGTCGAAGAAAATAGCGATGGCGGTCTGTCATATCTTTCGGTTAGAGCGTAATTTCCGCAGACACACTTTTCCGAAATAAAATTCCTTTCTATCACGCGTCTTTGTCAAAAATTTCATAAATTTTCTACGTACAATTATTTCAACTTATGCAAAGCATCTTAAAGAGATTAGTATTTACAATAAACTATCTGTGATATTTCCCAGTATATCCTTAACTATTCCACACATTTAGCACGTTAACAAGTCAATAACTTTGGAAATTATTCGTAATGAGAAAAGAGAAAATTGTATGAAAATATTTAAATACTTTGATTTAAACTAAATGGAATGGATCAAAAGTATTTCATAAGAATGAATTTAGCATATTAGTTTTCTTCAAAGTAACTACGTAAGCTTAGTACGTATCGGTATATATTCCATTATTATACCATGATATGGATAATGTAATAATCTAAATAGATGGACCAGTTGTTGTACATGTTTCGATCAATTTCATCGGCTTTTAACAATACTTGGAATATTTCTTATTTTAGTCAGTTAATTTATCGATTTTCATCAATCAAGTTAATCTTATTAAGTTTTAACATTCTAACAAATTTGAGCAACAGTAATACTTTAATTACAATTACAAAAAAACGCTTTTGTTTTATTTAATACGCTGAGCGCTTGCGAAGTTTATGACACAGGCCATTGTGGAAACGTGCACAGCAAAACGCAACCTCAAGGACGGATGCATCGCGCCTTTATCGCGCTAACGTCTACTGTCACGACCTTGCAACGACCACGACGCAGTCGCCACATTCGTGGGGCTCTTTCATCACCGGACAATTTATTCCACTTTTAATCTATATTTGCCTATACATCGTGACAAGTGAATGTTGAGTGTATATAATGTATGTTTAAAAGAAACTGCGATTTAGAAGTCTAATGCATATAAAACATGATATATCTATTTTCTTACATCTATTTGATACTGGTGTAGCTAATATACATTTCAGTGCTATTAATTCTTTAAAAACAATTATTAGCTAGGACGATTTCTGAAGCTAATTCTTTATTTATCTGTTATAAAAAATTAGCCTGCTACGTGTGTTTTGATTCCATCGTACTTTCATTGTGTATTGTACTTGTCATTATGTACAGTGAAAAAATAATTAAAATTTTCTTGGAATTTGATATTATTTTAACATTGTTTACGATATGAATAATCTTTCTAAATGTGTTACGGATTTAATAATGTAATGTATTGTTAATGTTATTTGTTTTCCACACTTTTAAAATATTATATTTATATGAATACAATAAAAAATTCTATAACTATATTATATATATAGTTATAGAATTTTTTATTGTATTCATTAAATTAATTTGTTTGCTTGCAATAATATTTACAATGGTTTTCCCACATTTGAGAATTCTGCTAAATGGACAAACCATTAAAAAATAAGCGTACTATCACTAAGCAAAATACAAATATCATACTCATTGATGGTTAGGGGGTCTGAGAACCTAGTTTATATAAGTAATCTTCGATTATACTTTAAATATTTCGTCATAAATTTCTGTCTATGTGATTGTGAGAGAAGCGTGAAAATCGCAATTTTCACTATATGTCAATCTCGTAAAACGTTCTTGAATACAGTATTGTTAATTTTGGGTGGAACAATCGGCTCCTTTATTCTATAATAGTAATTGTGTACCACTCTAGGGATTATTTATGTTATTACTAACGTTTTTTTCTTTGTTTTTTTATTGGTTAGATAATATTCATCCGGTAAAGTAATTTATGTTATACTGTATGTCTTTAGTCTAATTTCACGAAATAGATAGAAGAAATGACAAATTCTATAAGTTGAATTTATTGTTGAACGCTTTTGTAATTTTTTAGTGCAATTCATGGATAACCGTTAGCCAGGAGTTGTGTTTTGGTTAAAATATTGTGTTAGCCTTGATGATAATTTCGATTTCTTCTTTCTGTAAAGATCAGAATATTTATAAAATATATAATAATTATATAATTAATAAAAAAGAAATATATATATATATATATATATATATATATATATAAATATATATATATATATATATATATATATATATATATATATATATAAATATATATATGTATGAAAAAGTAAATAAAATTGGAAATATCTTGGTTTCTTCCGATCTTCAAGATCGGGAAGAAATTTTATGTATGTCTGATATGCACGGCATTGATAACTTTATTCTAAACTAACTAGAACTAAGAACATCCAATATCGAAATATCGGTGAAACACAAAGAACAACAAAGAGCAACAGATAGTAGAATAGGAGGAAGGGCACAAAAATGACGAGACATTCCTTATAACTTTTTTATTTTTCACTATTTTTACAATACAATTTGGTCGCCTTTCAAGTATCTGTTTCAAAGTATCATTAGAGAGATTACACTTGTCTAACTTTTTCTTCCACTGTTGAAAACAATTTTGAAACTTACTGATTTGAATGTCTTTGATGGCTTCCAGCGATTTTTGTTTAACTTTTTCGACAGTATGAAAACGTTTCCCTTTTGAAGGCCTTTTTTTCATCCTAGGGAAAGGAAGAAGTCAAAGGGAGATGAGTTGGGTGAATAGGGCGAGTGAACAATCGGGATCATTCCATTCTTGCTCAAAAACTGCTTCACAGACAACGCGGTGTGAACAGGTGGTGGAAGAAACAGTCCCCTTTGCGCCAAAGAAGCGACTTTTTTTCCCGATTTTCTCTCGCAACCTCTTTAGTACCTCCATATAGAACTGTTGGTTGGCTTTACTTATTGCTTCATCCTTGTAGCATTGCAAGAGTTTTCGCAACCATTCTTCCCAACAGAAAACAAAATTTTACCGCCGCCGTTGCTCACGGGTACCGCCATTTCGCGTTTAAGCCGAAAAATAATCTTGATTGACTTAAAATTAAACTTTGGATGAACGCGTGGTCTCACGGCGATGCGGCTTCGCACAGTGACTGAGAAAGTGTTACAGTATAACAGCCGAACGCAAAAAACTCGTCGCCCCCTTCCCCTCCACTCTCGCTTCGCTCCTCCCCTCTGCCGTCCGGTCTCGTTACATTTGGGTCCCTCCTCTTACAGTGGAATCGTGCTCATTTTCCAACACGATGTGAAACATATTTTATTTAAAAAGAGTTGAAAATTCGCAATGGTGTAGATAGCAGGTAGACTTTCATTGAAAAAAGATTGCTCCAAAAACTGGGTAAATGTCCACATGCAATAGTTTTTATTGTAGGGTCTAAAAATTAAAATTCAATACGACTTTCTTAATACAACTTTTATACTTAATGTGTATTTAAAACAGGCGCAAACTTATTTTCATGAATTTGGAATTATTAAATGTTTACTAAATAAATGTAAAAAAATTGCCAAGTATTAAATATAAAACAGGTTATCCTTATAAAATTTATAAATACAAGTCTGAAACGGAAAATGAGCTTGGCAAAGTTATAGATTTTATGTTAAATCTTTTTATTGACTGAATAGTCCGACGAGAACTTGGCGTATTTTTTCACATGCTGTTTTTGGTGGGATTCTTTTTTTCTCAAACTATCATTTTCTAATAATATATTTATTAACATTAGTTTATTTAAATTATATTTACTAAAAAGTTAGTGGATCATTAAAAGTTTTAATTAAAAATAGAATTCAAATCCATCTTCGATCAATTATGAAAAGTAAACCAAAATATGGTATGCATGCAAATTATGCACAGTTTTTTTTTCTTTTTCCGTGGTAGGCCCATTTTGAGCAATCTTCTTTTCGCCGTTATACAAATTATGTATTTTTCCTTAGGACCTATTTTACACAGGATAGGTTTATATTGCACAGATCTGATTCCTTTCATCGCTCTAAAGATAAAATGTTTTGGTGACAATCCTTCTAACCCCAAAAAACAAATTTTTAAATATCACCAGAAAACTCTTTTTCAAAATGAAGGTTAAGCTAAGGTTAGCTGACTGTTTTTGCAAAGTATTAACGTGATTTTTTTCAAAATTTTACATTAATGGTGTGATTCGTAATGTTATTCTGAATTGGGAAAAGAAAAAATTAGTTTATTAAAAAACACGTATTTATAAAAGACATATTTAATTTTTTCTTCTATTCTTTTTATTATTCAGGTTAAAGGACTGAACCACCACTGCCAAAATATGTAGTAAGGAATAATACACTTATACTTCCATTTTTTATTCTATCGTGAGTTACTATAATTCACAGTGAGTATTACAGTATGGTATTATTTTTACACGCAGCAGAAATTTTGCATCAATTGCCTTATGTGCTTAAAGGAGGCTAAATATACTGTATCAATGCAGCTTTGTCGTTCTGTTTAAATGTCAGTTAGAAACGTGTCACAATGTAACTTGTTTTGAGACCCGCAATCAAGATCCGGTAATTTGGAACTATCCATGCACGCCTTCCCTCTGGGAGTTGTATACATATATGACTCAACGCGCGTAAGCTGAACGCATTTAGCGTGCCGGCGACAACATAAATGAGACGCAAATATTAATGACACCGGCTCATTAATATTTGCGTTTTGAAATATTTTGACGAAATAATATTTATGGACTTGCCTAGGACTTTCAGAATCATATACTCGTATTATGAAATAATTCTTTTAGTATTTATTGTATTTATCATAGGTTTTGTTCTTAGAAAAATACTGAAATATCATATTTTTTAAAATCTCATTTATAACGAACGATCGTTTAAAATTTTTAATTTTCTTCACAATCTGATAATTTTTATGATGTTCGATATGATGGATTAAAAACATACAATGATAACTTACCAAGAATTACCCGCCCATATCTTTATTTATATAATCGTTGATGCATCTGTTAGTGATCGTGTAATTTCTGAACGACTTCACCGATTGAGATCATATTCACAGAATATAAATATATATATATATATATATATATATATATATATATATACACATACATACATACATACGTACATACATATATATACATATATATATATATATATATATATATATATATATATATATTATATATATATTCTGTCAAGACATGGTTCATAGCTATTCTAGGATTCGAAAGGGGACGCTGTAGTAAAGTTATTAATAAATTTATGGATCAAAGTGATTCATATCCACAATATATATCGGTTTTGTGCCAAAAAAGAAAATTACAAAATCTGAAATCTGAACGATAGGTAGCGCTAGGTAGGCAGAAAACGTCTGCCAGGCCAGCTAGTATGTACATATAACCCTACGAACCGATAATTTTTTATCGCATTCAATCGAGACATCTGATTAAAAAGTTATGAGATACATGCTGCCTTCATTAAGGTAATGAAAAAAAAGTTCGTTTTTCTATAAAACAGAGAAGAAACACTGAGTTTTTTTGTTATCCGTAATCAAGTCGCCAAATGTCTATACTTGAATGACCTAATGTCTTACTGGTATGTTGTACGTAGTTTTTCTAAATCTAGTATATTCGTATTACTTTCGCCGCATATGACTGTATCTGATGCTTTTCTCTTACGTCTCTTTATATTACTTCTTGCACTTATGTGTACTTCCAATTCTAATGATTTTTTTATTAAACAAAATCTACCATTCTCTTTTAAGGGATGACTTTAGCAGATTTCTTTTATTGAATATTGCTTATTTAAAGTCTAAATTTCAAAACTTATTATTAATCCTATTCGTTAACCTTTTCGTACCGGCTTCCTTCAACTGCCAACCGTAAAAATTCGAGAGATAAAACTACATGGTAAAATGTATTTAAAATGTGTGTACATACAGCGACAAAGAAAAAAATCACTTTGTGCCTAGGCGGAAGTTTATGAATAACTTTTATAAGCCTCGCTTCCTCACAATTGTTTACTTAATCAAAATTACAGCTTAGAATTACCAACAAAATGTAATGCTTAAAAAGTTGTGTCAAAACACGTTTTTCTGCCGTGTTTTATTTTTTTTTACTTATTACTATACCCACCGAGTTACACTTCAAACTACGACCAACCTGTCGGAAATAGGAAGCACAAACGTTTTTATTTTCGAAAACAAATTCTTAGTATCCGTATTCGGGAAAAACGTAGGATAAATGTTTAGTGCATGCACACACACACGCGCACGCACGCTCGTACACACGTGTGCGCGAGAAAATCTTAAACGTTACTTCCATTTGAGCCTTACCGAGATGCTTTTGACTCGCAAATGTTATTTTCTGTAAAAACTCTTTAATACGCACTATCGCATTTCGACCTGTAAAACTGCACTAATTGGCAATAAAACCATAACATGATAATAGTTTCAAATACCTTGTCATTATTTTGTACAAGATGTTATGGCGTATTGAATAGTTACAATTTGTATTAACATACAGAATCTAATTATTGTAATTATTAATTAGTTTACATTAAACCAAAAAAATCCAGACAAATGTTTTATTATACGTAATATTACGTCTCAATCTCAACTGCCCTTGGTTGATTTTACTCATTTGTGTGCTATAAAAGCGCACAGCAGCACGGTGAAGTAGATTTTTTTTGTTTTTCATTTTACATACAATTGTTTTATTGTAACGGTAGGTATACTAGATAACAGTACACATAGTTAATTTCATTCAAACAGTAGTAAGCGATTAACAGTAGTAAGCGTGTAAGTGTCACACCTTAGTAAAATAACAATCCAGTAAACCTTCTATAAAAATCCTACTCCCGATAAACCAACATCTGGCCATGTATATGTCGAAAGTGTTGCATCGTAATATTGTAAAAGTTAAAATAAACATTCAATAATTCGTTTTAATCATGAGCGAAAATATAGTAACTTTTACATTGTATTCATTTCGGATAAATTATTGGACAGCATGTGATGTAATAATATTTTACAGTTATTATAATTTTAATACCACAATTGATCGTTATGATTCGCTTGGCGTATTAAAAAGAGCATTAAAGGGTAACCTACCCTTCTTGATTTTCTATATAGCTATCTAACCAGCATTATTAATATGTAATGTGTAAATTGTAGACGGCTTCGGTATTTGATTACCGCGAAGGAAAATAATTTGTTGTACAGATTTATTACCGATAATTTGGAATACTTCATAGGGTATACACCAATGTGGAATACTTTCTATGATGTATCGCGGGCGCATATTTTATATTTTCATTTACACATTTCATTGATATTTTTATCGTTTTCCTTACTAGTACTAGCAACCAGCATATATGTGATTAACTTTACGAATCTTTTAACTTATGTTAGATGCAGAGGCGCCAGTCTAACGATATGAATCTTAGCCCAATGTAGTAAATAATACATTGCTCGTCCCATAAATGTCAGCGAGGCACGCGACATTTGGGTTGTCACGAGGCCATCAGAAGGAAGAGCTGCAGGCGATCTAGTAAACTTTAGACCTTGAGTGAATTTACTACCGCTATACAATCGCCGCCTTTCTCTTTAATTCCTGAGAAATACATGCAAATATATAAAACGTTGTTCTTTTTGATGGCTTTTAATAAAACCATTTTTAAAGCGTGACTCAATTTTGGTCCACCTATAACTTTTTCGGTCTTCCACGCTTACAATATTGATAAAAAAATACAAGTGTGGAAGAACCACACTTGTATTTTCTTATCAATATTCTGTTCTCTATAGATGCAATATAGCCAAACCATCACAACGTTCTTTTCTTTATCTACACAATCAGACTTTCGTCCATATCGTATGCTTGTCGAATGTCTGATTTTTTAACTTCACTAGTCATTTTATTTCAATTCCATTAAATTTGTTGTATTTTTTTATTATACGTGACTCATTTTCTTACTTACATCGCTCATCTCGTATCCACTGCTATTAAGGATGTATTAACACGGAACGACCGACGATACGGATGTATTAACTCGAGAACGGTTATGTACGAGCCGTGATCACTAACACATGCGTAGGTCGCTATACGCCGCTCGTTGTTTCCAACAACTTTATATTATGTTTACATTACCTTGATCGTGGCTAAAATATATGTTCAATATTTGTTTGGTAACCAGTTTTATTTATGTTGTATAATTAAAATTACGTCGATAAAACAATAACATGTATTATTATTATTACCATATTAATTATTATTTCGGTCACTGACCACGCCTACTAACTAAAATGGCTGTGATGAAATACGATAAAATCATCGTATTTTATTTTCTACGTGCATCTTTCTAGAGGTAGCAATAACTCATGACTACTTATTAATGTGTACTATTCTTTTGCTATTTGACACGCGCTTTGGTTGGTATATCTAGTTTCTGCGTGTAAATTAAAAACAATGTTTAAAAATATAACAACTAAATGTCATATTTTTACGTGAATAAGAATTTATGTATAAAAAGTGATTTTTCTAATACTATCTAAAGCTGCTGCTGGCTTCCTCCATCCTTTCCAAAATTGCTGTAGTCTAGAAGTGTACAACTTAAGATCGATTTAATATAATTAATCGAATAGAGTACAAGTGATAAACATGACAATTAAGGGTCCAGTTATTTTAGGGCCAGCCTTTTGTAAACTAGCATGCACTAAAATACAACTATTTCCTTTAAATAAATCGTGACAAACTATCTGAATAAATCAACGTTGTAGGGGCAACAGATACGACATTTGTTGCTTTAATTTGAGGTTACTGCATTAAAACCGCCTCTCAACTATCTTTAAAGTAACAGGGCATCACATATCAAAGGTTCTAAAATATCTTGGTACTTTAGTAATTGACCTTAAATGATAAAACCTGCAATAAAATATAATTATATGCCTCTGGATATCTCCTACTCCGCGTTCATACGTGCAATTGAAAGAGTCACGAATTTTTGACTTTGATAATCTGCTAATAAAACAGTATCACTAGTTAGTAATAGTAGCTAACGATTTATTTTCTAACTAGCTTTGCCCTGTTTAGAAATTATTATTAAGTTGATTGTAAGATTAATACACTTAATGCCACCTATTATAAAAATTATAAAAGCCAACTTTTTTGAGTACGTATAATTTACATTGAAACGTGAAATTGCCATATCTTCTTTTTAATTGGTCGATCGTGATAAAATGTAGTCTATATGTTTTCTCAGAGTCCACAGAATTCACCAGTAAAAACTTCATCAAAATTCTTCTAGCTACTCTTATATGGTGCGTGAACAAATAAACACGTATTTACACACAATCATATTTTGTGTTGTGTTACATTTGTTATGTTATCCTAAATATTAAAAAAAAAAAAAATATAGTAAATATCTTCGATGTACAGGCAGAGCAATTCTACAGTTTTATTATCCTAACTGATGTAATATTAAAATATGTTTATTTCTTTTCGCGTGGCAACTGTGCAAGAAGTTGACGTGATTTTACAAAAATAGCGAAGGGGAATATATAGGATACTTTTCATCACAACGAAAGCTTTGTTTGAAACTGAAAAAGTTTCCAAAGTGAACAAGGATTAAGTTAATCATTTTTATAATACGTACATTACTCTTCCATGGGCTATACCTGCTGAAAGTGCATGAATACTGAAAATGGTGTAAATCTGAGAGCAAATACCTGATTTACACATCGCTTTCTTTCCTTGAAACGTGTATACGGTATGTATAAGCATGTCTAAGCATGTTATCATCATTATTTACTCAATTCACTTATAATGAATCAACATATGTGTATATTATGAGTGTTGCAAAAAAGTTTCAACAATTACATTTACATTTGCCTGACGTCTGTTACATCTTACTGTTACTAAAAGTAAAAAAATATGTTGCGTTGAAGTTGGTAAAATTTTACGACTTTGACGACAGTATATCTCCAAAATTTCTTAAGCCGTTTTATGTTATACCTTAGGTACACAATTAATTCACCATCATCAGCTCGTCGAGGTTCTGTATTGAACGTAATCCTCCACCAAATATTTCTCTCTGTTCCTGCTATTCGTTATGCAACTTCTGTTTCAGAGTCTATTCCACCAGCCTCCTTTTTCATTGGTTATCTTTGTATCATCTCTGATATTCAGTCCACTATCACTTCAGCGTGAATGTTCTACCTCTGATGTCAATAATACCAGTCAGTTATTTTGTTTCAGTAAGACTATTAAAGTCTTTTTTGACATATCATCATTTAATTTCCAATTTTTACGAATAAATATCCTTATCATCTATACGTGTATATATATATATATATATATATATATATATATATATATATATATATATATATATATATATATAAATAATATCAATCAGTCCCTCTTAATGAGGATCAAAATCTGCATTTTGCGCTATACTGTGCACTATAATGACCTCCACACGTTACCTTCAACACAATACCTGATGCTATAATAAGCCTTTGAAATAAGCACATGTTTAATATGCGTTTTAAATTTCGCTATGGGAAGGTTTATTATATCCTCAGGTATCCTGTTAAAAAAGCGGACGCCATTACTCTGTTCTCGGTTACTCTTTGTGCGACTTTTAGCCTTAATACTTATGTTGTTGAGCGTTATATTGTTATTTTGGGACATACGTACTTGTTGCCAGTTCACCTTTTGAGATGTCGTGACTTTTGGAATATAAAAACACTTTTCTTTATATACCTGCTGACCCATTAAAGTGTAATCCGTTGGTTGAATTTTTGTTCATTTTATTCTCCATGTTAATGGTCTGCTATAAACCCATTAGCAGTGACAGTCTAAATACAGACGCTCTTGATCCCATCATTGACATTATTGTACCTACCGTCACTGCCATATTTAATACTTCCAGATCAACCTCTAAGTTCCCTTGTGAATGGAATAAGGCGTATATTGTTCCTTTATTTAAAACAGCTCAAATATTTTCGATCTATATCCACTATTATTATTATATATTACCACTAATATCAAGTGTTTGAGTGAATTGTACATGTAATTGAACTTGTTAGTTTCTTAAATACTCAAAGTTTACTTGACATCCTGGCTTTAAGTCAGGGTATAGTACTTCAAATGCACTGCGGAAAGCGTATATCAACACCCAACTATCTGTTCTTATATTATTAGACTTCATTAATGCATTCAACTCTGTGGACGTTGATATTTTGATACATCGGTTTAAATTATTAACTTTTTTGCAACCATGTGTTGGGCAAATGGGCAATCAAAATTTCCGACAATTATTCAAAGTATCAGTGCTGGAGATGTTTTTTCTCTACTTCTATTTTCTATTTTTATTGATCCCGTAGTTAAACAATTGCCCTCTAACTATCATTTATTTCCAGAGGAGCTTCAAATATACTCTCACTGCAATGACGATTGAATTTCTTCATGCATTGATATATTGAATGCAGACCTACATTTGGTCGGTTAGTGAGCTAGTGGACAGGGTCTTCTGATTAACCCAAATTAAATTGTAAGCTATTATTACACAAGGGAACAAAATTAAACTTTTTTTGTTGCATGGAATTGTATGCCTGCTGTTTACTAATTTGAGGTCGCTGATTTCAAATCTACCCTCATTTTTTCTTCAGCAGCTCTAGTTTTTGAGATACAGCTGTCAGATATATTTTTATACTAGTCCAATTTAAATTTAAAATCAACCGAGCTGTTTTCTAAAAAAGTGTTTTGTGTAACAATGTCCACGTCAACAAACATCTGTAAAAACGATCCAAACTCTTTCTGTAACATCTGTGGTGAATATACATTCAAAAATTGTCGACTAAGTGTATCGGAGTTCATAAAACGGGTGTATATTGGTTACTTTGGATTCACTTTGGACACTCGTGACAAGTACTGGGTCCCTCATACGGTATGTAAAACATGTACAGAGTCTCTGAGATTATAGGCGAATAAGAAAAGACCCAATTGTAAGTATCAAACACCAATGTTGTGGCGAGAACCTTCCAATCATCAAGACGATTGTTATTTTTGTAATCATCAAGACGATTGTTATTTTTGTGTGGTTGGTATAAACGGGATTAATAAAAGAAACTGGTCGAAATGGTTTTACTCTAACTTGTTATCTGTTACTCGACCAGTCCTGTACTCCGGCGACGCGCCAGCTTTTTCATCTACACAAAATGATCGCGAGTTAGAAGAAAAAAGCTCTTCTTCAAGTGATGAAAGTGGAACAACTGATTTTAACGCAGGTATTTCTTTTGAACCTCTACCCTTTAATCAGGAAGACCTCAGTGCATTAGTCAGAGACCTTGGTCTATCTAAAAAAGCATCGGAGATTCTAGCTTCTCGATTAAAGCAAAGAAATCTTTTAACCCCAAAAACAAAAATTTCATACTATCGTAACCGAGAAGCAGAATTACTTTCATTCTTTTCTGAAGATGACGATTTTGTTTTTTGTTCTGATGTTCCTGGTTTATTGAAAGTAATGGGAGTAAAGCAGTATAACCCAAATAAATGGCGTTTATTTATTGATTCGTCTAAACGTAGCCTGAAATGTGTACTTATGCATAACGGAAATAAACTGGGTTCGATACCGATTGCACATTCAACTACAGTCAAAAAAGAATATGCTACTGTAGCTGCTGTTCTGAATAGAATCAAATACAACGAACACAAGTGGTTGATATGTGTAGATCTAAAAATGGTGAATTTTCTTCTTGGACAACAAGGCGGATATACAAAATATCCCTGTTTTATTTGTCTGTGGGACAGCAGAGCTAAGCCCGAGCACTGGGTTAGAAAAGATTGGCCTTCCAGGCAAGCTATGGTTCCGGGAAAACTGAATGTGATAAATGAACCCCTTGTGCCCAGGGATCTCATAATATTGCCACCGTTACATATCAAACTAGGGCTTATGAAACAATTTGTCAAAGCTCTGAACAAGAATGGTGATTGTTTTAAATACATCTCTAAAAAGTTTTGTAATTTGAGCACAGAGAAACTTAAAGCCGGAATTTTTGATGGTCCACAAATAAGAAGGTTGATGAAGGATTAAAACTTTAATAGTTACATGACCGATATTGAAAAAAATGCCTGGAATGAATTCATTTGGATTGCCCAAAATTTTCTGGGAAATAAAAAGGATGAAAACTATGCGGAGCATATTGAGATGATGTTATCACACTTCCAGCAGCTTGGTTGCAATATGAGTATCAAGGTACACTACCTCCACAGACATTTGGACCGTTTCCCTGAAAATCTTGGTGATCTGAGCGAAGAACAAGGGGAACGGTTCCATCAAGACATTCGAACTATGGAGGAACGTTACCGGGGTCAATGGAATGCTCACATAATGGCGGACTATTGTTGGAGCATTAAAAACAGCCCTTGTGAACCAAGTCAAGCAAGAAAATCTTATAAAAGAAATTGTTTTAGTAGTAGTAGTTGTTTTCCTAATGGTTTATTTAATAAAAAATATATTTTTCTTAAAAAAAGCGTTTTAATTATATCTCAAAAACTAAAGCTGATACAAACAATCTGACTGCAGATAAAAAATCAGCACCGCGGGGAAGTATAATATTAGTCATAATATTTCAAGCAACAAAAACGCTGTTCCCTTGTGTTATCGGTTGTCAGACACTTCTGTCGAAAATATTTATATTAGATTTACCGCAGCTATTGATTAACGGTTATACTATTCCTTTTACTTCTACTGTAAACATCTTAGCCTATGAATTGATCAACATCTCACATGGCATCTCACGGTAAATGATGTTAATCGTAAATTTTCCTCAAAATTTCTTTTTTTACCATTTTATTACCATACATTATTGTCTACTTTATTTTGTAAGTATAATTAATTAGCATTAAACATCACTTAAGAGTTTGCCGCTGATTCATTTTTATGCTATATGCTGATTATTCTCATCTAAATGGTGGTTGGCAATAAGAGATTGCTCTTGTAGCAATAAGTCCGCCACTTTATACTTAGTTTCCTAAGTTTCCATTAAGTTTGATAAATAAATATACTCCATCGCCGCATGCAGCTGCAGGCCCGTTAGGATATTAAAATTTGCGATATGATTTGCCATCACTTTGCATTTTATGATGGTAAATATTTTTTCCCTTTCTAGAGCACACGCGAGAAAACGTGTATCTAAAATTTAATTACACCGGAAATACTTTCTGTGATATTCAACACCTTCCAACTGCAATTGCATCGGGGAATATGATTTATCCATACTTGGCGAAAGTTAGTTTACTGAAATGCCCTCTCGTTATTTCGTTATCGAACACATATTAATCGTATATGAGACAGTTTAAAAAACCGGCGCTTCAATAAAAATGAGATTACTAATTACTAAAAACTTCAATAGATATAATTACTAAATATACCACGTGACTCTTTCCTTTCAAACCATCACATGAGCGATGTCTTATTAAACTCTGAAGCGAGTAGAGATTGCATCAGTTCTTCGCAATGACCTGCCTGATGAAGTGTGAAAAGTTCTAATTGAAATTAAATATATCTACGCAAACATTACCTTTAGCTTTGTTTTATATTTGAGTTTGTCTCTAATCTTTTCATTTAGAGCGTCACTTTATTTAAAAAAGAAATTAATAGTTTTTTTTTCATTTCACAAATATAAATTGTGAGGAGGAATGGCTATAAAACTTACAAGTGTCGAGGTCCTTTCCTCCCTCCGGGGTTCTTTCTATCTCTCAGTTTTATTGATGTCTATTGTAGGGATCTACCAATTTTGGAAGCAAACAGTTTTGATAAAATTTCACTAAATATGATTCCGTGCTATCTTTCTAGAATTGATTATCTTCCACAGTAAATTTATATTTCAGTTTATTAGTACCAGTCCAGATCGTATACCGACAGATGCAGTAGTCAAAGATACGAAACTGACCTTTGTTATTTTTTTTCAAATCTTTGAGGTTTCCGGCGTCATTAAGACTTACAAAATGTTTCTAATGTTTTTTATGTCAAATCTGGCGTCTGTTTTAAAAATAAATTTATGCACAAAAGATTGTAAACAGCCTGTATTAAAATACACTACTGCTGCTGCATACCGCACAATATAAGAACCTCGACGAGAAAAGTTAACTTTCTTTATATATTTTAAAATTGAAGCTTTTTGCTAAACTATTCCTTTTATTGTGAATTAAATTTAAATTTTAGTATAATATCTTAAAGTATAAAGGTTTGAAATTCAAATCAAAGTAATGAAAAGAATGGATAAAATAAAAAATAATGGACAAGTTAATTTTACTTATTAAAATAAGTATTGGACTGAATAAGTGAAATCCTTTAAATAGCCGAATAAATGGAATGAGATCGAAATTAGTTATAATTAAATTGAGATTAATTTGAGAATTAATATAAAGCTTGAATGATTACGGTAGACATATTTTAAAATTATAACATGTACATGCACTTAAATAAAATACATAAAAACTTGTAAGGACAAATAGAATCCCCACTACCAGGATTCCGTATACATTAAGGCAATTGTAAACATTTAATGGTACATTGTATTTCTATTAAACTAGTTGCAAATATTAACTTTTCTTAATGTAAATATGTTCAGTAATTACGGAAATAAAGGAGGGAATGCTAAATTTTCGCATATTATTGGGGTGTATTTTTAAATATACAATTTAAAATTAGAAAAAATATTTTTGTATGACTCATAATCATATGATAATAATATAAAAAAATTGAGCCCTTTTAGTTACTATGTTTTTCAATTATTTTATGAATTTTTTAAAAAGTTAGTATACAGGTAAATAAGATTAATTATTATGCCAATTTCAAGTTTCTACGCCGCATGTTTTTAAAGAAAATCGGCTGAGAATATTGAATTACGTAAATATGTTTCCTACTGTAGCTTTAATAGATGTGAAAATATACTCTTTATTTAAAAAATTATAATAACTACAATTATCGTTACAATTTGCCTACAAGTTTAGCACGGGCTTCTAATTTTGCGTTCAGTACTCTCGGAATTAGGAACGAGGGGCGCTTATTTTTCAGTTATATTTTTGATGATACGTTACCTAAAATTATGAAAAAATATTTTTCAGACCCTCAGAATTAGTCCGTACAAACGATACTCCACACTATACTCATATTGAATTAAAGAAAATTTAGTTCTTAATTTGACTCCACTCCCCCCCCCCTCCCTTCAAATTCCATATGAATGTTTTTGAGTGTAAGCTATTGAAATATGTGCGGGTTGATAGTTTTACTACCAAGCCAAGTTTAATTTTCTATGTCAAGCGGTTTCTAAAAAAAACGGCTGTAATGGACAGAAGGACAAACAGCTAAGTGATCTTATCTTCCATTTTTCTTTTTGAGGTACGGAACTCTTAAAACATAGTAAAGAATAACAACTTACAATCTTGCCAATTAAGCGTTTTTTTTGGCTACACGCAAACACTTTCTAGAATACCAAAAAAACAGAACAAGAATTAATTTTTAATTAACAACTTTACAATATTATTAACGTGTGATAATGTAATTTAACACATATTATTTACATGTATATACTTAAACATCATTCAAATAGTTCAACTGTTTAAATATAAGTTTTATAGTACTAGACATTGTGAAATAAAATATTTCAATTGAATAACGCTTTTTACTCGAGCTACGAATGTGCAATCCGACTATAATTACACATTATACAAGTGTAGTGGACACTGCGGATATTTTTATTCAGAGCAGCCGCACACCATCGACTCGGTGTGCATGTCGGCCCAGAGTGACTAACCGATATTGGAACCATATTGTTTTAATAAATGTTTTTTTCTTTTCATATTGCGTCAATAAAAATATTTTTATCAAATTAAAGAAGAGGATTTTACTACTTTCTCGCATTTCAAATTAAAGTATAAGTATTAGGAATTAATTATCCAAATTTACAAAAATATGCCCTTAAAATCCGTACAGTAGTTCTAACTTGATGCGCACATAGGCATGGTCTTATTACAATTTTGTTCTATGTTTGCTGACCTATACCAGTATAAGTTTTTTTCGATATAACTCATTCTTTCAAAGGAAGTTGTCAGTCAGTCGGTATTGCAATTTACAGTCTTCATTGCACGTGTATATATGCTATAGCAGAGCAAGAGGTAATAAGTTATTTTAACTTTCACCATAACTTGAAATTGTCAGCCTATGTTTCGTAATACTTCATGTTTCACAGTTTATAATTATTAGAATGTTTTTGGTATTTTGTCGCTTGCTTACCGTTTATCGCTGACACTAGCTGTGGCGTGAGTAAATTTGGTATACAAAAGTATATAAACAATATAATATTCTATTGATACTCTCCTAATACGCTCTTAAAATCCGTACAGTAGATCTAACTTGACGCGCACAGGTAAAGCTTAATGCTTATATAATCTAGTCAATAAGTTAAAAAAGTGACTAAATAGATATAAGCGTCCTAAAAATATGTGCGATAGCTCATTGGATCCGGAATAATGTCTAGAAAAGTGTGCCAGAAAAATGGATTAGCTCATAAAAAATTGCAAAAGTTATAAACAATTAAAGATGAAAAAAAACAAGATATTTCGTTTTTCGCCGATATTTCATAAGCTATTAATATTTAAGAAATTTAAAAAGAAAGATCCTTAAAGGGGAGGAAATTTCCGAAAAAAAAACTCTGCACTCCCGGAACTATATCTCCATTATTTATAATTTTAATTTAACGCTGAAAATAGGGCTTCGCGCGGGGCTGCGGTGCATGTTAGAGTCGATACTTAATGAAGCGTGACGCATCTTTGAGTCGAGTGGCCGCTCACACGTTCTAGTACGATTCCCTGGACCTGTATTGTTCACTCTATGTGGATTGCGGGATAAAATACTGCGTTCAGAATCCACAGTCACAAATGTTTACGTAAAATCGTTTAGCTATGTGTAATGCGGGCCATGGAACCAGTTAGCTAATGAAAGCATCTAATGTACTTAAATTTAAGCGAATAATGAAGATAACATAAATTAGAAATAAAACGAACTTGAAGGATGTATTCTTATAATGACTACTAGTTTTCCAGCGAACATTTCTAATATGTTTAAAAAATTGGATAACTTTCAAATGAAAGAAATAAATTACAAAAACTATTAGCGAATTTTGATTATATTTTATTCATTACCTTGTAAATCTTTCACAGGCATAAAACAAATAATTTGTTTGTCTATATCTCTTATTAACCGAAATAATTATCATTGAAATTCGTATACTCATTAAATATGGCTACCCTCATTTTTTTAGATTTTGGACATATCTGATTGAAAATTAGGCAGAGGGCACATGTCACATTTTTAAAATTTATTTATTTACATATTGTTGATAGTAATTTAAGAATTTTTTTGTATTTTAACCTCCACTCGACGGGGTCTGTGAGAAAAAAAATACTCCAAACTATGTACGTCGAAAAGAAGTAATTTCTATAATTTTTTTGTCATAATGGTCTTAAATGAAAGAGCTTTGATACTATCATATACGGACAGATAGACGGATATATTTCATTATCGCCAATAAGGCTTCCGTTCCCCTATTTTACGCAATTCTAAACCTTCTGGTCATAGGTAAATCTAAATTGTCATTATACACTAAATAATGACGTCTAACCAGCAACTAATTTTCAAAATGATGTATCTAAAAAATTTTGAAGCAGCGATAATCCACACAATAACAGCGAAAAAGGTAAGAAGTAGACAGATTTGCTCCTACGTAAAGCTTGATCTTGTGTACTACGGCTATGTATATCTACCATTCGCGCCGTTGCCATCGCCTCGATCGAACCTCACTGTTTCTCAGTTGTGTGTACATAAAATCTTTAAATATTGAATTCATAAAGTTAAAATATACACATCGTTAGACTGCGATAGGACCCGTTAAGCAATATTTTTTGACGTTTTAATGTGTCAAAAAATGTTACTAAATACGTACACAAGAGGGAATAGTTCAAAATGTCGAAAAAATGGAAACCAGAAATGACTGTTACTTGATGAATCATAGCATTTACGCAACTCGTGGATACTATTAGCTTGTATGCGCTGCAAATAATTTTAAAACAACTTAAGGGTCCATCCACGCGATTTTCAGAAATCAATCATTTTTCATACAACGATAATTGGTACACTCTTCGTTCATTTTCAATTATATTGGTAAATAAAGGCACCCCTAGGCCGATAATTTATCCATTTATATCTTTATATTCGCCTTTTCTCCATAAAAGGTTTGAAATTTTAAATTAAAATTAACAACACACACTGGTAAAAGGAGTGGAAAAAACGTTCTTTAGGCGAATTTTTGGCGATCGAATATTTAATAAGCTTGGATGTAATATGAAAAAAAACTGTACTGATGTATTATGGATATAGTCTACTTTAATTATATTGATTAAAAATACAAAAAAAATTCGTTTCGCATTCTCCATACTTGTTAGTACGAACGCCATTTGCCACCGCAGAGCGCAAGTCAGCCTTATTTGCGAGTTACAGCCTCGCGGTGACATATTGGACCTGCGTCGTTTTTTTCAGGCTCGCGATATTTCATTTTATAATTATCTGTCGTCGTATTCGCACGGTGCGCATTGCGAGTAAAAACAACTTTGATCATTGTGATTATAAATCATTTATGTTTTTTTTTCTATTGTTATTTAATGTCACCCATGTTTATTAGTTTTGTGATGAATTTATCTCGTATTATTTCATCCGTTGTGCAACGTCAGGCCTATGATCTGGGCTCTAATTTGCGGTTGTCTGCATATCATATCTTGTACAGTATATCAAAATATGTTATACTATGATAGTGAAAAAAATATGTTATACTATGAAGAAATATGTTATGCTATGAAATTGCAATGACGAAGAAATCCCAAATAAATGATGTCTAGCCTTAACCCAGGTTCAATGTTGCGCAATACATAACTGAAGCTTAGCTCGTAGCAGAGGCTGTTAAAAAACTCACGGTTTGAATGGTATTTCAGGTAGGTAATGTGATTTGTTTACGGCCTTGACGTGAGTTAAGTGCTACGATGAAACACGGAAATTGGTTACCCATTTTTGGGATATTGTAATATAAAGAAATCTTGACAATATCCTCGTTTCACACAATGTGTGACAAGTATTGCAATTCGCAAGATCTGCAAATAGCAATGTAAGGAACAATTGTCGATTGCATTTTGAAAAACTCGTTAATTTATTTCAAAAAATTACATTCTACTTCTATAATACTGGAAGTAAATATTTAAAAGTCACTGAAATACTTTTTAATTATATTTACTTAGAATAAGTTATTTCTATTAATTTAAAGTATTTCAAATGTAGGTTTAACTTATTCGTGGATATCGCACAAGATGTGGCCAGCAAAATATTTTTTAACAAGATAAATAAAAATTTTGTTACAAGAGTTAGCAAGTATCCAAAATTTAAAAGATGTATTATATATAAATATACACGAGAGGCTTAAAAGGTAAAGTTTTGATCGTAAGTACTTTTAAGTATTGCTAATGACTTGCGCAGCTTATCACTAATTGCGGGTATCCTAACAAATATAAATGTCAAGTTTCATGTCATTATCACCATTACACGTTTAGTAACGGAACCATAAACGTCACCATGTCCGAGTCATCCGCACTTTGCACGAAATTGGGGTACAGGGCTGTCATAAAATTCCTTACAAAGAAGAACAAAACGACGACGGAAATATTTGAAGAGATATCAGTAGTTTATGGGAAGTTTGCACCTTCATTTGCGACCGTAAAACGTTGGAGCCGAGAGTTCGAACGCGGCAGGGAGTCAAGAGTGAGTGTATTGAAATAGAGGGAAATAATGTTTTTATGCAATGCAATGTTTATGTTACTGATCTTAGTAGTTACGATCGGGTTGCTGCGAGACCCGTGTGTCACAGGTTAAGTGATCGAATAATTTTTATCCTAATGACCCAATCACTCGTAGGCGGGTCGCGATCGAATCAAATATTCGATCGACGCAGGTCTATCGTCAATACTTAAACCGAATCGCGAAATGGATCGTCATAACTTCATTATTGCTGTTGTATAAATAATTAGTCAGACGGCAGCACAAGTTCTCCCGTCAGTTGGCTGATATTTAAGATGTGAATTTTATATATGTGTTGGCACAATAAAAACATGTTTGTCAATTAAAGTGTTTGAATGTATTTATTAATTACCTACAAAGAAATACGATATAACATTGGCGATGAGCGTGAAACGAATCATAATTCGTAAATACAACGTGTTTCAACAGATACCTAATATAAATTCGTAAATACAACGTGTTCCAACAGATACCTAATATAAATTCGTAAAAACAACGTGTTCCAACAGATACCTAATATAAATTCGTAAATACAACGTGTTCCAACAGATACCTAATATCATGTAGTAACCTTAAAATCGTGACTTGCTTGTTAACCTGAAAGTGAAAAAGTGATGATTTTGATTAATGGATTTAATCGAAAAATAAATAAAGGAAGGAAAAAAGCTTGGATATAAGAGAAAACTAAAATATAATTAATAGGGATTGCCCATAAATTAGCATAGAAAATTGTTTTCTTGGAAACGTATTCTATTGAAGAAGTTAGTAACTACTTACGTGAATAAACAGACAGTTTAAAAAAGAAAAGACTGCTCCATGGCGGCATCGTGACTGTGATCACTGGCTTGGAATTATTTACCAGTGAAAATTAGAATGCATAGCAAGAACAATTGGAACGTTTTATTTTATTGAACGATTTAGCCGGAGAAAAAAGGTACATTACTTATTACAAAGCCAAGTACGGAAGTTTATGATTTGTTGACAATATTGTTCGTGCCGAAGTCGTCAATAAACGAAACATATGTCCCAAACTGGGAAAATACTGCCGTGCTGTAAAAACAATGCGCTACAGCAAGCAGAATTCCGAAAACGATGTCATAAACCTAATGAATCGATAAAACAATACTTAATTGAACTAAAAATTTTTTTCCAAAAACCGCAATTTCAAAAACTTAGATGAAGAAATTCAGGAAAGATTGTTGAATGGTACTTATTGTGATTATATAAAATTTGAATTATTGAAACAACCTAACCAATCATTGGAAATTTTAACTAACATTGGAAAAACAACAAAGTTAGCTTATGAGCCAGCGATTAAGCATTAAAAAGAACAGGAACAAACACAGATGTTTTAATTACAGAGAAAAAACTTCAATGGAAATAGAACAGAAACAGTGGTTTTCGTTCAATCACAGCAATGAATAAACAAAATATGTCATATTTTTGTTGTGGTAAAAATGGACATTTGAAAGCACAATGTTCATTCCGAGAAAAATTCTGTTGTGAATGTACTGTCACGGATATATTTTCAAAGTTTGTCGTAAAAACAAGGCATTTAAAGTGAAAAATGTCAATTTTGTAGAAGCTACATATTTAGATGAAAAGGATGTTGTTGAAGATAAAACATTAGCGTGGATACGGAAATTTTTGATATCTTTTACATCAGTGATAAAAACGAAATTCCCTTTGCAACGTTGCACGTTACTCTAAATGGAAAAGTTGTTGAGTTTAAGGTTGACACTGGGAGCTGACGTAAGTACTATTACTTGAGCGGACAAAAAGTATTTTCCAGGTTTCGAAATTAAAAAAACACAATGTTAATATTTACTAACTTCGATCAGTCAACTTCAACACCATTAGTGATTATTGAAAATTTAAATAGCTATAAGTCTATTAAAGTAAATAATCAAAGATTGTTTGTTGAAAGGACGGATTGCCAAAAATAAAGGCAAATATTAGCTCTCCTTGTTGCAATTATAGCCTCCAATATTTGTAAAAATTATTTGTGAACAACATAAAAATTAATATTTCACCTTATTTGAACCAGGTATTGGGGATTTGAAGGGAGAGCCTTATTTTTTTTGGGAAAGATTTATCTGTCAAACAAGGTGCAAAGCTGATATTCGTGCCTTTAAGAACTGTTCCATTTGCATTAAATGATAAAGTCAAATAAGAAATTGAAAGATTAGTTGCAAATAAACGAATGGGACCAATAGAGTGTTCAAAGTGTAGTACTGCAGTGGTACTGGTTTTAAAGCCAGATAGAACAGTTCGTTTGTGCGGTGATTTTCGAATCACAATAAATAAGTATTGGCATAATACAATAAATAATATATTTATGAAAACGGAGGGCAATTTTAAAAGGTTATTTTTGTGAATCGAACTTGTAGGAGGCATATTTACAGGCTCGTTAGACAAAGAATCTCAGGAACTAGTCACAATAGTTACTGAAGAAGGTATCTACAAATATTAATACTTACCTTTTGGTGTCAGTACCAGTTCTGGTTCATTCTAAAGACTAATTATATAAACATTAAACGGATCAGACATAATAGTGTACATTGAAAATATATGTGTATATGAACAAACATTATCAGTGACAAATGATAAATTAAAACAGGTATTGTAGAGTCAGTGTCAGAATTAAAATTAAAATTTAAAAAATTAAATTTTTTGTAGAATTTTTTTTTAGATTTGAGGTAAACAAATGTCATTGCCATGGCTAGATAATATGAAAATGCTTTAATAATTTCTAGGAAAAGTTAATCATTAATCGATTTTTAAAAAACTTGGCAATAATATTAACGACATTATACGATTGTTTAAAGAAAGAAACGTTTAACTGGACAGAGGCATGCGATCAATCATTCCAAAAAATAAGAAAACCCTTACTAATACAACCCCTTTATCTCATTTAGTTCAAAATTCTACAATTATATTAACTTGTGATTCACTAGATACTGGGGTAACAGCTGTATTATCTGTAAAATACTGTAATAATATCATAAAACCAGTAGCGTTTGCAAGCAAGTTGTATTATACCCAAATAAAACATCCTATATTGGAAAAAGAGGCGTATTATACAATCGTTTCAGAGTGAGTAAATTTTACGAGTTTTTATTTGGTCATAAATTTATTTTACAAACTGATAACAAGGCATTGACAAAAATATTAGGACTAAAATATAGTTTAGCGAAAATGGCAGCAAGGCAATTACAATATTGGTCAATTTTTCTAAATGGGTTTATGAAATTCAGTACATAAAATCCAAAAACAACCCAGACTATTTATCACGTTAAGCAATTAATTATAAAGATAAGTTAAGAAACACTGAAATGTTTGATAAAAGTTTTGAATGTAACACGATTAATTATATAAATAAATCAGACTTTAACACGTCAAATTGACAAACTAAAAAAGATAAAATATTATGTAATGTTTTAAGATACTATAAAGATGGCTGGCCAGTAAAATGATCTAGGTGAAGACTATGAACCATATTTTAGAAGAAAAAATTAAATCAGTGTGAAAAAAGAATGTCTATTATGGGGATGTAGAGTTATAAAACTAATGAATATTAGAGACAATGTAATGTGTGAATGACACGCTAGGTACGCTAATAAATCGTCCGTATCGATTATGACTTTTATGTTACAGGCATAAGAATTATTTTACTATTTGCCTGTAATTAAGATATAAAATAACTTTATGGAAAGGTGTCGATGTGACAAATATTGAAATTACAAATTACTTAAAACTAATGAGTGAACTAATGATTTTTTGTTTATTGATTTTGGTGTTCGCTTGAGAAACACCGGTTAGTACAGGCAGGGTTTAAGCGAGACCTACTGGCCAAAACAATCTAAGTCCCACGTGCGGAGGCCGAAATATTAAGAAATAACAAGTTCCAATTTTATTTAACTGCATTAAGAGAAAAAATAAAATCATTTGTAGAAACCTGACTTGAGGACGTACCGAAAAACACTAATTATCAAGTTTATTTTTTGTTAACCTTACCCATTCTTAAAGAATTATATTACTTTGTGATCCCGAGGAGTGTTAATCAAGAATTTAAAATAAGATAACATTTGATAAAATAGTTTTAGAAAAACCTGTAGCCCACAATACAGGTGACCGATTATTGTTATTTCTACAACCCGCTGTGGTTTGCGACCCAGGACTGCCGTTTTTTATCTGTAGAGATCGGTGGCCGACTAGCGCGTTTTATTTTCTAACGTTAAAATCGAGGCATACAACGAAAAAAATATTAATTTAGACGGATAATGATAATAATATATGAATTTTATTTTAATATCTTTGAAAAGTTGTATAAATATTCTTTAATGTTTGTCGAATTGGAGAAAAGCAATAGTTACAAAGTGACATTTGACACATTTCGAGGCGTACAAATATAGCAAATATTACACGAACCTCAGTCACGCATGACCGATTGCTCTGTGTAGAAGGCAGTATCGTTGTATTCACCTTTTCAAATAATTTTTTTCTCTTATAAAGACTTCTTTCATGTAAGTTTTCTTATTTGAATTTGTTTGTTTTTATTTTCCCTAATATTGTAACTAATGAATCTTCTAATAAGAAATCTTAAGAAATCTTCTAATCAAATAATTGCATAATAATAGTTCCTCAAACCTGTACAAAAAGTTCCTATTATGGAAGTGTTCTTTAAGTCTTTTAGAAGATTCTAGTAAAAATGTATGTATCTCTACCTATCTCTACATAAAGTGATACTTTATGAATACTAAGTCTTTATTTCTAACAGATATCAAATATTCAATTTGAGGTACTTAATGAGAAAAAGTAATAACGCCCAAAATGGAACTTTTTTTATTTTAAAGGTGGATTTTTTTAGATTTTCTGAACAAAAGTAAAACTCTGAAATTACTTTATAAACACATTTTACAAAAGAATAATATACGGGACTGATTCAAAAACGATTGAATAATATATATATATATATATATATATATATATATATATATATATATATATATATAAATATATATATATTTTTTTTAAAGTTAGTTTTCTTTTATTTTTGAGTAGGCACTGTCTGTAGTGAACGACTCAGTACTGGGAGATGCTCCCTTTGACATTACTCGCTAGCTACTCACCATATGAAAAAATATGTCTCAGAAATACGTTCAAAAATCCCCATGCCAATTGCACAACCAGTGCTCAATCATTGAAAACGGGTTTCTCGCGGAACAATAGAATGTATAACATGAGGAATTTCACCATAGATACCTATATGACCTTTGTGGTAAATCGCGTGAAAGTATATGTTATATGCGGATATTAAAAGGATAAATGTATGCATAATCAAGCGTGAAGAGAAAAATATGTTTCTTAATAAGTGGTTTATATATGTAATTCTTAATACCAAAACGAATTGTATGAAAAATCCGTCAGTTACTTTACCTACACTACTTTCCTTTTAAAACGCAGCTGACCATAAGGCTGGATTGACAACAGACGTGCGAGGAAAGGTTCTCGACCGAGTTGCTTGTCTCGCCTCGGCGGAGCGAAACGCGTCGTATCTTCTAGTATCTCGCTGCCAGCTCAACCGAGCAGACGCTACGAGGATGTTGCGAAGCGTCTCGTTCTTTTTAGGCCTGTAATCTGCGGTAATAGCGTGCCTTAGAACGGTGCTTGCTATAATGGTGGAATAGATGAGTAAGTGCATTTTTCGCGACCCTCGTTAATTAATGGACAAAAGAGTGCAAACGGGAATTGTGTAGATTTTGGAAATAATAAATGGGAACACAATAAGAGTACAAATGTATAGGACGTAAGGCTGCCACTTTCAAGTGGCTCACCGGGTGTGTGGGGAGGTGAAGAAGGTTTGCGGTTTTCGCACTTGTCGCATTTCATTTCATCATCCGGGGTTAAAACGGAAATAAATTATTTTTTCATCATAATGGATATCGAAATTTTTGTGGTTTTGTTAATACTTCAGTGTTACTGACTTTGTAATACAAATGAAATAATAATAATGTTATATGTACAGGAGTCATTACCGATTAAAATTATTGTGAAGCTAAAACAAATAAAGCAATTATCGCTATAAAAAGAATCAAATATGACTATTGGGAAAGAAAATATATTTTAAAACTTTATTAGATGTATAAGCATAACGAAAAAATTCTGCAATATATTACGAAAACTTTTTAAAATAGATAATTCTGACTTTAGTATAATGCAACAAAAGAGATAAGAAATTAAGTAAATAATTTAGCTCTATAAAAATTAAATAAAACAACAATTTATAGGAAATAAATAATTTATTAAAAAAACCGACACATTCCGAGATTAAAATTTTAAATACGTTCTCCAAATTTTCCAATTTTTTTTTTATCACTTGCTTGTTTATAGGCGCTTTACTTTTAAACGTCTTTCTTCAGATACCCATTTTAGTGATTTGATGACAGACATGCGTGTAAAAGCAATGCTATTGCAATAAGCTGCAGCTATTTTGAAATGCGCTAAAACATTTTTTTATTGATTATTATGGAGGAAACGTAATTACTACTGATATGTGACTGTATTATTCTATTAGGTTTTTACTCCTACCACTTTTTCGCGAAACACTACACCATATTTTAAATTGTAAAGGTAAAAGTATTCACAAAATGTCATTAACGACGTACGCTATGAGCATTACTAATCCACTGGCCGACATCTGCAAGCACTTTTAAGATTTGTATCGGTTCTGGCGTACAGGCATCAGGGCGTGTAGCGAATTGTACTTTTTCTTTTTCTTATTTATTCTGTGGTGTAGATTTAATCGGTGCATGCATGTTTCCTCATTCGCTTGATTGGGTTATTGCCGTGTATAAAATTACAGTGTGTAAACTAATTTAAATATATATTTTGATTTATTTCGAAAGTGCCGCGTATTGAGGTCCGATTCCTCAAACTGAGAAAAGGGAATCCTTGTAGGACTACGTGTACTAGACGTGTCTTTCTGTAGTAACCTTTTTTCCCAGAAAGAGATTGGCATATAAAGTTAAAATTTTAATTTGTGGAGACAGTAATGAACATTTTTGCTACTTATTTCGGCCATAGTAGAATCTAAGAAATATTTATGCTAAACCCAGAAGTTTTGATCTGTTATAGTAACTAAGATCCAGTAATTATTATTTTAGTTAGTTGGTCAGGTCTTCAAACGTGTGGGTGTGAAAATTGTACATTAAAATAGCTCGAACTCAAAGTTTACTGTAGTAATGATGACTAAAATACAGGTATTATTATCTTGATTATCATCAAACTATCCGATTTGAGCGTGTAAGAAATGCCCAATAAAGCTGAATGTTGAGCCCAAATTCGAAAATTGTAACTATATTGCTGGCTTAAAGTCAGATGTCAGTATTCTAATCAAAATAAAGTCCACGACTTTATGGGTGTGATATCTTCTATCCATTGATTCATATAATATCATATGATTCTTATCATATCCTATGATTCTTCTCCAACTCGATGTTTCTAGCTCAAATATTGGGTCAGATCCAAATATTACAAATTCCAGAAAATGAACTTAAATGCGAATTCATCTGAGATACATATATTATATGGAGTTAACTGTACCTATCCGATTTTATTGTATTGTATATCATACGGACTGACGGGAAGCGTTGTCACTCAATAAGGGGCCGGTAGTGGCGATAGTATTTAGTCTCAAAAATATAGAAAATACGTTTTTTTAATATATCAGTAACTAATTCATATTTTTAAAAACTTTTTTTCGAGCCACTACATATCATTAAAGCCTATACTTTAGTGGAGATTCGAATGAAGATATAAATATGACGTGAAAACTTCAAAATATGTTTTAAAAACAAAGGTTATTTCAACAATAAACTCTACTGAGAAAAGTTTTACCTCATGTTTCCTGTTATTGTACTTTTCGTGTTATTTTTTTAGGAAGAAGAATCTATAATTACTATCGAAAATTTCAAATCGAAAATACTACATTTGAGTATAATGGCTTCTTAATGTTCACAAACAATACGCTCACCTTTCCACTTCCGGAATAGATAAACTTGAAATTAGGAAGAAAATAATTACTTAAAATGTATCTAAATTTAATTCAAGTAAACATGCTAACTGATCGAAAAAATAGTATTAACTCATATTCAACGATGCTTAAATTAAATCTTATATAATAAACACAGAGGTGTTGTTAAACTAGTATAGCAAGACAACTTCTATGTTCCTGAGTATAAAATAGACGACTATAATAAGAGAATGTAATAAAAGCACTGTCATATATAAAGACGACTATAATCAACTTTTTTTTCGTTTCGTTTACCTTCTCAAAATAAATTATTTCAACGTCGAAACGTTAGGGCCTAGCGTCCTGTGTTGTACAAGCGAACGCCGTGCGAATTCTTTAACCTGTTTACTGCTAGACACATTTAATACCGTGTTCGGCTTTCAATAGTGGACAATATGAACATTATTTTGTAGAAAGAAAAGTCCATTATAATGGTAATTTAGCACGATTTTAAAATTGTATGTTTTGATACCATCTAATGCCTATAAAACTAAGACTACGGGCCATATCATGGGGGTATCCGACCCGAACTTGGCCAGTTTTTTTTAAAGGTAGCTGTAAATCAGCAAAGCTGGTATTTTCATACGTTTTATAAACTCGTTGTCCATAGAATATGATCCCTTTCGAGTTCCCTTTAAAAGTGTTTGGACATAAGTATTTATTACTTACATACCAGTAATGCTTTAACAAAATTCCAGTTTCAAGCTAGATAGAACAAAGGTAAAAGCTCGAGTTAAAGGATTATATAAGATTGTGTGTATAATATTGTCGTTTTTCAAATATCCTTCCCATTAATATTTCATTTCTCACCATTATGTGTAAAGCAAGTCCTTACCATTACAGCTGTTACTAAGTCCTCGATGATTAAATAAAGACGAAAATAAAATAAATGCAGTGGAGTTGTAATCTTTAAGAAAATTATGCGGGCATATATTTCAAAATTTAGTATGTGTAAAATATCTTATTAAAATGGAGTGAAAAAGATGATGCCATGAGAGATTAAAAATTGTTTGCCGAAATTGACTATATATGTACGCTATGAATAAAGAGACACCAGTACGAATATACGTAAATAAGATATGCGGAAACACGACTGTCGCTCGTAGTAAGAACAACCCATGTATTGCACAAAAAGTAGCTAGTGAGTCGACTATAATCATACATATAAATGTAAATAATCGCTGCTTATAACATATATAAATTGCTTCATAGTATTTATAATTTTACAGGTCATAAAACATCCAGGTTTATTTTCCTTTGGCATTTTATTATCGTGTCTCAGTTACTATTTACACTACATAATTACTACGAGTAAATTATAGTTTAAGTTCGTGTTTAGCTGTTAGATTATTAAAGTTTAGCAGCTAGATTGTTTCTTTTAACCTTGAAAATTCCCGATTTTAAACTGAGGCAAGAAGTACGTACTACAATGGACATAATAAAAGTGTGTGTAGCCTTTCGATACAGGTGATCAAAAGTCCTTCAACGACGTTGACTCACTTGACTTGATTGACCGGTTGCGCTCGTCGGGTAATTGCATCAGACCGTGACCTTCCACACCGGAGTTTTATTTCCGTTTCGATAACGAGCGATGTCTGAATTACATATAGCCCGAATTCATCGAGACAACCTATTTGCACACCTACCTTTGTTTTAACAACGTTTTATTTAATGGATTAATATTTAACGAAGTGGTTAAAAGTATATCTTGTTCAAGTAATGACAGAGAATTGGAATTGTGGGAGATTTTGACGGAAAATAATAAAAAACAATAAAAATAAAGGACATTTTAAATATATGCGTGTTGGGAAAGATGGATCAGGACAAATTAATAGAACAGAAAAATTGATATCTGTAAGGATAACACCGGGAATTATAAAAGTGTGAAGAAGTTACGATATTTCAGGTGTTTATGACTGGTATGTGTTAATCGTAGACTTGATATACTACGAATAGACTAACAAAGCGTGTGAGCAAGAACATGTGCTTTATGACATTACTGCGAGAGGAAAAGCGATGACAATACGTGCACAAATAAAACAATTTGTACAGATAAAAGTCTCCGATAGTCTCATGCTTCAATAGCGCGCCGCCGTTTTTTAGTATTTTCAAAAAATATTTCCAGAATATTATTTTAGAATAAGCAATGGTGTCTTGTTCAGCATTGGATTGGGAAGTAACGTATATGAATAATCCAAATAAGACGTAAAAATGATACAAGAATTTTAATAGATACAACTGGACTCCCCATAAAAATGCTGTGGTGTGTAGTATAAACATTTTGATAGAAAATGTTGTACAAAGAGCACATCGACATATTTTAACACGGACTCAGCGCCTATAGAGTTTGTACCGGTGTATTTATCAACATCCTTATTTATATTTTATTATTTATAATCAAAAATCTTATAAATGTTTAATGTTTTCACAAAGATTGGACAAGCTACACACTGCTTAGGAAGCGTGCGTTTACTCTATGCCGTGCCCGGATAACGTCATAACTTTGGAGACAACTCATGTCATGTATATATTTTTAGTTACAACAGATAATGCCAAAAGACCAGTATATAAGACATATATATATATATATATATATATATATATATATATATATATATATATATATAAACACTACAATCGGTGTTTGAACAATATAAAAACATCCAGATTTTCGGAATAACTTAAACAACTTTATCACATCATGCAGTAATGAAACATTGCAGTTTTAAGTAGATAGGGTAAATGAAAAAAAAGTTGGTAAAATAGCCCATTCTTCTAAACATACTGAAGAGCTTAGAAACTTTACACTAACTCTCCATTTTTATAGTCCAAAGTATTATAATTATATCCGTGATCTGTATAATTATATCGTTTGATCTTTGTTTACCTCATATTAAACTCTCCCCTTCACACTTAGAAAATTATATCAGGGAGTAAATTGCGAACCAGGTTTTACAACCAAATCATTCAATACAATAAAGGAAATGGCTAAAAAAAAGAATTATTTTTTAGCATCACTTTTGATGAAATGAGCGTTAGGAAAAATACTGAAGTTGTCAGCATTTTGGCTAGATTAAAAAAGGCAATGATTTTCACGAAAATGAATCAACAATTGCAGATCGAGTTCTAGTATTTATGGTTATGACTGTGAAAACTTTTGAAAACTTCCAGTTGGTTTCTTTCCAAGAAGAAAATTTACTGCTTCACAAAAGGCAAATTTATTGAAAATTTCTTTTGATGTACTTAATGATACTGCATGTTTCGTAATGCCGTTTACATTTCACGAAATCACTTCAAATCTTAACGTGTTCAGTTTACTTGGCACAAAATTAAACAGCCAACGATATACTCCATATTTCACATACAAACCCAAAAATATTATACTTACTCTATCCTTGTCACTTAATCAAACTTGCGAGAAATATTTCTGGTGACAAAAAAGTTTTAATGGAGGAAAATGCTAGAAAAATTGAATTATTAGTCAATTACACAACATTCAAATGAAGAAAAGTCTGACATTGGAGAACAAAATTATATTCAAGCATGCTATTTATATTCAATAAAAAAGGAAAGTGATGCTAGCAGGGCAATTACTTTCAAAGTCTGTTGCGGCAGCCATTCAGTACTGCTATGATTTTTTTGACTTAACCACAATTTGATAACTAGAAAACCACTGTGCTATTTATTACTCTCGTTGATGACATTTTATAAACTATCACAAGACCATTTCGCAACATGTTTTAGTGCTTTTCTAGGGGTAGTTTTAATATCTGCATACAAAAGATTACTTAGAATAGTTATAATATTAGAATAGTAGAAATAAATTTTTAAGTTTTGTGCCATAATATCATTATATGAGGAACTGTAAATGAAAATTCATTATTTTAGTTAATATTTAACAATATTAATTTGCATAATTTTTTCTCGTGTTTAATTGTGTAATTGAAATCACTACGATGTGCAGTGTCAGTAGTGTCATTGTGTGAGGAAATCTTGTTGGATATTTTTTCATTCTTGTTATTATGAAATTGCAATCTTTTAAATTGGCAGTTCAGTAGAGATCAGTGTTATTCTGGAGATAAATACTGTGTGTCCCTTGTAAGTTTGACTTCGATGATGTCATTCGATAGATGTTTGACGATCATCCTTGTTCCATTACATAGTTTTAGTGAGTTGAGATTTCTGAATAGTATAATCGGAGATTCAATTTTCAGTCGAAGGCAGTGTAATGGCATTCCTGGTACTTGAAAAGAGTTTAAAAATTCTGTAGGAAAGTTGACACTTTCTTCAATGTTTACCATCGTGTGGATCGATTTGTATATTTGCTCTTCAACGAGAATTTTCTTTTGAATACTTAAGTTGATATCGTCGACAATATTATTTTTATTTGCAAAAATTGCCCTCTGGAATAGCCACTCCGTATTGGTATAGTTGCGAACACTGTTTGGATTATTTTGATCGATTAGTTCGTTCTTAGTAGTGGCTATGTGGCAGATATCACTATTGAGTTCAATGAGGCCGATCGTTTGGCCAGTAGGATATGTCCCTTAGCCTATTTGTAAAAGTTTTGGAACAAAATGTGCTGTTGTTTCGTCTTTCGATAGTTCAACTCTCATATTTTTTGTTAGTCGCAGTATGTGTATGTGTAGCCAGAGATGTCATTTTTTTAAGCATGGATTTTTTAAAACTGGAAGTGTTTGTCGAAAATCTCCTGAGAATATGAATAGAGCTCCTACCATCACTTCAGAGTTTCTTCGCAAGTCTTGTAATGTTCTGTCCATGGCTTCGAGTGATTTTTTATAAATTCACCCCATCCAGATGCACTTGAGATTTTACATACTAAGAATTGCTCTTCGCCTATATTCAACGATAGTTGTAGGGCAGAATGGGCAGTTGGTGCTCCTTACATAAGTATGGCGACAATGCTGGATGATGGCAGTGCAAGTGCGATGTGTTGTTTAGCACGTATTTCTGCTAGTAATAGATTTATCAGAAACGTTTTCCCCGTACCGCCCGGTGCGTCCAAGTAAATAATTCCGGCAGTGTTGTTATTGATCGGGTCCATGACGACATTGTAAATTTTTTTTGATTGTCATTGAGGAGTGAATCAAAACCCGGGTCCCCGCAGTGCGCCGCGGCATATGTATTATTTTTCTCGCCGAGTGTATATTAGTATCAATAGCAGCACTAGATGTTTTTTATTTCAAATCTTCAAGTCAAAAACTAGTACACTAATTGTAATGAATAAACTTCTCTAATTTGTTACTCCGTCTTTAAAATAAACTCGATATTATATTCATCTCCACACCCCTTTTTTTTGAGGCCTTTCAAATTACATCTGCTCCTTTACTTATATTAATTTTTATTAAAACTCATTGATCTAATTACTATCGAAGCTTTACTCAACACGTACCTTCGTATCGTATGAAAATACAAAGAGATACGTTAAAACTTCTGGCGCTTAATACAACCTTAATTGAGAATCAGTTTTTTCTTCTTTCTTCTTCAAATAACGTGATTCTCTTGATTAGGAAAGTTTTTCATATTATTTTTTAAAGTAAATGAATAGATGAAATTTGGGGATGTTTTGAGTTGCTCTATTACTTCATGAGATGCAAATCATTGTTAAATATAAGGGTTATAATCACCAAAATACACACGAACCTGCACCGACACATATAACGTACGTAGGGATAACAGTGGAAAAAGGGATTTGACCGAGGGCTTAAATTCACATTAAAAAACATTTCCTAACCTAGGTTATACCCACGGCTTCATTATAATATGGATCGACCACAAGTACAGCCCCGCTCTTGGTCTAGACCAAAGATACAAATTATTACAATGTCCGTTGGGTGAATAAATTGTCTCTTTGTTTTGCCAGAAATACTCGTAGCATGTCATTCTTGTATGAAGTAAGCGCATCGATTACATTCAACAGCTGATATGCGAAATATTTGAGTGGCAAATGTGGAGTGGTTAAATATTAGTATTCTTCGTAGTCTTCTCCTCAAGAAAATATCACCCATAACGTCGGTTCCACAATCGTGTAACGCCTGCCTGTCGTATGTACTTCTGTACTTATGTTCTCGTACTCTTACACTTTTATCTTCCCTATTGTATTACCGGTATGTTGCAATTTGTTTGTTACTAACAGTATTTATACTAAATGTTAGAGGTTGAAAAAGATTTTACAAACAATATATATTAAAGACAGTCAATTTTTTAACCGAATGGCAAAAACGGATCCCTCATAATTTCAGAATATCCCGTCCGTCTGTCACAACGTCGTACTCTTCCAATTTAACACCAATAAGACTGAAGTTTTACAGGAATCCGTGGTCGAGTGGAGTGAACGTATGGAGGTAAAGAAAAATAATACCTTTTTTATATTATTTAAGGCGGGGGCACCTACGTGCACTCCAGGATGAAACATTTTTTATCACCGACGCCATCGAGCGGCGTATCGTTAAATAATTCTTTGAACACGCAGCAATGTGATTTTGTACAGCGCTACATGAGACTCCAAAAGATTTTGATCCAACATGACTCGATATTAAATATTCTAAAAAAGACGATATCGATATTTAGTAAGTACCTCAATGCAAAAATATTTTTGGTCAACTTCAACGTCAAACTAAAGAACTATAAACAGTCAAGTTACGTATCTTAGGGCTCTGAAATATATGCTAGGTAATATGGTTATGTGGAAAAAATAACGTCAATATTTTATAAATAGTTTAATAGAAATACTACGTACCCTTGAATATTTAAACGCTTATATGTACGAGTGCACACCCGTGTGCAGTTTAATAATATCAGTTTAATATCACTAAAGCACAAATTTCAAATCTATTTTTTTATTATGTAAATTATTGTTTGACTACATTTCATATCACACAATAACAATAATTATGCCTCGTATTTAATACACCGATTAAAAATTATTTTTCCAGTACAAACCTATAATCGATTGATGGATGATCGACCTATCATTATTTTAGAATTGGCCGTCGACTACCGCTTGGTCACGCGCTAGTTCAGCTCCGACTGTGATTCTTCATTGTTTGTTGTATTTGCTTCAAGATATACAAATTGTAAAACTTTTGAACGCTTTTTCGTTGTATTTCGCAAATGTCCTAGTTTACTTTGTGTTACTATGACCTACGATTCGACCATTCTAATAATTTTGTACTAAGTGAATGGTGTACGGTGTTAGTCTGCAATTCGAGGGTAAAAATTTGTGTATAAGTACTAGAAAACTTGTACTACGTTATTATACATTGCTATATTTAAGATATCCATCCGTGACGTCTAAAAATAAATATATAAATAAATTTTATTTTCTAGTATGCAATGATAAGAATATTACATTATATATATATATATATATATATATATACATATATATATATATATGTATATATATATATATATATATATATATATATATATATATATATATATATATATATATATATATATATAGGTGAAGTATTTAGACTTCCGAACTCTCATAAAACAACATCCACACAAATAATGTACGACTGACTAGCTATGGAACGACTCCGAGGCTGTTTCCCTCCAATTTTACTTGGATAATCAGTAACTTTATGTCAAACTTATCTAAATCCGTCCATCCGTTGAAGAATAGAGGATACTCAAATACAAAAAAGGCATGCATGCACTCACCCACTCACGTGAATACTCACTGGGACAGACACCGAATTTTTATGCATGCGGAAAATATTCCCTTTAATCAACACTCATTTTTTTCAATATACATTTACGATTTATTTTCTACCAGCTGTATAATACCCGGCGTTGACCGGCTGAAAAATATATCGAACTCCTAATGTAACAAATACCCATCTCTCTATCTTAAATAAGCATAGTTAGATCTATGATTAGTTATCTAAACATACGATAAAGTGTATACAAGTCAATTAATTAACGGTACAATTAAATATTCACATGAAACAATTACCAAGTGATTTTTTAATATGTCATTAGTTTATTTAGTATTATTTTTTTACTACAATTTCTTTTTTACTTTTATCATTACAATACTTCCTTATATACTATATTTACAGTCTTATTGTTTGGACTATAAATGAATCACTTGTTGTTTTCTTTTAATAAACCATCGTTATGTCATATGCCTGTTTTTGACTCTGAATCATTAAGGGTTTGTTGTGTTACATGTAGCATCGCAATTCGTCAATATTGTGATTTTTTCCCTAATAATTCACTGTTGGTATCATCAAATTCATTTCGTCGTAGTGACTGCACTACTGTTTAATTAGATATCGTTAAACATTTTTCTTCTGACAATATCAGGGCTTTGTTGAAAACTTGCTCGTTGAAGTTGATTTCCAAATCCGGGTTTTATAGTCGTAGTTCAGCAGGATATCGTCGCTCATAATTTCTCGCTATTTCAGCCATAGTCGATTCAGATTTGATGGATTACACATCGTTAATATAATTGCAAATAGTTCCCAAATTTGATCTTCTGTTGCTGTTTGCACTGTCTCTCTCATATCAATTTCCCAGTGATTGTCATTATATAATAGGCCTAATTGTTGACGTGATTCTCGATATGTTTTATAAATGTAGTCATCGACAGTCCTTAATTCTTCAAAACAAGTCGAGCCATGGTGAGAAGTACTAGACACAAATAAAATCATTCAGCGTTCCTTAGATGCACCATGTAGATTTGCCCTATCGTGTTGCTTTTAAATACTCCGTCGTGTCCTTACAATGGCGCTATACGTTTTTGTAGATAAAAGTTGTTTAGAGTCAAGTCTTGGCAAATGGACTCCTTGGCAGAGCTCAAAAAAGGCGTCAAAGTTGTTCGTGCTGGTGGTCCCGTTGCAACTATTTCTACTGTTTTCCTGGCGAAATACACCCGTAGCCCATTTTCGGGTTGGCGATTAAATGGACAGCCCCTGGATCTCAAACTTAAATTTCGCCAAATCTCTTCATTGTTATTGATATAACGACCCATTTGATACTGTACTATTTCGTGGTGCTTGTCTTCTCTTATTCTGCAAAGAGAGCCATATCGCTGTCCTTGTTGATGTATTTGATGAATTTGACAGAACTACAGTATTCGACATTTACATGCGCTTGGAACATTATCGATGGAAGCGAATTGTGTGGTACTACCCATTGATTGCAATGATAACTTCAATGTCTCCGTGGCTTCGCGTTTTTATTTTTGCCGTGAATCCACCCTGTTTTGGTGATCGACGTCTGTTTTTTTGGATATCCGTCTTCGCCAGTTTGAGTCTCGTTTAGGAATGGTTTCGTAAGTTACCACATGAACCATGAACTATGTTTTTCATAATGAATTTATCCTCTTCCGGATTTGGAAGTTCAGCCTTGATGACATTGTCTATTTGCTTCGGTTGAATTTTTTCTTGAAACCAAATTAACTTGTGCGAATGTGGCAATCGTCATTTTTTCCATTCAATCGAATACATCCAGCAGATGACAGCACCGTATACTCGATTTTTACGATGGCTTCGGCAAACTTGATTGTCTTTTGACGAAAAACTCTGACAACAATATCCTGTCGATCTATGGTGCCTGCCCTATTGGAATTACTCTTTGATTTCTGGTCAAGAGGAGTTCCCCATAAATGATATAAATAAATCGGACCGACCGTGTTTTCTGATATAGATCATTACATTTTGTGCATATTCATACATATGACATGGGCTGTCGGTAAATGTTGATAGAAAAATTACCAATATTCCCACATTGTCGACGTCACCATCAGTCATTATTCCATCTCTTTACATCCGAACGCAGCTTTTGTTGATTATGGCGAATAAACTGCAATCGTTCTGTCTCAATTTTTGCATACATATCAACAATGAATTGCTGGAATAATTGTCGACAGTCAAGATGTGATTATATTCGCCCTCTCTAACCATAATTCGGAAGGTATAGAATTGCATCGCTGTTAATTTTTTGTGGGTTTTTGACTACTATAATTGAATTGACTTATTGAATATTGAAGTGGTAACCGTCTTCGTCTTGCCAAAATACTAGCGGATATTGTAGCGCATCGTAACAGCGATGTGTTTTAGCAATACTTTGCAATTTATTGCTTCGGCGTTGAATAATGATGTCACGCTGGCTATATTCGTTATCGATAATTACCATTACGACTTCATCCACTTGAGTTCCATTAAATCTTTTTTCACGCTCTCCGATTTATTTTTTATCGACCTGAATAACGTTCTTGTATTTTTCCGAGATCATTTATTCTAAAGAAATCTTGAACATGTTGCTCAGTTAATTACGGTCATGGAGTCGACGCTGTAACTTCTGAACGATTTCTCGTCATAGATTGTTAGTGCACTGCTGATCTTTTTCGAGTTTTTGATCGCTAAGAAATTATATTTATAAGTTTTATTTGATATTGACTTTAGTGATTCTTCCCGATGATGAATTTGACCTTGAATCTTAAAAATTGAGCTAAAAGTGTATTCGTTGCATATTGATGTAGCCCTGAATGATGTCATTTGGAAGCAAACATTGTGTCAGCGTATATTTTGTAGAAAATATTTTGATTCTGGTGTATTTTCTGTGATATAAGCGAATAATTCTGGTGACGGTATTTGTAATGCTAGTAATTTGACTTTGCCACTCATGCAGCACATACCTTCAGCTTTGCCATAACATTTCTTTGCACCACATGACATTTCTTTTCCATTTTTGCTATTATGATACTTGGACGTTGATTGTATTCTATCGTGGGCTTATGAACACCGCAAGTTCTAAATTGCAATTTCTACGTGCTGTAACTCGTCGATGTTCGTACAAAATGGACATTCTTCCTCTGTTTTTTTTATTTCGCATTTCTCTGAACATTTTATTCTCTTTTTCGATTTGAAATTCGCGTCTCTACTTTAATATTTGTAAGTTGCTCTTCAGTTTGACTTTCTCTCATTCGTTGTAAACCTTTTCGAATTCTATTGAGTTGTCTTTCTCTTTATTTTTCCTTTAAATATTTGCGTGCTGCTTTCCCTCTTTTCCATTTTTATGAGACTTTGTAAATACACTCTTACGTTTTGGCATTTTGTCCGTAAAAAAATTAAAAAAATTAATTATATGAAAATAAAAAGTTATTATTTAAAAAACTTACTTTTTTATAAAAAATGTGTACTCACTTCAGTAAAATTTTGGTGCAGAAAAAATAGGTAAATAAAATACAAATGCTATTTTAAATAAAATTTATTTCTTTTATTTCATACAAATAAAACTGTGTTATGGTACAAATAAATTGTATTAAAATTTTCCATAAAATTCCAAAATTTTACAGATTTTTTTTAACTTTCTCACATGTTTTGAATTTTATAATTTTTTTTATGTTTTTACTAATAAATTTTGTTAAAATTAATTTTTTTTTGGAATAAAACAGTGTAATTTTGCATACAAAAATTGTCAAATTTTCCAGAAAATAGGAAAATTTTGTGGAATGTTCCTCAATTTTTCTGAATGTTCTAAAATGTTTTGAATTTTAATATTTTTTTAGTTTTTTACAAATAAAATTGTGTTAAGATTTATTTATTTAAATTTGTTTTAAAATAAATTTATACATTTAATTTTTTGCGAATAAAAGAGTATTATTTTACAAATAAAATTTAACGTAATTTCCCAGAAAATTTAAAAATTTTAAAGAAAATTCCAGAATTTCCCTGAACTTCTGACATATTTTGAATTTAATTTTTTTTTTTAGTTTTTTACAAATAAAACTGTGTTAAAATTTTCCAGAAAATTTCAAACGCATGTAGAATATTCCAGAATTTTCAACAAATTCCTGGATATATAAAAGTTTTCTATAAAGTCCTAAAATTTCTAATTTTTCACTGTTTTGAAACGTTCTTCAATAACTGAAGAAACTCTTCTAATTAATTGTTATACTCTACTCTAACCGAGTGAAACGGAAATTATGGATTCTGTATTCTAGAACTTTTGATTCTAAGAGATATATAAGGTGTAATTCTCGCCACTATATATGCCAAAATCTAAACGGAACAATGACAGTTTATTCGCCATAATCGACGAAAGTTGCGTTCGGATGAATATATCCATTTAAGAGACGCAATAATACAGATGGTGACGTTGTCAACGAGTTGGAGAATTGGTCATCTTACCCTCAGCCTTTACCGGATGCCCACGTCATATGGATGAATATGCACAAAACGCAATGATCTATGTCATAAAACACGGTGGTTTGTTAACGCAATGATCTATGTCATAAAACACGGTGGTTTGTTTACATGAAACTCCTCTTAGCCGGAAATCAAAGAAGAATGACAATAAGGACAGAACCATTTGTTTTTCGTCAAAAACAAATCCAATATGTTGATGCCATCGCCAATAATCGAGTATACTGTGCTGCCATGTGCTGATTGTATTCGATTAAATATGGCAAAAATGAGGACTGCACCATTCGCACAACTTAATTGGGCATCAATAGAAAATTCGACTGAATCAAATAGACTATGTCATAAAGGCTGAATTTCCAAATCCAGAAGAACTCTATAAAATCTTTATAAAAACATGGTTCACGGTCCATGTGGTGGTTTAAATAGGACAACAATGCACGAAACGTTATCCGAAACAATTTTTAAACGAGACTGAAACTGGCGAAGACGGGTATCTAAAATACAAACGTCGACCACTCGTCCAAACAGAGCGGATTCATGGTAAAAATAAAAACGCGAGGTGTTGAAGTTAACAATCAATGCATAGTTCCATACAATCCGCTTCTATCGATCATTTGCGGGTACATATAAATGGCAAATACAGAAGTTCTATCAAATACTATTGTATTTGAAAGATTTAATAGAACTTACAATGCAAATATACCAACAATACAATACAAGTATATTAACAAGGGCTGCGATATGGCTGTCTTTGCATTGACGAGAAAAGACGAAATAGTACAGTATCAAATGCGTATTTATATCAGTAGCAATGAAGCGATTTTGTTTTAAGTTTCCCGATACACTATCACCATCCAGCGGTAGTCCGTTTAACCGCCCACCCTGAAATGGGCAATAGATAGAAACCACCAGCACGAACAACTTTGACCACCTTTTTCGAGCTCTGCCAAGATGACCCATTTGCTAAGACTTTTATCAACAAGTACCAAGCTTCTGCATATGGGATGTATCAAGCAAATAAATTTACACACGAAAACATGGAACACCATTAAACGAACACGACGGAGTATTTAAGAACAACACGATAGGGCGAATCTACACGACCCATCCAAGGAACGCCGATAATCTTATTTGCGTCTACTGGTTCACGCTACTCATGGCCCGAAATGTTTTGGAGAATTAAGGACTGTTGATGACTACGTTTATGAAACATATCGAGAAGCATGTCAACGATTAGGCCTATTAGAGAATTACAATCACTGAGAATTTGCTATGAGAGAGACAGTGCAAACTGCAACAGAAGAGGAACTATTTGCAATTATATTAACGATGTGTAATCCGTCAAATCCGAATCGGCCATGGCTATAATAGCGAGAAAGTATGAGCAAAGATATCTTGGCTAAACTACGACGATAGAACCCGAATTTGGAAAACAAGTCGAACGAGGAAGTTTTTAACAAAACCCTGATATTTTTGGAAGATAAATGTTTAGCGATATCTAATCAAACAGTAGTGCAGTCACCGCCACAAAGTGAATTTGATGCTACCAACAGTGAATTATTAAGGGAAAAACAGTATAATGTTGACGAATTACGATGTTACATTTAACACAACAAACCCTTATGGAATCAGAGGCATATAACAAAACAATGGATTATTGTAAAAAACAACAAGGTGGAATAATATACTTGGATGCACCTGGCGGTACAGGAAAAACGTTTTTAATTAACATAATACCAGCTGAAATTCACGTAAACAAAGAAACAACAATTACCGTGGCTTCGTCAGGTCTTCTTCAGGTGGTCTTCGTCAATAACGACTACGTTTATGGATGGCGTACGATTAGCACATTCTGCGTTAAATGTACAGCTCAAAAAACTTTCCAATGCTGTGGCGATAACGTAGGGGACTCATGCTTTTCACGGTCAATTATGCGCTATTTGCTAACAATTGGATCACCTGTAAAGTTGTTCATTTATAGTCCAAACAATAAGATAAATAAAAAAAATAATAAACCAATAAAATATAAAAAAAATACTTAATAATTGTTTTATTTGAATAATTAATTGTATCAATAATTAATTCATTTAGTATACACTATATCGTACGTTTAATGGAACATAGAGCTAACTGTGCATGTTTAATGTAGGGAGATGGGTATTTGCTACATTAGGCATGCGATACAATTTTACCCGGGCGACGACGGATATTACAGCTAGTACCCAATTTTTTTGTAAAAAATTTAAAAAGAGAAAAAATTCAAAATATTTTAGTGTCCAGGTAAATTCTAGAATATCCTAGAAAACTTTAAAACATGCTGGAACTTTCAAGATAATTCTGGATCATACTAGAAAATTCTGAAAGACCCTAAGAAATTTTAGAACTTTCTCGAAAATTTTAATGCATTTGGAAAAAATTATAAAACATTAAAAAAAGGTGAACTTAAAACATTTAAGAACGTTCAGGGAAATTCTGAAATATGCTGGATATTTTTCAAATATGCTGAAGTAATTCTGGAACATTTTAGATCATTCTATAAAATTTCTAACCTTCTGAAAAATTCTAAAATTCAGCTCTTCCACTCAGTGTCACATTAAATTTCAACCAAAATATTCTAGTGTCTATTCATGAAAAAAAAGTCATGTGTACTTATGTACGCGCGTAAGCCAACAGAAAAATAAAATTGTACACCAGTCATCTGTTAAATTAAAATTAATTATATTAAATTTAAAATTAATTTTAAAATGAAGTTCTATTATTTTCATAAATGTTTTTTTTTTATTATATGTACCACTATTCAATTTCAGTTAATAAAAAAGAGAATATCAAAGTTGATCAGCAATAATTTGAAAATGGTCTGGCAGATGATTGACTTGTAACGGAAAACCAGCAGAAAAATAAAATGATGGACGTCAATGACATATCGCCATATTAAATGCGAGGATTGAATTGCTAACTAAATAAAGTTTAATTAAAATGAAAATAAATGAATATGCTGAAATGTATTCACCTTATGAACAAATACGCATTTTTTCTCTTACCTACTCATGATTCGAAGAAATGCGGTCACAGTATAATTTTTGATTATCAAATAATCGCTTGACGACACTATCATCAAACTCTTTCATACTCATATGTGCCTAGTACTTCGGACTAGTAAATCGGTAAAAAAATAAATGTTTAGTATGCAACTTCATGGCGTCGTTTTTGTCCTGTACTTTTAAAATCACTCTCTGTATTTCTAAATTCAGTCTCATTATTTTTTTCGTAACGCGCCTAAAGAAGTAAACTCCAACAATGTGTTAAAAAGAGATAGTACCTCGCTACCATATATAAATATGTATATATATATGTGTGTGTGTGTGTGTACATATGTATATATACATATAAATATGTGTATATATATATATATATATATATATATATATATATATATATATATATATATATATAAATTCATTTTGACATATTGCTCAATGCTGTAGGTGATCAATGCAATGGGTTGCATAGATATAAAGGAAAATCTTTAAAACAAATTGATAAGAATAGCAGTTCGTTTAATTTTTGCTGTAAATAATGGTAATAATAATGACGCTAGCTCGAGGTCAATACGCATATCGACCTATTACTGTCAGTAGTAGAAAACTTTATATGATTCCTATACACCTTCTCAGCGCTTACATAAAGGCAGGACGATAGCAACGATTACATCTGACGTGGTTCTTGCTACATTTAATAAATTTTCCGTATTTAATTTTGTCATCAATTTTCATTAGCTTATTTATAATGGAAGTTCTTTCAATTATGTCTTTCTTTGCCACTTTGTCTCACTTTCCGTTTCCGCTTGTTTTTTCCACTCATACCATTTCATTTTGTCATCAATTTTCATTAGATTATTTATGATGGAAGTTCTTTGAATTATGTCTTTCTTTGCCACTTTGTCCCACTTTCCGTTTCCGCTTGTTTCTTCCACTCATACCATTTCTGCTAACCTTTCAGTTTATGTAAATATTAAATATCCTACCTGCCTCTTATAACTACCTACTGGAAAATATAACTAGTCGCACTCTTTTACAGTTGCGAATTAATATGTGATAAATTTTGCGATCAACAGATTAGGCGACCGGCGACAGACTGGCTGCGTCATGACGTTGCGCTGCTGGATGCACTGGTTCTGGATCACGTTTCTATTAGTTCTTCATGGTGCGTAGCTCTACATTACATCTATTTGCTTTCGTAAATTCTCCTTAGAGTTTCCAAAATCTGTAACGTGTTAGTGAGTCAAAATACCACAAATGCAGAATTTTAGCTGTGACTACTTCACATTTTACTCGAATGGGTATGTAAATTGAAAAGAAATAAAATGTCTTTACTTTTATTTGTTTTTAACATGTTTTTGTAAACATATAAGATATCAAAATATATGTGGGTAACGTGACCCAAAATGCACTTTCAAAAGCCCAACTTAAACTTTATTCATTTTTAGAATATTGTTTTAGAATGAAATACTTATTAAACCTTATTATCACATAAATATTTGACTTTCTTATTTGTTATATTTTACCCGCGATCGCACTCCGATTCCGCGACGGTTGTACCGAGAGCGTGATCGCTCACACCAAGGCACATGTGAAAAATACAGAAGCGCTATCGCGTTTCCCCCTGTAACTTCATGAACTGCAAAAACAAATTATAGTCATATGCTTCTATTTAGCAGAGTGTATGGCAAATAACTTCACATAATACATCAAAACGTATACCTTTTGTTGCCTATAAATTTATAATGATTAGTTGGTTATTTGCATTAGTTTCCGAGATTTATAAACAATGTATCAAAATTTCCAAACGGATATTTCAAAATTGACTTTGTTATAAGGCATTTCTCTCGCTAATAATAATTCCTAAATTTTTCGGATGGAAAACAATTTCTCATACAGTTTATATATTTAAAAAACAGATCCAAAAGATAGCTAAAATGTGATTAAAAATGGACTCAAATAATGCAGTCATGTCACTATATATTGAAATTTCTTTTTGTAATAAATTAGCATATCTACGAAAAGAGTTATCGACCCCACCACCGGTGTCTGCTGTATGATCGATTAGCGCGCAGCCCCAAGTATTGACGATAGAAGTAAATATTACTCTGTTTATTTTATAGGTAAATAGGTTTTGGAAGAAGAGATATTCCTCTAAAAAATATACCATTTTATATTTCTTTTTAAAGGTTTATTATGATGTAACCTTCTTTTCGAAAATGACTGCGTTCAAGGGTAAATTTAGATCATAATATGAATGTAAGCATGAAGACAGTTTACAGTCGCAATTCTTGACCGATTTTTGGGATTCGATTGGTTAACGTTCGGAAAAAAAGTAAAATAATTTAATGTTTACAATAGGCTTATATTACTTCGCAAGGACAGGTTCATAGTAACCGAAAAATATCCCACTAAAAACGATTCTATATGGCGAAATTAGCACCATTTCATTTCAGTTGACATCTTGATTCTCGTGAGTACGTTTATCCTAAAAACTGTTAAAAATTGCCGCATTACCATGTAAACATATGTTTAAATTACAGTTCGTGAATTTTAAAATGGTTCATGTATCTTACCACCGGTTAATAATTGTTTTTTATACAGGTTTTTTGTTATTTATTGAAAAATAGTTTTATTTTCCGTAACTATACGAATTCCAACATTGTCCAACGTTGTATAAAATAAACATAAGACTATAGATTTTATCCCCCTTATTAATAAACGTAGATAAACGAAATTATTACTTGGTTTTAGCTTTACGACGAGGAATAAATAATTTTGTTATTAATAAACACGAAATTATATTGTTTTAGCTTAAACCTTGTCTTTGTAAGGTATCTTTGACAAAACTATCGTTCCCCATAGTTTAACGTGTGATTCTAACCTTAAAAACTTGTTTGAAGTTTGACATTTCACACTTGATTTGTAGGCCGATCGCCGTTTATGTTTTTTTTTATTTGTTTAAATTTTGTAAAAGTACGGATTCGGATATTGATTTTCCAGTAGATATGGAAATGGAAGAGGTGGAAAGAGTGGTTCGTATGCGAAAGGAAAAATTGGACATGTGCAGAAAAAATCTCGTGAAAACGTTGAATGACAACGAATTCAAATAAAATATAGATTTTTGAAAGAAACCTTTCAATATATTTTAAAATTTATGATCAAAAAGTGAAAATAAATATATTGAAGAAAACTTTAAAATTTTAAATAGCATTTATAAAGAAATATATGAATAAACAAATATAAAATTTCATAATATACAAAAGGAGGAAAATTAAAACTCAAATTTTTCAAATATCCATTTTTGTTTACAAGTCGATCTAACTTTTTAAAATTTTCATTTTAATCAAGTATTTGTTCTTTGATATCCATAGCGTGTATCGCTTTGACCATTTGATGCTCCTTCATTTTTCATACGTAGTCCAAATGCCTATATTTTTTGGCTAAATTAAATATTGCCATCTTGTAATTCCATGTGGCTCTCTGTAAAACAAAAAACATTCTTAAGACTTTCAGCCATAAGGTTTTGGGGACATGGATACAAGTTTGACAGCATTACATTAAAGAATTATGATATTTATAAATTACACCAACAGATCACTTTCCTACGTATAAATAATGAATCTAGCAAACAGAAAGATTGGGCAGTTCAGTGTCTTAAAATTATAAGCAATTTTCTCCATTAAATAATGATTTAAATTTTTTTAAATTTTCTCTAAGAGATTAGAACTAAATTTTACCGTTTTTCTTTTGCCTTCGATTGATCGCTGACTCAGATGAGGTTGCGACTCCACAAGCGCCACAAATATTCTGCTCTTGTGTTAATTCTACATTTCAAATAATTTACCTGCAATAAGCAACTGTCCATCCACCTTTTTTGTTTTCATTTTATTAATGTTGGTCTCCAAACTAGGTCTCCAACTTATTCGAAATCACCTCAATGTGTTCTTTAAGAACATCTCTTAAAAATTGCTGTAAACAGAAACCTGTTTCTTAATACCATTACTAATATACATATTATTCATAATTTGATCATGAGCAATTTAATTCGTCTTACCTTTTCTTCTTCATTCCAGTTAACAGATTCCGTTCTTTTCTGACTTACATTAAACATTTTATTAATATACATGGTTCAACTTAAAAATTACTAGTCCCGTATGTCTGACAACAGCGTTAAGCAATTATAAGGTCGTGTATATACGTACCGATGCTAGTTTTTATTTTATAATGTTGGCGACTGCTTAAAATCGTGCATAATTGCCAATTTGACCTACCTTAAGCTATTTTCAAAAAAAATGTATAGCTAAATAATTTTTACTGCGTGTTTATTAATAACATTTTTAAAATGGGCTTATATTAAGGGTAGTAGGTTTAGTTTAAGGGTAATAGGTTTAGTTTAAGGTATTTTTATTAATAAGACCCTATAGGTTTGAGTCGTTAAGTGATTAAATATAGCCAACGCATATACTTTTTGACATATGAAAGACACACATGCTTAAACATACGTTGTGTTTTAGCAATGTGTATTATATTTTAGTATTTTAGGATATTGAAATCATTTTCTAGTTTGTCAAGAAGTTTGGAGTCATATATTAAGACTGCAAATAAATGACAAATATTATAAAGCCAGTGTTAATTTAACTAATTTTCGAATCCACTGCTTTCGTTAGACAACAAAATCGACAAATCTTCCAAATAATTCCTTTCGAATAGTAATTATTTGGAATCTTTGCAAACAACTCGACATTGTGCGTATCGCCCATTTTTACATTTCTTCCGTCAAATGCTTGTTTACTTTTTAAAACAATGGAAGAGTAATTTGAAAGGAGTTTTTTGTAAAGGACAATAAAACAGGAAAGTATATATATATATATATATATATATATATATAAATATATATATATATAAGTATATATATATATATATATATATATATATATATATATATATATGTATATATATATATATATATATATATACATATATATATATATATATATATATATATATATTAAACATGAATACAAAATACACAAGAATTATAAAGAATAACGACGACTTATTTTGACAAATTTACTTTTCTCCTATCATAAACAAATCACATTCTGGTGCGACCACGATCACAGGTGATTGAGCAGTTGAATACCGCGGGAAACTGGAGAGTTCTAATATAATTCAGTTCTAGATGGTGATATAGAAAACAGGCGATAATTGCGTGAACACAGGAAATTGCAAAAAATTCAAATTGAAAAGCGGATCCTACATAACATTCGTAAATGTGCATGATTTAACCCAGGGCGTTCATATAATACGCTGCTCGAAACAGAAGTTCTGTCAGAAGAAGCTCTTGGTGATAGCTCAGTTGTTCTGCAACCCTATTATCCACTACATACATGTTGTCAAAGATTGAAAAATAAAGATGAAGAAATTCACAATCTTACAACATTTATGCATAACGCCAAGTTTTTAATAAAATTCGATTAATCTGATAATCTTTAAACTACATTAATTTAAAATATTCAACTATTGATGATGTATTTAGATGTGTAATTATTTATGATTATTGGTATTGATGAACTTATATCACCATTCCCTATCCATTCGTGAGCATAGTATCGTCTGTATTCTTTCAACACATGCTTCCCCTCTACATCCCGACTGGGACGTTTCCTCTCAAGAGAGCCCCAAAATCTAAAAGTAATAATAAAAAATATTGAAACATCTTTCAAAATAATAGAATTGTGCTGATTTAAAGTTCAATTGGGAATACCCGCCAGTGGTATCGTTTATTTCTAAATTGTTCATTCATCAAATAAAAATAGAGGATAATGTTTTCATTTAATATAACTTACCCCAAATTATGTAGGTGACACTTGGAATAATTGAATAATAGAACATAAATTGTGGACATTTTCTTGTTTTCGAACATTCCATTTTATGACAATTGCGTCTAACGATCTGGAAATAATCTCCTCTCGAAGTTAGCGTGGGTTATTTATAACTGATATTTACTTCTAATAAATGTCATTATTTTATTATAATTTGCCCACATTATGTACATTAAACTCCGTGCGCGAATTTAATTATAAACAAAAACTCGCCAAATTGATAAGTAGCGCAGTAGACAGTGGCTATAATATCATTGAAATATATATTTTTACAAACCTCTTTATGAAGTTTGTTTTTGTAACTCTTTTGTTTTTTAGAATTGTGTTTTAGTTTGATTTATTAAATTCAATATCATTATTGAAAAGTGTAGTCATTATTGTTCAAACCTAATACGACAAACTTAACAACATTGTCTAAAGAACAGGCACACTCAAGAAGGTCGTCGAAAAACAACACCTGAAAAGTTTAGTTGTGTATATCACGTCTAATACTATGTATTATTGTTTATAGATAATATTCCATATTAGTAGTCCTCACATCTGTCATGAGTACTAGTTGTGTATAGCATGTCTAATAATATGTATTATTGTTTATAGATAATATCCCTTATTAGTAGTCCTCACATCTGTCACAATAATCTTGACAATGGCTTGCGTTCCTTTGTGGCGTGGGCATTCCCCTTTAATAGCTTGCCGTCTGCGTCGCTAAGTCAAACGGCACAATCAATCGGATGAATGATAGTTATTCGGCACTGAATGGTAACAAATTATGACACAATGTTTAAAAATGAGCGAAAAACTCACTCAAAAAAGTGTTGTGTTGTTCTTAAGTGTAAAAATACGACTAACAAATATTTCTTCCGAATATGCCTGTGCCGAAAAAAATATATCGTTTAACCTGATTATTTTCCATTTTGTAGGGTTATGACCATTTTTTTCAGAAACTACTCTATATAGAAATTTGGCATAATTATAAATTAGATTAAACCTCATACATTTCAATATTTTGTACATTATAATCTCAATGAGTGTTGTTCACGTTCGAAATTATTATCGGAAATATTGTTTAACTATATTTAAGGGTTCACAAATATTTAAAATGCTTTATTTTTATGTTAAATTTGAAGTTTCTACATCAAACCGTTTCTGAAAAAACTGCTGGCAGATATTTGTATGGACATAATAAGCGATCTTCTAAAGGTTCCGTTTTTAACTTTGAAGTACGGATGCTAAAAATTGAATAGGTACTTAAGATTTGAGGGCGTTGAAATAATTCTTGCGGACTTTTATTAAAAGAAACACATTGGGTAAGTTCTATGAATTTACCGTACATTTCTAAAACGTCAGTTAAACTTCGCGCTCAGTAATAACGGACGCCATGGCGCATGGCCTTCCACCACAACGTTACGATCGCGAGTCGCGACTAATGAAGGTCGGTCCAGTGCGAGGCGGATTTGGTTCGAAATGGATAAATTCGGCGTGCAAACAATCGTACCGCTCGGACACGAAATAATAATAATTACAGTCGTACATGAAATAATAATTACAGCCCACACGAGCGGATACTATTTCACATAAGACCAAATCCGTGGTCTGTCCGAATCAGATTCTATAGTCTGTTAGCGTTTTAACGTTTCAATCGGGCTAATTGGATAGGTAATAACGGACGCCACGGCGCATGGCCTTCCTCCACAGCGTTACGATCGCGAGTCGCGACGAAGACGAAGTGGATGAATTCAGTACAATTACCGCAAACACATTCCAGACGAAGACGAAGTGGATGAACTCAGTACAATTACCGCAAGTACATTCCAGACGAAGACGAAGTGATGAACTCAGTATAATTACCGCAAACACATTCCAGACGCAGACGAAGTGGATGAACTCAGTTCAATTACCGCAAACACATTCCAGACGAAGACGGAGTGGATGAACTCAGTACAATTACCGCAAACACATTCCAGACGAAGACGATGTGGATGAACTCAGTACAATTACCGCAAACACATTCCAGAGGAAGACGAAGTGGATGAACTCAGTACAATTACCTCAAACATAGTGGTAAATTTTAATAACGAAGCTGTGTGTGGACGCTGTACACCTATCCTTTAAAGGCCGCGACCGCACGGTATATACGAAGCTTCTTTATATCGCAGAAATAATATGTCATCAAATATTTTTGGTCGCGTCACATCCGAGGCGTAAATAGACCCTCGACTTTCGGATCGTAGTGCAAGGACGACTGATGGCATTAAATACACGACGCTTTGTCTGTAAATATACAAGATTTAAGTAGTTTTAATTTACGCCGATTGATTTGATGCAATCGAGTCGTCGCTGTTTAATACTTTTTAAAGATATTCTTTTGATCACAGATTGATATTTAATATTTTAATTAATGATATTATTTACATACCTAGTTTTTACCTGTATCTTCGTCTGCGTGGATTTTCGGCTCCCTTTACGCTTTACGCTCCCAAGATATTTAAATAATACATTTAATATATACGTTGTGCCACCTATTGGTATGTTGTGGTATTAAATTTGTATTATTGAGTAAAACACCGAGTTTCACCCTTCAGGGATCATGGTATTTTTTGGTCTTTGTTTGCTTATATATTAATTCGAATCGAGAGCTATGACCACGTCTAGTTTCACAAAAAAATTTAGCAGTTCATTCGCGATTGAGTAACAAATACCCGCTCTTCGCGTGGCACTTTTTACATACGAATGAAGCTGTGGGTAACGCAAGTAAATATAAAAAAAAACACAGTCATAGAATTTAGAAAAAGGACGCAACTTTCGGTGCATATCGTTCGCTAGATTTGCATAGACCTTTAAAAGCACGTATACCTAGATTTTAAGACCTATTTTTATATTGATGAAAGAAGCAGACGAACTGTATAGAGCTGGATATATTATAATACAATCTAAATTTTTCCTGTGCAATAGGTTAAAAATGAAAATGGTATGCCTTTAAAATATAAGGCAATAAAATTGTTTAATATTCCAGACATAAGGGGAATAGAAAATTGAATAAGAAGAAATAGAAAGTTTAATGTATTTTCTTCTACATAATCTTTAAAAAAAACATGTTGAGGATACTAAATAACATAGATGTGTTCATTGCCAGAACTAGAGAGCCATGCTACAGATGAACTGAGGGCAATTAAATAAGGTCGCACTTTCTGCAGAACAAATTCGATTTTAGGAGAAAGCAAACGTGTTTTGAGTATTATTCTGAAAGGTTAGTTATATATGTTCAATTTCATATCGAAGTTGATAATTTCCATGCCATGAAGCAATGTACCTGATTAAGATGAATAAACCGGTTGGGTCAACTAGAATTTCATAATTCTGTCATCGAAATTATTATATAATATCTTTTTCTATCGGCTTCGCCCGCGTGGATTTTCGATTAAGGCGGTGGGTGATATTTATTCTCGATGAGAGCATCGCATCACCTCTCTATAAATAATGTTAAAAGTTTTAGCATACACGTTGCGCCATCTATCGATATTGTATTACTGATTCTATAATATTGTAAGTTTAGGAGCATGTTATTACCTACGTGTTATTCTATTGCGCGAGCATATGTGCTATGGATTCGTTGCTTAGTGGCAGAGTTATTAGGTATCAAACAAACACACAGAAATGCTTCCCGAGTTATAATATTAGTTAGGATACGTAAAGTATTGCATTGTAAATAAATTAGTATACATATTATTCTCATTTATAATATCTGTTAGGATATATTTTTGTAGTCCAAGCGCTAGTGTTTATAATACTATATGCAACGACAAGCGATGTTTTTGTTCGATTTCATTTACTGCAAAACCGACTTCAATTAGGATTTGAGTGTTACAACATAGTATTGATTATAGTTGGTTCTAATGTTTATTCGTCAAACCTGGATGTGCTTGACACCTTGAAACTATCTGCACGTAGACGTTTTGTAGTTAATATAAAGTTCACCTTCACTTGTGATTCGATTTGCTTGTAAACATGATAAACATAGAACAGTAATCACACTGCTATGTACATGCCTCAGCTTCCGTTAATTAATTCGTAATAAAATCACATATAATTTAATCTTTTTGTCTATTTATACGTATTATATCTAGAATATTATTATTTTTACGTTAATATTTTGTTTTTAATATCAAACTGAAAAAAAAACTTATTTTTTATCGGAACTTATTTTAGTATCTTTGTTAATATCCCACCTGAAGATGTTGTAATACAACGAAACCTAGGTCGTGGTAAAGAAATTAAAGAAAGTAGAAATAATACTACATCACGTAGTTTCATTTAATTGTGAATAATGAATTTCTACAAAATTAACGCCAAATATATTCAATATTTTTTTTTTCTTAACGAAAGCGTGAAACACGACAAACTGCAGGTTGACAATACTTTTGAGCGTCCGTCGTTCGACATGCCGATCAAAAAAATCAGCCAAGTGCGTGTTGATATACACAGTGATTTGAGTTCCGTATTAGTCTGTTCCTTATAGTAATTTGAGTTCCGTATTAGTCTGTTACCACATATATAAAAATATAAATTTTCAAAATTTAATTTACATAGGTCTCAATAAGGTTATTAATTATGTTCTAATATTTTACTACATATTAGTTAATATCTCCTTATGAATCACATACTTGCAAAATTTTATTCACATGGTCTAAACTGGGCAAATTTTTTATTAAACATTTTGCTTAACATTTATTTAGATCTCCATACAAAGCATATACTTGCAGAATTTCATTCACATAAGTCTAAACTAGTTATTTAATTTTTTTGCGTTTTGCTACATATTATGATTAATTTTACATACTAATAATTGACGATTTTTTTCTGAAAAAAAAAATAACATTGAAGTAGATTATATGCCAAATACGATCCAATACCAGAAACGTAATAAGTAAAACATTCTCCGGTAGTTATTGTTGAAATAAGCTCCGTTTTCAAATTCTATTTTACAGTTTTGACGCTATTTTTATACATATGTCATTCGAATCTACTCTACATCTTTTAATAACATGCAGCTGCTGTAATAGCTGTTTTTGCAAAATATGAATTAGTCATCGACATATTGAAGGAAAAAACGCATTTTCCATATTTTTGTTGAGAACACTCACCACGTTAGTCGCCTGCGGGCTTTTCACTGGTAGCTTGTATCGTACGTAGCGTGCTCACTGTGCGTTCACGTCACTCACTTCTCTCAACACTCACTTCACGTCCAAAGCGACAAAGCCGTATAGCCGGTACGAGTACGTACTGTTAACTCCAAAATAATAGACTTATATCTCAGATGCATTCGCGTTTAGGTTTATTTTCTGGAATTTATATATACTTAAACGTTATATATATATATATATATATATATATATATATATATATATATATATATATATATATATATATTATATAAAGAGTGGACCAACGTAATGTCGGTCAATAACTTTTATTATGCCAGGCCTAATAGTTTCAGAGATGATATTTTAATTTTTTTTTAAATTTTTGTTACTGTACACGAACAAAAAATTGGTTTTTAGGTATTATTACCATTTCTCTATCAGACACCTTGTGTCTGAAGTGGTAAAAACAACGAAAGGACCTTACGAAGTTTACGAAGAAACTTTGTAAGAAGACACTGATATGGTTGAATAAAAGCTAGGGTAAGGCATTCTTGGGCAGTTCTTGTGCGTACAAACTAGAGGTGTAAGGATGACCGTGATGTTCGGGTTTCAGCTTGGCGGAGCATCTTGTCAAAATATTTGCAAAAAGCCGCTAGTGCCGCTCTTTGCCTTGCAAATATTTTGACAAGATGCTCGTTGAAAGCTCTCGATGACACTTCCAGCATAATAAGTAATAACTAAAATACAACAAAGTCGGCTCCTAAGAAGGGCCGCGCCGAAAAACTCATATTTGCCATTGTCTAAATAAGTTTAAATTTCGCGCACATGTGTAAAAACATCAATAAACAAAAGTTCAAACCCACTTCTACCCTAGCACGCCGCCATCTCAACAGCAATCATCAATTTGTCAATGAGTAATGCGATACTTCTTTAATAAGCTCAGCGATATGTTTTTTTTTTAAATTTCAGCGAAAATAGTCAACATTTTTATGTTTCTTTTACGTAAATTTTGGAACATTAACTGTAAAAACATATTTTTGGGAACTAGTTGAGAATCCAAATTTGGCCAATGTTAAGCAAAGTTGGCCAATGAATTATTAAAGTTGTTTATGGTCTTAAAGATAAGGCTAAACTGATTCAAGGAATTGAAAAAGGAAGGAACCTATATTTCTGATAGTAAGACGGAAAAGCTAAAAAGCAGCTAAAAACTGTAGTTGAGACTTAATCGAAGGAAAAACAATCAGCGAAATCATAAAAAAAAGAAAGCAAAGAATAATAATTATTTATTCATAATTAATATGCATAATATTAATTAAGTGGAAATTGACTAGACATAACACATAGAGTTTTTGTTAATAAAGTTTAAGTGTTTTTCTAATACTCCAAATATGACCCACCACAAGCTGTGATTGGAAATGAACTATTGATTCTAATTAGTTTCTTAGTTTATTTGTGACAGATTTGTTCGCCGTGACAAGAAAAATAAGTTTAATTTTCATTTTATGAATTATTTTTAATTTTATGAAATTTTTCCGTTTCAATAGATCTAAGAAGGCCCATAATCTAATTTTGGCCAAATTTTTGTACTAACAATTAGAATTTATATTTAAACTAAAACTTCTAAATGATCATTTGCCATGTAACAATTGTAAAATTTTATTTTGCTTAATACACATAATTAGGTGTTGGGCCTTATCAGGAACCAAGGTTCCTAATAATGAGGATTTTAAAATGTAAGGCATCATTTGAATATGAAAACTATTATAATATTAAAACCATAAATAAACAATGTCTTCCATGCTGATGTTGGTTTTCATTAATTATGCAATTCCCTGATTTTACAAATATTTTGCAAAAAGCGGGCCTTGTTAGGTGACTGTACCTTATTTAAAAAATATTCGATATCAGTCACGACTTCTTTACGATTTTGTTTTACGTATAGAGAGACATAAATATATGTTTTATTAACAACATTAATGAGTGCCGTTTTATTTCATGTATAACTGTAAATAAACAATATAAATAATTCAAATATGTAATGAAATAACACATACCTTTTCGGGCATAACTTTAAAATTGTTTACGTAGTGATTATTTTGTTTGAAAAATACTTTTCAAAACGCATTTACATAAACTTCGTACGATACACACCCGGCAATTACGGAATTATAATTCTATATACGTTTTTGAAACAGACTGTACTCTACTATTAAATAGTTACTCATGCTAGCAACAGCAACCTACTCTCATATTTTTTCTAGCCAAGCCTCCTCTCATATTTTTTCTCGCACCTTTGTGCCTTTTAATTGAGATCTCCATATAAAGCATATACTTGCAGAACTTCATTGTCATAGGTTAATAATAATAATAATCCATATAAAGCATATACTTGTAGAATTTCATTGATTTAGGTTATTAATTTTTTTATATTTTGCTTCATAGTAATTGTGACCTCCATATAAACTATGTACTTGCAGAATTTCTTTCCACAAGTCTAATATGGGAACAAATATTTTATGCGTTTTACTACGTTTTAATTGAGATCTCTAATCTTAACTAAGAACTCTAAAAAGTCTTTTAATCATCGTAATTTTACTTATTATATCATATACCTAAGTATATTTACTGTATTGTTAGAACCTTCGAAGTACGTAACTAGAAAGAAAAATATTTAGTATATTAATTATTTTGTAATTCTCTAAATTTTTTAATATAAAATTTACTTCTATCAATGGTGGGATCTTGCAAAACTACTTTTGTTACTTTAACAGATAAGAAATCTTTATTATTTTTTTAGACCAGCAGTATTGTTCGTTTAACTTCTTTTTTTAAATATTGACCAGAAATTGTGTCACAATAAACTACTGTATTTTGTGTAATGGAATTTTTGTTTCTTTTGTACATTTCACCAACCAACAGTTATATCGCCTATATCAAGTGATGTAATGGATGAATAATTCTACGAGTATATTTACCTTACTAACTTTAGAAGCAACTAACATTTCCTCTAAATCTGCTTCACATTCCATAGCGTGATTTTTCCATGGCCCGCTTTACTGTAGTTCCTGGACAGTATGCGGAGATCTGAAACCACCGCACATACAAGAAAACTGTCTTATGTACCATTCATTAGGTCTTTTTTTCTATGGAAACAATTTTGGCATAGTCAAATTTTTGGTCAAGTTTGAGTTTTCCATAAAAATTAATAAAATTTATAATTTTTTACGCGAATCGACCTAGTTTCATCATAGGATCATTTCATTTTTTGGAATGAACAAATCTGGCCAGCAGAAGTTGGTTAAGTTTTATAAAAACTTTTTCATAGAATACCTGTCAAATTTAGTATTATCATGTAAATATAGTCTAGGTACATAATACATCAATATTGTATAGAGTAGAAGTTTAGTTCTTTATTTGAATTTTACGTTTAATTTCAAATATAAAGTATCCATAGAAAATCAGTATCATTTGTCGATTTTTTTTCTAATAATATTTCTAATAAAAGTGTTTGCAGGCAGATTTACAATCGTTATGCTATTGATGAACGCTGTGAACAAGAACTAAAAAAAATAAAATTGAAATAAAGAACAAGAACAAGAAATTACATTATTTTAATTATTACTTTCATTTCTCATGATCAGTTCATTGCCTGTAATTCATCGTGGCATTATCTAATACGCATAGGCAACAGTGTCCCGACCGTAAGCTACTTAATCGTAAGATATTTCATACTTTGATTAAACGTTTGAGACAGGAAGGTTGTTTTAAACCCAAACGCAAAAATCAACAACCAATTTTAATTTTATTATTTGCACTGATAAAGTGATTTATATAATGATGGCATATACAAAAGGTGAGATATCATTACTGGTCACATACTAATTCACTTCAAACTACAGAGACGCTCAAACAAGTACGTTTTTCCTTTAATTGCCGGTATGCAATATTACATGATAAAATATTCACAATAAACATTTACCAAGGAACGTTAAATGGTGACAAATAAAAAGAAATTTTGGATACGGTCATGGATAGGATTATACCCTTAAGTCAAGTAAATAACATAATATTTCAACAAGATGGTGCACCTTCTCTTAATAGGAAATGGTTTTTAGATGAAAATATCCCGGGCGTTGGTTGGGCACATATGATCCCATAATATAGTCAACATGTTCTCCCGATATGACGCAGTTGGATAATTTCATATGGGATTACCTTTAGAGGTCAAGTTTAAAAGTCTAATATAATACCGTATAGGAATTAAACGTTACCGTTTATTATTATTTGTGCAACGTTTATTATTATTTATACGACGTTTATTATTATTTGTACAAAAATTACTACACATTTAATAAAGCAATAATTTTATTTGGTACCAACTTTACACTTCTGCTTTCCAGATTTTGTCTCCCATACATTAAAATGATACCACCATAAAACTCAATTATTTTATTAAAAAAAAATTGCTGATTTTTTTTTATTTTTACGAAAGACTCACGCTTAATCAAAATTTTAACTATGCCAAAATTCTTAAAAAAAAAAAGACCTAAGACACTTTTCCTGTATCTTCTACGATTTCGGATTCCCCATACTGTCATAGTGTCTCTGTACTGGCTACTTGGTGAACCCTAAAGCATAAACTGTAGAATTTTATCGTAAATTATTTTAAGATTGGGTTCAAGTGGGCTTAGACTGCAGCCGTATCATGTCTAGTGCATACGTTTACTGTGCACACACGCAGACACTATCTCTTTAATAAAAATCTAGTTATTTAAGTCCATAATTTTCATTGCATATATGTGTCTATATGTGTAATTGTTTAATTTTAATCAAAATTATCTTTGAGATTCTTAGTACTTTTTTGTAGCAATCAATTTTACATTACTGCCTTTGGAAACGACAGTTTCTTTTACTTTGCACCCGCACAGTTATGAAATTCATATTCACATGTTTTATCATAAAAACGTATGTATTTTGTCGTTGCAAATTTATCATAAAGATATCTGTTCCTTAATGTTATTTCTCGTAATAAGATATTTTTTGACAGATGGTCATTTAACTTAATTTCTTCTTCTATTATATTATTTTCTAGCTTTAGTTTTCTTACTCTTTAACATAATTTCATAGGACACTCTTAGCAATGTCGAAACAGTAAAAAAAAGTATGATAATTAATCATACAAGAATTTAACAGAAAGTAGCGTACACTGGCTGATTATAGCATGCACATAACATATGCACTTCCATTTCGTCGGTTCTATTTCCAACTATGACAAGTGATTTATAAAAATCTTTCAATGTCGTTATTTTTACTTTTAAAAAAAAGTAAGCAAGTGAAGCCTCTTGTAAGCAAAATTAGTTTTAATTTAATATTAAAATACTATCCTTTCGTGTCGAATTGAAATGGGACATGCAGTATATTTAAAATTTTTCATTTATATATAAAGCACAAAATCTAATATTTATCTATAAGTTTATAAAGTGTAACAAGAACCTACTTGTGGTACAAGAACATAAACTGAGCTTGTGATACAAAGGGTCTTAGTGGAAGGGCTCCACTAATTACTAGTGTTTAAATATAATCCTTTAATGGATTCCAGAAAAAAATAAATTTGTACACTTTTGTCACACTGTCGTTTTGAATTGGCTAAAATAAAACTGGTTAAGGGACAGTTATCTTACCCTTACTTGATCCGACACCAGAGGGAATCTCAGTTCCTGTATAAAAATCAGTATAACTTTTTTAGGAATAAAGCCTTGAAATTATATGTAATTAATCCCATTTTGGAGTTTTATTTAAATATATATGGTCATCTAAGCAAAACTTGATTTTACTTTTCTAACTAATAGTACCATTTTACGTGCCCTAAATTCAAAATTAAATAATAAACTGTCTATTCGCTTTGATGTTTTCAAAGCATTTCGTAAACATACGTTAACATACATACATATCTGATGAATAGACTAATAAACCCTTGAAAATTTTACTGGTACTAAATATCACTGTTACATACAACGAGAATTTATATAATAATTTATATAATAAAATACATGTGGATTGAACTGATTGCTTCCTCATTGTATTTTGAAATGTACGATGTATTAATAGATAAAATATACCGATTGTTTATTATTAACCCACAATAACGCTTTATATTGCAGATACTTCGAAGTGGACATCTGCTCTGCCCCAACATTCGCAGGAATATGGCTCCACGGAAGTCAACTCCATGTTTGACTCGAGATTGGAGACGGAGCAAGTGAATCATAAACCATCAAACGTGCGTCGCAGCAAGGCTCTCTATTTCGAGAAGTCTGCACAAATGACAGTGCCCCTGGCTCTCACCACTCCCGCGGTCCCTAATAAGAGACTCGGCACCACCGAGCTCTATCATGGCGGCCTCTTGAAGGAAATTAATCAAAGCCGGAATCTTAAGAATATCTCCGAAGTTATCATCACCCAGAATGCCTCGACTGTATCTGCAGATATAGTCGAAGAAGATAACACGCCATTCAAAATCGCACTGTTACTAAACGAAACGCAATCTCCACCAGTCACTGTTAAAGTGGTCAACAATAGCGCTACGAATGCGGAAATGAGAAACGATACGAACAGGACCAACGCGACTGTGTCAAAACCGCTCGTGGTGGAAGATTCAGAGTCAGACTCAGAGGGCGAGGCGAATTCACACCGGAAAATTCTCACACAACGACCCCTCTCGCTCGCAGCGGGAAGTGGCGGAACCGAAGTTCGCGGTGGCCGTGGTGCGCGTATTTCCCTCGCAGCCGCCGGCGGAGCACGCGCTCTGGATGCGGGCGCAATGGTTGGACTCGCGTTTGCAGCGCTGGCATTACTCGCGCTGGCCGGCGCCGTCGGCTTCGTTCTTTACCGGCGTCGCTACCTCAATAAGCCACAGACGCTCAACGACAAATGCTCCAATCCGGATTCAAGCGGTTATATTGACGACAGTACGATAAGAGTGAGTGTTTTTTATTCTTCTTCCTGCGGATTATTTAAAATATATATGTCGTCGCCGTGGTTTGTTGAATTGATCACAAAGTTGGCGGGGAACCGGTTTCAATACTCGGCCGTCGTTGAGCGGGGCTGGACTAGTGTTACGATTGGTTTTAAGAGATTGCTATCGTAGCATTAAATCTGCCATACATTAAAATAGTTAAATAAATAAATTGTTTCACATTCTGTATTAAGCTATCTTTTATTCGGGTGTGTACATTTTAGATTTACTTGAAGACAATATTTTCGTAGTAAAATAAGTTTCATACAGAGAATAAGTTAGTACAGAGATTCATTGGTATGTATTATCTTTAAATAACAAAATGCATTAAACACAGTCTTCTTAGTGCACTGACACTGGTTCGCTTTGATCATATTATATAAATTAACATGTAGAAAAAGAGAACATTAAAAAATGATAGTTATAATTTCTGTCTCTTAAAGTTAGGGAAAACAGATTTACAGATTTTACATTTTTCAAATCTGAATATTATAACAATTGTATCTAAAAGTTTATCCTCTCATATTTGCCTTATCAATGGAAGAATTCAAATACTGTTAGTGAAAAGTTGATTACCGAGTCCTCTCTTTTCAATTATGTTTTTACAAGTCAATATGTACTACATAAAATTACTTCATGGAAAAACGCTTTGCAATATCAAATTAAAATTAATTTATCCAGTAATTAACAATCTAAAACTACATGCAATTTTAAATCATAACTATTTAGCATAACAGAACTTAATATGATTTCTATTTTGCAGGAAAATTCTGAAGAAATGTACAGTCTTGATAATGACTCATTCTTGAACTCCCTGGAAGCCATGACCATCCAGAACTACTGGACAGATAGTGTAAAGCATACTAAATTGTGAATGTCTTCAACCAATAGTGAAGAGATATGGTTCTGCAAAAGATTCTAAAACTTTAGCGGCTTGAGTCAAAGCAAGATATATATTTATAATTGTAGTATTCACCACATAGCTTGAACCATGCGCGCACAAGTATACATGCATCAAATTACGTATATGTAGTGTAACTAATCACTAAATTTTATAACAGCCATAAAGTTGCTTAATTATCAGTCAAGTTTCAATAACTATTCCTTTAAGCTATTCGCAATTATATTTAGAGTTCTTGAAAGGTGTTGTGGTGTGTACAATCAAATAAACATTGCGATTAGGAATTATCTTCTAAATTAAATATTAGATTGTTTTTAAAATAATTTTTTTCCACTTATGAAAAATTTAAAACATCACATTGCAAAAAAGTCTAGTTAAGGTCTTTTAAATTTACATCTTCTTTTAAAAATAATTAACATAAAATGTCCGTCTTTAAATAATAGATAAAAAGGTGATTGAATTTTTGCTTAAGAATATGTACTTTAAACATTCCTTAGTTTTAATATTTATATTTTATATGTTAATCATGCAAAAGTGTTGTAGAAAGTAGTTGTAAACATTTTATGTATGAATAGTCTGCTAAAGTTGCATTAGTGCAAAATTATTGTTCGACTTGATGTTCAATTGAATTACAGTCGAAACCGGGTATAACGACTTTGAAGGGACCGTATAACTAAGCTATATCTGATAGTCGTTATAAGCAATATACATTTTTTTTATTTTAATGAACATTTAATTTATATATGTAGTGCATTATATATATGGACTGGTTTGCAAATTAAATGACAAAAATCAATTAGAAAAATTTATTACGAACAATTTACACCTTACAGACAACACTTAGTTTTAAAAATAATCGGTCACTTTGTTCTGTTTCTTTTTTATCTGAATCTCCAAAGTATTTTGCATTTTACGTTTCAATTCCCTCAATAATCCTTCATTAACATCAGAATTAAACTCTTCGTTAAAAGCAACAATTTTTTGTAAAGTTGCTACGCTATGACACTTTATCCTATGTTGTTATAAACTATATGCTTACATAGGTACTTATATTGGGATTCGGCTGGGACCTTGCCATTTAGTCGTGTCAATCCATTGTTTAACCGATGTCATTATAGCCAGTTTCGGCTGCATTTGAAAACCTACAAAGTAGAACTCTAACAGTAAATTGTCTCTCAATGAAAGCAATCAACTACCTATTTATTGCAAGTTTTATTTTAATTTTCTGTTTTATTTTTCAAAGTCTAAAGGAACAAATACTCTTACATTTAATTCTAAACAAATACCATAACAAATACAAAACACAATGATAACAAACTTTTAGGCAATGCTTCCACAAGAAACCAATGTTACAAATTATCATAACTTACTCAGATTTAAAATTAAATTATGGCAATTTTCATTTAAAAATGGTATTTTGTATTTGATTTGTTTATATTTTGGTAGATTTTGCAAATATGAAATGTATGCTTTGAACGGAACTCATTATAAACATTAGATATCTTCAAATCTTTACATGAGGTTGCAAAATGAGTAGAAGAGCTAAATAAGCATGAGAATTATAATATCACAAGCACTCAGCCACTTGCATCTATTGAACCATTAGAAATATGTATCCCTGAAATAGTTCTCTGCATAAACATATAGAAACAATCATAAGATAAATATCAGGTAAAGTATATGTTTGAAGTTGTTCCGTGATGTTAGTGGTTTAAGTACTTAATTTTACATCACAGACAGTGAACTTGATTTAATTTTAACTCCGATCCAAAACACTTTTTGATGTGATTTCTATTTTAAGTTTAACATTGGAATAGGAAAAACTAAATCTACCAATAATTAAACAGGAACTTAATTTTGATGAGCATTAAAAACTATGCTCTTCAAATTAAGTATAAAATTATAGACTCCTCTATTTTCAAACACTCAAACGGAAACCATTAACAGAAATGCACAACAGACAATTCTAGTTTAACTAATGTCAGCTGACAAAATGGAAAGACTTTGACACATAGTGTTTTGCAGTTCATATTAAAAGCTAATATTTAGTTTAGATAAAAAAACATTTATTCGAAAATATTGTGACAAAATACACAATAATACAATACACAAATGACACCAAATATTCGTTAGTAGAAACAGTGAAGACCCAAGACTAAGGCAAACCGCAAACTCAAATAAAAAAAATATAAACTACCTACTTAAAGATATAATTTCCGCGTTTTCCTCATTGCGAAGTTCTCGTTTACATTTTCATACGACAAGAACTGTGCTATGTTGCGTTCAATCGACAAAATCACTAAGCCAGACAATCTTTCTTGGCCCATCATCGAGCGCAGGTACGTTATTATCAATTTGAGCTTACTAAATGATCTCTCGCAGAAAGCTTTAGTCACTGGCATCATTAAATATGTTTATAGTGAGTACTACGTTGGGAAACATTTCCTTTAAATCCAGCTCTACTACAGCTTAAAGAAGACCAAGACTTGACTGACATTCACATTTATCAAATAATGTAGTTGCTTTAACTTGAGTCTTCAAAGTTTCTAATTCGGCCCAAAATTCTATGGTATTTATATCTGCAGTATATTTGATACTCAAATCGGTTGCATGTTTTTTTTAGTTCTTCAACTGAATATGTAGTTGTGCTATCAAAAAAGTTTTTCGAATCGCCATTTGAATTCAGAAATCGTTCTATCTATTGTTTCATTTATCTGAATTTTGAAACTTTGATATTGTATAATGTCGTAGCTTTCGCTAAAATCTTGTCTTTTTACTCGCTTTCGCTAAAATCTTGTCTTTTTACTCGCTTTCGGCGCAATTTTCAGGAAAATTGTCTTCAATGTCACATTCTTCACAATCTTTTTTTGCCTTTTTGAAAACATTGTGCACAGTCTCTCGAATATTTTGTATCTGCGTTGTTAACCCCCTAATTAAATCAGAGGTTTTGTCGATAATAATGGTTTTGGACTGTAGAGCCACATTCACTCTATGAACAGATTCTAAAACTTGATCCCAAATTTTCTGAGTACATATGCATTTATAGTTATTAGGTCCATTATGCTTTTAGCTGTAGTAGTTTTTTCCGCATTATAATCGTTGGTAGTTACAACCTTTAACACACAACAGATTTGGGGTATTTGCATATTTAAAGCTTTGACGGCTCTAGCTTTAGAGCCCCATCTAGTGTCGGCGTGTTTTTTCAAAGAAATTTTTAAATATTTCATTAAAATTTCTCATCTGATTGTAGAACTCGAAAAAAACACAAATATTTTCTGAATTATACGCTGCACACGACACGTGATTAGCATTATCATTTATTTGTTTTATTTTGGCTTGGACTCCATTATATTTAGCGGCCATATTACTACCAATGTTGTAGTCTTGACCACGAACATCTTGTATGTTCAATCCGTCAACTTCTAATTTCTTTAAAATTTCCTTCGACAATCCTTCGCCCGTTTTTTATGAGTCTGGATGAAATCTATGAAATGTTCTTCAATGGTAACTTTTTGCTCGAATATTTTTACAAATCTCGATATTTGTGACATCTGTTCTTAATGCGATACCTTTATTGTACAATCAAAAAGTATAGAAAATATTTTGCCACACGAACGTCATCTAAAATTTATTTTTTGATCTCAGATGCAAGAATATCTACTAGCTCGTTTTGAATATATGGCATAAAATATGAAATATTTCCTTTATTAAGCGATTCGATGTGCGCCCTAAGTTCAGTATCAAATTTTGAAATCATATCCACAGCACTTCAACGCTCATGAGAACCTCTGATTTTGATGAAATAATTTTCTGCACAGAACAAAAGTATGATAGTACACACTTAAAATATGTCTCTATTTTTTTGTTTCTTGATCAATAACCTTTTGTAAAGATGCATCGATTGCAGTCTTATTTTTTACTTGCTTTTCAAGCATTTTCCACTTAACAAAATTTTCTCTATGAAATGTAGAGATTTCGTTCTCAAGGATACGTGAAGTTAAATGACGCCAATCACTAAATCCTTTTTGTGCATCAACAAGTGTTGGCCTTATCTGTTTAGTCGAGGAAGAAGCGAAAAGTATACATGGGAACAAAATGTTGCAACTCTTTTTTTACTGTACATCAACCATGGTCTGGATACCATCTTGCCGTTGATCATCTTTTTTCGAAACCATTTCATATGAAATTTTCGTTCCGCGTCTTCAGTTGAACAAATATTTTTACTACCTTTTCCTGGAGACCTTTCTCGACAAGGAAACAACGAATGGGATCATTAACACGTTTGTTTATGTTTAATTGGGTTTTATCAGTTGAAGCTGTTTCTACAATTTGAATTTTAGATATTGGAATAATGGGGGGCAAGGTCAAATCTTGCTGGAATGGGCCATCTTTATTTTCTTTCTCTAAATTGTTTCCAGAACCAGACATATCAGGAGGTGTCAAAATGTCATTGGGTAAATCATCTTCCTATCTATTTTCTGTCTGTGACTGTCCATTATTTTTAACGAATTTCCCAATTTTTTGGCTTCAAGCTCCCTCACGCCATTTTTTTTTCAAAATTCAGAACCGGATGAACGTGTTTGACATGATGTGTACTGAGCGCGTGCTTAGCTTACGGTAGCTGCCAGGTAATATTTCTGAAAGAAGAATCGCGAATCAGGTCTAATCTAGTCTAGTATATATGTATAAGTATTTGTGTGCCGAACATGAGCATAGAAATTTTAACCAAAAAAATGCAGGACTAAATAAAACTTTCCACTAAACTGTTAAATATAATTTTCAACTTAACCAAACGAGTTCATCAACAAACAAGAAAAGACTTATTCACTATCTCTTACTCTCGCACACGATTTTACTTTTAATTAAATTTTAAATAAATAATGACCATAATGACAAGACAGTAACCTCCAAGTGCCCCTGATCGACTACTTGAATGCGTAATACTTGATACTTGATGTATCGGGCAATTCCCGTATATCGGACAGCACGGAAATTAAATAATTCATCCCTACAAATTTTGGTTGTCATACCAAAGCATAGAAAATATACTTTTATCAGTAATTAGCATTAGAAATGATTTGTATATCCTTATTGTAATACTTCTTTAGAAAGTAGTGTAATTATATTTTAAGTTTAATTAATTGTGTATAAGTGCAAGAGATAATGTTACATAAATACGTTTCTATTTATCACTACACTGTGTACAGAGGATATATTACAGGAATTTTAAATACTTTTGTTTATGAGCTTGATAATTTGTCAACTTAATTAGAACACAACTTCAGCCTGAACAAGTTATCTTTATGAAATATACTTTGTTTCCAAAAAAATGAGAATGGTTATGAATTCAATTAAATATTTTTAACTTACTTTTTGCGATTGAGTTTACGCAATGATTTATCCAAAAGTCGAAGCATTCAATGATAAAACTTTATGATTGAAAAGCTTTATTGAAAAATGTGACAGTCTGCTTTCCCAAAATTCGACTTTTTAAATTTCAAATGTTGATAGCGCCAGATAGATTCTTAACTTAAGATAAACAAAACGTTGTGATTATTACAGTAACTGGTACAAATCTTCCGTTGTGAAGTCTGAAAGACAAACACAGGGTTATAATAAAATGATTATACTGTAAGGATTACAATATTCTAGAGCAACTACTTAATAAAGAAAATTACTAGTTAATAATTTTTTATTTCAATATAAAGAGTATTGAATATAATGCCTTATAAACATTAATTTTCTATGCATTTAAAAAACATGTCTTGTTATATCATACTGTCAGTCCTCGATGCATTATTTCTTATATCATAATGAATTTGATACATTTATTATGTAATTTGTTTGGTTATATTTTTTAACTTATTACATTATCTTTGCATTAGCTACTGAACTATAAATATGTATCACATTAATAATACATGAAATAATTATGAATTAAGCTGTATTAATTTTTTCTGAAATTGCTTAAATCACAAAGGAAAGAATATCTTTCTGGAGCACTGAATGTCTGTGAATGGATATTAACTTCGTATCATATCTTAATTTTTGTTATTGTTATAATGTAATCCATAATTTTATGAGACTTGTCCTTAAAGGATAAGTGCATATTATATTTTCAGCAGTGTCATTAATTTTTATTTATATTATAGTTTGTAGTAAGAATGTAGTCCGTCCATTATCTTTTCTTTTCCCTTTTCTATTAAGTTGTTGATTTATAAACAAATATATGTTGATATAATTAAAGTGATTGTTTTTGTTGGAAGTGTTATCATAATTAATATTCTACTTGATTATTATATTAATTTTCATTTGAAAATTTCCAATTCTTATAACAGTGTATTTCGTACTGAAGTGTTATTTTTAATAGTTTATTGCAAGTTGATATTATAATATATTCATTTTATATTGTGATATTGGCATATCACAATATAAAATGCTAGGTATTATGAAATAATTGTGTACTATTTTTCTGTTTATTTTACCTGTTATGCTTGTTCATAATAATGAATTTAGTTTTTGTATTCATAAACATATCCATTTTATGTCTAATATTTAAGAAAAAATCAATATCTCGCAGTGTCTGTAATATGAGATAAAAATATTTTTTCTTTTATTTTAGAGCTAAGACAATTTTTGTATTTTACTTTCATAATATTAAAGCATTTTTTTTTTGTAATCGCCTGAAATATAGATCTCCCTTATTGTGATTATTTAAGAAATGAATATGATAGTTATAATGTTTGCAATTTTGTCATTAGTTTACTGTTTTGGAATGTTAGAATATTTTAGGTAAGAAAATCAATTACTCATCCACGGAATTATCCTTTCCCCCTGTTAGGATGTTTACTTCATCTAGTTGTATATTACAAAATTATTTAATCGAATTGGGTTTGTGTGAATTGAATGTAACACCACTTGCCATTTGTACTGTGAATCTATTTACTTACTTTTTTTGAAGAAATAATAATTGCAGCATATTTAAGTCAACTTATTGTAATAAACTTCTCGTGAATAAAACCTGATCATTTAACATTTCAGTCCCTTTTGTTTATTTTTCCGTCAATTACCATTTTAATGAATTTGAAAATTTACAACCACAATTACACTTTCATAATTTATTCCGTACTAATATCCATTTAAATTAAGTGAAAATTTATTTCTCAAATAAAAGTTTTTTTTTATATACTCTTAAACACTATTAGGCATTGGATAAAATAGTCTTAAGGATACAAAATAATAGGACATAAAGATTCATAGGATCAATATAACGTATATTCTCCTATAATAAAATTAACAGCATACCTACTACAATATTGAAAGCTAAGAGAATTTTTCTTCCAAATTTATTTCCTTTAAATATTTCCTTTTTTTTTAAGTATGTCCTTTTAACCCATCTTTCGTGTCTCATAATAACTGAGAAAGATATAAAATAGTATTATTATGTATATTACATAATAATATATTACATATATTTTAATTCACTGCTATTTGAGCAACTTTTGTGGTATTGTTAACTTGTCAAAATAGTTAATATTTAATTTTCAGACATATGTATATGAATGTTAAGATGAGACAAGGTCACAATTGTTTCTCTAACATTATAAAAATTGTGTTGTCATGAAATTATAATGGTACATTCTTGAGATTCAATTCAATGTTAGGTTTCAATTTCAGCAAACTAACTTATCACTAATTAATATCCATCTATGCAGATTGGAATGTGACATCTTTATACTTATAATATCCACAAGTGGGTTTTGTTTCATGTATAAAAGTATAAAAGAAAAAATAGCAGAAATGGGAATTATACGAGTAGGAGGTGCCTTTTATTTGGCTACATACCATTAATATTGTAATTGACTGAAAATTATGTTTACTGAGCTGTTATATGCTCAATGAATTTAAAATTTTGCTTAGTATAATTTTCATACTATGTACCAAGTCTTCTCAAACTTATCAAGTATTGCAAAATTGTATAAAGTTTTAATAAAAATGTTTAAAAATTATCATCTGTAGAAATTATCTAAAAACTGTTATGGTGCTAGAAAGTAGGATCGCCCTGGATCTGGATGTATTTTCATAACTGTGTTTCTGTTGTTTCAGTTCTAAATATAATATCAATTCCAAGGCTCTAAGAGTATCGTAGACAAATAATTTATATTATAAAAATAAGTAAGTTTGACAGTAAATTATATTTTTACCTTCAAAACTTGTTTCATTTTAAAAAATTTTGTTTCCACAATAGACACCTTCTTTTTATTTTTAGGGTACCCAGCAGTGTTTGTCAATATTTTTTTTCTACATTGAACCAAAATAAAAATAAATTATGGAAGTCTGTCAATGAGTTTGAAAACATTTTAATGTATCTCAAGTTTCGACCGCATTAAATTTATATAAAACCAAATAATTTTATAAAGTGATATGTTTCTTATTCCAAAGCTTCTCTGAAATAAGAAAAACACAAGCATTTGAACATATAAGCGTTACAGCACATTTAAGCATCCCTATTTTTGATCATTGCAAATGATAAGGTAGATAATTTTACATAGTTACAATTTTGAATATAGAGGTTTATGAATACTATTTCATTTTAAATCACTTCTGGTATTTAAAGAAAAAATATGTAACATATCTTTAATAAAATAATTATTTAATTCCACCGAACCTCATAATTGTACTGAATAATTTTTCAAAGTCGTCTCTATTAAACAATTTTTTAAGAAGTTCATTATGATAAATCCAAGATGGAGACCAAATATTACATGACATGTCAAAAAAATAATCAGTTTAGATTTGGGTTTCACAAGCACCTGCCTTACATTTAAATCATCTCGTACGAAAAGACAAATTGCCGCTTCGAAAAATTTTTCATATATTTTTCTTTGGGGTCTTGGTTGGTTCATCTTATGCTTATTATGAGAAGTGGTTTTTTTTCTTACGCGGTGTTGTGGTATTGTTAATTTAAAATTATCGCCAAATTCAACTTCATCAACTTTGTTAAAATTATCATCAATTTTGTTAGCATGCCTTAAATTAACATGCCTTGATTTTCATATATATATATATATATATATATATATATATATATAAACATATACATATATATATAAATATACATATATATATATATATATATATATATATATATATATATATATATATATGTACATCCTTATATTATAGGATTTGGAATTAAGAGTAAATGGCACAATGAACATGATCATGATAAAAAATTATTAACTCAAAATAGGTATTTACTTATTCGCAATAAATAACTAAGTTACTTATTTTTGAAGTCGGTGCCAGCACCACCGATCAACTTAAACAAATGTGAAATTTTATATTATAAATACACCTTTTATGAATTGGTTTCGTGTTGTGAGTACATTAGAAGTTAAGGTTTTAAATTTACATTGGAAATGGCTGTGCTGGCACCAACTTCAAAATTAAGTAACTTACACTCCATTCAATTTCAAGATGGAATGTTTACAATCAAATTTGACAGTTAAAATATTGTTGGCACAAATATAATATTCGATCAGCTGACGACTATTTATAAAATTCATCACATTATTCCCGGAGTATTATTAAAGTATATACATAATCAAAATACTATCAAACGATATAAATTCAAGTATTACACCATTATTTTATTGATACGAATTCTAAAATTTTACATGGTAAAAATGGACAAACCTCCATTTTTTTTGTGAAATAGTCAGGCGTTTCAACATTTTGTGAAAATAATCAAAATCTCGACACTGTAAACATCTAGATCATATATGCTATTCATTAATTTTATAAGGCGTTAGAGTGATATAGCAACAATGTGTCAGTTTTACGCTGCTATATTTCTAGATTTTATTACCTTATATACAGATATAGTTATGGTATATTTAGCGTATAGATAATTAAACAAACATATCTCATTTTCTCTTCAAGTAAGTGTTGGTACTAAAATATTTTCCATTGTAGCCTACAAATTGTATACGTACTTTAGGATAATGTTTTTATAATAATTGAGTTTTTACTCTTATTTCGATGTATATTTTCGATGATTATTCTTATTAATAGACATATTTATATAAAAAACATTAAAAAAGCTTTAATATTATCCATATAAGTTGGCCGTTCATTTAAGGATAAGATGGCCACTTAATTTCCGGGTCATTTTTCATCTTCCTTTGCATTTTTCGTTACTTTTTTTTTCATGTAAGTTTTTCTTTTCCTTTTCTCGTTTCTTCATTTTTTTGCCACAAGGATTGCAAGAATTGTTGAATGGAATACAATTTACATGCGGCCATAATTTACAAACAATTTATTGTAGCTAATCTTCTATTTTTTCAATCTTGTAGTAATTTTCACCGCATTCCACGCATCATATATATTATCTTCGGGAACGGAATTTTCACCTGCTAATTCTATCGTTTCTTCTTCCTCAGAACTTGAATTTAATTTCATTTTTTGCTTTTTAATATTAAGATTTTTCTTCATAATCTTATTATTTTTTCTTTCTCTTTCCTTTTTTTCACTAATGTAATCTAGGGATGCGAGTATCTTCGCTATTTGTTTGGACAGTTTCCGAACGCTAGTAAGCAGTTCTACAACTGGGTACATATCGGTCAGGTACTTTTAAGGCGGGTCTTTGTGTGAGCATCCTCATTAGATCTTTATGTTAAAGGTCCGGTTGGTAGTAGTTTTTTTGAACCCGTTCAGATGTAGGATCCTCAAGTATCATTGGAATCTCTTCAATAACTCTGTCATTTTTAAGATTATCAGATATGTAAGCATAATCTGGAACGATTTGAGGTTATGTTATCGACAGGTTATTATTTTCAAGGAAAAAACAGTAAAAACGTAATAAATTTTTAAAATATTAACATTGCAACATTAAATATCAACGTACTAAAAAAATCTCAGGTAAATTTAAACTTAGAAGTTTAAAAACACTTTTTAATTTTTTTTTCAATAAAAAAATGTATACAGCGACCTACACGTTCGAACAGCAATCGCTCACCAATCTTAGCTCACGACATATAGAGCAGAAAGTAAAATTTTGCGGTTGGTCGTTTCATCGAACAGGCCATATAATATTGAATTATCCTACGCTAATACCCGGAAACTCAGCATTGATTGTATTTAAATATATTATAGTGCATTGCAAATGCACTATAATGATTCGTATAGTGATTCGTTATGATGCATTTTAATAGAGCAGACAGTAAAATTTTTCAGTTGGTCGTTTCATCGAACAGGCCATATAATATTGAATTAACCTACGCTAACACCCGAAAACTCAGTATTAATATTGCTATTGAATTTCCAGTGATTCGTTACGACGCATTTTAATAGGGCAGACAGTAAAATTTTTCGGTTGGTCGTTTCATCGAACAGGCCATATAATATTGAATTAACCTACGCTAATACCCGGAAACTCAGCATTGATTGTATTTATATATATATATATATATATATATATATATATATATATATATATATATATATATATATATATATATTATAGTGAATTTGCAGTGATTCGTTATGACGCATTTTAATAGTCGTACAAAAAGAAAACGCATTATGAGCGGCATAGTGTACTAAGCACAAAATAATATAATAATTGAAATATTATTCTGAAAAGAAAACATATATTTACATTTGTGTTTCGTACAAGTAGTTTAAAAAATCATATATTTACGTCGATGGCTGCGGAAAATGTAATGTTTACCTCATCTCAAAATCTTCGACAAATAATTAAATATTTATTTCATACTGACATACCTATATTAATTTTATACTACTGGAATAATTTGAAAAACATTTGAATAAATATTAGAAAGAGAAGAAATATAATACCCATTTTATTTTCGTTCTACTTTCAAAAAATCATCAGTTTATCAGATAAAAATGCCGATTTGTGCTTATGAATTTTGCCGGACAATAAACTTTATTCTCCATTCGATATGTATATCTGGTAAAACTAACTTATTAGTCGTTGGTTTGAGGACAACCAATGCGGGTTTGTATGATTATCTATCTGTCCGTCTGTTGCACAAACATGCCTAACCTAACAATCATATTGAAGTGGCCATATATAAATTACGATCCGGCCATATTTAATATACGTAGGATTAAAAAATCTTAATTAATCCGAGCGCACAGCTGGTATAATTATTTGCCACATTCATTATTTATATGTTCACAACGGACACACTTTTGTCCAAAGTATTTAGATTCAGGAGATCAATTATATTTTTTTGTGTACTGAATGTCAACGTATGGCAACTTATTTATACAACGTATATTCAATGCTTGCTTGCAATACTCATCAACGTAATGGCGGAAAATGTTCGTACATCCCATTTACCAATATTGCTCTCTAAATTTTTGGTGTTTCATAAAAATATTTTGTATTATATTGAGTTTATTATATTATTATGTGTTTTATAATGTTAAATGTATGATATTTTTACGTACGAGTGTAATTAAAATGGCGAATGTTCTTCTAAGGACCGTACCTATACACAGATGTTCAATAATACATATCACTGTAAAATACTAAGATTGCCGTCATATCACTATAAGATAAACAGAATCAAAATGATCTGAACACAAAAGAAATGATATGTGGCGAAAGAAAACACTACTTTTAAATTAAACGATGTCAAAAGATTTCTACTTGGAGCAATGTCATTTAATAAGCACCGCGGCATGGCTGAACGAACATAGTTATTGTTGATATACGATGTAATAGATAGATTTATGATGAATAAATTCTGCTAATATGTTGTGTAATATATATAATATGTTCTGTAGTACTATTTCTCTGTGATATTGGCAAAAGACCGGCCTCGCCGGCACTAGCGTTAGGCACAACCATCCTTGGATATCGGTGTGAAGCCCAGATGCATTGTGATGTAATTGTATATGGATTCAGTGTATTTTGTCTGTGAAATGTTATTGTATTTCGTGTATTTTTATACATTAGTTCGTTTTAAAAATAATATTTTAATGATTACTCAAAAATTAAGTATTTGCGATTACTTTGTAATAATTTTCTGTATAACTTAACATTTAATTAAACGACTATTTCCATCGAAATTTTTGGTACTATTTTATTATATGTCTTTTTTTTTATGTAATACTTTTAAATTGTTCGAAACGCTTCACCTTACTTATCTGAATTTCTCAGAAATATAAAATATAATCTATATAATATAAGTTACGTATGTACACAGTGTAAATGTGCACACTAATAAAAAAAATATTTTTTAATCACAAATAGCAAATAAATCCACATTAAATTACTAACGTGAATGTAAGAAATAGGTTTGGAATACCTAAACTGTCAAAAGTGATTGCTTATAAACATTCCATCTTGAAATTGAATGGACTATAGTTATTTAGTGCGCATAAGTAAGTACCTTTTTGTAGGTTAATTATGAACTAACAAGAAACACACTATCGATTATGTTTACCATCTTGAGTTTTCGGTGTAGATGGCTGGGGTTGATTCCATTCGTAGCCTGGCTGAGAATGACTGATGATTGGCGTTTCAATTAATATTTAATGAGGATGTATGAAATTTATCTCTCAGTCTCAATGGTCTCAATCATCATTATTGATTGGTGTTTCACGAAGAGGACTATAATGTGACCCTAGATGTCGAAGGCTGAGAATCATCAATAATTTTGTTTGTCTATGATGAAGACATCTGAATATATCTGATGCTGCCAAGCAATCAGCTTCGATAAATATATCGCTATTTATTGGCCAGATACCAGTGGCTTGAAACGGTTTCGAAGGCTGCCACCTGGAACTGTATTATTATTACTCTCCCTGAATTTATCCTCATCGAATTAGCTGCAGCTTGCGTATGATTTGTTGAAAGGGGTTTCGTGAACTCGAAGTCTAGTGGTTGTAGACGATGTGTGCAATGTGAGAGAATTTCATGGCACAGATCCCAAGATTCTCCCGGACCATTGGTCATCGTTTCTGTTTTGAATTTCTTACGAGGTAATGTAAACAATGGGGCATATATAAGTCATCAGCTCCCGTGCCAAACTCCACTGTGACAAGCTGTCCATGCTCGGTAGAAGTTATTAAGCACACATGTTTTCTTTATTTTTTTCCTATAATTCGTGGCATACATTTTGGTACTGTTGTCAATGTGTCGTCTACATAAAATATACGAATTATGTGTCAAATTGTATTTCATTACGAGATTCACAAGGAGGTCAAAAAACTTATAGATCACAACTTTGTCAAACCCTGGTGCGCGAGTGGCCGAAGTCGGTTCAGGTTTGCGTAAACTTAAGTCAGGGTTTCGTTTCAAATAAAATTTAAACCAACTCCTTCCTGCTAATCTTGAATTATGGTCAAAACTATGTTGTATGTAGTATGCAGCTTTGTTGAGACTCATTCTAAGAGTTGCAAACTTCTCTATGGCTCTCTCCGTAATTTCTTCATCCCAAGATTGCCTGGTTGTTTTACGGTTATAACTGTTCACCATCTATTAAAAAAACAAAACATAACATTAAGGAAAAGGCACAAAATCGGAAACAGGTTATTGAAATTATAGGGAAAAATTCAACTATAAAAAATAAACATGAAGGTAAAACAGACCAGTGGACCGCCTGAAACATGAAGGTAAAACAGACGAGTCTGCCCGGTCCGGTTTGCCTTTGTTATACTAATAACAATCACGTGTTGTTTCATTACTAAAACAAACAATAACCATCAGTAACTAACGTAAACATGCGTAGGTATAGATATTAAAAAAAACTCGATAAAAGTAAGAACCAATCCACATTTGCGTTCTTTTGACATCAAAATACCAAATTAAAACTTTATAAAAATGTGTACCCACACGTGAGTTTCAAGCGACTAATCGAGAGTATGGATGATTCAATACAAGTAAATATAGCACTAATACTCGATACTTTTGTTTCGATACCAAGTAATTTTAGGATCGAATGAATTCATTTGATACTTACTCGGAATTGGGAGAAAAGTATTTGTTTCGAATCGGATCTTGCAAGTAGGCGGCACGCAATTCTGAACGTATCCTTGCGCCGCCGCCACTACGCTAAGTCACTCACCGATCCAGCGCTGCCCGCTGTCGACTATCCGAACGAAAATGAGAGTCACGTACGATTTTATGTTTTGCGCGTATTGTCGGTCTTATTAATAAATACGGTGTAGCGCAAGAGTAACTTTACTTCGAGGTTAATTGCAGTATTTAGTTCAGTAGTCTCGAAGTAAAATTTAATACGAGCTGGGTGAAGATTTGTCTTGGCGTAACCCACAAATTTTGACACTGACGTGAATTGTGTTGATTTGTTAGTGTAACGTTAATTTTTCTTTAATTTACATCTTAGCAAACGTAAATATGGACGGATACTATTATTTACGTGATTTAGTAGATTGATTCAAGAAATAGACGATATTGAGAACCAACGATACGCCATCAGACGAGTGAAATTTTATAAATGTCGTCAGAACCCTTTCGAGAATTTGGGAGAAAAAGAATTTCGAGAAAAATATCGATATTTCAGAGCTATTGCCGTTTATATAGTGGATTTAATAAAAAATGATTTAGTTCATGATGCGAGGGGCGGTGCAATACCACCGTGTCTTCAAGTGTTGACTGCTATTAGAACACGGGCCCGTGGAGCGGTAAATGTTTTACTTCTATTATACGTATTATTGTACCCTTACACGTTTCTTCTTCAATGAACTGCGTATGCTAATGTGCATTGTTTTATCATTACAGATTCAAGATGAAACTTATTAGGCATGAGTCAGCCACAAGTTTCCATTATATGCAAGCAAGTGGTTTTGGCTGAAGGGCTGAATTTATTAAAATGCCACAAAATGACGAACAAAACAAAATTATAGCAGTTTTTTATGCAATTTTTGGATTCAAACAAGTTATTGGTGTAATAGATTTCACCCATATTCGAATACGAAAAATAAGTAATGATATTGGTCAATATTATATAAACAGAAAAGGATATAGTTCATTAAATGTTCAAGTAAGTTGTGTTATGTATTTAATACATTTCTGTTTTAAATGTCAGGCTCTACAACTAGGCGATCAAAATACAACTCCCTGTAAATATTAAGTCTTTCCTTTAATTACGAAACTATACATTCCTATAATTAACTACACACATATATATATGTGTACGTGTATATATATATATATATATATATATATATATATATATATATATATATATATATACATATACATATACATATACACATACATATACATATATATATATATATATATATATATATATATATATATATATATATATATATATATCTACACTATACTTTAGAAATATGATCCTTTAAAAATACTTAATGATTATACACCACATACGAGTACTTTTTTTCTAATTATGCAAGTAATTTCATCACTTATTACATGTCCTTTCAGGTGGTTTATAATGCAAACCTCGAAATTGTGGATATTGTGGCTAGATGGAGAGGGCGCACTCATAACTCTCGTATATGCAATGAGAGCAGGCTAAAAAGGCGGTTTGAATCAGGAGAATTTAAAGGACGGTTACTTGGAGATTCCGGATACGCCTGTGCACCCTATTTATTCACTCCTATATTGAATCCGTCTACAGCCAAGGAAGAGGCTTACAATTTTGGTCACATTCGTACAAGAAATACAGTGGAACGCTGTTTTGGCGTTTGGAAACGAAGATTCCGCTGTTTATTGAGAGGTTTTACTATAAATCTAGAAAATACGAAATTATATATTGTAGCGCTGGCAGCACTACACAATATTGCAGTGTCTAAAGATTTTCTGGGAGAAGAAAATATTGGAATGGAAGAAATTGAAATAACCCCGCTGTAAATGATAATAAGAGATTGCCATAGAAACCGTCAAACAAAGTGGAAAGGTTTTTCGCAACTCTATTATTTCTTTATTATTTTCGTGATATTTGATCTTAATTTGTTGCAATAACTTATTTAGTTTTGTGTTATTTTTGTTTCAATTTATTTGCATTTAATTTTTGACTTTATATATATCCTGTTTATTGTTTTAACTAGTTCTCGGTAAGTTTGTTCTTTTGTTGTATTATTTATTTTTGTGAGTCAGGTTATCTTTTAGGAAAATGGATTTAGTTATTCCCCCGAAACCTCCAGACCCTTCTAAGTCTCCAATATGTTTTAATGAATTTGCTTCTCCTACATCGCCTGCCAGTATTGTTACAGTTTCGGATTCCCAACCGGAACTGAAACGAAAAAATAAAAATTGTAAAAGACCCAACTGTAAAAAAAATAAGCTTAAGAATAATCCTTCTTTTCATCCTTCTGATTCTTCATGTACTGAAACAGAGGATACAATCCCTCGTAAGACCCCTAGCACTCCTCTTTCAGAAGCAAGTTCAAAATCTCTTCCTCCAACCGCGACCTCTTCTCCTCCTTCTCTCCCTCCAAATTCTTTTGAGGGCAGTTTATACGTCCCTAGCGACGTCGGTCCATTTATTGACCACGTACAGAGAAAAGAGCCCCAGCCTAATTCCGGATTTTCATTCCATGCTGTGAAATTTAGATCCACCTTAAAAAAATTTAAAGTTGATGGAATTACTCGAGATGGAGTGAAACAAATTGGCAGGAACAGGATTTCGGTGGAATTTTCATCTGCTGATGCCGCCAACCGATTCGTTAACCACTGCCTTCACTGGTCAAAACAAATTGTTTATCCCCTCCTTTAACGTCAGTCGTATGGGAATTGTTCGCAATGTTCAAAGAAGTCCCTGAAGGGTGCGGTAAAGTTACTAAAGTCCGCCGTTTAAATAAAAAAAAATAATTGATGGTCAGCCTAAATATTTTCCGTCTGAGACGATGGTCATTACCTTTGATACCGATGTGGTCAAGGTCACGTTGGGAGAAACTGCCCACTTCCTCTTGACAAAGCAAAATGTATCTTTTGCAGTGGAAATCATGATTCCACTGATAGAAATTGTCCAGAATTTGAAAGACAAAGAAAAATCAAGTTCGAAATGTCTGAAAGAGATATTTCCTATGCGGAAGCGTCCAAGTTGGTCCCTTCTGCTAAAAAATCATACGCCTCAGTTGCAGCTCATCCCCCTCTAACTCTTTCTTCTCCAATTTCTTCCCAAAGTTTGATCTCTCCGTCTCGTCCTACCAACTCTTCTCACAAAAAAATTATTTCTCTGAAACCCTGATCCCACTCTTCGACTAGTTCCAACCAGGGCTATGACCGCTCTGCTCTAGAACAAGCCTGGGCAGACTTCCGAATTCCTCAACCTGAAAATGGTTGCGGCTTAAATCAACAACCTTCAGCTAATACTTCTACGAGTATTATTCAATTTCTTTTGACCACCTTGGTCAAAATTCTGAGTTCCCACAATCAAATACCGTCCAACGTTGCCTCACCTATTCTTTCTTCCCTTCAATCCCTTCTTTCCAATGGCTTCGCAAATAGTGGCGAGGGTCTTGCAATGGAATAGTCGCAGTATAATTTCCAACAAAGCAGATCTTCGTCACCTCCTTGTCAAGTATTCTCCATCCGTGGTTGCCATCTCGGAGACTTGGCTGAAGCCTGGATTCCATTTTAAGATCCTAGGCTTTGTCTGTCTCCGGGATGACAGAGCGGATGGTAAGGGCGGATCCACCCTATTACTTGACAAATCTCTTCCCTTCTCCCAGATTTCTCTTGGCTCCTGCAGTTGTCAATTCAATATTGTTGCTGCGAGAGTTAAAGATATCACTATCCTCTCCATATATGTGCCCCTTCCTACATGTTCCGTAGCATTAGAACTACGGGATATTTTATCTTCAATTCCTGGCCCATATATTGTTTTGGGAGATTTTAATGCTCATTACCCGTCTTGGGGTTCCACCCGAAGCAACCCTCTTGGGGTCTCCTTGGTGGAACTCCAGGACGATTTTGGCCTGTGTTTACTGAATGATGGTTCTCCAACACGAGTTCCTGTCCCATTTCAGAACCCGAGCTCAGTAGATATCTCTCTTTGCTCCTCATCCTTGGCATCCTTGGTTTCCTGGAATATTCTTTCTGAGTCTTTTGGAAGCGACCATTTCCCCATATTGATTTCTTTCCCTCATGTAAATTTAAATATTGAAAAAACTCCCCCTCTTCAAAAATACAACCTACATAGGGCAGATTGGGTGGGATTCCGTACCTTTCTCAATGTCGAACTGGATTCCCTCCCTCCAGTGGACTTGGATAACATTGTCACTTGCTATGACCAATTTATAAAGGCTATAGACCTATCCGCTCGGAAATTTATCCCACTTAAAAGATTTAACCATCTCTTCAGATCCTCTCCCCCCTGGTGGGATGGAGACTGTTCCGCAGCGGTTAAAACCCGTAAAGAGGCTGAAGCGATATATAAATCTAATATGTCGGAAGCAAACTTCCTCTTGTTTCGAAAGACCCAAGCTCAGACCAAATGAATTATCCTTAAAAAAAGAGGGAAGACTGGAAGAAATTCTGTCAATCCCTCTCTCCTTTTACTCCCTCTCGTGTCGTCTGGTCTAATATAAAACGCTTTCGGTTTATTTTTCAGCCTGATCTTCCCAAATCTGTACACGAGAATTGGGTTGATCAATTTTTAAATAAACTTGCTCCCCCATCCGTCCCAAATTTAGATGAATTACCTTTCAGGTATAACTTTTCTAGCTCCAATCATTTTTTAGAAGAAGATTTCTCCATTAACGAATTGGATTTCACCTTACACCATCTTAAGGATTCTTCCCCTGGTATTGACGGAATATCATATTCAATGGTGAAAAATACTTTACCATCTAATACTTTACCATCTACCCGTTGGTATCTTCTATCCCTCATTAACTGTATGTTCAAATCTGGTTCTATTCCAAAGTCTTGGAAAAGTCAAATAATAATTCCCATTCTTAAACCTCATAAAGATCCCAATGTAGGTTCATCCTACAGACCCATAGCCCTTTCTCCTGTTCTAACGAAGATTACGGAACATTTAATTGAGAATCGTTTGGAATGGTTTATTGAAATCATTCTATTTTTCCAAGGAACCAATTTGGCTTCAGAAGAGCTAAAAGTACGTTGGACAATCTAAGCGTCCTAACCACTGACATCAGACTTGCTTTCTCTCGACAAGAGTTTCTCGTTGCTGCTTTTTTAGATCTTTCTTCAGCCTAAGATAATGTAATCCTTCCAGTCCTCCAAAAAATTCTTCATAATCATGGGATTCCGATTAAGATTATAAATTTTCTCCTCAATATTCTTTTAGAAAGATCTATTATTCTTAGATCCCCTGGATCCCCCTCCTTTTCAAGAACTATATGGAAGGGTCTTCCCCAAGGTTCTGTTTTAAGTCCATTACTTTTCAATATTTACTCCCATATGATTCACTCAACAGTTAATCCTTTCTGTCGTGTTTTGCAATACCCCGATGACCTGCTTTTATATTCTTCTGATAAATCAATAATTGTTGCCGAAAATGCTTTGAACTCTGCCCTTGTTAACCTAAATAAATGAGTTACCTCTCATGGTATGGATTTATCCCCTTCCAAAAGCGCTGTCGTAGTCTTCTCGAGAAGGAGAATTACTCCTCCGTTATCTATTTCTTATAATTCCTCTTTGATCCCTGTTCTGTCCAATACCAAATTCTTAGGTATGTTCCTGGAACATTCATATCGAATATGTCATCTCCCAATGCCAAGCTAATATGAATATCCTCCGCGCTCTTTCGGGAGTGTGGTGGGGCTCTCACCCTTCCACATTAAAGTTAATATATAATGCTCTAGTCCGTAGTACAAAAAAGCTTTTTGCAAGGAATTTCGTCTTTTGTTCTGAGTCTCCGAGCTGCACACACTCGCCGAACCGTAGCCGGTAAAATGACGATAGGCGGCTCATTTCACGCTGGTGTTCGAGATTCTGAAGATTTAACTCCACAAGCTTGGCATTATGTATGAGTCTTTTAACGCGATGTTCATACGGATCTAATGTGGCCAACTAATACTAAGCAGATTTATCCCGTAGTTGACAGCTTCGAGCTATAACTCATTGTATAGAGTTATAGATATACCTAACCCAAGCTTTATGCAGTTTACTGTCGTATTGCGATACAACACGACCCTTTCTTTTTAAATTTCAAAAACGATCGACATTTTTTGTTTATATATTTCAAAATATTTTGGAGCTCTCACTTCGTAATACAAACAACACAGTATGAAATTATTTCAAAGAAAAAAGAGTATGAGGTTGGAGAAGGGAAGAGAAAAAATTTCAGGAGGAAGCAACCTGAAAATCCAAGAATAAATCAATCTTGAAAAGTTTCCTACTAGATTTTCGGCATATTTTAAGGAATTGCCTACGTCGACATGTGTAATAAAATAGAATACTAATTCAGCACAGGACGAGGAGGTTATCAATTTAGACAATTATGAAAGTGACGATATTAAGAGGAGAACTACGAGTTCTAAGACCACAGAAGAATTTGAAGAAAACCTTAGTATTTCAGTTTTATTTTAGAATATGTTTGTCGGTATTGTCATGATTGTGAAGTAGTAATCGCATGTTATTTTTGAGCTCCGTACCTCAAAGAGAAAAAGCTTTATAGTTCCTATAAAATTGGATCATTCCGTCTGTTAGCACAGTGTTTTTCTCGGAAAGAATTGTTGTAGAAACTTGGAAGTTTGGATAGTATAATCTTGGCGACGCGCAGATATTCCGATAGTCTCTCATTTTATGAATTATTTTAATATTGTTTTTAAAAGAGACTAGGCGAACCCCAAACATATTTTTCCTGGGTCATGTAGGACATCGTTTAAAGCCGCTGATACCTGCCACTTTTTGTTAGTCTAATAGTGATTAAAAATTATATTTTGTTTAGGTAACTTACGCAGTTTGCGATCGCAAACTGGAACATTCAAATTACATCATTATTATTGAAACAGTTTAATATTTGTTAATTCACAAATCTTTCCTAAGAATTGTTTTTTTTTAATATTTGGACGATATATTACAATAGTTTTACACCCAAGGGTCATCGCGGAAGTGCTTCGTCGTCTTCCATTATTCTAACTACTTTTTATTATCTATTAAACTTTGCTCAGTATCCCTGATATTTTATTGCCGTATTATAAATATGGCCATTGTACTCACGACACGACCCTTAAATTGTGTCTTTTGTAAAAAGTAATGGCGCGCTGCAACTATTGATAAATTAAATACTATGCGGCGTATCACGCATACCTAAGGAACATTGACTACGCTAGGCAGACCCGCGCTTAACGGACTTTTATTAAAGTCCGTTAAGCGCGTAATTTTGTTTAAGACTCTTTATTTATTTATCTACTTTCATGTATCTAATTGATAAATATAGCGGATTTACTGTTACGAGAGCAATCTCTTTCAGCCAACCATAATACTAGTCCAGCCCCGTTCGACGAACGGCCGGGAATCGAACCCGGGTCCACGCGGTGCGCCGTATCATCAAAGGCCGTATCGACCCAATACACCACGGTGACGAAGTGTCTTTAATCTCTTAAATCGACGACTCTTTAATCTGTACTAATAATGATCTTAATCAACGACTCTTTATTCTGTATTAACAATGATTTGCAAATTTTCCTTCATACTTTAATAGGCTTACGTCTGTCAACGTGTGATGAATTTTGACCACAAGAGGGCGTATTTAAATGTTATTAAGTCATCTTATCTACAATATAATTGCGTTCGGAAGACACACAGACACAGAGATTACTACGGTTGTGAATGGTTTGGAACTACGGTTGTGAATGGTTTGGTTACTCTTACAAATATTTTATATATTCCCACTACAAACTTGTCTGTTAGTAAGCTAATGGAAAATGGTAGCCAAATGAATTTCCAGAAAGGAGTTTATTACATTAGAAGTCAGCGAAATAAGCTAATTGACATAGCCAAGTTGATAAACGGAGTATACGTATTAAACATAAAATCAACGTGTTCGTTAGCAGCTTCAGCAACGACTTCTGCTATAAACAGCGGAGATTTAAATATAATAAAAAATATTGTAGTAGAAGAGATTTTGTGCAAATATAAAGCTGTCATCAGTAAATTCACCTGTACAGTGTGCTGCAAAGGTAAACAAACAAGATTACTCTTTCCACGTAGCAGAAATAGAAGTTAGAGTGTGTTGGAAGTGGTGCATGCAGATGTATGCGGTTCAATGGAAGAATAAGTGAAATATTTACACATTTTAAAGAGTTTAAACTGTGGCTGATGGTTGAAAAATAGATGAATGTCAGTATCAAACTTGTAAAATCTGATAAGGGAAAAAACATTTTCACATGAAATGACTAATTCTTTGAAGTAATCTGTTATTTTACATCAGCGTACAAATCCATATACCCTGGAAAAAATGGATTATGCGGATGGCTAAATCGTACAGTTGTTAAGAGACCTAGGTGTTTATTTTTTGGTGCTAATTTAGATAAACAGTTTTAGACTGAAACAGTATATACGGCTGTATAGCAAAGAAATTGATCATTGCCTTCCGGGTTGAATCGTAAAACGCCTTTAAACTCTGGACAGTCAGGAAGCCAGATGTCAGTCACATACGTATGTTTGACAGCACAGTCATGACCCATGTACAGTAAAGCATTAATTAGTTTGATATACTAAAAATGTGAAGGGTTACATATTTACAATCCTGTCACAAAGAAAATCATCACCAGGACAGATGTTACTATAATCGAGCCAAATAAGGACTCTGATTTGTTTCAGGTTAGCGCGGAAGAATCATCAGATACTACAGCTGAGTATGATAGTTATGAAAGTAAAACTGCAGGTTCTGATCTATCGTAATATACAGTAAGCCCTTATGATCGTACTTATGTAGAAGATAAAATAACTTCAAATGAAATTTTCGATACTGTTCCCGAGAGTGAGTTGAACAATCTAGCACTGGTTGATATACCCAGACAGGTATGGTTTTGGTAATCTGTGTGTAGAAACTGTGTTGAGTATAAAGTTAGACCCGCTAATTCTCGAGGAGGCTCTAAGTGGCCCAAAGTCCAAGAAATGGTGTTCAGCTATAGAAGAAGTACCTAGATCGTTTGAAAAAAATAAAGCATGGGAAGTAATTAATAAACTAGAACAAGTGACAGTTGTTCAGTGCAAATGGGTATTTCGTAAGAAATTAGAAGGTGATAAAGTGCGGTTTCGAGCAAAGTTTGTAACAAAAGCACAGTAAGCTAGAATAGAATATAAAGAGATTTCCACCAGCACTGCGATATTCAACCCTAAAATTGTTATTTGCTTTAAGTATTAAGTATGATTTAGAGATAACCCTTCTTTATGTCACTACACCATTCCCTAATGGTTACTTAGATGAAAAATTCTGTACGAATTCGCCTATAATGATGCACATATTGTGTGTAAAATGACCGAAAGGTTCACTCGTCTGCATGAATTCAAGGCCACATTTGAATTCCTTCTAGATATTAAGAAACTGTGTTATGGCACTGACGATTGCGATTTTTAGTAAAAATAAATCTAAATAATTTGGAAATTTCTATAATTGTGATATTAAATGAGAATAAATGTTTTAATGCTAATATCCACAAAAAACGTAAATAAAAATAGTCTAAAGAGTTTCTTGAATTCATTGTTTAGTACGTAGCTAATACGACTACTTTCGTACCTGAGGACTACAATGGGTCAAAAAAGATTATGTGACGAAGCTTTTCCCAGTGTAGAGCAATAAGAAACCAGAGAAAGAAATTTCGAAAATGTTATAAATCTATTTGCGCGCAGAAGGCAAGGAAGGGGCAATTTTAAATTTAAGGCGATTAAAATTCTTTTTTGAGGACTCATTTTCGTTCTAAAACAGAAAATAAACATGTTTTGTAAGGGTATAAATATCACGTCAGGAAAAGACGCATTCAAGAAGCAACAATCTGTGTCTTCAAGTAATATAAAATCACAAGCAAAACTATTTTTGTTTACTGTCACAAAAACCCAATCATACAAGTTAAACAAGGTAAATATAATATAATGCGAACATTAGAGTAATGTTTACTTACCTATACTTTATTATATTATTTTATTATATTTATACCAGTATACAGCTTTTCTAATCTATTTTCGTCTTTTCAGGTGTAATAGCTGCTTTTGTTCCTGAACATAATCTACCATTCACCATCATGAACCGTTTACCAAAACTGTTACAATCCGTTTGTTCCTATTTAAAAATTGTGGAAGAAATAAAATGTTTGACGAAAATAACCCACGCTATAGTTGATCATATTACACTAGTCAACTATTTTGACACTTTTTTGCTCTAAAACCAAACTTTCTTTTTCTTTTTGATTTGCTAGTGTACAATTAAAATCTGAAAACTAAAAATTCGGTCAAGTCCAGGTTATGAGAAAAACAAAAAAATAAGGGATAGGATGTATCAGGGACGCAGCCCCAGTGGAATACGTGAAACGTCTTGAGCGTACTAGAGAGTGTGTAATATAATAAGTCTAACACGTTCCCTATGGAGACGAACACGTTCCGCTGAGGTCAAAGCTGGTCGTCGAGGGTCAGAATCTCTCTCTTTCTCTGTCTCTTGCTACTTGAGCTCATGCACGCCAGTTTTGTATGTTATGTACCGCACGCGTTGGTGCTGTAGTAGAGCAGTCTCCAAATTGTTGCAAAAAACAACACTTTTTTAAATTCTACAACTTCTAATAGTCAGAAGTATGAGTTTTATGTGTGACACCTATTATAATGTCGTGAGCTCTGTAAAAAGCGACCACTCCCGCTGGAATCGATCAATGTACTGCTGAGTACAGCGCGCGATAGTAAATTTAGTTCGGAACGAGTCGTGCTGCACGCGACTGCAGCGCCATTTACGCCAGCGATATATGCACTATCAAATAATGGTTTCTTTCCTCTAAATTATGGTATTAAAATATGTCGGTATGCGTTATACTTCAAAAGTTATAAGCGATCTTGTCATACCATATTTCGTTACATATGTTTTTTTCAGTGACCCCCCATCCCCTGACTGAAAGGAAAGATGTGTCACGTCAAAAATATTTTATAAAATGTATTAAATATTACTGTACTCTTTCCCTTAATTTACATGAACTCGCATTTTTTTTAAATTTTCTATTACAAAGATAGTCCGGATTATCACGTAAACATTCCAGTAATCATCTGCTAGCATATCAGGAGTCCATTTTCCTTGATACCGTTTTTCCATAGTCATTATGTCTTGATGTAATCTCTTCTCATGTTCATCATTAAATTGTGAGGAAAGAAATCCAAGTCGGAATGCAGAAAATGAATTTTCAGCAACATGTTACAACTGAGATTCTAAAAGTGTGTCCGAAGATTTGATATGAGTAATATGAAATAATGATGGGTCTGGCTTCTATTGATATGAGTTGTTCATAGTTGAGTGATTTGGTGTTACCCAAAAAATCTTTCACAACTTTAACAAACGAAAGCCATGCAATTTTTTCAGTGAATTTAATTTGGCGACAAAATTTTGATCTTCATAACCCTTTTTAAGTTTGGCCCTACGAAAATTCCTTCTTTTAGTTTTACATCACTAAACCTTGGAAATATACTTTTAAGATATTAAAAACCTTCCCTATTTTATCCATGGCTTTCACAAAGTTTTTCATCAAGTCCAATTTTATATGAACGAGTGGTAATAAAATATTCTCTGGTTTAACAAAATGAAGATTAGACACATTTTTCTGATTAGGTATAAAGTCAGTTCTTTTCGGCCACTAGTTTTGGATGTAGGGTTTTGCTCGAGCTCTGCTGTTCCACTGACAAATAAAATGACAAATTTTTGTGTAAGCGTCTTGCATGCCTAGTAAAATCCCAACAACTTTTAGGTCAGCACGTATCTTCCAAGAATGTTTCTTGTACTGTATTCTCTGTAGTAGATTTTTAAGATTTCCATAGGAATCTTTTAACATGAACTCCATGTGCAATGGGTATGAACGGAATTTCATTTTCGTCATCTAATAAAGCAGCTTTCAAAACTATTTTTGACGAATCAATAAGTAGTCTCCACCGGTCAGAAGAGTACGTAGAAAATATTTTTGTCATAAGCCCGTGCATATTTTAACAATAGACTAGATGGTTCTCAGAGAAATCTACTACACTACTATGCCGTTTCTGGCAAGCATTAACTCTGTGTCTGGATGCAGTAAATTCCATTGGTTTAGTTGTGAATCTAAAGGCTCTAATTTTTTTTGGCAAATGAAGATCACGTGTCATATCATTTAGTTCACTTTAACTTATCAAATGTGATACCGTTGTTGGCGATTCGTACTCATCAGTATCAAGATCGGTATGGTCGGAAGCGTAAACATTATTGTCAATTTTCAAACCACGACAATCACGAGAATTTGACGATTCTTCAGAAGTTGTGGAGGTTAGGGGTTGCGAAGAAGTACATCATCCTCATAAGGTACCGGCTTTGACACAAGCGATACGTCCGGGTATTTTATAATATTTTTTGAGTTAGACCAGTAATTTTTGTTATTCAGAAATAATCACTAACACTTCCAGTAATTTTTGTTAAACAGAAATAACAATTATTTACATGATTCTGCTATGCTCATCATATAGCGGGGATAGCACAGGGCATTAATGGCTGAGTATTTAAGGTACTCAGCCATTAATAAGCCATCCTATAAGATTAGGACTCAGCTATCAATAAGCCGTTCGGCATAATAAGCCACCCTGCAAAGTAACGTAAATATCTTGAACACAATAAATTCAGACTATTATTTAAATTTTCTTCAGCACTAAATCCAAAATATAAACATATCGTTTGTAACTTCCAAAAGTCATGACGAAAACTTTTACTTAAACTTTTATATTAATTATTTAACTTTTTATAGCTATTAATCAAAATATTGGTAGTTTATTACAATATACCCAATACAATATTCCCAAGCACGAATAAATAATGATTAGTGAACACTTTAAGTTTATTAAACTGCGGCGATGACAATCAAACGTTTCTTTTATTGTCTACTTTTACTTTTATTATTTTATAACTAACCCATTCATCCGCCAATTGTGAGCGCATATTCTCGCATATTAATCTTATTATGAAAACGAAACAACAAAACAAGCTGTTAACTGAATCAATCAGTGATCTATTACATACCAAACGTCAATTAAATGCGGATAATTATCATGTCTTCGAAATAAGTACAAAGATGGCCAGGTGCGTACCAATCGGACATAGCGCCTAGGGCAAGCATGGAAGTTACCCTAGAATAGACTATTTGACAACATCGAAAACATAACACAATTCGGGGTCATTCTATTAGACTATAACGTAAATAATCGTATTGCTTTTAATTTTCGGGAGAATAAGTTTATATTATATAAACAAAACGTAAAGAAATCACAATATTTTTTTATAATTTTTTTTTAAATTTAATAAGCGTCGCAAACGCCCTGTTATTGGTTAAAAGTCAGATGACGTCACAGCCAAGTTTTTAAATCTTTAAATTATGGTCCTTTGTTCTTTTTTTTAATTTATAACTATCACATTTTGCATTTAGTATATTTTTTTTATAATGTAATATCATTACGTATGTTATTCATTATGTATTATATTCTATCAAAATAAATACATTACAAATTATATATTTAATTAAAATAACTTCCGGTCATAACTAATGTATAAAAAAATTATTTAATTCCTATACAATGCATATGCTAATGTATATATCAGCACTGTAATTTTATTCCAAATATAAATCATAAACAAATAGACTTTTCCTGAATGTTGTTGGATAAACAAGATGTTATTGTTAAAATTGACAGATTAAGTAAATAGTCGAGTTGGATAATTATAAGTACTATATTTATATTGTAAATACTTAACAATTTGTAAGAAATTATATTTTTAATTGTGTAATAAGTGCTTAGCGATAAAGGATAAATTGAACTAACTGGAAAAAAAAGGTTAAAACATATTCCATCGCAAACAAAAGTCATCAGGTATGAAATTTTTTAAATTTATTTTTTATGATAAATAATCGTCTCCTGCAGAATTTTTTTAAACATATCGTTTCTAAAGTATATTCTTTCATATCATATCAAAAATTTAAATTTAGATAAATACTAACAATTGTCTAAATATCATTGGTACTAAAATGCATTCATACCAAAATTTAATATTCTTATTCTTTTGGTTTGTAGACATTGATATCGATAATAATGTTTCAAACACAAATATTAGGCACTTATATCGAAATGATCTTCACACATAAAAACATTTGAGTGAGCTACAATACTGTTTGGATCTCTTTGGGCTAATTGCAGCCACTTTTTTCGTCTTTTAAGATTGGTTGGCACTGAAACTATTTTGCAACTTATTTTGAACACTTTATGTCGACTTTGCATAGACATATTTATACATTGTGTCACTACACACCATTTATACACCATTTTAATATGATAATAAATAATAATCCCCTTCAGCGGGCAGGACTGTTTGTTTACATTGTGTGTGACGTCACATTAGCCGCCATTACAGAAATTGCGTTTTTAGCGCGAGTTCGAAAATTCAAACTTTAAAAGTGATTTATGTAAAAAATACGGCATATATCCTGGAAATATCAATGTAATGTGCTTATAATACAAAATAGAACAATTTAAAACAATTTAAAAATCAAGTCAAATAGCCTATTATGTAAACGAAGTTAATTATTATCACTTTGAAATTAATACGAAGATGACTGCAGCTATGGCCAAACAATATTGGTACGATCATAAAAAAATGTCAGAAGTAATTGGATTTAACTTAGAATAGCATTTGATAACATAGTAACTACAAAAAACCGCCTCATTATGTAATTACTATGTTCCGTGTAATTACTGATACGATTGATAGCTTTGCTCTCAATATTTAATCTGTGACTTAAGAAATATGACAGTTGAAAACTTGAAATCCACTTGTTGGGTTTCCACTGCCAAATGAAGCCCGTTACAATTACTAAAGAAGTTACGTAACAGAGGCACTGTTCTGATATTTTTTGTTAAGTAACAAACCGAATTCGTTTTTAATTATTTGTTACTAGGGTTAACTAGTGTTTATTTACTCATATAATTTTAGGTAAATAAAATTTTATAAGAAAACAATACAGTAGACATTGCAACTGTTACACTCATCACGCTATCATCAGTATGTAAGAAAATGTTTAAAATTTCTAATTGAACATATAATAATACAAAATTATAACTAATGATACATACAATATAAATAAATTACTATTAAACTACTATCGTTGAATGTTGGTATCGTTACGTTCATACGTTTTCGCCACTAGCTTATTTAAGAAACGTACTACTATTGTGGAACGGTTTATAACTATGTAAATGTGAAATCCATATAAATCTTGTGAATTTTTTAAGTGTGTTGTTAGTTACATTAGTAAAATAGGTCATTGACGTGAAACATTTGGATGGGAATTGAAATGTTCTAATGGCAAGATGCGATTTGCTATCCGGCAGGATTCGTGTATTGTCGGTTCTTTCCGAGTTAATTCGGCTAGCTTTGCGTCTTGTCTGCCATTCAACCAGCTTCTTGTCGACTCTTCCGACTTAATTCGGATCAGCATTGTTTCTTATTTGAGTTGTCCTAAACGGGATGTAAATGTGAAACCCCGCTAAAACGGGTTTTCTTCAAATTTATACCCAATATGCCATTCGAAAGTACTCTATACGTAGAACCAATTCGTGAATTTATTTCATGTCAAACTCCGCTAGAGACTATTGCAAAATTTATTTAAACCCTGTGTTTGTTGCAAAGTCCTCTAAAATCATTAATAGAGCTCAAGTTTTATATTCCTCTATAATACATTCGACCAATAGCAGCCCGCTATTCAAATCACGCGACACAGTAATTAGGTATTACGCGAAAAAAGATTGGTTTCCCTTCTTCTTTCGAAGAGCCAAACTTTCATATAGGCAATATGAAAGTCATTATGCAAAATGGAACCACTAATCTCCAAAGTTAATAAACTGATTTTAATATTTTTTTTGTTGTATATATAAGCCACCCTCGCTTCTGTCATTCTCATCTTGTGGTCATAATCGTAAGGCATTTCGATGCGGGACGTTGACATGCACGAATATCAGAAGGTTTCACGAATCATTTTACAAAGAATTGAATAAGGTTTTAACAATTTTATAATAAAATATTGTGTTATCACGAAATTTAAAACAAAATTATTCGTTAAAATATTAAATACTTGGCAAAATGGTACCTGCTTGTCAACAAATATTTACTATGTATAAAAAAGATCGTATACAGCGAAGAAAAGAGACAATGACACAAGTTGGAAGGGGACGAAAGAAAAAGAAAGAAGTTTGAAGAAAAAAGAAAATCGGTAGAAACCTTCATAGAGTTAGTTGAAACAAATGAACGCCATTATTACAGAGCAAAAAACTTAAAAGAAGTGTACTTGCATCCACAATAAAATATTAGAAAACTTTGGCATATGTATAACAAAGATCATCCCCCGTTATAAGTAAAACATTTTTTTAGGAAAATTTTCGTTACTTGCTATAACATAGGTTTCGGTACTCCTACAACTCACGTTTGCTCAACGTGTCTGTAGTTGATCAAAAATATTAAAAAAGAGACAAATGCTGATGCCAAAAAAACTCGTAATTTAAAAAAAAAGAATCCACCGGTTGATGTACAAGGCATTTTATGAGCAGGATAGTAATTTCTTGACAATGAGTTTTGACTTTCAAAAATATTTAGCACTACCCAAAGTACCAGACCTGTCTGTTTATTATAGCCACCAATATAATTTTTACAACTTTGCCATAGAATTTGGTAACTCTAAGGTCAAATTGACTAAAGACAATATTTTTGCATACTCATGGGAAGTCATGAAATCATTTCAGTGACGGACAATTTTCGCGTTAATTTAAGTACCGGAGAAGGTATAAAAGTGCTGAGCATAGTGGCAGATGTCTTTTCCAGCCAAAATAAAAATAACGACATGATCGCCACGCTGGGAAAGTAGCTGACCACAGAAGCACCGAAATGTCTAAAGACAATTTTCCCGCGGTAGGGTATTCTTTTATTCCATCCAACCGCATATTCACGCAGATAGAGAAGGCTCTAAAAAGCAAGCTGATTTATTTGGAGTAATTTGCCGTACAAGATTGGAATTCAACCTACACATCCGTCATAAAGCCAACAACTAGCTAGCACGTGCCATGTGGAAAATGTAAAATGTTTTTCTTGACACGTTCTAAGACAAATAACATGTTGCTGTATCGTCGAGATCATATTATAAAAATGATTGAAATGTCAAAAAACCAACAGCAAAGAAAAATAAAAGCGTTACTATGTTGCATCCAGGAATAATTACTGTAAACCAGATAGTACCAAAGAGGGAAAAAATTACCGATGTTTCAAATCTGTTAAAAACATTACGGAGAGCATTAGAAAGACATAAAGAAATTAGCATTTTATAAATTAATGGAAGATAAAATGTCTCGAGCCAGAAGTTCTCGAAGAAGAATTGGTAAAATTATCAGATGACCTTTGTGAATGTGGTTTTGATTATGTGAAACTTGTGGTTTGATTTCTATTTCATACCTCCATTAAAGTATGCTAATCTCTGAGTGATCTTTTTCCGTCAATTTTGTTGTGTTTATTTAATTAAAATGTTTTAAAGTTTCGAATTAATTATTAAGACAATATCAAACTTAAAATATCTTATGTGTTCATAAAGGTTATTTGGAAATTATAAGGAAAATATTTAAGGTAGATGCAAAATAAGTTTTTCGAATAAAACTACTACTCACTTTATTGCTCTGTATTTTACTGCCAGGCTGTCTACACTTGTTGCATAACAACAACCTTCACCTCTGACTGAGGTCAATTTCAAATCCCGCCATTTCTTCTATTAATATATATGTCATTTCTGTTATCTATATTATTTCAAAAAGCTCATTATTCGTGGGGTGGTTTCAAAATCCACTTTAAAAAAATTTACAAACCTGTTTTACTGTTTTTATTGTTGAATTGGTAGCTTTTCGTTTGGTTATATTGGAAAACCATAGACAAAATTAAATTTTGTCTCCAAGTGACGTTGTTTATGTGTGAAACGTTTTTATTAATTTCTGTAAAATTTTATAAAATCATTTTAGAGGAATTTGAGTCTAGACGACTCATTTACTAACGCTTACAACTTTACTCGTTTATAAGAGTGTATTGCATTAAAATGCCTTAAAACGTTAATAACGTTTATTTGCAATAGTATTTTATTATTAACCACTATCTGAATATTTGTTTTTTTTTTCGTTGTCACTTTGTTGAAATAAAAATACTTCAATATAAAAAATATGAAAATTGTATCATATTTCACACCTGCCAAGCATCGGGTGATAACTCACAAGTTTTATATATATATATATATATATATATATATATATATATACATATATATATATATATATAAATATATGTATATATATATATATATATATATATATATATATATATATATATAGATAGATTTGCATCATTTTGCGTGTGGTTGTGATGGTATTCGACAGTGATGGTATTACAATTTTCTCGCTCATCCTGCTATTTCTATCGAATAATAACTATACTAAACGTTGTCCGTAGACGGTCGTAGATATTTATTCGTAAACACTACATGGCACGGTGGTTCCATTCATAGGTCAAATTGAAAAATCAATACTTTAAATTCTCATTTCTAACTAGCTCACTAACTATACGATAAACAAACTACACGAAAACATATAAATCGCGCTTATCAGTGGCTCTTCTTTGCAATAACATATTCCGGTATTTGTTTGTTTATCTGTGTGTTTGTGACATGGAAATACAAGGTTAAGGAGTGTCTTGCAATATTTAATGTATTTTAATTTTATGTGTTTTGTGGAAATTGCAATATTTTTATGCTACGAAGGTTAATTATAATTTGAGTTAAAAATGCATAATTCTGATTTATCTTGGTCCCACAATATTTAACAATGATGCGCAATTGTTGTAATATGTTTTTACATATTGATATAAGTGTAGTAGACTACGTAAAATATATGACCCAACATACTCGTAGCCTGTGGATGCTATGGCTCTTTATGTTAACTCGTAACATACGCTTTTCGTAGCACGGTGTTGATTAAACTGCCTTACAGTGTAGATTAAACTGCCTGTTTTTATTGTCAGGCAATTCACTGAAGTGCTCTTTTAAAAGGACGTATTTCTTTGAGTCATGGAATTCAGTAAAAGGACATTTTCCAAGGAGTACTTTAGGGGTGTTCCCATGTAAATATGATGATGAAATCCTGAAATTAACGATGGAATTTCATAACATTGATTCTTAACATGATTCAAGATAATTGCTACAAGTAGTTGTTACTTTGCAAAATAACTATACCACTTACCAGATCAGGGTCTGATGATGATTGCTGAGGATGAATAATGGAACTCCTTAATGCATGTAAGTAAATCAACGTTGATTAAAGATATTTGCTACTAGTAGTTGTTATATTGCAAAATAATTACACCGTCGACCGGGTTAAGGTTTTATGATAAATTTTCGAGGTGAACAATGGAACTCTTAAACGGATCGTAGTAAATTAAACGTGGTTCAAGATATTTGCTACTGGTAGTTTTTACTTTCCGAATTAACTACACCATCGATCATGTCAGAGTCTGATGATGCGGTCTGGAGATGAACAATGAAATTCCTTATTGGATAGTAGTACATCAACCTTAATTCAAAATATTTACTACTGGTAGTTTTTACTTTACAAAATAACTGTTACATAAATTATGAGTTTTGAAGATGAATAATGCAATCCCTTGACGGATGGTAGTAAATCAATCGTAATTCGGTATATTTGCTACCAGTTTGTTGTTACTTTAGTAATTAATTTGCAAAATCTGATATTGAATTTTGGATATGGCGACGGAACTCCTCACGGCTAACAGCTAACCACTGGTGGTTATTGCTTTTGCTTAGTTTTTGTGTGTTGATGATAACCAACTTCGAACAAAGATGAAATTATCTATAAACTAGCTTTTGCCAATAACTTTTAATAATTATATAATATTCTAAGTTATATTTGTATCTCGTGTTAAAGGCATTAAATTAATTTTATTACATTTTGGGCAATCGACTCATTAAAAGATATTCGGTATTAGGAAAGGTATTTCTTGGTTTGACTATAGTTTAAAATTTCTTTTACGTACAATGTTACACAATTTTTCGATACGGACACTTCATTGTACATTTCATTAGATTTCGTATTCCGGTTACATTGCATGGATATTTTAATATTTTTGAAAAACTCTGTTCTTAGAAATAATTGTCTTATTGCAGTATTTATTCATTTAAACATAACATTTATGTGTTTAGGGGTGCACAAGCAACAAGGGCCAAATTATTAATTAACAGACTCATCGGCGCAGTGTTCTCTTGTCCGCCCAATTTCAAGATTAAGTCAACATACCGTGTAGTTTGTTGATGGATAAGGCTTTATACATATAAATATTGCACTGTAAATTTCATTCGATTTTGAAATCAAAATTTTGAATTTCACTTATGATACTTGGTATTCTAATGTCATTGAAATTTTAACATTATTTCTTGGAAATAACATATCTTATTCCTCGGTTTAAATATTAATACTTTGTGTTGTATTAATGGGATATGCACAACCGATAGATATTAATTAATTAATGCAATTATCGGCGCAGCGTTCTCTTTTCTGCCACAAAATCAGCGTGGTGTGTAGTGCAAGTTTAATTTATAATTTGTTGGCGGTCAAAGCATTAAAAGTGCTATTATAAGCAATAAAGACTGCACGTTCTAGTTATGTCATATCATTATTTACACATTTATTAATTTAAAAGCTTAGATATTTTAAGATTTCAACGCTAATTCTGGAAAAGTTAATACAAACAATAAAGGAATAATAAAAAACAAATTATATTTTTCCATGAATGTGTTCTAATATAACTTATTTTAAAGAAAATTTAGAAATGTAATATTTTAACAATGATCTTTAAAAGATAAAGATTTATTTGTAATATTTGACTGTTTTATTTTCGTTCTCTGTAATAACATGTTGTATGTTCAATGTTCATAAACCGTATCTATTGGGTTTGTTTAATGTTTATAAATTCATCGATATCTTAAAATATTTTTGCAATATAAACAATATCTTTTCAGTATTGTTAAACCGCTCAAAGCATTCTTGATTGTAGAAAATGCTTTTTCGTCTTTTTCATCTTCCTCGTCTTGTGGCATAATTGGCGGAATGACACATTCAACAAATTCACAATCATTCAGGTTAGTAGTAGTGACTACTTTATTGTCAATTTTGACATAAATTTCTCAACCTGCAATGTTTGTTTTCTCTGAAGATATTGGAGTTCTACCAAGGGTATATTGTCCAATTAATTATCAGAATCATAACCAGATGTAGTTATCAAAGATTTACAGAACCCAGTATGAGAAAAACATTTGTTTATTATATCCGGTGGGACTCTTCCCCACGCTATTCTAATCATTTCAATGGCATCCAGAAGATAAACAAAAAATGGGGTAGTATTCTTTCACTATGATCTATCGTTTTTATACTAAAATAATTGTAATTGTTTTAAAAGGTTTTAATTATACTTAAATACTACTGTAATTGTTTTAAAGGTTTTAATTATCCCTTGATCACAGACGTGGTGTTTTGGTGGTGAAAATACTAATTTTATATTGGTAAAATTGTCAATTTTGGGTTGAGCTGGGCAATTGTAATTAATGAGTATTGAGTATATTTGGCCTTTATTTTGTAGAAATTTATTATCACTTAATTTTTAATTACAACTTAATTAAACTACGTGACGTAGTATTATTTTTACTTTAATTAAATTCTTAACCACGACCTAGGTTTCGTTGTATGACATCTTCAGTATCTTCAAAAAATTGCCCACCTGAAGATGTTGTCATACAACGAAACCCAGGTTGTGGTTAAGAATTTAATAAAAGTAGAAATAATACTACATCACTTAGTTTAAATTAGTTATAATTAAAAATTACGTGAAATTGTAAATAAATAAAATGATCTTCCTTCTGTTACTTTTTAGCTCAGAGTCCCATTTATTGAAAACTTTTTCAACAACTTCTGACATCATCTAGACTTCTTTGTTCACTTCGTAGTCAACGAGTAAAGACATTTGTTGAAACATCTTGTTTTATTCGCCTTGCCTATTACCAGTAACTTTCGTTTTTCTCCGTTCACTCTGAAGGCTACAAGCACGGCGATTCTAGATTTTGCTAGTTTACCACCTAAGCATTTTTCGCCTTTAAATGTTGATATCCTCTTAGGGGTTAACTTCGAAAATAAACCCGTTTCGTCGACGTTCATATTCAGCTGATAACCGACACCATGACGTTAGTCACTAAACATATATTTACATAGTTGATTTGACAGATGAGTGGTTCACAATTTATTTTCCTTCCGGCTTTCTATTGTAAGCCAATCATGTGCCAAACCGTTTCCAATATATTATGAATATAAATTATTACTTTATAATTTATTAAATATTTCAAATTAATAAATTAAAATAAATTTTCAGCATATTCATTTATTTTCCTTACTAATTAAAGTTTATTTAGAATGTTTTAATTAATTATATGCACGATTTTATCATAAATAAATAAGTATACATTGACATTTTTTCAAATTACTAAATTAAATTTATAAATAATAATAATAATTAATAATAATAATAATATATTAAAAACGAATTGTAATTCTAGGTAAAAAATCAAATTGTTTACTACTCTGTATAAGAAGATAATAAAGTCGAAGTGCAATCATTTGAAAATGGTCTGGCAGATGATTGGCTTACAATGGAAAGTCAGCAAAAAAATAAAGTGGTCACCGTTACCCTTACCCTTAATACATTTTTTAAATTTAATTATTTTATTGAATTTAAATTTTGCAAACCGTATTTATAATCACGCTCCAGTCCTGTTATTATTTTAATTCTAGCAATTTGCATGCTAAATAAAATTATTCTTGTATTATGCCAAAGAAATATAACTTCTACGACGCGTATATAAGTACACACACAATTTTTGTGTAATCTTCAAGGGTTTTTATTCAAAACACTTTAATATTTTAACGCGATTTTTATACATCGTTTAAATCACGAAATGTGACACTGTTAGTTCTTCGACAAGTTCACATTACTTCCAACATTCTGCAGTCTCGAAATTATTGCCACTTTTTCTTCAACAGTAAATGCACGTCTACGTTTGGCTATTGGTGCCATAATTACAATTCAACGAAATACACTAACGCTAAGAAAGATCCTTTGTAACTGATCCTTGCCGTTTAGTTGAGCATGTTTAACAAACATGCGCGTTCGATTTAATGCAAAATATGAGAAGCTTATTTAACAAATATTTTGGATTTTGTTTCCGAGCTGACATGGTCGTAATATCTGCATGGGATTTTTAAAAACTTGGTCATTCACTCAGACCAGTTGTTATATTGAAATTGTCTTTATATCCGAATTCGCTATGACCGCACAAAAATTAATTTAAATAACCGGATGGTCGTAAGAAATTATTTCGTTATAACCGAAATCTACTGTATTTGAAAAAAAGTACATTCTCACACAAATTCTCAAATTGTAATTTAATATTTGTTATAGTCTATATTCAAAAAGTCTTATCGGGTCTCAAAATGTCCTACTCTATAAGACATTTTACATTTTTGGTGTTTATCCTTAAAAAGTTTGAACCCTATTTATATTTAATTAATATAATAAGAATATCAACCAATTTTTTCTCAAATCTCAGCAACAACCAAAATTAAAGGGAAATTTTATTTTTGCTGCTTAGTGCCTATATTTATTTACCCACAAAAATAATTTTCTTTTTATACATGGGTACGGAGTTTGACAAGGAGGTATAGACCTTTCATCCAATAGGGAAACTGATGTATAATTGCTGTCTATAAATTGATAATTTTTTCCCTTTTGTTTTTCTCCAATCCTTTCTTTTATGCAGATCGCAGAATTGAATGTTATTTTCTATGGAAGCCTTTGATTCTATTTATATAATAAAATAAGCTGGCAGGCACCAGTCCGAAAGGTGAGTTTCGTAAAATTTATAATAATATGTACTGTTTATACCGCAAAGAAAAAATAATAATGAAGAACAGTGCACTCGAAAGAAATATCCAAAACCCACTTACTTACAGCATGGTAAAATAATACAGCTCCGTCTAGTGTTAACTTAGTTGTGTGTGCGTGCAACGTTATACGCACACTCGATTCCCCTATCTAATACTGGAGTTTTGGATTATTTCTTGTAAAAATACATTTCCGGAACTGTTGTCTCTAATATCGGAATTCCGCTATTTACCACAAACAATAATTGGCATAGAAAGTTTCAAACTACGTGGAATGATAAACACTTATTAACAAGCCTATCGCTAGTACCCGGGAGCGCCCGTATGCAAAACTATTTATGACTGGATTTGTAGAAAAGAACTTTTCAGTTTCGTTACAAATAAGTACATAAAAAAACCAAAGATTTATTTTAGAAGACATTTATTCTCATTATAATATAATTTTTAAAAATAAATGTTTAATTTACTGAAACTTAAATACATAATACTTTTGAAAAGCAAAAAAAAATTGAAGTATTTTAATTAATCCATTATCACCTGAATTCCTTTAGGGTCACAGAATTGTTTAATATCATCTGGTAGTTATAAGTTTTCTCTTGTTATTACTTTGAGAAAGAAACAGCAGGTGTCATATGCCATCACTAGGCTATACTTTATCTCATATTGACTCAATTAGTCTTAGACGTACGATTTAATAATTATTAAAGGAAGGTTTACTCCTATTATATATATATATATATATATATATATATATATATGTATATATATATATATATATATATATATATATATATATATGTATATATGTATATATATATATATATATATATATATATATATATATATATATATATGCACCATTTATATGAACATTTAGAGTATTTATTGTTTTTATATATAAAAATAAGGTTATTAAATAAAACATATTTTTTTAGAATAGGAACATATATTTTGAGCCTTAATTCAATTCATTTTCTATCTGTGAAATTGTAAATTAAAAGCTGCACAAAGCCCCACGTTGCATTTAATGCATTGTAGCCTAGTCTGCCTCTTACAAGTTTCTAAAGCACATTTGCGATGTGAATCATTGAGAACCAATAAATAGTTAAGACGTATGTTATCATTGACTCTGTGACCAATTTTAAATGATTTTGAACTGAACTGTAAAAGGTACATCTGAACGATTTCTCTTCGGAAAGCTAGTAGGTTTAGAATACTGCCTGCTTGCCTTGACAGGACTCAAGCATTGCATAGGGCTTCTTCAATGAGGTACGTGAAAATTGGCCACCAACATTTCCTTCCCCTAATTCCTATGCGGTATGAGTTTATACTTTCTTCCATCGAATCTATGCCATACATATATTTATTATATTCAGTAAACGTAGCTGGTCGTGGAACTTGTATTTTCTATTTTGCCTTCGTGCAGTCACGACTAACGATTGATACAGGTTCTACAACATGTAAAGTTTATATTGCCGTAACTACAGAATTGTCTTTCCAGCGAACTACAATAATACCTTCCTCTGACTTTTCGAGTGAATGTGAATGCTTCGCTGTGCTTTAGTTATATATTTCTTACTTGTCAAAGGAATGTCACTGGCAAGGCAGTTCTCACGTACTGTTTCTGTTCCTTCACATTCTCGTTATTTCAGATATGCAAGAAGCTGGAAACCGGCGAACGAATTTTCGAAATGAAAACTTGTTAGCAAAGATTTGACATTTTCAGGTTATCTATCATTTTCACAAGAGGCGACGTCCCTTTTCCAAAAATCTCAATGCTCTTTCCCCGATATATCTCAATATTTACTAAATACCTGTAATGTGTATTAAGGTTGATGTTTTATAACCAAACGGATTGGATCACCACGGATAAACTACATACACCATGCTGCCATGTTTATAGAAATACTATATCATTGACTTGTTATAGTTTAGAACAGAAGCAGATGGCACATAATGTGCCATAAAGTACTCCTTGATGATGTTAATGAACGGTCTCGGCTACCATATTTTATCCGCACAATGTATAAAACGTATGATTGTCATAAATTTGTCCCGTCTCATATTATTATAGATCAACAAATTTCTCATATCTTCACCTTGATTCCATAAATGTCTCTTTGAAGGAATGGTATTGTAGCCAGTTAAAATGAGAATTGCGAAGAAAACCTTCATTTCTTCAAGAGATACTTTTGGATCAGGACAGTTGAAAAATGATGCATATTTTTGCGATTAATCTACCAAGAGTTTAAAAAGAATCGAATATATCCACAGCCGACTTTCTTCTAAATACACTAAAATTTCCGTCATATATATTATCGACGTAAATCATACACCTAGGTCCGAGAAACTTTTTTGGATATCTTCTGGGGAGGTTCGTCTTCGTTGGAACTGTCTGATTCATTTGAGGAATCTTCATCTTGGCCTGTAGATTTGCTGTCAGTCTTGCGACTCCGACGTGAAGCAAAATATGAGTGAAGCACTATGAGACTGTGTACGAGAACCGCGAGACAGCGGACAAGAATCGTGAGACGAAACACGGGAAGGCCCGGCTTCTGGTTCAATGTCAGCAGTTGCTTGTAGACTTTTGCGACTAGTGAAGCGTGTCTGGAATTATTCCTTGGATGTAGATGCCAATACTACTTCGCACCAGGAATTTAGTTGTCGCCCTGTAAGATTATTTATAAAACCACCTTTGTCTTCATCAGTCGAGTTTTCATCCGAACGAACAGAGAGCAGAGTCTAGGGTCTCGACAAATAACAAACGAGAGTCGAGCTCTTCGTCTTCTCCTAGTACAAGGTCTTCATCTTCTCCTAATATAGCTAATGCTTCATGCAGTTTACAAACCCTAAAACAAAAAAATAATTGCATAATCGCTAAATTAAGAAAAAATATACTTATGGCAGATAACTTGAAAATTTTTCATAACCTTCTATGGGTGCCAAAGAGCACCCGTCATGTTGCATATCCCATAAAATTAACACAAAAGCATAATCAAATGAATATGCATCTGTTATAAGAATAAACAGACACTGTTTATAGAACAAAAGTAAATGTATTTATTTGTGAAATTACAAATATTTTACGAAATATAAGACACTTACTTGATACGCACGTCCAATTTTTTCCATAATTTCTAAACACTGCTTAACTACGTCCTTGCAGTTCACAACAAGACCATTGGTTGAAACAAAGTAATACAAATGAAAAATATCTCTCTATATCATTAAGAAAAAAGTAAACATTGTGTTTTATTACTTCAAATTAACGTAACGCGTGAAAGCTACCTTAATTTGAAGTAATACTACATGAAATTGAGTGCCAAATCATGTGGCTGAAATTTCATAGTCATAATGAGTTAACTCAAGTATAACAACTATACCGGTTTATGAAAAATTCACGCTAAGTACGTATAAGAATTGAACTTCTCTTATTTTTAAACATGCTGAATCGGTAAAGTCTTTTGTATCCAGACTATCTAAAATTTCACGTTTTATTGAAACAATAGATACATTTATCTATTGTTTCAATAAAACGTGAAATCTTTATTGAAGCATAAAATTCTTAACGCTATTGCTATTTTGGGAAACATAGAAACTATTTTTCTAAAATATATTGTAGGAGAGTTCGTGAATCATTAAAATAATTTTCTAAAAAATGTGTTTTCAGAATATTAATTTCATTATACAAATATATACAATTAATGTCTACTTTATTATTGAATCACATTTAAGTTTCAGATAAAATTCTTTACAATATTTCATCAATTCGTATTTAAAGTAAATAAATGGTTTACAATTAAAAGTGGTATATACATCGTCGAATGTTTGCAACTCTTAGAATCTATTTTTAAATGAAGTTAATATCTGATCTAGAATTATAAAAAAGAAATTCTACATCGTAATAAATTTTAGGGTCTGATAAAACTTCATAACGCTTTTCGTATTCTAACTGCTTCTGTTTTCATCTTCAAATGTGTATATATTGGTGAAAAATCTGCTAAAGCATTGATTGCATGAGATATATACATAGCTTCTTGTAAAACCATTTCAAAATGCTCGTCCGTGCTATATTCGGTGAACTTGATAATTAATCTAGTCATGTTTGAGTTTTTATTGTTGGCCTTTGCATTAGTTGTTCGTTTGAAATATCAAGCCAAATTATAAAAGTATAAATAAATGTATCGTTTTGAATGTTCAAAGCGACAAAAAGTGCTTTCTGACAATCTCAACCAAGCGAATTTTTAGATAATTTCAGCAAAGTATCAACTACCTTGTCAATGTGGTACCGTAAACGATGGTCTTTACAAATGATTGACCACCTTTTTTTTTCGGTTGTAAAAAAAATATTTCTTAAATTATACTGAAGAAAGTAATAGTTTCATTGACCATGAAATCAAGGATATGAACTAAGTTAGGAACATAATATGCATGATTATTATCAAAATCTTGCCCGCGTAAATTTTGAAAATACATTCAAAACAAAACTTAATAGACCCTCGCTGGTGGAATTGGTGATCGAAGAGAAATCAATAAAATGTCCACGTAATTTTTTATTTTTATTGTTCAAAAAAATATGTCTTAGTTTTATTGACATTTGCTTTGTGTCACTTTTATCCGGCGTACAGTCTAATATGATAAAAAAGTATTTTGACTCTATGACGTTGTTTAGAATGTAATTTTTTATCGTCGTATTTAGTAAATCAATAATTTCATTTCGAATGTCATCCACTAAATAGTAAGCCATGGAACTTGAATTCAATTTCAAGGATCCAATTCAGTGAATATGTCCCCACGTAACTAAATTGAATGATCATTTCGATGAATTTTAGAAAATTTCATTTATTACGCTCAAATAATCATTTTGATGAACCATGGAAAGAAACCGACTTGACAATAACTTGATAACGGCAATAATTCTTTTGATTATTTCTTACCAATGCTTTCTTTCTGAGTCGAATAATCAAATCAAACTACGTGCAACTAACACTTGATTTTGCAGTAGCATTATAGCGGCATGTTATTCAAATACATCATTGATTTTTCTTTATGGGCAAGGCTTGTTTATTTCTATAGTTTATGATAAATGCTGCCAATTTGAACAACCATTCGATGTAGTTAGGTTACTATCAGAATTATCAAAAAAATTACAGCACAATAAATTGAATTTTTTTAAATAAAAAAATGGGCCAATCTCGATTAATTTTTTTACCATTAGAAAAAATTCGGTAATAATAATTGTAAGTAAATTTTTTGTAATTTAAATAATAATTGTAAGTAAATTTTTTGTAATTTAAATAATAATTGTAAGTAAATTTTTTGTAATTTAAATAATAATTGTAAGTAAATATTTTGTAATTTGAATAATAATTGTAAGTAAATTTTTTGTAATTTAAATAATAATTGTAAGTAAATTTTTTGTAATTTGAATAATAATTGTAAGTAAATTTTTTGTAATTTAAATAATAATTGTAAGTACATTTTTTGTAATTTGAATAATAATTGTAAGTAAATTTTTTGGTTGCGGCACTAATGGTTAAACGATGTGATGTGATTACGCACCTGTACAGGACCATGCCTAACTAAAATATTAACAAGATCATTATTAAGACTAACAGGCCATAAATCTGGTTCATTACCACGTGTGAAATTGCTAAAAATTGTCGATGATGATGACGGGTTGCTTATAGGTTCTTCAGTAGCGCTTTTCCTTGTATCCCTGGAGTCATCACGTGATGAAGAACTGCAATATATTATTGTTGAAGTGAAACTTAGGCCCGATAAGCCTAAAATATCAAGGTCGATCTTCGTACAATATTACATTCATGTAACGAATCTATCGCAAGAAGAATGTTAAATAGGTACTTAACTAACGACCGAGAAAGCTAGATGAGCACGACGGAATAAGACAAGAAGCGTACGCTTGCCCAAAAGCAAAAAAAATGGCGCTCACTATTGTTATCAATTATTTTGTGCGGCATGTGTGTCAAAAGTAAACTGTCAAAATGTCGTAGATTTATTTAACTATTTACGATCGATTTATTACTAATTTTGCTTGTACTTCATCCATTACAAGGCTAACAACATATACACTTAATTTATTTATAAATGCGCAATGAACCCGCACATATAGTTGCAAATAAAATTTACAACTGGAGCAATACCACCCGACTACTTTCAGCCGCATTTAAGCGTATTCTGGAACTGGCATCGCAATTTTTTGAATTGTCAATTGTCTTGCAAATTTATATGAAGATTTTATTAGATGTTTACATCGATTTTTAATGACATTTTATTAATTTTCTGAATGTATAGTATTAAAATTTAATTATACGAATTTCGTACGATCTATGAATTTTTACTTGTATATTTTTTAAAATATTTAACTAAACGTATTTATCCTGTTCTTAAGCTCGTTTTCAACTTTGAAGTGTACGTATGTACATGTGTTTGTTATATGTATTTAAACAGTGAGTAATATTTACAGTTAATTAACATTTATTACTCTTTCTTTCTCTCTCTTACGTTTTACCCCTTACTATATATACTTACAAATCGAGATTTAAATCGCCAAAGAAGTTTTACTTCTGTTACTTGTATAGAATTGTACACGAATTTCTTTTGTTCAGATACATCCACAGGCTAAAAATCTGTGCTCGTTGACGCTGCGGCAGAGTAAACATTGCTTTATTTCCCTCATTTGCAGGTTTATTTAAAAACGTAATATTGAAATTTACTAGTTTTTTTTGGTTTCGATACCAAAGAAGAGATAGATAGATATTTTCTCATCTTTGATATCGATATCGAGCTCCAGAAAATTGTTTCCTTTTCCGTGATCCCTAAAATAATTTTTGAATGTATTAGATTTATATTTTAATATTTATTACACAATTAACTATTGTCCGAGACAACGCTCACCCAAACCGGTGACGCGATAAATTAACTGCAATATAATAACCAAAACAAAAAGGTTTTTTACTGATTATAATTTTAACAAAAAAAAATTATTTAAAAACACGACATATTATTAAAATTTCAACAAATATTTTGCTTAAAAATTATTTTTGATATACGGTTATTTTGTCATTGGCTATTATGTGGTTAAACAGACATAGAAAAACCAGCAGGCGCTCATAAAAGACAAGTATTGTTAATGTAATTTAAAAAAATGGTGCTTATATACGCGCGTTAGAAATTATACTTCTTTGTCATAATACAAAAATAACTTTATTTAGCACGCAAATAATTAATGGAAATAAAAAAGCACATTGTTTCTGGAATTTATTTATTATTTTATTTGAATACCTATCTATATATCTATTTGTTTGTATAATAGTGACCAGGAAAATAATACCTGGATGAGTTAGCCACTATTACAGGTAGAAACTTCTAGTTTGAGCTCAAATATTCGGTTTTATCGAATAGTTCCCACACCCTCTAACTCGAGGGTCTGATAAGGACCGAGATAATAACATCTAGATCTAAGCCTTATTACAGTTAGAAGTTTCGCTTTTGAGGTCTAATATTCGGTTTTCTTGGATAGTTCTTATACGCACAATCTCGAAGGTCTGATGATGATCAGAATAATAATAGCTAGATCTTAGCCACTATTACAGTTCTGATGATGACCAGGGTAATAATATCTAAGTCACTCTTACAGTTAGAACCGCCGAGTATGAGTTTCAATATTTAGTTTTGTTGAGCAGTTCTTACAAACGCAAACTCAAAGTTCTGATGATTACTAGAATAACAATACTCGGATCAGTCACTATCATAACTGAAAACTTCGAGTTTGTGCTGAAATGTTCGGTTTTAATGGGCACTTTTCACCGCCCAGACTTGAAGATTTGATGCTGATTACGATAATGTTTATGTCTAGATGTTAGCCATTATTTCAGCTAGAAATTTTATGTTTGAGTTCAAATATAATATTGTGGGGTGTAGTTCTCATATACTTCTAACCTTCATTAATTCGTAATATCGCTTCGAGTCGGATTTTAATCATGAGCCATAGGACTCGCAGACAAATGTGGCAACACTCCATGTACTCTCTCCTGCGCTGAAATCTTCATGTTATTTGTTTAATGAAAATTGTACATAAAAATGACAGATATGATTCCCATAAAATGTCAACAATAGGTTGTAAGGGTAGTACTTGTTTCGTTTGTGGTATTGTAGAGTTATACTTGTTCCTTTTCTATGTTGTTTTCATCCAGGATCTTTTTCACTTCTAAGTTTTTTGTACCTTTATTGATGACAATATGCGGCCAACGGCAATCTCGTTCATTGAGTATCTCAATGACGTAAATCGAGAGGATCTGAATAAATTTCGTCAAGACATTCGCCGAGAGGTTTTTACTAGAGATGCGAGGTTGGTGTGATACCGTTGGTATTTTACTGTAAGAAACCTATTATATGACATAATACCGTATTGTACCATAGAACACTTTTATTGGTTATCTAGACGCAAAGAAGATATCCTCACTTATCATTCAAAATACCATGTAAAATCAGATGGATCCGTATTAAACCGGCTTTTAAAGAAAATTGTTTACATAGTCACTATTTTGTGTCTAATTCCTTAACGAAACGTACCTTTATAAAGTACGATATATATTGGTAATTGAGGAGGGATAGTTCTGACTTTACCTTTTTGAAACGGGCTGTACTTCATCTGACCTACAAGCGATGATTGCTTGATTATTATAGGCGGATAGACGGATAAATTGATCAACTTTAAAATTTATAGGGCTATTGAAGATACAATGAGTGAAAAAGGATCTAGTAAAGTTAGACTTTCTAACAATGTTTGTAGAGTAGCGGTGAATTTAAAAAAAAGAGAAAATGCAATTTTTTGGTTCATTTTTCTAATCAATAATCAATAGTGAGAATGAAAAAAACAATTTTCCTCAAAGCCAACAGTTGGCACTTAAAGAGAACTCTTTCAAGTTTCTAAAACGATGATAATTAGTCCATAAGATATTGCTGATCCAAGACAAAACTGTCATTTTCCACATAGTGACTCAGGAATAAACAGTGGGGCAGAGACGTTCAAAAACCAAATTGAAGCTGTATAATCCAACTAAATAACCTTCGCATTTTTTTGGGCCGAAAAAAATGTCTTTAGTCCGTCGACCTCCGGAAGAAATACAAAAATTTGGAAATGTTTTTCTCGCGGTTTACTTTATTATTTCTCAGAAATAGTAACTCAATAAAAGATTTCGAAACCAGAAACATTGAGCTTCAAAATGATTTTTTTATATCCCGTACCGATTTCTTTTACAGAATTACAGCATTCCAAATACCGCTAATAAATATTTTACTAAACAATTATTTTACAGAATATTTTTATTCCTCTAATTTTTTAATAGTGTACACTTCTTTGAAGTAACACTTTTTTGAGAACTCCATAAAAACAGGGGTTAATTGTGACGTCTATATATCTCAGCGCACTCAAAGCGCCGTAGCCACAACGCAATACCCACAAGCCACCAACGTGACGGCAGCGAATTCCCTCACGCTCTTATGGAAATCTCTCCTCTACACTAATTACCACATATTCAAATAAATAATTCATAAGAGCAAAGAGAACAGGCGTACGTCACACGTAGAAATATAAATAATTTGTTACGTTGCTAGTGTTCGAACAAGTAATATAGTAAAATGCAGGCGTAAATTGAATAATGTTCGATTTACGCAATTATGACTTATTTTTTAAATTATTTATATAGAAATTGCGTTGAGTATTCTGGTTTTAATTTATAGGATTTAAAATGTTATGGTTCACGTGGCGGAAACGTACACATATGTACCTAACTACAGGAACAATATTATTTGTAAAATAACAATTTTAGAACTTGCCACGTTAATGCCACAGAAAAATTGTTTTTAAAAGAGAGTCGTTGGATTTTATGAATGATTGAATCGTTTTTATTCTACATGATTTGCACGTAGCCAACTTGAAAAGAAATATAACTTCAATATTAGTACAGTACTAATACTTACTATGAAGAAATGATATTTTGCCATTATAGCTTTTACGTAGCAGCGTATTTTAAAAATGAAAACCATTGAAACTTTTAATGACTTCGTGATTTTTTTTATTGGTTTGTTTATTTCCTAGATTACAATGCAAATAAAAGTTATTTCTAATTATTAATAGGCCTTTTCCTCAGAGTTATGTAATAAGTAAACGCACATCCATCTTGCATACATTTTTTTGAAGTAAAACTTCTTTACACACGCTTGACTTGGGGAGTAAGCTGGTGAATGCGTGACGAGAGCGTTACGAAAATGTGATCGGGGAGGCGAACGGAAGTTGAGAGGGAGATATAAGTTAGAGAAGACAGAAAGAGAGAGAGAGTTACGTTTCGTATATTACTGTAGGAACAAGAAAGAGAGGTGCGAGCACACATTTTCTTTCTCTCTTTCTCTCATAGCCAGTTATGTTTCGTATATCTAAGACACAGTGCAAGCCTATTGTCTGTATCACACTGTAGGAGCAAAAAGAGAGCAGTGCGCACGCACATTTTCTTTCTCTCTTTCTCCCATACCCAGTTTATGAAATATATATATATATATATATATATATATATATATATATATATATATATATATATATATATATATATATATATGCGAGTTTGCTAGCGTTACGCGAACGGTGATTTTTTGATTATTTTGTAATTTCATTTCGTTCTTGAACAATTTTATAAATTATTATTTTGATTATTATTATTTATTATTAATACATTAAATATTCTACGTTTAAAGTGAATAAAATTATAAATTCATTTTAAAGTTTATATTTTGTGAATTTGAAGTTTTACTTCAGTTTTTTTCCTTTTTTTTGGGTACCGAATATCGGAATCCAATACTAGAACCGACAAAAATCCAATGTTGTATGCCATAAATCAAAGATATTGGAAGACGAGCACGACCCGTTCTAAATCCAATAACATGAAGTATTTTTGTGTACTAAAAATACCTGCCAATTCAAAGCAGATAAAATAAAGTGAGGAAAAAGTATGTGCTTCTTCACATGTGTATACTATAAAATTATTTTACAAAATTATCAATTAATTCACAATTAAAATATCAATTTGAATTTTTTAGGACCTCGTGTATTTGTTTCATATACTATCGAACGTTAAACGCCAAGGTCGAAATTTAATATTTGATTTATGGTTAATCACTTGAAAAAATCTATATTTTTCCCACGTGACATTTTTATATCTTTTTGTGATGGTGTATTTTGTAATAAAGGTACTTTTACTATACAAACATTTTTTTTCGATATGTAAATACTTAATACATTCCATTTATTCTATTCAAATTTTTTCGTATACGCCATCTATACTCTAGATATAGAATCGAGTGTAATGATAACGTCGTACCACAGAATCGCCTAAATCAGCACTATATGGTAACAGATTATCACTAGATGATATTGTGTTATTTCGTACCTTTAACCCTACAAGGGTACAAGACAAGTAACCATATATGAGACAATGATATGATGGAACCACACTTATTGTTCCTACAGCTCTATGAAAGACTAGTAGTGACACTTTTTGGCATTTTAGAGGAATACCACTTATTGAGCAATGAGATATAATGCAAATAATTGCGTATAGATGTCGTTATTGACTTTATTACTTAGTAAACGGAAATTTTGCCATTTACGAACCAAAGTTTTGTGTTTGCTGTTTACGTAATTTCAAAAATGAATAAAAAAAGTTACTTTAGAGTACCCGGAAAAAATTACGTATTGTAAAAAGTCAGTCTTTCTATTATTGTAGTATACCAATTGATACATCGTATATTTCTGTATGTTCCACATAAGGTACACTGAGCTTTAGCCTTCCTTTTTACGAATACGTACTTACGACAAGTGTACTCGTGATTATTTTTATTTATTACAGATTATTTCGAACAAACGATTGCGTGATGAAAATATTGAACATTTCTTGAATATACCTTCAAGAAGTGAAGATGGCGAAGACCTCTCTAATGCTGAAAGAGATAAAGACATAAAAAAATTTAGTCTGCTGTCAGTATTTTCTGTGAAACGTTTAGCGATAAAGAAACATAATCATCACTGCAGAGATATCATTGTTTATATTCCGTTAGCGAAGATGTTCATTTAGCGAGCGAGCAGCAAATATCAAGTCCTCAGCCCAATACTTCATGCGTGACTTCAGCGGGAAATTCAGGTGCCAATAAACACTCACGTGCAACGAGATGATCATCGATTTCTGTGCGTATTGCTTTTGCTAACTAGAAACCATGGCTCTTCGTCTGTCACCAAATGGAAGAAAAGGAAAAAAAACTTTTCAATCTCAGTTCACTGGAAATATAAACTTAGCGCCACCAATTGTAGAATTTGAATCTGAAATCAATATTTGTTATGGTTTTTTTATGACGAACTACTGGGACATATTGTAGAGGAAATACACAAATCTAGTATCAAAAAAAAATCCTTCATAACCATTCAAAATAACAGTGATTTAATTCAAAAAGTTTTTAGGTGTTTGTCTGATTATGAGATTGTCGCCACTGCCAAATATCCGAATGTACTGGGTACCTAAATTGAGTATTCCTTTGATTATGGAGTCAATGCTACTAAATCATTTAAAAAAATCTGCCAGTTTCTCCATTTCAACGACAACACCACGCAACCACCGTCTGGTACTCTAGGGCATGATTGTTTACACAAAATCAGGCCAGTGTTGGAAACTTTTGGAAAGAAATGTCAAAACATCCCTAAAAGAGAAGCACTATCTGTTGACGAGCAAATATGTGCGAGCTCCCAACATCTTGCGTCAATACCTTCCAAATAAGCTACATAAATGGGGGTATAAACTGCTGGTTCTTTGTGATGATCGTGGCTTTGCTTACGATTTTGAAATTTATTCAGGACAGGAGAACGATCCAGAACTGAGATTTTCAAGCCAGCCTGACTTGGGAGCAAGCTCAAATATCGTTGCTAGGTGCACACCCAGGAACCAACAATACAGAGTTGATATAATATTTGGCCAAAGAAGAAATTCAATCACTGGGCACTGTGAACAAAGGTCGTTTAGGAAAGGATCTTCAAATACCTTCTCTAAAGAACCTAAAAAAAGATAGGGTGGAGAGAGGTTTTTTCTGAAGAATAGGTGGCTAATGTTGTCGGTACAGATATCGTAACAGTGATATGGTACGATGACAAACCGGTTGTCTTATCTTCGTCTTTTTTAACTTAGAGCTCATACAACCAGTATACTTAAGGTACTGTTTGAGGTACAGTATACTTGAGGTACTGTTTTATCATCTGCTTGATGTTACTCTTATAAATAGCTGGTCACTGTACAGAAGAGTTGGGGAGCAGATGGAAACACGAACCCCACTACAGCTAAAGAACTTCAAATTTGACATAGGAAAAAGTCTGTGCATCTGTGGGCCCTCTATCTCCAAGAAAAGAGGCAGACCTTCAAGTTTGCCTGATCTCTTTGAGATAAAGAAAAAGAAGCCGAATACCGCAGTCTTGCCTCCTCGTGAAGTCAGACGTGACGAATTTGAGCATTTTTTCTTTGGGGTTCAAAAAGGCAACGCTGTAAATGCCCTAGTTGCAAAGGAAAACATTTATATCCAGTGAAAAATATCAAGTAGAACTCTGCCTAAATAAAGATAATCATTGTTTTAGATATTTTCACCAATAGGTATTTTTATTTAAAATATATATTATTTTATTTTGTTGTAACTATTTTGTGAAATGTTTTTTACGACGTGAAGTCAAATTTCAAAATAATTCAAGTTATATAATGTCCCTATAATAGTTTCTAATGTTCTTGTTCAAAACCAAAAAAGTATAGTTAAGGCTCAGTGTACATATGGAAATGAAATAAAAAACTGATTTTCTCGTAAAATATTTGTTTTCTTTCATTTTTTTCCCAAGTTCTAAGCACTAACTACATCACATATAATTTTATCAGCTACAGAAAAAAATGAGCCTTGTAGAGTTAAAATGGGTTTTTAAATAACTTAAGTTTAAAATATTTCAAATTGGTGAACTTCAGTTTTATTGTATTACATAAATGTTACCGCAGTCTCCTATGGAAAATAATATCAATTCCTATGACCTGCGTAAAATAAAGATTCGAGGAAATTAAAAATACACCAATCTTCCTAGAAGGTCAAAGGCCGCACATCACCTGGTATTGCCCTTTAAATACGTTTCAAAAAATAGTTTCCTCGTGTGATTGCGGAATGGACTAACTGGTTTCTAAGAAATAGAGAGGATTGAAGAAATTAACTACTTAAACATTTTTTTAAGAATAATTGTCTATTTTACCATAGAAGTAATTTGAGTTGTGCATCCAGTAATTTTATATATTTGCATTTGCAAAAAGTTTACGCAAAACTTCAAAAAAGGCTCATGAATGTTTCATATGTTTTTACAATTGTTATAAAAGTTTTTCAATTCCTTCTATTCTAGGTAAAATAAAACTAAAAACAAAACGATGGAGTAAATCCGTAAAAATGCTTAATTAGTATTTTGTTAATCTGTTTTCTTGATATTACGTTTTTTCCCACAATTGATTTTGAAAAATTAAAAGCCTTATTGAAACAGATCCCAGATTAAGTTCGCGTTGTTTGGCAGATCTATTTTCATGCTCTTATGCTGCAATGGAAAAACAACTTTATGATTTGAGAAAGGAGTGGAAATATTCGTTTGGCTACAATATGAGCTAAACTCTTTCAAATTCAGAGGACAGCTAATGTGTGCTTGGAGCTACTGAGTTCCCATCTTACCAACGAGAGGCTAAAGTATCTGGTTACGAGAGATGAAAAGTGGGTATCTTACGTTAATTTATAGCGTAAACGCCAGTGGTTAGGAGCTGGAGAAAAAGGTGTACCTAGACCAAAATATAATATTGGACAAAAGAATTGGCTGCATCGTGGGGTTTTTTACTGGGAAGTTTTTGAAACTAACAGTACAATTATAGCTAATATTTATTGTGACCATTTGAGCAAAGGCACCACGAAACTTCCTTCAAATTAAAGCAAAGTTTATTTTTGATATGACCCCACGTAGCAAAAGTAACGCGTAAAAAACTACTTTCACTGGGATGGAGTATGCTACTTCACCCACCATACTCTCCAGATCTTTCGCCATCTAATTACCATATGTTTCGTGTATGAAATATTTTACGTGATAGAAAATTTAAAGACGAAAGTCATATCAAAATCGATCTTCACCGATTTTTCATTCCAAGGCCAAGGTGTGTGTGTGCGTGTGCGTGAAACTGTTTTGCTTTTTTTCTTTATTATTTCTATAAATATATTTACATTATGGTTACAATTTCTAAAGGATTATCATTGAAAAATAGGAATAGCAGTTATAAGTTTACATGCCTTCGCCAGAAACAGTTGTAAGTTTATTATAACATTTTCTTTTGCCATAAGATTTTAACATATTTTATTCGGTTCTGCTAAAATGAAAATTAACACGAAATGGATAATATAATAATTAACAATTTTCTTTTTGAAGATATGTTTACAGCAAAAGTATCTGCCGTTATTGGCTAGTTAGAAATTCATAATGTGCCACCAAATATTGTAGATACTAATACGAGTAACACTCGTAAAAACTTGGCAACAGATAACACTGCTGTAGCTCGTGGTATGAGTTGATGAATATTTTTCGACCGAATCAGTTAGAAAACGGGAAGCGATTTGCTTTAAAAGTTTTAAAGTCCTTGTGGAATGATCGAAAGGATAATTAGAGTTTAAAATTTTAGTGTCCTAAATTTATGTATTGAATGATTTCTCATCAGATTTTGTAAAATTTAGATGCAATCTGAGATTATTTATAACTAATGAATTGCTTCAATCATCAGCTGACGTAATAGTGAAATAGACGTTTTTATAAGAAAAAGTGAAACAGTCAATTCGTGTAAGCGTCAGCCATCCTTCTAATATATTAGAAATTAATCAAAATGAAAACTATGGTTGTAATAATCATAATTTATAATATATATATATATAAACCAAAAAGACTTCAAAACCGCAATGTATATATATATATATATATATATATACATATATATATATATATATTTATAAAAGACCGACAACATTTTTTTTTACAATTTCTTCACTCTCGACCCCTTAATTTTATCTATTCCACTAGAAAACATACCAGGATTTTTTATTTTTTTCGAAATTTATATTTAAGGGTCGCTACCCAGTTTTGAAACTCGAAAAAAGCATTTATTTTTAAGAGATTATTAATACCAGAAATGAGTGTTATATATAGGTTTTAGGGAAAATATTATAGTAAATAACAATAACTATCGTTCCTCTAAATTATTAAGTAAAAAGAAAAACAAATAGTAGATTTGCCTTATTACAATTTGGATTTTTCTGCCTATAATTCGTAACTAACAACATTAAGTGTTGCTTCTGCTCTTCCTCATTAGTATGTAATTTATTGTACTCTTCCATCAATGTAACACTCCTCTTAGCTTAGTACAATTTCTTTAGCCGATTTGAAGCTTTCTTCCTCTTCCCATAGCCCAGGATCTTTCTGAATGAACTTGCCTTTGCCTACTTCCTTCAGTTTTCAGATCATACTACGTCTTCAAAATCATATTACGTTTTGAATCAATAGAAACTCGTTTGTCAAAAAAAGCTAAAGCAATTAGCTCTTCGGAAAGTTACCAAAGATTCTCAGCAAAAGCGATGATATCTTTCGCGAGAGTTTGAACGCAATTCCATGTAGATGGTTCGGACATTGCGGTTTTGAAGTCTTTTTGGTTTATATCTGGCCAGAAGCTTTTAAATCTTTTAAAATTCATAATCTCAGGACCACTGGAAGGTCCTATAGCTGTAACAATATCACTTTCGAGTAAAATTTTTAGTATGTGATGCCGGCATGCAAACCAAATCAGTTCCTTTTGCATTTTCTGTTCTATAAGAACATATGCTCCATTTATTCGTCCTGTATCAAATGGTGTTGTATCAAAACACATACATTTTATTTTATCATATAAATTCCACGATAAAATAGTCTCGAAAATAGGAGAACCCATTGTTTTTTCCTTTCCATCTGAAAGCTTGGCAACAAGCCGAGAGCTGATCGACTCCTATTCCAGATATCAAGATTGGTAGACTATCTACTATTTCATGTCCGGTTATGTCCTCCAGAATTTTTCCATCCCAGTGCACAAGTAAGTCTTTATTGGTTAGAAATCAGCTTTAATAGACTCAGGAATCTGTTTTCTAATATCCATTCTTTGGCGACGTATAGAATAATAGCTAACGTTATATTGTGATACGTCACAGCCCAAACGTTTGAGTGAAGAATTCAAAACAACAGTTGCTTTTCAGTCAGTCAACTTAGCGACATCAAGAATAGTAGCTAAACTCGAATCTAAAATTCTTTTTTGGCCTCGTTTCTGTGATGTATTAAAACCATAGCTTGAATGACGGCTACCTTGAATGATTGAATGAATGACCCTGTCTGAGGAGATATAGGATGACTTTTGACTTATATTGCTATCACTTTCATTCCCTGCAGAAGAAGCTGAAGAAGATAGTAAATAACATTTCTCAGTTAATTTCCTCATTGCTTCTTTTTTCTTTTTCATCATCTTTTGCAACTTTGCTTCTTTTTGTAAATGTTTTTTAAGTTTTTTCGCATGACGTCTATCGATATTACCAATTTTTCTTGGACGACTCATTTCTCTTTGTCTTAAAAGAAATTGCTTATCTTCTTCAATAGTTATCATATTAAGGGTATTTGAGTGAGCAATATCAAACAAAACATTTAAATTCGATTGCCATTTGTTTTCTTTTTCTTTTATTGCTGCTGAGTGTTTTGCTTTATTTTCTTTATTTTGTTTAATTCTGCCATTCTTTGAAATATTTAAGTATTTTTTTGATAACATGTTGTTTTTCTTTGGTAGAAATAGTTGCTTTTTCCATAGGGTCATCACATCACTTGCTGTTAATGACGCCGATTCTCTCTTTGTGTTGTTAATTATGTTTTTATAATGAAATAATAAACACATCACTTCTTTCACTGACGGTAATTTTGTTTGCACTAATTCGGAACGAGATTATCCAATTAACCATATTTCAGCCTTTTTTCGCATTTTATAATATTCAATGTCATTTTAGAAATACAAATACGAGAAAATAGCTAAAGTAATCACATTTACAATCATACACAATCACTATGACTCGCAACGATGGCAGTGACGCCATAAGTATATAAAAGAGCATTGGATTGTTTATATTAACTAAATTGTGGGTATCTACAGAGAGCACTGAGGTGCCGACGAAGTGAGTAAACAAAGAACTGTTTACGTTAGCAACTAAATTTTCTTTAAAAATTAATTTTTAAAAATCTTTTGAGGCGGTAGCGACCCTTAAATATTAATTTAAAAAAACCGAAATTTAATACAAATTATTATTTTGGTAGATAGAATCATATTATGGGTTGAGAGTTAAAACAATTAAAACTTGAATTTTATGAATAACCCTAATATATATATATATATATATATATATATATATATGTAACTTTCATTTTAAATTTCTTCGCTTGAAATTTTATTTTATTCGAAATTATTAGCTATTTAGGTTTCAGCTAGATGGAAGAAGAAAGCTTGACACGTCGATTTTTATAACTTAAGTCAACTTTATAATATAAGTAGATATGTGTTATGAAGCTTTAATAACATATAGTAAAATGCACAAGACATTTATTAAGTTCTATGCAGGCCACTAAAAAAGTGCCTGTATGTGTAGAAGCCTTGTAAATATAATAAAGTAATTCCAACATTTTGTAATCAAGTTGGCATCACTTTCAATGAATTGTGTTTTTACAACGAAAAAGTGTTAAAAATATAATTGCGGAAAATGTTTAGATAAAAATATCAAAATTTAATGTAAATTTGTAGTATTAAACCTTCAAGTTCCTATTTTTACTTGCATGTAAATCAGGTATGCATCTTATTATATATGTTAAAATGTATAAAATAACAAATTGAAATTTGTGATTACTCCGAAATCATAAGGCTGTTTAATTTTTATATTGGAGTGCCTATGGTTAAATATTATATTACAATTTAAAAAAAAATTAAATTAAAAAATTACTTTCACGAATTTTTTTTTCCATGACAAGTTTAGTATGTTTCAAACGTTTGCGCGTTTTGAATATATAGATATTTGTAAAATAAGATAAATACTTTTTTAAGAACACCTATTGAGATATATTTTTGAACGATTTCAAATAAAGAGGATATTTTCCTTTTTTTTATATTTATTCAACCACAACGTGAATAGATGAATATTTTAATGCATACGCACGAAATAAAACGTTGTTGACAGGCACCTTGAAATTTATCTGAAGATGGCCGAGGACGAAGGGACGACCGGTATTATTATATTCGGTCTCTGGTACATCGGATTGTTCCTTCAATACGCCAGGTGACGTACATTTTAACTTCTTTCATGCTTTTGGTTCATTATTAATTTGTTACAACTTCGGCGTGGTCTTTCAAAAAATATTAGCCAAATGTTTTTCAAAAAAGAAAGAAGACATCGCTTTCGAATCGTCTGTTTTTCACTATTTTTTCGATCGTCCGAGTTTGCTGAACGTTTGCCCATCGATTGGCAGCAATGTTTATTCATGTTGTATACAATTATTTATTTTTATCATACCAAAAGTTTTAAGATGAATTTATGCATATTGATAACGTACTTGCTTTGTGATAGATGGCTACCGATTTTAAGGCTTTGCCAGAGATGAGTGACGTTCTTGCATGGTATACTACCATTGTATATATAGTTTCGGAATCGTAAGGTTTTCTAGTGTTTTTTGAATGAACAATAAATTGTGGAATTTACCTGTTTGATTGTTTGTATTCGGTATACTCGTAAGTAAAGAAAAATAATAATTCAACTTTTAGGCTTTGTATTTGCTTAATTTTGGCGGAATGACTATTGTATAGTATTAGCTCTTATTTTAGAATAATGAGTACTCCAGAAGGCGGACAACACGCGCGACGGTGTGTCCACAAAAACTACGCCTAAAATGCGTAGTATCAAAACGCGACTGTCAGTGCAATCTAAGTAAAGCAAGTAAGCTATTAATGGTTGTGTAGTTTAAAAGAAATTCATTAATTTTTGCCGTCTTTAATTTCCTGAAAATGTGAACGGATATCGTTTAAAATAAGTAAATTTCATCACGAAATGATGATATAAAACAATTTTTCTTCCCATTCAAAATGGGAATGAAAGAAAAATTGTTTTATATTTGTTTAGTACGGGACCAATTATTTTCAAATTTTTTTTCTTTTTAATCTCTCTTTTTACTATAAGATACTATGCTAATTGTTTTCTTTTTATGTTACCAAAAAAAACAAAATATTATTGGCAAAAGTGCCGACATAATTTTGTAGGTTAATGTGTACACACCATTGGTACACGGGCATGCACAAACACGTACACACGCACACGCACGCTCACATATACCCGCGCGCTCACACACATATGCACACAAACACATTTAATGACAATGTATTTTAATTGATAAAATGTGGCAAAGTGTTAATAATTTTAACCTAAATTCTTCGGCTATTGGTTGTGGTCGGAAATTTTAGAAATTTAACATGGGAGGAGGAGGGTTTAATATTAGCCAAACAATGCACGACATAAATCATACTGCCGCAAGCAGATATATTTATATGCGTCGATTTCCCAGAGTTGGTGGGTATTTATTCTGCTGGTAACGTTAGGTGCGTAGGGGGAGCGCTAGTAGAAGGAACACAGTAGAGATTTTTGGCTTCGGGAGGCTGCCAAGAAAGAGGAGGTATATTCTAAGGCTCTTATGTTAAATTACGTCTTTATGACTGTTACCTGTTACTATATATTATATAAAAATACACATCTCATATTTAGTTATAAGCTAATTGTATCGGGTATGACAGTTACTTGTATTTCTGTAAACCAAACTTATGTAACTTATATATTTGTATGTGTAATAGTTCTTTGAATTATGTACCTATCTATTTTGTGACAATTTTGTATCAATGAAAATTCAATTTATACAAAACATTTAATGAAATTGTGATGCCGTGTTGTATGAAAACAACGCAGAAATATTATGCCTTCTTTCTAAATTAAATTAGAAATTAAGTTTGAACACTACTGAAATAGTAAAATCTAGAATCTAAGGAAGGAATTGCTTTTAGCCTTGCTTGTCACCAAACGATTAGGAATTTATGGACGTGCAAGCCAAGTTCCAGCTAGAATATTAAAAGTGTATGGAGTGTACATCAATAGTCACGATATAGTTACAATAGACATAAACCGCCATAGTAAACTTTGATTGCTATCATGTGTTTCCGAGAGTAATAAATATCAATGGTCAGGTGATAAGCAATGGGTGTAAATACCAATGGTGATAAGCAATGTATAAAAACGAAAGGAATAAATCTTTAGCAATTCTATTTAGCTTCATAAGCCTTTTCGACAGACGGTTTTGGAGGTCAGTTTACGGACATATTGTTGTCGGTATTATTATAATAATCGTAGAGATAAAGATGTCCGTAATCGTTGTAGTAGTAGTTTTTAATCTTCTCTAGTGGAAGCTCCATTGATCGATTTTAATTTTGTCAACGATTGTTTCATTTACACTGAAGCCATTATTTATCAACCATTATTTTCTAAAAATCGGTAACGACATATATAAAACCTTTAAAGGTACAATTTTAATCTTTTACGAAACTTTCAGATGACTTTGCGATTCAAATTTCAAATCGTATTCAAATTTTCCAGACATAGTTTTTGTTAGAGCTAAATATCCTCATGATTGCAGCGAACGATTGTACACAAAAATTTAAAAAAAAACTATAAACGGAAATATAAAATAGATGAAGTCATGGAATTTGTTTTTTCCTACTTTACCGAAAATAGTAAAGAATGCCAATTCCACACAACAGATTTAGTAAAAGCTATTGGGGTTGGCTAAAGCGACCAATTGAAAAACAATTGCAAGAAAAATACAGCAATGAAATTTTGTTTTATCAAAACCCGACAAGCGACCAATTGAAGAACAATTGCAAGAAAAATACAGCAATGAAATTTTGTTTTATCAAAACCCGACAAGTGACCAATTGAAGAACAATTGCAAGAAAAATACAACAATAAAATTTTGTTTTATCAAAACCCGACAAGCGGCCAATGGAAGAACAATTGCAAGAAAAATACAGCAATGAAATTTTGTTTTATCAAAACTCGACAAGCGACCAATTGAAGAACAATTGCAAGAAAAATACAGCAATGAAATTTTGTTTTATCAAAACCCGACAAGCGACCAATTGAAAAACAATTGCAAGAAAAATACAGCAATGAAATTTTGTTTTATCAAAACCCGACAAGCGACCAATGGAAGAACAACTGCAAGAAAAATACTGCAGTGAAATTTTGTTTTATCAAGAATTAAGTCGCGATCATATCATTTTTTTCAAATTATATAATCACGACCTAATTCATCATACAAAATCATTTCGTACACTTAAGAAAATAATTGTAAAAATTTGTCTTCTAATATTAAAAACAATCCTCGTGAAGAACTATTGTAAAAGTGATAACAGCTGTGTCCCCAGCTTATCGTTTTAGCAGATATTGGCAACATTACGAAACTAACGAGTATCCACCTTCCGATGTATTTTTAAAGGATGTTAAAAGTGCAGTTTCTGAAACTTAGTTAGTCCTACTGCCAGAAATAACTTGCAAAAAAAACATAGAGGCAGCTCAACGAAAGTTTAGGACGATTGCTCACTCCCTTTTTGCATGACATAAATCCAGAGATTGATCTAAAGACCTAGCTAAAGTACTAGTGATGTGAAAATGATTAATCAAATAATAATTTAATAATATTAAAACGTGTTTTAATATTATTTTATTATTATTGACAAAATTAATAACAATAAAATGATATTAAAACAAATATACATTGACAAAAAATTGTGGAATACTACTATATACACATATTAATTGTCATGTATACTTAAATTTCCTCTCATTTTGATCCTTTCAAAGCGCTGTAAAACCCTTAAGAATTAAAGAAATTTAAAAAGAAATTGGTGAAAATTACCGGTTATAAATACCTCTATAGAGAACGTGAAACGTTCTTTATTTTTTAAAATACCAGAAAAAGTTGTAGCACTTGAAAAATAACTTTTTAAACAATTTCTACTTCCTTGGCTTATAATTCGCCTAAAAATGGATAATAATTTGGAAGATAATGGAAAAAATCCGAATTTATTCAACACAATAAGTGAGTACATATTTGTAACATATGAAAGTTTAAATCTTTCTTGAATTTATAGCAATGACGGACGAATTGTAGGAAAACAAATACTTATTTTAATAGCAATATTAGAGACTACTAATTTGTAGGTAGGTTTATTTTGTTCTTAGTTGGATTTTGTGTTTACCCATGACACAAAATAAATAGTTTTTAGCGTTTCTGGTGATTAAAAAAGTAATAGGATTGCTTGAAAATATCAAGAGATCGTAACTTTTCTAAGAACAACTGAAAACACAGTCTGTTGAAAAAATCACTTAAAGTATACATTTCGAAATCGTTATGAGATTGAACATATTTCGATTTCGAATGATTGAACATATTTCGATTACATAAAAATAGAAATTTACATGTAAAATGTAGGCTGAATACCATGGATGCCTATTTTTGTCGGTTACTAAAACATTTTTACCGGATATTAAATTTACTGCAGCGTGTAAATTTAATATCCGGTAAAAACTGGTTTATGATAACTATTTATAAATGATACAAAAAATAGTATATCGAACGGTAGAATATTTTCTTTCGCACAAAGTATTGAAAATTGAAGTACAACTTTACAGTACATAATGAACAAAAACATCGGTGCGCTGGGATGTAGTGGATTATATTTGACTATGTAGGTGTTCAAGTTTGAGTATCAACACATAAAATTTTTTTTTATTTGACATGATTCAACATATCTTATTCACATTATTTGACAAGAATATGAATATAATTTGAGCCATTTATCAAGTATTAATCTTAAATTTGTCATCTCGACATCAAACAGTTGTTTGACTTGCATTTACTTAAGTACTTGTATCTCTATATACAAGGACATGGTGATGCATTTATATTATATACAAGTCTAAATAATTTTTTTCTAGTAACTTTAGTACATTGAGATATGGAATTGAATTTTCAGTTTACGAATGATTACGAACTAGCTAGTTTACGAACTATTTAAAATATATTAGAATAATCCTAATCATTGTTATTATTGTAGATATATTGAATATATTGGACCAATTTCCTTAATAGATTTATTCTTTACTGTTTTTCGCGCGGTTAAGTTAAATTTTTCACATATAAATACAATACCCATTCATGAAAAAAGGACTCGTGCTAATTAAAATTCACTTGATCCAGGCGAGTTCAAAAATTTAAAAAAGTTTAAAACTGCAAAGCATTGAATGAGATTTAAAGTTAAATTAGTGTTCTGAAATACGGTTCGATAAGTCAAAGTCGATAAATAACTTGCCGATAATGATCTGCATACTCACCGCAATAAGAGTACGCGGCGCCGTTCACTCTTTTTCAAATTTCCAAAGCCCCACCCCCCCCCCCCCCCCCCTATCCCTCCCATGGCGCTCGCTTAAGGGAGTAAGTTAGTGAGGGGGTACCGTCCTTTAAGATTTGTTGCTAGTAGGTAGAGAACAAATGTGTAAAATTAGAGGGCAATCGGTTGAAAACTGTTAGAGCATATATGTACATATAATATAATGTACATATAAGTGCTATAAGTAAAGAACATTGGAAGAATTATAAACACACTGATGACGTATACACTAAAGCAAAAATGTGAGCAAATAAAATTTTGGTCTCACTCATTAAGGCTTCCTTCTCGAATCATGAATTAATAAAGTTTGAATTAATGATATCTTTACATTTTTTATTATTATTTTAGCGTCATTATTTTAGTTATTATGGTTTGTTATTATTTTAGCGTCACTTGAAAACTTTATTTGAGTTGAACCGTTACCCAACATATAACGCATATATGTAGGTTCCATTTAACAGTTTTTTTACTACATTGACTTGAAGTTTATAGTTCTAAGATTTATAATAAAACATTATGCTAATGGCGTTTCTTTATATTAAATTAGATTGTTTTATCATGATCTTGTTAATTTGTAAATTTAAATGAAATCGTACCAAAATGTTTAACGCGATATCTCATAAATATTTGTACTGTGGTTTGGTAATGCGTTATTTTGCAGTCTGCAAAATATGTTACGAAATAAAATAGAAAATACATACTATGAATTTAAAAGTAAAGGATATACTAATACGCGGCAGTGAATTCAAAATTCTCTGGTATAGTGATTTTGGCATATAATTATATTATATATATATATATATATATATATATATATATATATATATATATATATATATATATATATACTTTTTTTTTTTTATATAAATTCCTTAAAGTGAGTACAAACAATTTTACTCCATTTTTTTAATTAACCATGAACTCTCATCATCAGAAGAATGAGAGTTCTGTCGTGATATCATGGATGTAAGGTATTGGAAATCTAACGTACTCGTAGGAATAAACCAAACACACAATTTTTAAAAATAATAAATTTTGTTTATGTAAGAATTATAATAAAAGTAATTTATAGAAGAACCATATTTTGGTGAAGCTCATAAATATTTAAATAACTGAGAAGTGGTAAGGTGCGTAAAGTTAAATTATTTTAATAAATGTCAATAGTACGTTAGACGTGGGTTGTCAATTATTATACTTTCTGTCTTGATTTAGAGCCCACTTAGATGTGTGATTGTAGTAAGAAGTGAATAAGCAATAGCCGGCGTTTTTCGACGCAGCGTTCTGAGATGCGTCAGTTTAAATTTTTAATGTTTATACGCTGACATGTTTCTCACAGCCCGCATGCTCGATGCGTGTCTGTGTTTACATACATGTTTCATATTGCGGCAGGGTCGTGGCTTTAATTAACGGGACATAGGCTTCATTAATTCACGTTTGGAGGAAGGAGCGATGAATTCATCGACATCTCTACGCGTACCCCGAATAAAGAGACGTTTCTTGTAGAGAAAATTACTTAAAGGTAAACTTCACCGACAATGGCTATGTCGGTGTCAGTTGCTACTTCTATACCATGAGATTTTTTAAACTTATTTTGATAAGTTGTGCGTAATGGAAATGAGAAATTATGCGCTGTTACCCATGAAAAACTTATTTATGACTATTACATATAATTTTACTTTTGTTTTCAGTGGTTTTTAGATATTTTTTAACGTTAAAAATTTTTTTCCCATTCCATTATAGTATCGGAATAATAACACATCAAGCAAAGTACTGAAACCAATTAAATTTTAGTTGCAAACAATAAAAGTCTGCGAGTGTTTTATGATAAGAAATGACTAGTGGCTAGGATAATAATATGGTAGTTGACTCATTCTAAATTTTGATATTTTTCGTACAATATTGTGAAATATAAGTTATTTAAAAACCAGTCTTGAAAAAATTCAAAAATCGATTGAAAAATAAGCCAGTTATAGACTTCTAAATATAAAGATACGGATAGGGTTGGGTATATTTCTGTCTCTTTTCCTCTCGTAGAATATAATGTGCAATATTAAAAATGACTTGTCTATTATTTACCATAAGTATACTATAAGGTAGAGTACCTAGTACACGAAGTAGTATGCGAAGATTGTCTACAGCAATTTTGCGTCTTTTGTATTTGATTAGTAGTTCTTCAACTTCGCGCTTCATTTATTTTGTTTTAAGATCAACTTGCATATAAAATAAATTTAATTAAATAAAATACAAGCAATCGAATTTGCGAGTAATAATTAGCAATTTGTATCCCATATGTAAGAAGCCGAGACTGTAAACTAGCATTTATTAGAGTAGATGTTTATAAACACTTCTAATGGATTTTACATACGTCTTAGAATATAATCATTATAATATCCTAATATACATATCTATTTCAATACTCACTAGTGATATGATCGTAAATCTTATTTTATTCGGTTAGCGGTAAATCACAATGAATAGCTGTGTGTTCACAATAATTATGAATAACTGATCTATTAATGATTATGACTAAAACCTATATATATATATATACATCATAAAATTAACACCAAATTTAACATTTAACAAATGACATATTTTTCTAAAAATGGGTGAAAAATATAAAATTCCTAAAAAGAAAATAATTCTAAAAATATAAAACGGAAAAATATTTTTTCTGAAAATATTTTATGTAATTCTTACAAAAATAATTTTCGAGTAGTTGTAACTTGCCCTTTCAATTGATGTTCCACACATTAAACGAACTTAAAAAATAATTCAATTACCTGAATATCTCTTCTAATATTTTCATATCAATATTTTTTAATGTTATATTCAGATACGTGCGATTAAATACCACTATGCCCAACGGTCTTCAGGAAAAACATTTTTGGACGTTTTGAGCAACATATTTAGGAATGTCTCGTATGAAATCATAAAATTATTCTTTTTAAATTGAAATTAACCTTGAAATTGAATATTATTATCTTTTACATTTTTTATTTTTTTATAAATTTATGAAAATTAAAGGGATAGTTAAGTAAGTCAAATTCACCATCAATCGCTAAAAAGGGTATTTATACAATATTGCGACATTTCTTACGTTTATCGAAATAAAAGATAGAGTTGATGCATTTTCATGTTAATGACATAACAATATTTACATTCCAGAAAACAAGTATGATTTTTGAAAAGTGGTATAAGCTTCATTCGATTCCTCTAAAAATAAAAAGAATTTTGCCAGTTTGCGACAGGAAATGAATGTGGCACAAAATTGAATTTCGACAGAACTTTTTAAATGTTCAGTTTGGGTCGTAATATTAAGCTGTAAATAGAAGTAAAATTGGAACGGACCGGAAGTGAGGTAGAAAAAATTATTCATCAATTTCCGCCCAGACGCCCGTGTTAGCTCTCATGCCATAATAAAATCACTCGACGTTTGTAGCCGCATATCCAGAACAAAGTTGGTTTTACAGGAAATAGGAAACGTATATAAAATATACTGTATTATAGAGGGGATTTTATAACTAATATATATAGTTATATATATATATATATATATATATATATATATATATATATATATATATGTAATAATATCATGTTGTGATAAAATCGTAACAAGTGTTTCCTATTAATATGTAATTTAATTACCAATCTCACATCCAATATATATATTTGCAGAGCGTTTTTAATGGAAGTCCAGCAGAGCTGTAGCACATCGAGCCTCGATTACACGTACGGTTTGGTATTCAATAATAGCGTCATAGATTCGTCATAGATTATTCAATAACAGCGTCGTAGCACACTCTACTGACGTAGGCGCATTAATGCGCGACAATGAAAACACGATCATATTTGGTAACCGCAATACTACTCGGCGGGCGTTATCATGTTGTCATCGAGTCACTGTGTTCTGTACTGCCTTTCAACGACGCCTGCGCGTGATCCGTAGACGTTTGAACTATCGCTGAACGCTGTATGCTCGATGGGCCAGCTACGTAATCGCTTTACGTCGTTTTTTCATTTATTTTTCGACGCTGTAGTAGCTCTCACATTTGCTCACCAATAGAGTTTTAGGTTTCTTAGATTCTTTTTGATGCGAGCTTTCCTCTAATTTACGTCCTCTATAATTCCGAATATATTTATTATTCGTATCAGACAATACCTTTAATTTTCCATTTTATACCAAGTGTTACTTATACTCGGGCAAATAATTTTATTGTCTCACTTTGCCTCCTAGTAGCGCAAGATGAAGATCTACCGATAACGACACCCAATATCAACTTCCTAGCTAAACGGGTTTCCACGCTACGCTAATTTATTACTTTACACAACGCTAATTTGCAACAATCACCCACATGCACTTTCACTAGTTCAATGACGTTCCTGGTAAAATAAATGCTTTACTACAAACACGGACAGATATGCTCTACCCGTTGTGGGTTCAACCATTGTTAACGCATTATTAGTCTCGTAATTATTATCGATTGAAATCTGTATATATTTTGTAACGTAAGAAAGATTGACCGGCCACCATATACTTAACGAACTAACAGACGTTTTCACGTGAAAGTTAAAACAGTGTATTATATGCTCATGTCATTTATAAACTCATCTCAGTGTAATAACCTCTGCTGAAATAATGTTTCGAAATTTAGTGTTGCGACGTTGAATTCTATTCTGAAGGAGACCCAATAATTCGAAGAATGATTTTCTCGACATAAGAAGATCATTAACAAATTTTCTTTTATTTGTTTTTAATTACTTTGCACACTGTTATGTAATCACTATTCCGTTTTTTGTATGCGATGTCGTCGAGGTAATATAGTAAGTATTAAAAGTAATAGAATCAATAGTGAATCCATATTTCAAAAACAGCTTACGCTTTATTTCTATTTCATTGAAAAACGCGCGTCAGCAGCGCGACCGTGCCACGCCGCTCCTCCGTCCGCTAGCAATAGCTTTGCAACTAAGCAGCGCTGCAGGCATAAGCATAGCAGTGTAGTGCTGCTACTGCGCGGCTAAATTGCCTAATATGAAAGCACTCTAAATGTATAATTCTCTATTCCCAGATTTCTATATATCTAGAAGAAAGAATAGAAAATTATCAGAATGCTCTTTTTAATACACTGTTTTAAACAATACAAATTCTTTTATGTCTCCTAAACCGTGAAATTTACTATAAAACATAAAATTTTGTTATTTATATTTGTAAAGAATTAAATTCTCTACGACTTTAACTTATCATATGTTTCTAGTGCAATTAATTTGTTGAAGTTATAGCGTATTGAATGTTCGCAAAAGTAGTTTTCGCACCTACTTTTGCGAACATTAGTCTCATTCATTTTTCTGTAAAACCAAAAGGCATCAGATTTTTCGGTAACCCTGATTGTGTCATTTTTTAAACGCTTCAGTACATCTACTAATTAACTTTATTGAAATGTTTATTATGGATTGATTATGTCCGAGTAAGACCTGAGGGGTTGCACATCTTTACTTTCCGAGAATTTTTGAAGGGGGAGATTTTAAGAATAACTCGAGAGTAAACGCAAAAGTTTTTATACGAGTCAATTTTCTAGAAGAGAACTTTTATTAAATAATTATTTAGTTTAAATTTACTATAAGATGGTCGTACATATATTAGAAAACTATAAAATAATGTCATAGAAGTTCAGCGTTACGAGAAATTTTGACTACAAATCTGATTGGATTCAGTTTTTTGATATAACCAAAAAATTAAAAATAAAACTTGTAGAGTATTTAATGACTTACCATTTCCTTCATAACTATTTTAGTCCTTTAATCATTGTTAAAATAACTCATAGTTATATAAAACACATTTGTAGAGGCTTTAAAAATTCTGTAATTTCAAAAATATTAATTCTGCTTGCACGTTTTTTATTGTAACTGTTCACGACATATAAAACAACTGCGTTTTTCAGAATGGTGGATTTGGCCAAATTACATTTTCAATTCATTTTCAGAAAATATTATATTGATACGCTCGACATATAATCCAAACAAAATGTGCATTATTTACCTGTTTGTCTATCTATTATGAATATTATCAGGTGCCTAGCTACTACTCTGTTTTGCCAATTTTACTTTCATCATGGAATGTTGCATCTACTTATCACTCGTTGCCATGTTTATAGACATGATATGGTCTTTTTCTGTTATCTTATTACTTATATCTTCAAAGAACAAAAGAAAATTGATTTTCTTGATTGATTTTTTTTTATTAGGTTTAAAAGGAATAACAACACTTTTAATGTGTTTTGAAAACGTGCGGAATATATACTGTTATTTTGATTGAATAAAATATATTTCAAAGTCATCATGTAGCGCTCCAATTATAATGTTGGAGCATAATATGAAACAAATTGGTTGATGTTGAAGCAAGTGGCCTTGTTCTCGTAGACTGTTATATAATTACACAGTTTCGTGTTTATGTTATAGCGTGTATTGACGAAAAATGATAATATAATTAAATAAATACCATATTAAAAAAAGTGTGTTTGCTTCTATGCGTATTCATACGGATTGCTTTTATGTGATATATTTTGTATAAATAATTAGAATAGACTTTGTTATATTTTTTATTTGTTTTTACTTCAATTTTATTTAAAATAGTGTTAATAACTACATCATTTCATCTATTCGAAAATTAACCTTTCTCGGCATATTTACTTTTAATGTATTTTTGGTACATCGATTTTTTTATCGCCCTAAAAATGATTTAAAAAGCAGGCATTTATATTTTCAAAATTTGCAATTTCTTTTTTAGTTCATCCCCGGAGATACGGTTTAAAAAATGGTAATAAAAATGTATAGTTGGTGGATAAAATGTATAGTTTGGTAGTATGGTTAAATACCCGTCGCGTGTAGTATTTTTTGGGTTGGTCAAGCTATTAAGGGCAATACATAAAAAAAAGAAAAAAAGAAAATAAAAAAAAAATAAAAAGAAATATATATATATATATATATATATATATATATATATATATATATATATATATATATATATATATTTAATTCTCGCCAATTATGCTTCTTACTTTAATTTCTTACATCGTTTACATTGATGTAAGTTCAAAAACAAAGCCACATAAGCAGACATATTAAAGCAAATTGTTGTAATTTGTGAATCAAACAAACACATTAAAGATTACTACATCCACGCTTTGCATTGATATGTTATCAACTATTTCTCGAGATATCCTGCTATTTGTCTGAATTTCACAAATTACTTAATTTTAAATAAATTACCAATAAAGATTTCACTGTTTGTTGGTTATTAAATAAAAAAATATACATTGAAAATGATGAATTTAACAAAAATAAATTTCGCTCGTGATTATTTCAAAAGAAAATGGATTTGAAAAATATTTAATACAACCTGCGTTTTTTTCTCAATAAACGGCTTGTTAAAATTTTATCAACACTAAACACTGAATAAATAAATACAAACACTAATTCATATGAAAAAAAAACAAATAAAGTAAAAATTACTGCATTAAGAGAAGGTTGTTGGTTTGGCTGTCAAATATTAAATGTATTGATATTTGACAGCCTTTTCTTCATAGTAAGAGTACTTTTCAAATGGATTTTTTGTTAAGATTATCACGAGTGGAATATTTTCATTAAGTACGTTGTTATTCGTGAATATTTTTTTAATTTACAGAAAAAGAAATTATCATCATGGCCAGCACATTTTGTTCAAAATACAACTGCCGGCCAACCGCAAAAACCTATCGCACATGAGAATAACTTACAATACGTTTATTAGAAACAGGTATTTTCCAAAACGGAAATCTCACTTCAATGGCTGCAGAGCGACAAACCTGCCTCTGACAATAACAAATTAATAAAATAAACGCAAACTGGAAATAATAACTAATTAAATGAATCAAATTCACTCTGAAATATAATAGGTGTATTTTTTAAATGGAATACTAGCTATTTCTACTCTATTTTCATTTGGTTTACTCTGAACGATACTTAATTATCAACACTAAACAATTCACCAATATCTCGAGTAGTGATTTGTATCCGGTATACTTAGTCTACAAAAGAAAAAATAGTTTAATTTAGATATCACGTCTCAGAACGTATTATGTTGTTTTTCCTTTTATGAAGGTAGTCATAAAACTGTCTCTTCCTGTATACAAAAGTCATTAAAACAATTAGATTACTTTATAAATCTACAAGATGTCGCGTGGTTGTATTAATTTTCATAACTTATTTTGTTACATTTGTGTCAAATTCACTTCTAAAAGTGAAAAACTTCTCCTCTGCTTGGGAAGTGCAGTCAAGTATATTTTAAAACTGTTATTAAAAATCAAGAGAAATTGTAGGTGCCCCGAGTGTGTTGTTTAAAATGTTGCAGATATTTGATATTATGGTACTACAAAAGAGGCCTTTTGGAGTGCCAATACAGTGGCGTGTACCCAAGAACCGCATAGGGGACTGTTACTTCTGTTTGACAGAATTGAAGGGTTATTCAAAAAAAATTAAAAGTTGAGTGAAATACCATCATCAGTATCAATGCCGCTAAAACGATTTTCAAGTTTGTTACGTTCATTTGTGGAAGAAGGTTGCGAACTCAGCCGTTCTAGTGAAGAGTTGTTTCAAGTTCCAACTATTAAGAACCACATTTAATTAGTCAATGGGAGATAAACGACCTTGTTAGAAATTTAGATTTGGTTGAAGCAAAATCCGTTTTATGCTGGCACTAAGCCACCACCATTCTCCAGAACAGTAACGAACCAAAATTAAGTCTAAAGGCAGATTTACTCCATATAACGGCAAGATGTATCCATTTTTTCCTGTAGCGTATGGCGTTCAGTTAAAAGAAATTATATTTTAAAACTCACTCTGGAAAAATCACACACATAACGTGTAAATGGTAAATATGTGCAGATTTAAAAGTAGTGGCTTTGATTTTAGGATTGCAAACCGGCTATACGTGACATTTTTGTTTCCTCTTTGAATGGGATAGCAGAGCGCGTTCAGATATTGTATAAAACAATACTGGCCTTTACGAATGCATATCGTCGCTTAAATAATAAAAGTACCATTATTCAATTTTTTTCGAAAATGTTGTTTTTGGCTAAAACGAGTCTATTTTCTAAATAATATTAATAAAATATAGTATTGTATACAGAAAACAGAAACTTTATAAAATTACACGTTAAGCTCACGAGAGGTCGCAAGTGTAATTTTTGCACCCTCTAGTAATAGGCCATTTTGACTATAGAAAAACGTCACTTTGTCATTTGCAACCCATGCACAAAAAGAAGTGTGCGTTCTTATACAAAAGTAACATTTTTCAAAATAGTGTGTGGATACGTTCATAAAAGGTAAGAAATTTAAAAAAAAGTATTTTTTCAAGAAAGTACGTTTATTCTTTAAAATAGAACTTAATTTGTTTGTGTACCGTTTATAGCAAAATGTAATTTTTTAAAATATGACTACTCGTTAAGAAATTAAGTTATTGAGACATAACTCATTTCTAGATATTATATTTTTCAATTTATTTCTTATACATTCAGTAGCATGTAGTTCATCAGAAAAATATCACAATTTTAAATGTGACTGTGAATGTTTATGATAATAGATTTTAAATGGTGACGTTTATCCAGGCAGTTTGTAATATAATTTGCTATTATAAATGCGGGTGTTTTTAACAAAATACCTGTATCTATGAGATTAAATTAAATTATGTTACAAATTGAAATTATTTTGTAATTTTCACGTTTTCTTAGAGGACAATGACTACGAATATTAAGCATGGTTTATCTACACACGAATATTAAGCATGGTTTATCAGTTATACAATACTTGATCGCAGTTATATACGTTCAGAAAAGATATGGGTGTCAAACTAATAAAATCAATTTTTAGTTTTTTTTTACACTGGTTGATTTAAATATTATGCAAAATTTTATTAATTTTAAAATGAAGTGCTGTCAGAAAATTTAAAAAATGACTTTGTCTCAGAAATTGTTTGAAGAGAATCCAGTGGCCTATAATTCTCTTTCGTTAAAATCCAGCAAAAATCCACTTGTCATACCTGAAATATCAAAAGGGTCTGAATACATGAAAGCGAATAATTCAGAGCCAGAGCTGGTCAATCAAATCCATAACTCAGCTATAGAGAATCGAAAAGATAAAGCAAAGCTATTGAGAAATTCTGGTAAAGCGTATGTATCGACATCTAAGTCACGAAGTCGCTGATAAATGTAAACTGAAATGTCATAACAAGATTAATGAGGAAAAGCGTCAAATTATTTATACGAATTACTGGAAGTTGGGAGATTTAGAGAAGCAACGTCAATTTATCAATACACATGTAACTGCAATAAAACTTAAGTTTTGATATGTTTACGAAGCAAGCACAAGGAAAGACTATAACCATGGATTTCATTTTGATGTAGAATGGGAAAATATTTGAATGCGTAAGACTTTTTATAAAATATCCTGAGTATATCCGACAGACCAATTAGAACAGTAATTTCAATGAAAAACTCTATGTTTGGAGGTTTCTTAAAGATTATAAAAGAGGGAAGCATGGGAAACGCAATAAGCTTGATGCTGCAATTACTGATAGGATTAAAAAAACATATCGATTTTATACCTAGAATTGAAAGTCATTATTGTCGAGCTAAGGAGGTTTCTCTGTTTCACAATTACATAGAGACTATGTTACAAAATATTAGTCGGAAAACTCTCCTCATGCTAATTAGTTATCGAATATAATATAACTTATTTAAAAAGGAGTACAATACTTCTTTTTGGCTACGAAAAAGCACCAATGTGAGGATTGCGCAGCTTATAACAATGCAAAAAATAAAGATCAGTTAAAAACCAAATATGACTCTCATCTAGAAGAAAAAAATTTAGTAAGAAAAGAGCTGTGTAAAGAAGATGCAAATGAAAAATGTATAACTGCCGTCTATGATTTGCAAGCCGTAATGCCGTGCCCAAAAGGTGATGTTTCCAATTTTTATTATATAACAGAACTTAATGTTCTGAACTTTACTATTTACAAACTTGGATCCAAAGACGTAAACTGCTACGTCTGGCATGAAGGGAAAGCTTTAAAAGGAGTTAATGAAATAGGATCGTGCGTTTTAAGTTATTTAAGAAGTTTACAAGCAAAAATTAAACAATATTTTGAAATGATATTTTACAGCAACAATTGCGGTGATCAGCAAAACAACAAATATATGATTGCGATGTATATCTATGCTGTAACAAATTTAGAAAATTTAAAATCTATCGCCCACAAATTTATTATAAGGGGTCACTCACAAAATGAGGGAGACTCAGTCCATTCCACTATTGAGCGTAATATTTCAAAATCCCTTAAATCTACACCTATTTACGTATCGGCTCAGTACATTTACACTGATAAGAACGATCAAAAAAGGAAATCCATATAGAGTTCATGAACTAGACCATAAAAGCTTTTTTGGCATTAAAGAATCGCGGACAAAGTTGGGGAAATCACACAATGAATGAAGATAAAAAAAAGATTAAGATGGGAGATATCAAAGTTATCAGAGTGGAAAAGAGTTTAATGATCGATTTTTTACAAGTATTCTTATAAAGAAGATATATTCAAAACTGTCCTAATCAAAACTCGAACCACCAAGAAACAAATGAACTTGTGTACTGAATTACGACCGCCTGACTCATCAAAATTGGGTCTGCTTAGACTTGTAGATAAAAATATAATTCCCAAAGTTTACAAAAACTTTTATGCAAATCTATAAATAAATTTAATATTTCTAGTATTTTGTGTTTAGAACGTTACTATTGTACTTTATTTAGATTTTACAAGATTTTATTATTTAAAAACACTGTTAAATTTATTTTTAATGTCTATTGAGTTTGAACTATATTGTTTTTTTTATATTAAAATATTCCAAAAGTAAATTGTTTATAGAAAAATTCATTTTTATTTTTTATAGAAGTGGCAATATTCGTTTTTTTTAGAAGTAAGCTTAATCAAAAAGAGGCTAACATTTTAGTTCTAGACATACTGATTTGTACAATAATTCGTACTTAAAATGTCATAACTAGACAGTGTACTTTTATCTACGGAAACAATAATTCAATTTCTGTTAAAATGTTATAGTTTTATGTTCTCATTCAAATACAATGAGTAGATTTAAATTTGATGTCATTGATCTCAATATTGTTGCCATTGATTTATCAAATAAATAGTCACTAGTTGAGAGAGCGGTTTGATAATGATTGTAATTTTAGGTGGAAATGCTTTACTTTAAATATCTCAATGTTTCCAAAACTCCTTGAAATACTATTTTTTTTCATAATCATGTATTATTTTTTAAAAATCGGTGTCGCAATATTTTTTCATATATGTAGAAAAATGATATTTCTTTCTAGAATTTCTTAATTTATAAAAAAAATATTTAAAATAATGCACCATCTTAACCCTCATCTTATCATACTTTAAAAATAATATATTATACATATATGTTTATACTTAACTTTAAAGGGAAAACGAATTTTAATAAAATTAAAAACTTTAAATGCATGTACTATAAAATTTGTACTTTTTTAATAATGCCACTTTTCTATTTAAGCGACGATATCTTCTTTGTCAGAAAAAATTTTAAATTGAAAAATTGTTTTTTTTGCTGTAATCAAGAATTTTGTCAAAAAACATAGTGCACATAAAAATGGGCCTGAATTTCGAGTTTCTAAACAAAGTTTCTACGCTAAGTGATGCTAAAATTAAAGAAGGAATTTTTGTAGTCTGGTATAAAAAATTAATCGATAATCATTCGAAACGAATATTGCCACTTTTATAAAAAAACTAAACCTGATTATATCCAGGCTCAGTTGCATAGAAAAGAAGCATGGTTGGCTTATGTGGATGTCGCAAAAAATTTTCCTCGGCAGTAAAATCACCAGATTTCTATGAATAACAAAATTGATGCTGCATACGTAGTATGAACTTAGATGTCTACTCTCATTTAAGCTGTTTTCGCAAAATATGGTAGAAGCTTTCATCGGGAAACAGCAGAGTTTAAGAAAAGTTATTAGGGTAAAAGGAAGCCAGCCATGGTGGCAGACTTCTGTCGATGCCTTCAGAGAGATATTACGAGGACTGACTACAAAAGGAAAGCCAAACGTTCAAAAAAAAATATAGTTTTTTGTTGAAAAATAAAAGTTTTACATCGCGAATTTTGTATGAATTAAAAAAATCAATAAATGTTTCTCACAATATAACCTGACGTGATGTGACTAATTTATTTATAAACCTTAACTAAGTTTGAAGTCAGGTATCATTATAACATACTGTAAACTCAGCGATTTTTTTATTATCTTGTTATATAGTTAGTAAATGACGGAACAGTGATGTATTCGCAATAATACACAGAATTATTTTATTCTGAATATAGCCTTATACTCTGCTAGTTTATCTTTGCGCTATAGGTCGGCTTTTTGAACGATGTAATGAATTTTACTGACTTATAGGTAAGTTTCCGTCGCGCTAATTTCTGATAATAGCCTTAATTCGTTAGGTATAATGAAGTTTATAAATTTCATTTACAATTGCGCGGACTAATGCGCGGGTAATGTTTGAATATCATAAATTAAATATAATATGTAAATATTTATTTATATGTAACTATACCGCTCGTCACTGTTAAATACATACATATACATCATAAACTTTTTTATTAACAGTTGATAAATCACAGAAAAAGGTAAAAGAAGTTAGCAGAAAAATAATAGTATATATATATATATATATATAATACTGGATATATTACAAATAACTTAGCAATTAAAATCCAAAGCATTCGAGATATTACAATACGCATCTTTATTGTGCCTTAAAAATAGCGATAGTTGGTGGGAGGAGTATTATTAGTCTTAGACTATTCATCCAGCAGAAAAATATTTTGTAACATTTGTCGCAAGCCAAATTTTAAACAAAATTATTCATTACCATGATTTCAGAAAGTTGCAAAAATCAGATATTTAACGTTGAGCTGGCGGTAGATTTTAAAATATTGATCCTATTTAAAATATTTATTATAGTCCCTGAAAGAAAATTTTATTTATAGCTTTTATCGTATCTTAAATAGTTTAAGAGATATTTAATTTCAAACTCTGAGTTAATGCGGAGGTTGATGCAACAGCACTAGGATTCCGCCAACTCATTTTTATACTTTGAGAGGGAAGAGAAATTCTCGGAAAGATTTATGAAAAGTAGTAAGCTCATTGAATTTTGAAAAAAATAATTATTGACTGAGCTAGACTAACTTTTGGATGCCAGACTTTCTCACATGGATAAAGAAATAAAATACAAACTGCTAAAGTATTAATTTAAACTATCAGAATACTACCTCTGCTAACTTATTAGTATTCCGTGTTATCTATGAGGTAGCTATTATTTAAAAAAACCGGCTGAGTTCAAGTTTGGCTCGCGCATTGAGGGTTTCGTATTTAATTTGAAGTGTAATTACTTTATTTATTATAAGTCATCACTGATATGGATTTATATCTAATATAATTAAGTAGAGAGGATCTAAATATTATTGGGAATATCTTTTGAATCACATGTGGTCATGCGTCATTATGTTATTACAATTATTTAGAGTAATTGATCGGTTTCGGTTCACGATTTCCGACCTGTTATGTTATCATTTACAATTCTTGATAGAATTTATCTGCCGCAACTGTCCGGATGTGTTACGCGGAGCTATAGAGAATAAAGTCGGCACAGTATCGCCAGACCGTCTCTGTAAGCTCCTGATCGATCGATCTGTTTCCGGCACTGATTTGTTTGAACGTCAGGATGTTCTGAACATTTCTACGGTTTCCTTATAAGATCAACTTGTTTATGGATAACAATTTTATGAAGAGTATCTTCATTTTTGGATAGGTTCAAAACAGCTTACTTCACTGTACGTGTTAAATGCTCGCCATTGTTCCATTCGCGAGAAACCAATTTTTTAAACTTCTGCTTTATTTGCCGGCAGGAAATTGAATGAAAATAAAATGAATTTTTAATTGGTCAAACAAAATATAGAAATAATCGAATTTAGAATTAACCGTTTAGGTCGTATAGAAATAATAGATATAATATTGTATCTAAAGCGGCAAATGAGAAAATAAATATATTACTTCATAATGGGATCAAAATAATGACATGGAATACATATTTCACGTAAATACATGTAATTTAATTTTGAAAATTAAGCAATGTTTTAGTCCTAAGTGTGTTAATAATACGTAGTAATATTAGACACTTTGCTGCTGCAGCGAAAGAAGCTGATTAAACAGGGCACAACGTTGTTATGCTTATTACCATATGAAATGCCAATATAATTGTCAAGTTTAATAAGGTCTAGAAATGAATAGCAGTTGCACTTCGCTCCTCCGCGCGTCGCACGCTCGAAGATTTGTCGCACCTACTCAGCAGAATAACATACTATGGCCCTCGTTCAGATAAGATTGTGGCCCTAGTGCGTCGAGTGTTTGATATCTGACAGGAAATTATTCGTTAAACCGGCGGACATTGCGCATCAGGCCAGGTCATCTGCTCGCTATATCGCGCGCAGCGCCGCCCGCATCTGTGTGGAATTTGGCGTCCGTTCGAGAGCCCCCTCTATGACATCTGATGCGTCGAATTTTAGTATTCGTTTGATATGTCTCCATAGTCGTGTAAAGCCATTGGAATGTATTTATATGTAACGATTGTATTGCTCTTACCTAACCGAAAAGTAGTCTTTGGAGACGCACGTCACATTCAGATTCCAAGTGACGCGATGGTCGATATCTTTTGACGGGATGATTGTAATTCTACATTTTGAAATTAGAAATTATTATAAAACGGAAATTACTTTTTAATTATCCGTACTACTAGGCCGTAGGCGATTTAAAAGTGAAGGTAGATTTTGATTTGGTTGATATAATTTATTGAATTTATTTTGAAGATAATGTTAAATACAGGCATTTTGTATGCCAGAATCCAATTTATTTCAAAACTAACGGCATACATATACGTATTAAATGTCATTAAATAATAATCAGACCACGTATTTTATTTTGGAATGAAAAAGGTGAGAAAGAAAATAACATATATAATTCAATAATAATTGATTGCTACGATTATTGCATTTATAAGAAAACTGGTAATGTGCCTATCGAAACATATATAAAGTAGGGTTCCATGTTACGTGTAGATTTTGAAACTGATGCAAGTAAACTGAAAGTTGCGATCCACGGTCGAAATATTGGACTGGAGCAGATTACACGTCAATTTAATGTTTAGAATTTCGCAAACGGAGTTTAGAAGGTGGAGCGATATTATTTGCGAAGGTGGATCTTTATTTACAACTAAATGTTTAAGTAATCAATATGTGCTAAATAATTGTTTATTGATAATATTTTATTACAACTATACGGTGATTGAAGTGGATAAGTATGGAATTTTCGTTCACAACTATAATAGATATAAAGAGTTCACAAGGCTAAACATATATCGAATTTATACATATTCCACGTTAAATATTATCGAGTAACAAACGAAATTAGCTATCCTCGGTTTATGAGGTAAATTAATTATTTATTTTGTTTCACCCTTATTTTATATAAATACACGCTTATTGTCGTATCATTTATTTCTTGAAAGTTGTATGGTTATGTTTAGTTAAAAATTACAACCGTTATATAAGCAAGACATAATGAAAAAAAAATTTGCATAGGCTATGATGTATCTTTGGTAATGCAGCGTTCGGCACAAGAAATATTAACGTCGACAGATCTGGCCCAAACGCAGTTTACTCGTCGACGGTCTCCGCACTTCGCATTATTATAAGCATAACGAGGCGTCATTGCCGTAATTTATACATTTATACATACTACATGTAGATTAGTGTAGTACGGATATCGAACTGTGTGAGATAACTACATTATCGTAAGGCCAATGGATTAAGACATCGAATAATTATTACGAGCAGTTTATTTAAGTGGTGATGATGCGTATATTTACTTACCAATTATTCTGTTGCAATGCCTGTTGCGTTCATTTCCGTATATTGGAGCGAAATGAAAATTAAATTGATTTATTTTGGTAGATTTGTCGATTTAATGAAGCTTTTGATTTGTAACGAAGCTGTATGGAAAAGAAGTTTGATTTTACAACCATAAAATACTTCGTAATAAACATAAGCCTTTGGAAACAATTTATTCTAAAGTTCAGTAAACTTATTTACATTATAGTTTCCAATGAAGTTTTTATGAAGTGGACCAGTTTGTTTGTTACATTTATATTTGGTAGTCATAACCGGCTTTGCCGCATTAACGTTTTCTATTGCGCTCTCGTCGAAACTTTCTAAGGGTGTCAAATAGTTTTGAAATAATTTAACTCCATTTTTTACCGTTATTGTCAATAACGATATGTTTTCAAATATACCGAATGTTTTTTAAGGTTGATACAGGTTTTTGTTTGTATTTTTATCAAATGACTTTTAAAAATGTACCTGTATGTCGTTCAGTTATTTGACGTTGTAATGTAGTGATGTACATACCTTTCAAATAACTCGGAAAAAATAAGTCAACTAAATTTACCAAGTTATATAATTCATAGTTATACCACGGTTTATACATAATTTTCATCGTAATTTGGACATATTTGTGGTATGAAATATTTCAAACAGATATCATATAAAGTTATTGTAGTCATATATTATCTTTATACAAAAAATAACCTTTATAATATTACAGTAGTGAGAGCGAGAGGCTGACCTCATCAGGATTGCAAAGAATATATATTTTTTTTAATTTTATAAAAGAGTCAAAACTTTCAAAACTGTTTATAAACAATAAAAAGGTGCAAAATATTTTAAATGAGAGTTTTTTGTTCTTTATATCTTTTTTCCCTTTCAAGTAATTAATCATAAATTTTAAATCGAACAGACCCCATAAAATGTATTTCTAGACTATTTGAAAACTCGCCTGAGAAAACATTTACAAAAATCGATCATAATGGTGTATTTTATTTTTTTCTATTAATATATTATCTATACTGAACCCCTTACACGATTTATATTACGATGTTCGTTCTTAGTGGGACAAATACCTAAAAGTGTATGCAAATTTGGGGAATAAATACCCACAATAATTCTAGAGAATTACTTCCTCGCCCGCATTTTGCGTCAACAATATAGAACGGATTATATATAGTAGTATATACAGACCGCATTTTCTTTCTGATATTTCAATTCATTTTTTAAATTTGTGGTGATAATAGCGCATCATATAACACCCAATAAAAATAAAAATGTCAAATCCAGGGCGCGAAAAGCATCCAATTTGGGAACATTTCATATTGATCCCTCAAGAAAATATTGCACTGAGGACCAATAAGGTGCGTTGCAGAAAATGCAATGAAGAGCTAGTTGGATTTATGAAAAGAACGGAGGCACACTTCCTGAAATATAACAACATTTCTAAGACTGATTCGAATCTGCACCAAGCCGAGAAGCCCGGATATAGGGAGCTGTTGGGTCTTCTCGATCTCCAAATGATTCTTCTGTCAAATCCGTTATTGCTTTTCGATCTAAAATTGTTAGTGCTAGCAGCAGCGTGAACGTTTCAATGATAAAAAATACTATTATTACCAGTCAGTATATATACTATTATTACAATAACATAATTCAGAACGTAGCAAGGACATCTAATTGTGTTGTGCCGAGAAATCGAGTTATAATGCTACAATATGTTGCACATCGACTTGCTGTTGGAGATAACGTTAGTTATTTGCACCGTTGCCAAAAATTGTGTTTGCATCGGATACTTGATGTGTATGTGCGTATTGAGGGCTCACGTCTGTATTTCATTAAATAAAATCAAGAAAATTTAAGATCAGAATTTTATGACAATCTCACTGATTATTTAAATTATATTAATTCGTTGTATTAATTCAGTTGATATGATTTTGATACTTGAAGTATCTATGTGTCCATAAAACGTATTTAAAATTACAGATTCATTTTTAAAAGATTTAGCAAACGATCCAATTCAAAAAAATAAACCATTTGATGGTAAAATCATTTGATTGAATGGAGATTTTACAAATTTTACCGGTTATTCTACACGACACGCTCTACTTTGATTGAAAATTGTGCAGTTAGGTGGAATCAATATAATTCATTTCATCATGTTAGTTTAAAGCAAAATATGAGAGCTAAAATATGAGAGCAAAGTTCTAGAAAAGATCTTTGCTAATAGCCCACCTGAAGATGTTGTAATACAACGAAACCTAGGTCGCGGTAAAGAGCTTAAAGAAAGTAGAAATAATACTACATCACGTAGTTTCATTTAATTGTGAATAATGAATTTCTACAAAATGAACGCCAAATATACTCGGCAACGGTCAAGCTAACTTACCCAATAATAATAGAATGTTTACAAAAAATATCGTTTGTATAGAAGTTTTAGGTTTAAATTGATTCAAATTGCATTTAAATTTAAAATTCAAATTTATTTTTTTATTTTTTATTCATTCCATTAATTTTTTGTACATAAATCAAAATTGAAATTGAAAAAGAGTCCACTTTTGTATTATTAATAACTTCTTTTAAATAGTTTAAGTTGATTTTTAATTGAAATATAATCTTTGTTTCATATCAATAAATTAGGGTTTTTAAATTATGATTTATTTTTATTTTACTGAATTTATTTTTTATTTAATTATAATGGCACGGAACTGTTTTTTATTGTAAGTACATATAAATATTTTCTCAGATATGCAATGAATGAATGTATAAGAGTAAAAAAAAATGTTCGAAGCATGCAAATTCATATACGTTTTCCTCAAATTTTCAACAATGGTTATGGTCGAATTTCGACCACTGGGCGAACTGTAGTACATATTAATACGTCAAGAAAAGACCATTTGTACCCCCTTTTTAAACACATTGCGCGCCCGGAGGAGTATGATATTTGGTACAGTTGAAATTTATTTGAAGAAGGAGTGCAGAAAGTTAAAATTTATATATAATATATGTTACAAATATATTCAATTGTATATTTTGTAATATACAATTGATTTACTTTCACATCGTCACACATTAAAGATTTACGTTCACATCGTCAATGTCAAACACATTTTAGAGTTTAGTAGTTTGTGGTCAAACGGTCGCACAGAGTAGATATTGCCGCCAAAGAATTTTAAAATATCAGATTAAATGAACGAATTTCGATTTGTGAATTTTGTGTGATTTCAAGTCGTCTTTTTTAATAGTCTGTGAAGTGCATGTTAAGGCAAAAAAGCTTTTATTTTATATTTTGTGTAAAATATATCTGTGTATAAAACAGTATTAGTGAAATATATGTTGCTTCAGGGACCTGTGCAAAAGGAAAAGTTTGTGGCAGCAATCTGAATAGACTTACTCTCGCCTAACTGTTAGTGGTTTCAACAGTGTGTATGTACAAATATTTCATTACCTAATTTAAATCCTGTTTCGTAATTTCAGTTCGGTGTTTCAGTAATTTTATTACATGTTTTTTTTAATATGCAATGATTATAGAGTAGATATATTTGAAACTTAAACATTTAATGAATTACTGTCGAATTTCGTCCACTGGGCTACTACTAGTAAGAGGTAATTCGTATATTTCGGCGTACAGTCAAGTACTGCTTAATGTGAGTAGGAAAATCTATATGCAAGAGAATTTCATGTTCTGCCTGTTTATATTTACATCTAAAGTGGGCGACGTCGTTCTCCGCCTACTGCACTAGAAATCGCATTTCATTGGCTACGGGATAATAATGTAAGTAATCGTATGTGTAAATCTACTCTAGGAACTTCGCCCTGTTTACTTATTACTCCTTAATCTGTTTCAACCGCGTTCGATACAATCTTCCATGAATTCTTTACCAGAAGTTTGCTTAGTATACAAGTTTGGTAAACCCAATGACTATCTAAAGGAATTATTTTAAATTTCATCACACCGTTTTGTCTTACTTTGCATGCCCAACTTCGAAATCATTTTACAATTTTCTACAAAGTTTCTCAGTTTTCATTTCGTAAATATTTGTGGGAGTAATTTCATTATTACATAGTTTTATCTTATACCTTTTGGATTTCGATAATTTGATAGTCATAGTACAGTTGAGCGGAGAGAAGTCGTAAGAAAATTTATTAGTTTTACATTTTTAAAATGCACCAATTGTTTAATGTAGCTTTATTAAAGACGCAAATTATTCAATCCTTATTAAATTTTCTACTGAATTCACAAGAATAACGCATTTTTTTGAAGTAATAACTTTAATATTACTTTTTTATCAATTCACTTTAATGAATATTTTTAGGTTTAGAAGCTATTTGACTATTGTTAAGAATTAAAAAATATGTTGAATTCTGTGCCTGTACCATTTTCTAATTTTGTTTTATTATCTCAGTCCATAAAGTTATAGTCAAGACTAGTTAGTTAGTAGTTAGTAGCAAGGTAATATATTGATTTTACGAAGCAAAAATTTCGATACAATTTGGAACGTTGAAATTCAGAGAAGGAATTTTAAATTCACGGATATAGGATCTTGTGATCTTTTATAATCTCAAAATTCAACATATTTTAAACTATTTATCATATGTTTTGATGGTCTGTATTTTGATTTATAATCTTCGTATAATCAAAATAATAATCGCAACTTAAATAACATTGTTCAGTGAAATTATTGAGCCAATAATTGAAATTCAGCCAGTAATTGAAATTACATCTATCTGAGGATTTGACGAAGTCAACTCAATAGACCGAAATTCAATTACTGGCTCAATAATTTCATTGAACAATGTTATTTAGGTTGTCATTATCATATATGATTTATTACAAGGGATCAACTATTGCTACTGTAATTTGGACACAGATAGACTATATTAAGGTTTTAATATGTAAATACTATATAATAACAGTTTATGCAAGTAAATAAAATCATAGATAGCTTCCGTTTCTCGCACTTTGTCGCGATCGTTAGGTTCGGCATTTTAAGAGGTAGACCTTGACCGATCGAATAAGGCATGTTGGGGCGGCATTATGCAACGAGCGGGGTGCTATCGAGCGACGGACCGACCTTTACGAAACATATAGCGTGCGCAGGCAGAAGGGTGTCGTTACTTCCTACTCACGTGATGTTTTTTACGTGGATCTAAATTGGTTGTTGTTTTTTGTCTTTTTTCCACTGCTGCAGCTACTTCGAGCATCGCTTACGGTGACATCAGTCGTCAAGGTTGCGATAAGATTGATCGTGAAAGGTTTGACAAGTTAAGCGGGGTAGGTGTGACTTTCGAAGGAGTAGTGTAATCTATGACGGGATTTAATATGTTCATGTGAATCAGATTAGATAGTAAGAAGGGATTACTTTCATTTTTGAACTGCCACAACACAAAAATAACACAAAGCATAGTTTAGTTAAAAATTATCCACTGTACTTCTGTCGGGAACTAACTTATATTGGTGCACAACACAGGTATAAAGTTCTTTTGAGAGAACCAGAATATTGTAGATTGCTAGTTAGCGAAAATATACTTGTCCTTATATTACGCTTCTATTAATTCTTTTTTAGATTCATTTTAATTTGTATGTTTGCAGTAATGAATCTTAAGTATGTTTCTTGTCTCAATATTCTCTAGAATGGAAACACCATGCAATTACAGCATTTTGCGCCCAATAATCTTCATGTATTTTCCGAGAACTATTTAATTTGCTATAACCATCAACATAGTGATTGTCGCAGTTACATTGAGCGCAATTGTCACCTACTCCTTCTTCCTTCGACATTCCATGTGTTTCTTCATAGTTCCCGACGGCGTTATCGTGTAACGAATCTATAGAATATGACGTCTTGGGTGTGCTCCTAAAAATCACTTTCTCATTTAAATAACTTTCGCTATTATTCCGTTTGTTTATATTTTGCGAATACTGAACGCATGTTATTTTCGTACTCTGGTGTAATTCCTCGAAGCAGAAATATGTTTGTTTTAATTAAATAGGTACTGGATATTCAAATTGAAATAATTGACTGAAAAGGGAGTTGGGATAAATAGTTAATGTTAATCGTTCATAGGGATTGTATATTATGAAAATTAAATAGACCGTTATAATTATTGCCTGTAGCCTAATGGTAGAAGTAATTGACTTTAGATTGTAATGAAATGATCACGACTATAAACTTAAGAAAAAATCAAATATATAACGACTTAAAAATGTTTTTTCGAATTTTCTCACTCTGTGGCTATTTATTATTTTTTAATCCTGTCATATTTAAATAGATTTCGAGAAAGACGTTTATTTTATAGCAAATCTCTGTCTAGAAATCAATTCAAATACTAGACCTCCTCTACTTCTTACTGGTGTAATTCAATTATTTGATAAAAGTTTTTCGTATATATTTTTTCTTCGGTTAACGTAGGCTGTTGCTTTATTTTGCTTTAAAAAAATAATAATATGCTGTGACATGATGCACGTGTAATATTGAGTGCTGCATTCCTACTCCAAATCCACACTTTGTGGATGATCACTAATCCAACTTCAAACTTTGTGACATGTCAGTTTTTTTTCTATCAAAAACATTTGAAATCTATGATATCTAATTTAATGAGGATTAATAAATCAACCTAAATTTCGCCGCTTTTTTCGCACGCACTTTTTTAACTTAAATACAATTACGGCCACTGTATATAACATATAGATATATGCCGTGATAGACGTTTCATTACATTTTTTAATCTATATTTTTTAATCTTTTTTTAATTTATATATCTATAATTTCCCCATACATACTATTAGCATAACTGTAAAAGTTTTTCCAGCATTCGTCACGAAAGCGCCCAGACCGGTGACATTTTCTCCGACTACGTTGACATTATATTATATTTCAAATGTATACAACTTTATATTAATGTGATTACTGTGTCAAACATCTGTTGAACGGTATTTACGCTAACAGGAATTTTTGTCATTTTGATTAAGGGTTGGAACTTTTGATAAGGGTCTTATTCAAGATGAGTTTTTCAGTATTATAAAAAAGACTCTCGTTTTTGCTTCCGATTATTACCAGCTGTGTTTTATTTTTTTGTTAAATGATCTACATTATTCAACTAACTACAATTGCATCAAAGCATAGAAATAAATCAAGATAGAACGGCTTTAGCACGGTTCTTGTTGCTGTACGACGCGTGTCAGTTTTGTTATAGCAGTTTAGTTACAATTGATTATAGACAATATTGATATTGTGGTAAAATAAATGAAACAAAATATGATGTGATAATTAATCGTTCTTTGATCGGGTAAACAGATAAAATTGTATAAAAATTTATTTTACATGATTTTAATTTTTGTTGCCTAAATGATAAGTTCAATTAATGTTCCAAACTAAAATAAAATATCACAAAACATATGGTATCAATCCACTAATGATATCTACAAATATCGTAGCCGAATCTCGCTTCGGCTGTTGAAGGCATCGGGTTCGATTGTACTTTTCTGTGTTAACTATTTAATGTGGTTCATGTACTTTAATAAAATTATTTGTTTTTTTTTCTGAAGGCCGTCGTATTTTTTAGCTACTGATCTTAACAAAGTTTAAATCTATTTAATAATTTAATGCCGTTTTGTGGTAGCACGCCTCACCACACAAGTAGTAAGATAGCGAAACCGAAGATGTATCTCTTAGCACGAATCGTACCAAATTGATGACGTGATTTTCGGTCGCAGATTTGCCAAACTGATAGAATCTAAGTTAAACAAACACATTAGGTCCTACAAAATATACATCCATTATATGTTTTATTTAAAATCATTGATTTTGTATGCTGCAGTTTCAAGTCAAAATCGTGGGATTTGTTTGCAATATGCTTTACTAATATTACAGTCATTTTACCTATTTTAATGACGTCTTCCGACGGGTGCGGTAATCTGCCTTTATCTTAAAACGCTATTAAACTGAATCGTTTTTTGCGCATTAATTTTTGTCAACCAAAACGCTGCATAACGTTTCGCGCTTTATTTTTTTCAAAAAAACTGACGACGTATCGACATATGTATAAGACTACTTGGTACGAAAATTCTGAGAAGTTGATCGGTGCGATGGAAACTGAATCAAACTTATATGATTTATTATTTCAACGAGGGTTTATGTAAGCATGCTTCGACTGGTAGTGGCGTCGATAGCATCCAGTGAAAAAGAACTGGGTAAAATTTATTTTTTTTTCAAACCGACGCAATTGTCACCTGTGTTTATTTGAGTGACGTGTTTTTTGTAAAAAGATTTTAATTGTTGACATGTGGGGTTATTATTATATCCGCAACGTACGTTACGTTGCATAAAAAAGTTCCAAATGGTCTTGCGAAAATTTTAATAAAAGTTTAATATTTTTTAATTAATAATTTTAAAATAATAATTTTAAAAAAGAATTTCTACAAAATTGACGCCAAATATTTTCAAAACAAGAATTGTATTCGGTCATTTAAGTATTCACATTAGATGCCGTAATATTTTACTGATAATTGTAATACAACTCAAAAAACCAAGAAATCCAGTCTGACGACCACTTTTTACCAAATGTTGACCTTACAAACCTAAAGATCTTTTATGTAGCTTTCAGCTTGGTTAAGAAATGCAAATACTTTAATTTTGTTTTTAAAATTCAAAGGTTTTTGTAATGGACGGCTTTTAATTATCGAGACTTTAGGAAATTTAACAAGTTGATATATATCCTAATGAATTCAATCGTGGCACCACAATTACTGAATTCTTCTATTTTCAATTTATTTTTACAAATTTCATTTTTACTATTTGTTTTTTTAAGTCAAAATGCCTTTTTTGTCACTTATAATATAATTGAAAATGTTCTTTCTCCTGTAAATCATTAGATTTCTGCAGGTAACTCCACATAATTGACTTGCTTTGGTTGTCGTAAAACTGATTATAGGCCTGAAAGGCATTTCTCAGCTATTTTAGCGTGTGGCATGCATCTAAAAGTATCATGACGGACTCTTTTGACAGAGGATGTTTAAAAGTCAGTTTCATGTTATTAAGGTCCAAGCAACACCCCAATAAAAATATCATAGCTAAATTTGATGGTCATCCGTCGAAGGTTAACCCCTCAATAAGTTAACCCCACAATAGTTCGTGAAGTCTTTCTAGATAAGTGTAGTGTTTTTTTTGTAGACCATTTACACCGTTTGACAAAAATAACCAACTGGCACTTTTAAGTTACCGTTTATCCAAGTAACTAAGAAAACAAAGGCTCCTTTCGCTTCGCGTAACTGGTCGTATTTCGTATGTGAATTGTCATCAAAATGCTAATGGGACGAAGGATTTTTAGTCATCGAGACTTGATGGAGTGTGAACAGATCTTTGCGGCATTTAGAGTGTACGCTAAATCGTTCTAAAAGAATGGAGATACTAAATTACAAGACATCCCTTAACCCTGTTGGATGAAAGCGTTTGATAGTATATACGGGACGTCATTAAGGAAACTATTAATCGAATCCCTTCTTTTGTATGATGGGGGATGTTACGGGTCCATAGAGGTGCCCTGAGACTATCCGTGTGGAGAGTGGAAATAATGTCTCCAAGACCTATGTAACCATATAAACTGGTACCATCCCATTCGCTTTCAACCTAATTGCCATTTCGTCTATTATCAGAAAAAATATAGTGGATTTTGACAAAATTGACTTCATTTTTATTGCATTCATATTCCTTGGTTAATCTTAGATTATCATATAATGATTCATACCACTTCCTCAAAGTATTTAGATGCGGAAGGCAAATTTTTGTCTGACATAATGGTGCCTTGAAAAAGTACTTCAAGGACAGGCCTAAATTTCTGAGCGCTAGTAAAAAGTTAGAGCTATAATTCACATTTTATTTTTTATTTATCAAGAATGTTATTATTCTCTAATACTTCTGCATATTCTTCATTTAATAATTATTTCGTGGTCGTGATCGAGATCATGGAACATTGAAGGGTGCAATTTCTTTTATTTTGCCGCCGGTCTTCAGTATTATTAATTGAAGTCTGAAATAAGAAATACAGAGATATATATATATATATATATATATATATATATATATATATATAGTCATATTCATTTTAAATAGATCGTTAATAATCACCATTAAAACTTTTGCAATTTACTCAAACATTATTTTTTTAATTATGGTTTTCAATATATAAAGTGCAAAGTAAATTTTTCTCATGAATCTTAGAATTAATTTACTACTGATTGTTAATTATTTTTTTAAATGATCCTTTTCTAATATCTCTGACGTCTGTGACATAACAAAAAAGAGGTCAACAATTTGTTGCTTTTTGGGCATAGTAGGCGGTTGTTTTTTGTATAAATAATTATATACAAAATTGTACAAGATTATTATGGTATTTTATAGATTTCCGAAAGATAAAAATGTAAAAGAGGAATGGATGGAAGCAACAGGTAGGAAGAATTGGTTTCCATTTTCTAGAAGAAAATTACAAAACAAACGAAGTAATGGCGTAGATTGCACCCAACCGCATATTCAACAATCGACGTTTGGCAAACTGAAAATTTTGCAAGTAGTGAAGACTTAATATTATAATTATATGCGTTAAGGAATTTTTTGGGGAATATATAAACACAGAATAATGTCTATATCTATAAAATCCAGCTTCTGTTACTGGAGAGATTTCGATGGTTTTTTTATTAGAGGAAGTAGGAGTTAAGCGGGAGAAGGAACAGAGGAGAGACAAGGGTAGTGGGAGAGGTCAAAGGAAAAAGGGGATGAGTAGTGGAGGAAGAGGGGTAGGAGGGAGGTTTTTGCTTGAGATATATGTTTTAATGGTAAAATATTAACGATGTGATTATCAATATATATTTAAATGAATAAATGAATGTGTGTTTATATATATATATATATATATATATATATATATATATATATATATATATATATATATATATTTATATGTATATGTATTTATATGTATATGTATATATATATATATATATATATATATATATATTTATATGTATATGTATATATATATATATATATATATATACATATATATATATATTTATATGTATATGTATATATATATATATATATATATACATATACATATATATATTCCGATAGCCATATGTTTTCGGAAAGCATCCTTTGACTCGAGTTTTTTTCTATGTTATCTTTGACTGTCAAATTGTCTAACGCTCTTGCCGACTTGAAAACTTTTCTACTACATCACATAAAGCTTGTCTTGTATTTTCCGCTTAGGATTGAATCACTTTAGTGTCACTAAAATGAAAGATATAATATAGATATAATCTAAAAGATATAATCTCTAATATCTGGACATAATCAGTGTATGAATTGTGCCGTCGAATTTCAACGCTATGTGAGCAAAAAATAACATTTCAACGCTTTTGTTTGCTGAGATATACGCCAATTTGCGGACGTCTATTAATACAGCAGCAATAAACAAAATATATTTGTAATGAATTTGTATGGGGGATAATTACATATTGCATTTAACTTCTCGAATCCGCATGCATGTTATAAGGAACATAGCCGCTCATGTCATTCCATAATTTGTGTTTGATGCGTAGTTATTATTGCTTTAATGTTTATATTACATTCATTTTTTTATATAAATTATTCATATTTAAATTAACAATGTATTTTCTGTATAATAAAGTGTTTCAAATTCAAAACTGTTCTTACATTTATAAAGATGTTTAAAACCTATTTGGGAAACATTATATCTCTCAAAATAATGAGCCTTAGCAGCACCACCCTTTTACGTAAGTAAAATATATTGTCTACACGCTCTAAGAGTGAAAAATACTTTCGTACTTTCTGACACATGCCTGAAATTGGCCATATACACCGTATCCGGGAATAAGTGCCGGACATAGAAAGACGTTATTTCTAGATTGAAAAATAGTCGTTTGTCGTTAAAATAAAATTTTAAAGATGACTTTTTTGCAGAAAATTGAAAATAATATTCATAATTATTTGTGATCTTTTTAGTATACACGATACTTGGGCACATTGTTCAGCGCCGCTCGCGGTAATTACCCACGAACAGCTGCGAAGACATCGCAGCTTTGTTAAAAAGAGTTATGCGCAATATTTTTGCACTCAATTAGAAAAAGGGCGTGTTTTAGGTTTTATTTCAACACAATTTATTCCTTTATAGCCAAGAATTAGCTTATTTCTTTGTCCAACATATATTTCTGAACACCGTGTATATTGTAGATCGGATGTATAGCGATGATGTAATGTTTGGTACTTCTTTTTAACGACTTGGATTCCTTTAGGCAAAATTTTATTTTCTCCGTTATTATATTACATTGAATCACATGTACCTAGCAACACTTTCCTTTTTTTGAGAGAATAAATATTTAAAACAGTAACAGGCAATTAATTACAACATAAACAGAACAACATAAACATCCTTGTATTGCTAAAATAATATATTTCTCAATAGGGTAATCTGTTTTTCCATGTCACATTTCTCAACATTCCGGTTAAAAAAAAGAAAAATCCAAATATTATTGTAATATATAAAGCATAACTTACAAAATTATCTATCATTTGTGTGCTAATTTGTTGTTTATTATATGTTTCGGTTCAGTCTTTAGATAAGTTTATTCGTCAGATAGTCGAGTTACAAAAAAACAAAAAGTAGATATCTTTACTTTTTTTGGGGATTTTATTATAGTGTGCAATTTATTCAAACATTATTTTGAGGTAAATATAATGGTTTGAAAGTTTAACACAAAAACAAATTTGATGCACTTATAATAATATATCACACACACACACACACACACACACACATATTTTTTTTTTTTTTTTCATCATCACTTTGAACAGTATAAGCCATAAGATGTTGAAAGTTTCATAAACCGTTTTTGTGCCAAATTTCAAAAATTAACAAACAAAACTTTTCTCTTTATGCCAGGTTACCGATGCGGACATAAACATAGTTGTACAAAAAACATACAGAGCAATATAAATATAACAAAAAAAATGAGAACGAATCAGTATTACATAATGTAATAATTCGGGACGGAGAAGTAAACAGTTTGCGTTTTCCAGCTCTTATTTTTATGGGATAAAAAATTATTTAGAGCACGTAAAATATTTTTTTCCGGGCGTAAAGTTGATTATTAAAATGCAAAGGATTAAATTTCTTGGAAATTCAAGAGAACTGATATTCGTTATACAAATTATAATAGAATCATTGCATACTGAAAAATCATTGAATCGTAATACGAGTCTTTTATCTTGCCCATTTGGAAACTATCTGCGTGTGATATAGAAATTAGACAAAAAGCATTATTAGCTATATCTCTTTCTTTGTAATTATTTTTTTATATTCTTGAACAATAAACCAAAATTTTACCCAATGAAATGACGCGGACGTAAGGTCACACTGATTGCTTATCTAATTATCGAAGTTTCGAATAAAAACGGACCGATCTAAAGCAAGTTCTAATAAAGCTGTTAATACATTTACCATTAAAATGAAGTGAACAAATTATTGTTTGGTTATCACGTTGAAATTAAAAATGAGTATTATATACACTCCTGGCAAATACAATAGGTTTTATGAGATTTACACAAATAACGAATGCATGTGAAATGTTGGAATATAACTTTGAGACAACAACAACTTGAGAAATATAACTTTTTAATGCAACTATACTTAAATTTGTAATAACTTTGTAATTTAACTTGACGAATATAATTTTGTGACAATAACAAAAATAAGAACTGTTTAACTTATTCAATTCATTTCAAGCATCCTCTGTTATAACAAAAATATATGTTTTTAACTTATTATCAATAAATTTTAAGTTAGCCAATAAGTGCCTATTATGTTTGCCTACAGGTGAATGTGTGCATTGTGAACTGTACTACCTTCAGTCTTGAACGACGTTCATGCGTTTGACAGAGGAAATTTTAAATTTGCTTTTTCGAATGACTATTGTGCAAGTTAGTTAATCGTTTTATATTGCGCGTTGATTGAAAATGTATAATCAAAACGAACATATTCATAATATTATATTAAAAGGAAAAATTCGACATAAGCGCTTAAACATATTTTTGATTTGTATGGTGGAGACGCTTTATTAAAACGTGTGTGTCAATAATGAATTGGATTTCATTCTGGTAATAACCTGGTAATGAAAAATCTCATAATAAAAGTTTAGTAAATTTCATTCTTAATAATCCAATAATGAAGAAATTGGTTAATGAAATTTTTATTAAATTTCGTCAATACTAAAGATTCACTACACTCGACCGATGAAGATAGATAACGATAAGTATTAAGTCTATGGTGACGATTCTTTATCAGAATATATGGGTCAATAATGAATTAAATTTAATTTCGGTAATGAAATGGTAAAGTGTTTAGTAAATTTCTTTCTGTTCACGAAATATTAATGAAGAATTTGGTTATGACGTGTTTAGTAAATTTCGATCGACATCAATGGTCTTTTCCTCTTAAACTAGTCAAATTGAACATTTTTGTAACTGCAGGTGAACAGGACAGGATGTGCCATTTATACAATTCAGTCGATGGCACTAATAAGAATGGTAGTCTGTCATCATGTGAAGACGGAGATTTATTACTATTGACGGATATTTCAATAGAATTCATTACATGATTCATCAAGTTGTCGAAAATAATTTCCCCTAGTAAGATTTTTACTGGTTCTGGTGGTTTCAACACTAAACATTCGATACTACACCATGATCGACTAGTGGAGATAAAATAAAAAGTTACTATAAAACAAACACGTTATAGAAATTCTGAACATATCAAAATCAAGGGTGAAAAATAATTTAACGGCGCTAATAATACACGAATAAACTAGATATTTGGGTATCATGCCAGCTTAAAGAAATGCATCAGATTAAACCTTTCAAAAATATTCAAATATCTCCTCAATAAAATCGAAACCGGTTGAGATTTTTGGAATAAGCATTGATATTGTTAGAACACTAATTGATATTTTAGTTCCTGCCATCGCAAATATATCAATTACAACTACTTCTTTTCCTTCTCAGTGAAATAAAATTTATATTATCCCATTGGCCCAACATTTCTGACATTAAACAACCTAGAAATTCGTCCATACATCCCCAATTACTGAATTTTAATGAGCATTATCTTCTTAATCCTTTATAATCTTTTTCAATAGCTATCAATAACAATTAAATAGTTCCTCGATGACAGATCCACAAAATTATGTGCCCATAATCTAAATTTACGTTTTGAAAATTTACGTGTCCTTCGCATTACTAAACGTTGTTCGTTTTATTTTTGAATATTGTTTTACCGTTTACGCTATTAAGCTATGGAATTCATTCAAATTATCCGTTCCCATGTGCTTTCAAAAGTCGTCTGAAAAAATTATACATGCCTTTATCCCGTTACTATTTGCCATTTGTTCACTATTTTTTTTAAATAAACGCACGGCCATGTATTATTTTAATTACATGCGCATGCGATGAAAAGTAAATCTGTAGAAAAGATCGTGAAACAAGTAAGCAATAAGTGTACTATCGACAACTGGATGGATTAAGTAATACTATTCATCAAATATGTTTGATGATCCGGAAGTAGAAAATCGCAAAATGTTGTCTTTTATCATGAAATGGTCTTTTATGGAATTCATTCAGACCGCCTAAATAATTAGAAAAAACTCGTCAGAAATTGTCATAGTTAGGATGAGATTTATCACAACATTCATCTTATTCATATAGTCATTAGTCGACCAAAATCGTCAATAAATTTTGGAATAAAAATTTTTGAAAAATTTATATTATTTACTTTGAAAAAAAAAACACACACGACTTCATTACCAATATAACAAAACTTTATTCCAACTTTACTTAATCTTATGGTACATTTTTGCTCTTCAATAACAATATACTAACAGTGCATTCGCTTTGAATATAATCACAATAAATGTAAAATGGTCCCACTGCAAGTGACGCGGTAAGCAAAAGCGGGGACAGCCGCTTTGTTTAACATTATTAGGCTTGCCGTTTTCAACATCGAGAGTTTGGAAAAAAATAAGTCTACTTTTAAACTTACTCTTAATAGTGAACAAATTTTCTCTTTGCTATAACGTTTCGAAAGATAAGAGTCTCGATCTTTGAGCTCAGTCAAGCCAATGCTTTAGGACTATTTTCTTTTCAAGTTGTAAATTTTTCTTGAGTTCTATATCTTTTCTAATTTAAATATTAATTTCAAATCAGAAATGTAAATAAAAATCTTACATGGGGAAATTAATTTTCGACAACTTGATGAATCAAGTAATGAATTCTATTTGAAGGGACGGATAATGATAGATCTCTTAAATCCGTCTTCACAAAATGATGGACTGTTGTTCTTATTAGTGCCATCGACTGGATTGTATAAATGGCACATCCTGTTCTGTTCACCTGCAGTTACAAAATTTGAGTAGTTTAAGAGGAAAAGACCACTGAAATCGATCAATTGATAGGTTGAAACATTTTTCCTATAAACGTTGTCTATTTCCTTTTAAGCTTTCGTATCTACATTGTAGTAATGTATCAAATATAGATTTTTACACATTATCGAATGCGAATATACGGCACCGGTTTTCGCGAAAGCGAATGAGAATGCGGATACTTTTTAAATCCAGGGTGACGACATATTGATAAAAATAGAAGCAACATTTCGGCTATTGATAATAGTAGTAACATTTAAAAACAACTGATATTTATTCTATTACAAGAAAAATTGCATTTGTGTTTAAAATACTGTATGCTGCTGTCGTAAAACATCTATAATTTGAAATGTTTAATTATGTTATAATTTGCTGTTGTGACGAGAAATTGAATGCATTTTTATTTTGTTTGAAGGAAAAAATGATTTAGTTTTTTTTTCAAATGTTTGTATAGGTAAGATATATTTTAGCAAATAGAAAGTTTGTGGTTATGTCAAACAATTGAAACTCGGCTCCTTTTTATTTTCATGTCAAATCACATTTATTTGCTATAAATAGTTTTCGAATTTTAATTTTTGTTCACATATTTTTCTATTTTAATGAAATCAACATGAACATTTTATTGTAATATTTGCGAATTTTGTTTTATTTTTACGGATACGAATATTAAATAATATGAAAATAGTACATTGAATAAAAATATGTTTGTCCTTCGTTAGGATTCTATTCTGCGATTTAAATTTGTTTATATATATCAGAGGTAATTAAAGGTATTCATTATATAAATACAGTTTTCCCTTTTTGTTTGCCGGCCATTATACTGGCTTAGATGAGGTTATTCTGCAATTGTTTAATGCAATCCCGTGTCATTACATAATTTTGGCGAATTTAGATTCCGCAATGATATGACTGGCAAACCAACCTCCAGTTTGAGACAGTCGCAGTGTAGTAGTATTGACACATTCAACAAATTCAAAAATTCAATGAGAAAATTCACACATTCATTTTCATCAATCGTGGTGTCAATTAAATTCTAAATTTTCTCTTCACCCGGAATCATCTCCTGAACGGTCTTATTAATATCGTTGACAATGTCATTTTTAGTCGCTAGAATAGTTCACTTATGTAACCAATGTGAGTCGGTATAATTTTCGACAATATCGTCGACGATATGTTCGGGTGTTTCAATAATTTTACTTAACTCGTTTGTAGGTACGATTTGATTAGAATTTTCGTCTGTTGGTTAGTTAGGCACCTTCTTCTATTTGTAGAAGTTTTTTTTCCGCAAACACTGGCGCAATTTTATTTCCTAAGATTCACCCTCTCATATTTGTTGTCAATTTTATTATTTTCACATGCCGACAGGTATGAACAAATTTTTTAAACAAGTGTTTATTTCGTCCTCTGGTGTCGATCGTAAAATGATAGGCAGCGTTTGAAGAAAATCGTCCGATAATGTTAGTAATACACCTCCCATTAGATTCACGTTGTCTCGTAAGTTTTGGAGCGTTCTATTCAGTGCCTCGAAAGACTATTTATGAGAAATTGTGTATTCGTCCCATAATATCGCCTTGCACTGTTTCAATGTTTGTCCATGTGCTCACGATTTTAAGATGTCGCATACCGGGAATGCATGTTCAGCTACATTTAATGGTAATTTTAAAGAATGTGCTGTTTGTCCGCCATCTATTAGTTTAGTCGCTATTCCCGATAATGCTAGGGCAGGTTCTATTTCTTTGTTTACGCGAATTTCAACAAGTAGTTAGTTAATTAAAATCTATTATTATTTCATACGCCTATTTTTGACTACGAATCAATATGGGTTTGTTGTTGAATGTAGCATTGTAATTCGTCAATATTGTAATTTTATCCCTTAGTAATTCACTGTTGGTAGCATCAAATTCACTTTGTTGTAATAATTGCACTTTCATATATTAGCGTTTGGTTAAATATCGCTAAACATATATCTTCAAGAAATATAAGAGCTTTGTCGAAAACTTCCTCGTTGAAGTTGATTTCCAAATTCGGGTTTTGTCATCGTATTTCAATCAGGATATCGTCACACATACTTCTTGTTATGTCAGCCATAGTCAATTCGGATTTTATGGCTTTCACATTCTTAATATAATTGTAAATAGTTCCTGAATTTGATCTGCTATTTGCACTGCCTCTGTCACAACAAATTCCCAGTGATTGTCACTCTTTATTTGGCCTAGCCGGTTGACATGCTTCTTGATATGTTCATATACAAGATACGTTCATATGTTCACATACAGACAGTCCTTAAATCTTCAAAACATGTTCCTCGATTGCACCCTGCAAATTCGCCCTTTCATGTTGATCTTAAATAATCCGTCGTGTCTTTGCAATGGCGTTCGACATTTTTGCGGGACAATTTTTAGCTTGATATATATTGCATACGTATTGCATGGATTTGACAGGATTAAAGTATTCAACTTTTATATGCACTAGGAACGTTCTCCATAGAAACAGATTGTATGGAACTGCCGTTGATTGTTAAATTTATTATCTCCGTGACCTCGTGTTTTTATTTTTGCAGTAAATACGCCCTATTTTGGTGATCGCCGTTTGTATTTTGGATACCCGTCTTCGCTAGTTTAAGTTGCGTTTAAGGATGATTTCAGATGACGTTTCGTGCATTTGTTGTCCTTCTTGCACAGCGAATCTCTATTTAATTCACCATATGGACCATAAATCACATTTTTCATTATAATTTTAAAGCGGTCGGCATCCTCTTCAGGATTTGGACTTGATCAGACTTGATGACATCGTCTATTTGATTCATCAGACTTGATGACATCGTCTATTTGATTCGGTTGATTTTTTTCTTGAGTCAAATTAAGTTGCGGGAATGTATCAGTCCTCGTTTTTACAATAAAATCGAATATTTTTAATTTGATTCGTTTTTGAAGAAAAACTCTGGCAACAATATCCTGTCGATCGAGGGCCTGTAAGTATTGTAATTCTTTCTTTGATTTCCGGTCAAGAGGAGTTACTTGTAACTGTTATATATAAATCGGGCCGACCGTGTTTTTGACGTCATTGGTCATTGCGTCCCGTGCATATTCGTGCATGTCACGTCACATGCACGAATATGCACGGGCTTCTGGTAAACGTTAATTGCAAGATAACCAATTTTTCCATGTAGTCTGCGTCACCATCAGTCATTATTGCTTCTCTTATGCCCCGAGTGATGTCGATTTTCGATGACGATACTTGAACGTTAATTGTATTCTATCGTGGTGTCATAAAGGAACGCTGCAAGTTCTAAATTACAATTTCTACGTGCTGTAACTTGTCGATGTTCGTACAAAGTGGACCTTTTTTCTCTGTTATCTCTAATATTTTGAAGATGCTCTTTCACTTTGATTTTCTGTTATTCGTTGTACACATGCTTGAATTCTAATTAGTCGTTTTTCTCTTTCTTCTTCTTTTTCATTTCTTCGCGCCGCTTTCTCTCATTTTGTCATTTACAGTCTCTTACCTTTTGGTATTTTAATACAAATATATACATAATAATAAAATTAATACAAAATAAATAAAACAAATAAATTAATTAATTAAATACAAATAATTTTTTTAAATAATTCAAATTTATCATTCAAATATTACTTTGAAACTCAGAGATTATTTTTTTCGATCTGTTCTTAGTTGTTACTAAAATATTACTGATGAATAAAATAAGGCATATATACCTTCGCAGATCGAATTTCCATAATCATAGATGATTCATACCAGAATCTACAATTTACGGTTCCATAAAATGTAAATTTTTCGCAAAATTTGAACACAATTTTATTTGCCAAAATAAATAAATAAATTGATTAGAAAATAAAAAAAGCAAATGAATTTTAAAATAAATTTATATATATATATATATATATATATATATATATATATATATATATATATATAATATTTAAAACGACATTATTTTATTTGGAAAAAATAAACTCAAAATATTTTAGAATGTTAAGAAAAATTCTGGAAAATTTTGAAATGTGCTGAAACTTTCCAGGTAATTCTGGAACATTTTAGAAAATTCTGAAACATTCTATAAAGTTTTATAACTTTCTCATAAATTCTAAAATACGTCTCTGTCATTCAGTGACACAGTACAGTATGTCTCTGTCACTCAGTGTGCGTGTATGTGCGTGCGCGTGTTCGCGTGTGTACGTGTGTGTGTGTGTGCATGTATGTGTGTGTGTGTGTAGCAAAAAATAAATCACAGAGTATAAGCGAAAAATGTCACAAAAATAAAATATAAACATTTTCAAATTTGGTGACAGGTTTTGGACTCGAAACGTGAAGAAATAATATAGGCGTTTTTTTACATTTAAGAATAAATATTTCTTAAATGTGAAAAGCGCCTGTGGTTTTTCTTAATGTTTCTCAATATCTCCCGATCTTATTTGTTTTAGAAATTGTCAGTTAGATTTTTTAATTCAAAACGGAACCGATTATTAGTATCTTCATTGCTGTTTTTTACGTGTTCTTTTCTGTGTTATCATTACATATTTTATTGTAATATCACCAAAATATAACGTATTTTTGTTGTGTATATATGTGATTGCACTACATCATACTTGTGATTTAAATTTTTATACTTGTTGCTATAAGGCATTAATTTTTTCGACACAAATAAGTTTTTCTTATTGACCTTCCGACATAGAAAATTTTCTAATCAATATCGTTCATCGTCCACACTAGTTGCATTGTGTTAGTTTGATTATAGGGGCAATAGTCTATGCTAGTTGGATTATATTAAGAACTATGAAGTATGCCTTCATTAGTCCTCCAGCATACCTTTATTATCCATTAATCGTATTAAATTTCATTATCTTTCATAATGAATAAGTCAAAGACCATACATTATTTCTATTTATTTTCTTATTTATGACTCAAAAGTTTTGTTCTAATTTATTTAGTGTACACCTACTAGTTTAACTTTGTACGGATATTATGTATTTTTTCAGTTGCGGTTGATAGTAAAAAAGGATGCCCTTTTTGTAATTAGCTTTCAAAATTGGAAATGAAGTCATATAAATTAAAATAAATAAATAAAACAAGGGCACGACTTTATTATTATTAAAAGTCTGACGATAGCTACTTTCACCGTGTATAATATCGTGAGGACATTGCGAAACGTTGTTCTGTAAATATATGTATCGCTAGCTAACAACGTTCTTAGAAAATAAGTAATATCCGATAGCACAGCGGTATCTAATTGTTTATACGTAATGAGATCACGCATATCAATCTTTGACATTCTGGGTTATGAAAAGTACCTAAACAGCAGCGCTAACAGTATTCACATGTACATTAAAACCAGCTGCCCGTCACGGTTTTGTTAACAGAAGGATCATGTCTTCATTTTAATTTAATAAATTTTTATAAAATGTATATTTTAAGGGTACTCTCAATGGTTTAATTTTTATAGTGTGTTTTACTAGATTACAGAACTATTCAATCATGTAACATAAAATATTGATAATAAACAATCTATAATAATGAAACGCATACAACCCGAAGCTTTTGTGTAGATTTCATGGTCATGAAAGTTTTTTCAAATATTATTTTATATACCTTCATTAGTTCGATTTTGCAACAGATAACTGTTGCAAGTTTTTCTGTAAATTATCATGTCATCTATAATTTTCTCTTACATTATTTTAATATAGCCATTTTAATGTATATCAAGATAAAAATATAGGTAAATGAAATAAACTATACAAGCATAATTTCTTAGAATGACTTATCGATATAATTGTTGAGATTACTAACTACACTATCGAGAAAAAAGAGACAACTGAATATATCAATGGTGCGCTTTAAATATTTAAATAAAATAATTTATTTTACTGCTTCATTATTTTGCTTGAATTTTACGAAATACTACTTAGCGGTGAAATATAATTCCATGATTTTTGTTATTTGAAGTAGTACCAGATTACCCACACCATTTTATTGCGTAACTAGGCTTTTTTCAGCATTTTTTTGTTTAAACAACTGCATAAACAACAGACGCCACGGGAGCAAGATGCATACTGACCCCGAAATCGTCGCATATACTCGATTTCGCATATGTTTGGCGAGTAAATTTTCCCTCTATGCACTGTGAATTGGTTATATAGTCTTTGGATCCACCCAAATACTATATAACACTCCAGTGTATATATTGTAATCTGCACGTGTACAAAGTATTTGCATGGAACGAAAATTTTGGCGTATGAAATTCCACAGATACCTGTTACAAAATAAGCTTGCGTTATTTCTCTCTTCGTAACGATTCAACTAATGTATGAGCGAAAAAGAATAATTACGACGAACATACACCCATCATCCCGTTCATCGTATAACTTAGGAATGAATTAAAGTTAGGGAAAAATGAAATATAAAACATTCCACGTAATAAGTTCATTCCCATACTCTCGGACAAGCTAGTATTCCATATACACGTACTGTTTGCTGGCTTCGTATTATGTATTCTCCACTCGGTCTAAACCACAGAACTGAACTGAAGGCCTGTCACAATTATTTTTATTATAATAGCATAGATCATTCACAAAAGCGACAGTTTGTTTTATTATAATTAAAGTACGGATTATCACAAAAGTAACGGAAAATCAAACTACAGTTTTGTAGTTTTACCTTGGTGACTATCTGTTAATCACCTTCATTGTTGAATATATTTCGCATTAATTTTGTAAAAATGCATTTAATGCGTTTGTTGTCGGTCTGTACCAGTCTATGCAGAGCATTCCTTAATTTTGTTTAATGCATTGCGTGTATTTTTTCTTAATATTTGGTTTTTCTTGTGTACGTATTATGCTCATGATAATATGGGCACAAAAATAGTATAGTATTATGCTTCTTGCAATATTTGTAAAGTGAAATGATCGTTTAATCATCCGTATCAGACTTAAAAAAGATGTAAATAGAAAACATTCAACGGTAGCGTTGTTAGAAGTATCATAGAATCGACTAGAACCATTTATTGCGAACAATGCAAGCGCCCAAAATTTGCCAACCGTAAACATATAATCATCTGATATCCCGTCAGTTTATCTTTTACTCATATAACATATTTCACTTACCTTTTAACTAAATAAAATACGAGACGATAATATTTTATATGGCATATAAGCCTAAGCCTGTGTAAAGCATGAAGGAAAGTTTTCAGAATCTTATAGCAATTTTGCACAGAGAGACACTGCTGAAAGTTGGAATAACATATATATGCATCTAATATTTTTACATACTCGTAATAGGGTCACCTAGTATAAAAAATACTGATAAGGCACACCTCTAATCGAGGAGAGTGTGTACGTACTCGAGTCAAGTCGAGTCAACCGGACGACGCCATTGCGACCGATGGATGTATCATTATTATTAATCATAACATTTCAACTTGTCATTATCAAAACACGATACAGTAGAGTTATATTTCATTCTTTGTACTGTGAATTATTTCATTTGTATAGGGACCCATTCTTTACACGGCGCGGCTGTACATTTTGTTTGAGAGCAGACTAAAATTGACAGTGTTAGGGCGTGCTATGCGTCTAGTCATTAATATTAAGCTTGCTGAGTGTGCTGGATGAATTTTTACTCGTCCAAGGTCGCCCGGCTATCCCCTCCACAAATCCGCTCATCCGACGGGCAGTGTATTGTTTGGACGTACAGTTCGCCATTCCGTTTGTCAAACAAAACGTTGGTGTATTATACGGCTGGGGAGCAAACGGTCATTCAACGTCGTTGTTTGTAATGGAAGGTCGTGCCAGACAAGATCAGGATTACAATATACATGATGATATTTATTTTATTAGAGTGAGGAAAGAAATTTTAACTGATAATCTCTTAAATATTAATTCCAATATTTCTTTGCATAGAGCTAGTTGTTGCTGTGAAGTTTGAGGAACACTTTCATCGTGTTATTAATAATATTTTTTTCAAGTTTACAACTAGTATGTGTTAATTACGAAGGTTTGATTCTAGAATAAAATTGAGAGGCACTCAGTGGAAAAAATTTAAGAATAAAAAACCTTGTAAAATTCACTGTCCAAATATTCTATCAAATTACCAATATACAAAACGTACAGACTTTTCTCTAAATCAATAAAACACTCGTACTAATGGTGAAAAATATCTTGAAAAAAAATGTTTTTATTAGGCATATACTCAGTCAAACAAATCAAGTATTCTTCACAGTATTAAATAATTCTTCGCAGTTTCTAAAATAAAAGTTACACTTATGAAAGTCATAATTAATTTCTTGGGGTGACTAAATCAAAAGCAATAAACAAATGTAAAGAAACATGTCTCACTAAAATAATGGGATAATCGACATTTAATACACAAATCTAAAGTATAAAATTACGTAACTATAGCAACGAGATCAACGCAATACAAAATACATATCTCTACTGCCCGCGCACTCGACTTCAATACATATTATTGGCTGCGAATCTGCCAGATATACCAACATACACGTGATATGATCAAGAACTATATAAACTATAAGGCTGCGATCGACAAAGGATCAGACATGGCCAAATTATACAGGTTTGCTTTTTCAATATTCTCATTTAGATAGAGTACTGAAAAAATATAATTTCGCCCTATTCATCTGTGAGGCTGTGCTATACCGTCTAGTATAGCCTCGCGGCGTCTACACTTAATTAAAATTTATTTCTAATTTTTTTATCGATCTGAATTGTTTTCTGAAACAAATCGTCTTTGCCATAATAAATGGAGTAGGCATACGGTGTTGACTGCTCGGCGCACCGTGGAATCCCGGGTTTAGTTCCCGGTCGCTGGCCGAAGCCGGGAGGGACGTTTTTAATCACGTACCTGGCTTTTTTAATCACGTACCTGGACAGCGGCGCCGCCGCGTTGATGCGAGGAGCTACGCATAGGGATCACCAAGATTGATCATTACCTCCAATTATACGCCCGAAACGGACGTATAATTGGAGGTAATCCTCAAGTAAGTCCCGGACGGAAACAGGCTGTTGATTTTATTTAAAGAAGGTATGACCTGTTATTTTATCATGTTATATGAAAAATGTAATAAGTAACAATTTTTTCAATAAATATCGGTCTTCGTATATTGGATTGTATCCCAGCTGTCACACGAATGAATGATGCTTTGTCGACAGATTGTTATGTTTATAAAATATCCATTCGATGCGTTTGTGAGATTAAAATAATACTGCATGCAATACAAATTCGTGCATGTAAACTCTCGTAACATTATAGTCCACTTCCTTATTAGGATATTTTAATTTTTCCTCAGAGAACATTCTCGCCTGTATGCTGATGCAAGTATATGTAATAAATATTTAATTATCACACACTGAAACCGTATTATTGATGTTTCTCGAGTGGGGTAATAGCAAATTAAAAAGCCAATTTAGGTTCTTCGATTTTATTTCGAATAAGAACAAAGGAATAATTTTATAATTTAACGTCTTTTTTAATTTTTTTATTCATAGCAGCACTCCGTTTAATCATTGCAATTGTTGGCTAGTAAACATAGTTAATAAGGAAAATGAAGCGAAATGAAATGCATCTCTAATTAAGTCAGATTTTTCAAATCACGGTCGAAAAATTAATTATAAAAGTCGTCTTAGGTGATATTCCCCTCAATAGGATGCGCGATACAATCATTTTGCTTCCCGTTTACATATAATACGGAAAAATATTTGTATTTTCATTGTTTTGCTAGCTATTATTAAGTGTGTTTTCTACATGACGAATGTCTTTGGAAAATGTCATGGGCATGAATTAGAAACTGTGAAGCTGTGACAGATAGAACCGCGGACGGACACGAGGAAATTATAATATTCGACATTTTGATACTTATTACTTGATACCGAATACTCATCAATGTAATTATATATTTTGTAGTAGTTTTGCATATGCCCGACCTATATTCGTAAAACCTGTTCCTAATGTTCAAAATGAAATAAAAATGTCTCCCTATTTTAGGAATGTTATTAATTTCAATAATATTGTATAAAACTAGCCATTATTAGTCTAAATCGACCGTGGAGTTCGAATCTTGGCCCATCAAAAGTAAAATTTTAAAAAATTAAAATAAAAATAGTGTCAAATAATCGTCATTTCAGTATTGAGGGCAATCGACTTCGCGGTAAGTGGCACATTCCTGCAGGCGCTAGTAGTGATCTTAAAGGTCACCCTAACATGCGGGCGCTATATAATTAAGCGCGGCCGAACGCGGGCGGGGATGGGTCGAATCGCTCCGCCGCGCCGCGGCCGTCGACCGCCGAGCTCAAAATAAACGCGTTCATAGTGCGGATTGTATTCATTATCTTGACAATATCGTCTGCCACCGGCACGTTACGGGTGCGTCTGCAGTGTAGATTACATTTATTTTCTTGCTTGTCGTCGGGGAATACTAAAGCAACATGGAAAATGTTTGTGTGCATATTGGACGAAATCTAGAAATAAACCCTGTTTCACATGGACATATATTAAAATAAAAAAAGTTTGTACATATTGTCTTATTTTTAATAATTTTTTAGGAAGTCGATTGCATTTATTGTGAACTATTTTAACATATAATTACGTCTTTAAATTATAAAAATATATAATTTCAAACTTTGGGCGTACTATAAGAATGAAACATTTCAACACGGAGTGAAGGTCAGCCTCGCCATAGTGTTGTTTTATTTTTACAATTAATAGTCCGCCTCGGCTTCACCCGCTGAGCTCTACTGGAATACAAAACTGTACGGGTCAATCATGAAAACTATTGTAATCGACAACCTATTAATAATTAACCATAAACATTCTGCAAGTTTCTTGTACATTTCATAAACGTTAGTAACGACGAAATAACAACGACGAATGTAACAATTGGGTCATTTCCATATTTTTTATTCATAGACATATGTTTCCACATAACGTAATGCAATATTTTTTATCAATCTTTATTAATATTTATGATGCTAAACACCTTTGCAAAATCTGGACAATATACTTTTTTTAATGCAATTAATCGAATTTATGTGTTAAGTTATATGATTTTGATAACAGGACGGTCATCTTGATATCTGGCATTAGCAACAGAGCGTTAATTTCCGTATAAAAAGTTTGATTTATGCAAAAACAGAAATTATACTATTGCAACGTTTTTTTATGTGCGGGAAGACATGTAGCAGTAATAATTTATTAACAAGAAGGTAAAAAAGAATATGTGTGACTTCACTTTCTTTATTAGAATTAAAATATGCGTAAAAGTGGAATGACTCAATTAACAATATATACAATTGAATTTTTTTATAGATTTTCTTGTTATATTTACTTTACCTTCGTACATCATTTTAATGTCGCTAAAATTATTTAAAAATTGTACTCAAAAATACAAAAAATACACTAGGAGCACTTTGAACACAATTTATTGCTGCTCATTACCAACATGTTCTAAAAAATATTGTAGACTCTATGTTCGCCTGAACACAGGGTTACAACATATACTTCATATGAGATCAATAATATATCAATCGGATAAATCCTAATAAAACAAACAAAGAACTTTCCTTTTAAAATTACTATGATCTACTTACTACGCCTACTACTTACGCCTGTACTTTCTTACCGTTCTTAACATTCATTATCATTGAATGAAGCAGTTCAATGCCCATATTTGGTTTAAGTTCTATTGATTTGAATCGATTTCCAATAACGGCCAAACATACCTTAGTGGTGAGTAGAGTGATATATCTGAAGTTAGGAATTAACTTTTTCGTCATGAACGTAGAAATTGTAAAACTAACGGTCTGCTTAGACATTTCCAGACTCGTACACAATGACACATTTGCCACCGCAAGCTGTGTGGGAGTTGTCCGTAAACATACATGTTGGTACGTCACGATCTTGCACAATTAATACTTTTGAAGAAATCAAATTACAACTAAAAAAAACTATCAAATTACAAGACAACACATACGATGTATAAGATAAGCATTTTATTAATTTTTTATAGTCTATGGTATAATTTATATTAATTAAACAATTAGCATCAGCAATGTTTGTAATGTTCACATGAATACAATATGTAGATAACATATCAATATTAGATATGTTTAATAAATCATATTTAATAACTTAAGCCACTCATCATAACTCATAACACAACATCTGGACACTAGCAAAATGCTTATCTTACGTGCTCACCTCGTTACAAATTACATCCTTACTGATCCCCTTTCTCCTATCTTTTTCATAATTCCGCTGTACGTATAATGCAAATGTATCTGTCATTTTTGACTGAAAAAATATATAAATCCTTTTTAACCATAAAGTCGGTTAGCAGACTAATTTCACTCGCGTCCTTTATATAATGAAATAAATGTATATAATGAAATCTGTTACATCAGATTATGCGTCTTAATTAATTTATCCTGTTTTACAATTGAAATACGCCTCATGCGCACCGCGCTAACATGGAGACAGCCGCCTCTGAAAACGTCTACAAACTGAACATCAATTTATAAACGTGTCCCCTAACTGACAGTATTAAGATAGCTGTCGTGTAAAAGGCATTGTCGATGAAATTCACTGATTTTTTTACATACTATTCAAGCTATAAATAACAAACTTATTTTAAAATTTAAAAATGAATTACTCTTTAGTTTTGGAAAAAATCGCTCTCAAAAATTTTACAATTAACATTACAGGTAAAATAATTATTTCACGACACTCTTAATTTTATTTAAAAAAAGGCAAAAATATTTTTTTTATTTCTTACAAACTATTAAAATGATATTACATTAACAGTTTGAAAAAAAACTATCTTATCTTGCAAAATAACTGAGTCATTACAAGATTCTTATTTAAAATATTTTGAATAATTACAACCTTCTATACTTTAAATTATACAATTGGGCTACGATATGGTGCATGGCTATGTAATATTACCATCAATGTTTTTCTTTAGATTTAAGAAAAGACCTTGGAGTATTTTTTAAGGAACATAGAAAGACTCCCTCTCATATTTTGAGAGATTGCTTATTTCTAAGCTCTCTTCCTTAAACAATTTTTAGACATTTGAACGCCTGTTTCTCTATGGGTAGGAGATTGTCTTATTACTGTATCGTTACTAGTTGCTGACAATCTGGAAATCCATTTTTATTATCGCATTGAATAGCTTTACGGACATAGTCTTGCTTTTTTGTAGGCAATAAAGTCCAGCGACATTGGGATGTGATACTCATTAGTTCTAACTATTATATTTCTTATTAATAATATATGATCTATGTAATGTATGCATTTCTAAATCGTATATGCTCGTGAGGTTTCAGAGTCAAATTCCAAACACCCTCAAAATGAAGAACTATCTAAAAAAATCTTGTCTACAATATTGAAAGTGGGTATAGGTTTGTTACTTTTCAAGATTTTTGTGTTTTCTTGCTTATGGAGAATAGTTTCAGCATTATTTAAAGCGTCTTGTGAAAAAGTTGAGAAAATCCACTGTTTCGACACCTAATATTACATAATTTTTTCTGGGAGTTTTTTTTTCATTTTTATAGAGTTGATTGTACGATTCCTATTTGTGCCAACACTGATTTTTTTCCAAAGGGGTGTCTTTTCTTTAGCCAAAATATAAGTAAAAACACAATTTATTAATTATAAATGATTTTAATCACCAAATTATATTTTTCACTTCGCCCGATACTGACACAATGGATTATAGAAATAAGTCGTTAAGTAGCAAGTACATTTGCAAGTACATTACATGAGCATTATCATCTATGGCTGTAAATAAATTTTATAAATTATAAATACATATTATGAGTTTAGAAAAGTTCCAATTCAGAAAGTTTTAATATATGTTGCCAAGTAATATTTTCTTTATTTTGGACACTTGCGCATTTACATGGAATAATTTTTCGTAAACCACTGTGTCATACAAGATATGGCATAATGGAAAATAGCTCTTTAATCATGTTCTTTTTCTCATAGATGATTCGTTACAACTTTGTATATTTTTCTGAGTGAGCCTTTATTCTAAATCCTCAACGAGTTCCATTGATTATTTTAAAGGTTCTGTATTTCAATAGGTAAATCCTTATGAAGACGGCGTGGTCTTTACGAAGACAGATTGAAATTGTAATATTGTAATTATGAAACTGGGATCGGTTGTAGCTATTTCCGATGAGTAACTAATGATAATCAACTGTTCAAGTATTTTACCACGCTAACACGAGATATACTACCCAACAACAATCATATTAGTTCAAAAAAATATTATTTGTCCAATTACTGACTGAGAACACTTCAAGTGTTGCAGTTTTTGTCTTGTTTTGTTTGCCCTCTACTGTTCACATTCTAATTGATCTACAAACACAAAAGACAAAACTTTTCGATTTTAAACTCTAATCTGTATTCTTTTACTTAAGTTCCCTCTTGTAGTGAAATGTTATGAGATGGCGGAGCAGGTGTTCATGAAATCTTAAAAGGTAGCTTTAATATCTTCTGGTATACAAGAACTTATCTAGAAATAGAATAGAATATGTTAGCTTTATTTAATCTTGTGTTAAGTAGTAGCTTCAAAATATTCAAACTAAAAGTTTAAATGTCGAATAATAAACTAGTGTAGCTTTCCATCATTACCATCATATACCAAGTTGGAGAACGCTCCTATCGTTTTTCAAAACTAGGGGTCACAAAAATAAAATAATAGATCATACGCTGTTATTGGTTACAAAATAATTATTTTAATAATTCTCAATTTGCATTTATTTAATACGGCAATATAATTTTGCCAAATATCCATTTAATGTGAGGAAATAAAAAAAAATTAAATATGCAAAAACTTGCGATATTTTGTCAAGAAATCGTCGTCTGATAATGATTCACATTAGCAATGAAATAACTTGGAGACGATTATTTTCGATTTCGGCCTTCATTCTAGTTACCGGCCACCGACATTGAGATAACATAACATGCCTGCCATGACGCAAGGGTGCTGGCGGCATCGACAACGCCCTTTGCCAAGTATCGCAACCCAGCCGCCATTGAACTAGAGCTGACAAGGACAACCTGTTGCCATCAAATAAAATTCTTAATGAGTTAACTTTTATTCAATAATTGGACCGATTCCGCGATCGGAATACTATTTTTGTATCTCCTGGTTTACTAAACTCCTGGCTGGCTGGCTAAATTTTGATACTAAAAATGACGCGTCTTTTTTTTTATATAAAGAAAGGAAGAGTCAATTGACTCATCCTTTAACCTGTAAAGACAATTTTAAAACTTTACGCAGTAGACACCTCTAATTATTGACTATTTTATTTTTTTGTAAGTTTGAATGGATGCGCTAATTTCACCGTATTCTCTATCGATTTTTATACTTTTCTCATATAAGGCATGCGAAATTTATGAAAATCCATAGATACTCGTGGGAGAGATTTCTTTATTTTCCAAATTTTTTGACATTTTTTCTGAAAATACATGTTGCTTATAGATTCGTTGAGTTTTTACTTATAGATGATATTTAGCATTAAATCTTGATAAATAAATGTGCTTATCATTGAAAGCTATTAAACCGTTGTCAGACTTGTAACAGGAAATTTTAAATTTCATCGAGTAAAGCCAAGCCAACCTCTATATTTGGAATATTTCGTTACCAAAAACGTTTACTAACAATTTATTGCATTAGTTTTGACAAAATTAAAATAATGTTGGTAATAATAATACAGAACGATTAAGATTTTAGGTTTGATAACTAATATCACGATAATCATTAAAGAATACGGTACGATACGATACGATAATAATTAAATAAGGTAGAGACAATAGAGAAATAAACAATATGAAGTATGAAATTCCGCAGGTATTTCATGATGTCTTTTCGTAACTTTGTACATAAATTTTATTTTAAAATATAATATTAATTTTAACTTTGGATTTAATTGAACACTAGACTTCTATAAAATTCATTTCCTCCCGGCGTCATGATCCTTAATGCTCAGGATTATGAGCCCTACGGATTAATTGCCCGCTGATTTTGTCCTGTGATATTTAATATGGTGGCCGGTGATATTTAATATGGGGAATGTCCGGTCGGATCAAGGCATGGGACTTCGTCTTGTCGCCCTTGTAATGTGACCGATGTACACGAGGATTCTACGAAAGTATGTAGTAGTAGAGTCTAGTTTAGAGCTACGTTCTTGCAGAACTAAATAATTTGTTTACTGTCCGTGAGATCCGGAGTATTTTTCTCTTGAATATTCTAAATGTATTTATGCATATTGCGCATACAGCATGCATAGAGATTGAAAAAAAATAATTTTAAAACATATAAAACCTGAAAATGGAACAAGAGATATAGAATATTCTTGGAAATAATAAGTCCCAGCTTACAAAGCATACACTACACTTTGACAATCAAAGTACAACATATCATATCCTTGATTGATCTTCATCAAAAATTAAATATTTTTCAATAATTTTAACTTTAAAGTATTATTAAGAAATATAATTTCACATATTTTTTCAGAAATAATTTTTGTAATAAAAAATAATTAAATTTAGATGAAATAGAAATCTATACAATCATTATAAACTATATTGATTTCAATTTCATTTGAATTAAATTATTTTTTTTAATATTCATTATAATGTTCGTCAACGTTCTTTTTCTGAAAATCTATTTTAAAGCAGACGTTCCGTTCAAAAGTTTCATAGTAAACATTTGCTCATATGTATATACACATTACACTTTCTTTTCGTATCAGGCATCTACGTGGAAATATTTTATTAAATGATTTTTTAACGTGCCAGAAATGGGAAAATAGTAATTTTTGTAGAAGAGTTTTGGCGTACAACTATTTTCAATATTCGGTCTATCATAGCTTTATAATTTTGACCTTATGTAGAAAGTTTAAAGGTAAATATGTTCCCCAACCCGGCTCTGGAACGGCGTATAACATTTACAAGCGAACTTAGTACGATTCGTACATTTGTCTGATCAATGAAGAGAAGAAGCTGCAGAATGTTTACGGTGATCATTTGTACTAAGAAGTTTTTTTTATGAAAATTAGGAACCGAAATTTTACAGCAAAGTGTCATTGTCTATATACCATTTTTCGCTCGGGACTGTCGCAGCTTCAAATAGTTTTATATATTGAATATGAATTCTTGAAATGGTCATAATAATCTGGGTACCGTGTAAAATTAACAAAGATATCTGAATAATTTTAGAACTGATAAAAAACATACTGAACTGAAAAAGCATAAAAAGATTACCGCACTTTTATATTGATTTAAGTAATTTTACATTTACTCGCTTCTGGTGCAATTTCTTTCAAAATCGTTGAAATGTCAAAACACCTATACATTGATACATTTTAAAATTTCTTCATATATGGATTTATTTTGACGCGTAATTATTTAATGCAACAATTATTATGTTAAGACGAAATAAAAAATTATTTAGCCCTAATAGAGGTAAAGTAGAATTATATATAAATTTAACTATTGTACTTTTTTGCAGAGCGTTTTCGAACATGTCTGTTTATTTGATAATATACATTCGATTAATTCTATAATTACCGGTTAACTATTTTTTAAGAGGAAATATACGATTTATCTAACGCACTGTAGGTTGACAAAGAATCAATGATGGTGCACCACGAGGACGGTAGTCGGACGCGAGCGGCGGTGTGTGACGGCAGCGGCAGGCCGAACGGAACGCAGCCGCATCAATTCCTCTCAATGCCGGCGCATTGTCATTGCTTTTGTTTGTTTTTGGTCCCGAGTCACCTTCACGAAGAATTAGGTATTCGTCGGTGTCGCAAGAACGTTGAGTTGGTGGAATTCTCCGTGATTCGTCATAACACCGAAGTTTGTTCAAACACGCTGCATTAGCAAAATGTATCTACAGAAGATCAGTCATGGACAGTGTTCTAATTCTAAATCATATACGTTATGTTTGAAAAATATTTTATCTCCAATCATTTTTGCAGGAAACTTTCATACTTACGAATTAGCAAAATGTTCTATATGCACATAATAGCGGAAGGGAAACAAATAAATATTCCATTATTTCGATAGCTATGTCACACAATATAAAAACTAAATGTATACTTATATATGGATAAAATGAACAAAATTTGAATGTAATTTAAATTATTTTGATCACCGTCAAAGTTGATCAATAGAACGTTGATGTACGTGTGAAAGAGCACGTCGAGTATTACCTAGATGTAATGAAATGCTTTTGTGAGTTAATAGAAACCTCTGAGGATCTCTGATTTAAACCTGATTCTGATTTCTCTAGATTTAAATGACCATAAAACATCGTAGTCCGCTATGGAATGTGTTGCTTAGCAGTCTCTGCCGTGCGTTACATAAGCAATCGTAATGTAGATTTATCTTTGTCTATTTTCATGTTTCTTCCACCTCCTCGGTGTCTTAAGAAATATTTTAAAATCTTATTGGAATGATGTGTCATAAGAAACATTCTTATTGATGTAATTTTTGTGCTTTGGCTAGAATAACTGGATATATTTATTACCTAATATATATATATATATATATATATATATATATATATATATACATATATATATATATATATATATATATATATATATATATATATATTAAAAGCGAACAAAATTTTAATTCAATATTTTCGGAAATCTATAGATGATGTAATGCAAACAAAATTGGAGAGCAATATAAATAACTTTAAAATCTATTTTGACTTCGTATTGTGTTAATTGTTGTAGTAAAATAGTTTTAACCAAACTGTTTTTTTCTCTATCTACATGCATAAAATATGAACAGTAAGCGTAATACCTATCGGTCTCTCAGTCGTATGTAAAAAAATAAACTAAGTTTACGATAAGACACATTTTGATTCAAAATCGCACTCAATACCGCTAAAGCTTCGTTAGTCTCGGTTCGATATCAATTCAGGAAGGACGTTCCGTTTGGGTAGAACCGCGTATGTCCAGCTGCGCCGCAGCCATGTATGGAGATTCCAAATATAACGACGGCAGGACTCGCGACAGCAGCGAGTCTATTCGTGGTGCAGTGTCGCGTTACAGTGGCGGCGCGCAGCCCTTTTCATGTTCGCCGTCGTCACAACGAGACTGTTTTTTTCTTATGTTGTTGCTAATTCCTACTCTTATAGTTACGATATAAGCAGGATTTTTCTAACATAGAAATAATTGAAATATACCTTTGAATATAGTTGATTTTAAAATTATTCTATACTTTTTGCAGACATGTAAATCAAATCCAATTTGAATTAAAATTGGCTAGTCAATAAAGGCTGAACTGTAATTTCAGAATAACGTGTTATTTTATATTTATGTTATTTATAGTTTATTAACGTCAAGCTGAGTATGTCTAAAGCGAGAAAAACCTGTCAAGTACGAGAAGAACTTGCAATACGAGACTTCTGTACACATTAAAGTACATATAAATACGAAGAATATGTAATAGTATTTCTACCAAATAATTTACAAATTTTAATTTCTTACAACATAAATATCTACTAAAAAAATTCACAGACAAAACATTGTGCATCTTTCAAAGACATAATAAATAAACATTTCAAACTACAAAGTCATTTTGCAGTTAATTTATGTCACAGGTATGCATCGAATAGATACCCGTCTTCATATCATAAATTTGACGGCCGTTACTCGTAAACTAGTAGAGCCTACTTAACTGTGAAAATTTTTCTTTTAATTTCGTTATTAATACTATTGCGAATACTTTTTAGATATTCAAAAACAACAATGTAGACACGCAACTCTAACAAATATTAACAGTTTAAAGCTTAATATTTCGTAAGCGGCTAGCTGTACTGAAAAAAATGTCAATGGCACACCAAAATATTTTTAAAAGACCTATTCAATGATATATACGAAAAGAACACTCCCATTTTACATGCATGGGAAATAAAAAAAACTTTTTTTAAATTTTACTTTGTAGGCCTTATAAACATTTAATTTTGTTGGCGTTACATACATGTTATTTTGTTGACGTTATAAATATGAAATTGTGTAATCGTTATAAATATGTAATTTTGATGGCGTTATGAATATGTAATTTTGTTAGCGCTATAAATATGGAGTTTTGCTGGCGATATACGGCCTGGTAAACAAAATCTTAACTTTATCGTGCCCCACGGGCTTTTATGACATTTTTTACTTTAATAGTTGCTTGTCAATAAAAACAAACATTAAAAATAATCTGATAGCAAAGAATTTTATTCTCTTCTGTTATTAAGTAATTTTAATTATTTCAAAAATCAATGATTTCCTGAATCAAAAATGTAAATGTTTTATTATGAAGTTACGATCTAAGATTTTCTGGCAAATTTAGCCTCTGATTGGTCCTTTTTGATTGTCCAGCAGTAATATGCCAATAGACTTGGGCTCCATTTGCCCTGGTAACGCTTTTCCATCTTTGAAATGTCCCGAATGAACCTTTCTCCGGGCTCATCTCTCATATCCCCCAAATTCCCAGGAAAAAATCCAGGTGTGAGTCTAAAAAAGTAATCTTGAGTGATATACTACAATCCAGTGATAAGCCAACAATAGCTTGCTAACCAACTCTCCGTAGCTATCACTCTTATGATTATCCAAAAAATTTACAAGAATATTCTTAAAATTACTAAATTTTTCTTCGAATACTGGATCTTTTATTAACTCCCTAATTTGAAATTCTACGAAAATAGATACAAAAATCCACTTCCATCGCGATCCATTGTCTTTACAAAATATTTTATCAAACCTAATCTAATATGCAATGGTGGTAGTAGTACTTCAGATGGCTCTACTAGGGATAAATATTTCACATTTTTTTGTCCCGGAATGAAGGATGCATGCGTAGGATATTTTTTATGACAGTGGTTTGTTCTGTCTCGACTGTCCCATTCACATAAAGAGCAGCACAAATTGGTATAACCCAGCTGAGGTCCGAGTAATAGGGCAACAATTTTTAATCGCCGTAATTGATTTTTTCAAGTTATGACTTCATGTTTTCATAAGTTTCTTTCATATTAGCAGCATAGGCCAAAGTTACAGAAGAAAGTATGTTTCCGTAGTGCAGTAAAGCTTCTTTTAGAACGGTTTTAGAAGATTCAATGAATAAACGCCACTGGGAAGGATCAAAATCGATTTCCAAAATCTTCATATTCCCATTTATATCATTACAATACATCAAGTCCACATCTTCAGAAAAGCATGATCTGAAGTGTTGATCACGATAAAATAGCTGATTTTACTATTATGATGTAGCCAATTTCTTCCTTTTAATCGAGATCCTAATAGTACTGCCTGCGTCTTTTGACAAATATAAATCCCGAACCAAATCGTTTAGGATTCCTTGAGTTATCAAGTGTGGCTCAGTTAGAATTTCTTGAAGTGGAGAGTTGTGAATTGTCAATCTCAACGGACGCAGATGTATCTGGTATAGGCAAATTTTTGCTATGAGGGACTGGTCTTATGGCTGAAGGCAAATTAAAGTAAATAACTGTGTGTTTTTTCTTGAAATTTATACCATTTATGTCAGTAAGACAGGTGTAGCAGTCTGAAACGTGATTTATTGGTTCAGTCCAAATCATGGGTACAGCAAGCAGCGTATGACAGGATCCTTTTTTCCAATCGGTTCAATATTCACACATATTATGCAAGAAATATGAAGGTCCCAGGATTTCTCTTGATGGGCTACAGAGAAACCAAAATACCAGTGATAACTCGCCAAGACAAGTTTTGTGAATTTTCGTCTCTGTTTTTTTGGAAGTCAGTTCACCACAAACATATCAAAAAGAATAAGGATCGGTACTACACTTTCTTGACATGTTAACTTAGTTAATATATCACATAAAGTTAATCAATTCACAGACAAATAGTTTTATGACTATTTCTTCTCGAACTTTCCTTTACTTTTATTGCCATAGTACTTAATTATGAGTATTACTGTATCACAAGAAATCTGAGGCTAATTGAAACAAAACAACTGCAATTTAATAACGAGGGTAATTAGCTGAAACAGTATTAGCTATCAAAGTTCGTGTGGCAGGACTAGTGTTGACCAGTGCATAGTTTATTCGCAGACTATAAACTGCGAGTAAAATGGCTGTTACATTCAGACAGACAGAAGGCAGGCGGACATGGCAAACTTATAAAATTTTCTATTTTAACTACGGAACCGTAAAAACTCGTATGGTTGTTGTAAATATTTCTTATCATTTCGCAGTTGTTGCTCCAATATCGTTAAAATTATTGCACCAATATCAGTTCCTAATTTTTCTTTTTAATAAATGTTCAATCTAAACTTACAATGATGTATTTTTAAAAATGTTAATGGAAATATTTTATAACACTTTACGTTATAACGTCCATTCTATACCATTTTCGCTGTTCATTTATATATCTGGCAGTATTCAGTTTAACACGGCGACTGTTGTTCTTACAATACTATGTATAAACAGTGATGACGAGACACAATACAATGAATACACGGCGTCTCGTTCGTCTGACAATACAATGGACGTGTCTTATAATTATGTTTTATGAACATATTTAAATATTTTATAGAAACTTTAAACGGTCCGGAAATAAATCGATGTGAATGTTGCTCATGAGTATTTCAATGTAAAGATAATTTCTACTCTATCAGATTGCAGAAGATATTGAGAAAGAATAGAGAAGAATATAATACTGAATAACACGAAAGAAGTATGTAATCATTAAACAATGCAAAAACCGACCTTTGATGCTTATTTAAAACCTTCGTAATACGATAAAAATTTGGTGTTAACTTTTTTTTTTGAAGAGGACATTAAATTCCTGATATACTCTAATTCCTTTTGAATGTCATCATTAAATACACGCTACAACGAATTATTATAATATATTTAATCATCCTAAGAGATTATCTCAGTACCTTTCATTAATTTAATAGTAAATTGACTACTAAACTAAATATTTTCAACCAGACAACGAGGATACACTAGTAATAGTTGATAACGAATCTACAGGAGTAATAAGTAGTTGCTGTTTCGGTGATAGCACCAGCACGTGTGTCCATTGTGTGCGCCCTTTGATTTTTTTTGTTCATTGTGCGTTAGCTCAATTGCATCGTTTGATAGCATATTCAGTACAGCGTCAGTCGGTTTCAGTGCATGACGCCGTAGAGAATTAGCGGCGGCGCCACGCCTGGCTCGGAGCGCACTGCCACTGTGGACAGGCGCTGCTCCGGCCCGGCTAACGTAATCTGTAACCTAAAGTAAAGTGGGCCAATATTTGGCACAGAATGATTTTTCTTTTACAGAAACAAATTTATCGCTTTCAGATTATTTCCAAAATCGCAAAGCTTAGTGCACTAAATGCCTAGAGAATAATGCTCAGTTAATGAGGGACCGCTGTTTTAAATTTCATTTATGTTGAAAGAAAATCAATTTTGTACACATTTATTCGAATAAAAATTTCCTACAAAAATAGGTATTCTTACAGACTGCCATTCGCTTTGGTGGGTTGGATGAGAGTTCACGATAGAGCTACTTATAGATTTTAGTTGAGTTTTTGTGGTATTGTTTTATGAAACAAATAATACCGTCAAAATGCATGTCGGAAAAAGCGGAATCTAGGATTCTGTAGTTAAGGATTTATATGTTCTTAAATTATTGACGCAAGTTAATCAAAATAATTTCACTTAAAAGTTCTAGTTAAGTGCTCCCGAATTTTTTCAGATTTTTTAAACCCACGGCTTAAAAATAAGAGAGGGGAACACTGCTCGTCTCTTCTGAAGGGAAGGATCGAAGCTACAAAAAGAACTTTCTTTACTTACGTTTGAAAAACAAGTAGAAAATTATAAATCACCAATGACTAACTGATATCTCTAATATTAAATATGCGAACGAGACAACAAAATATACCAAGCCAATAAATTATTTCAAATAACTTGAATATTAATTAACTTGGAATGTAATAAGATTACAAGTGCATAAGTCTAAATATATTCGGATTTCTTGACATATTTGCAATTTATTACTGTCTGAATACACATGTATTATTTAAAACGTAAGAAAAAGCGGCAGTCACATATGAATTCCTCGTCATGCGATAAATACACTCGGATAATTAAAATCTTCCAATTACATGCTAGATTTTTTCTTACGATGTCCCTTCACAGAATTATTCGTTCCCAATATTGTGAATATTTAAAAAAAAGTGAAAATTAACTATTGAAAAAAAAAATTTGTTAATTTTTCCTATTCAGAATAATATTTATAATGGGTGAAACAAGTTTATAATAAAAATTATTGACAAAATGTTATGTCAACATTTCGCGTATCGCCAGTTAATCTTATTAGTGATATTTAATATTGAAAAAGGGTATACTAATAGTTTTTAAGACATTTTTTATTTTCCTGGAATAAACGATCTTTGATGTAATAAATTTATTAAAGTGATATTTTTTAAAATTTCGATTTTTGATTATGTTTATCTCAGAAACTGTTGGGTTTTTTGACCTTTAGATAATAAAAATATTTTTACGTTTCGAATAATCAGAGAAATAAACACTGTGAAGTAATGTCGTAAGAAAAAGTATGTATAGAATACGTATTTTAAATTATATCAAATATAATATGAGATAATTACCTGCTGGTGTAAACCACATATTAAAAATCATAATAAGTTTGTTGATTAAATTTTCTCTGCTCTGCTACCTTATTTGTCTTAACAATTTTCCCGATATAAGAATTATTTTGATAAAAAAATATATTAACCATAAATACCTGAAGAAATACTTTACGTTAAAGGTATCACAACTCTAAACAAAACTGAAAAAAAGCTCTCGCTTCGTCAAAATACATAAGGTTTTAGGACTCGCCTTAAACTTGTCCTGTCAAAAGACGATAAAATTAGGCTTTTATTTAATTAAAATCTTGTCTTTTAACAAGTATCTACTCATCATAACAATAATTTTCTTATGGTATATTATTATAATAAAATGTTAATCGGAAATATCTCAATGTCGAATTGTAAGGAATGAGAAAGAAGCGCCGTTTAAAACACCAAATCTTATACACTTAATCCAGCGCCGAATCAAATTCATCATTTTCAATTTCGTACCGCCCTCGAATAAAGAGCAATCGAATAGAACCATTAAACTTCATCGTTTTAAACCGTGCAACGTGTCCGAATAAATCTTTCATAGAGCCATTTCAATGAACGCCCGTAGCGTTTCTTTATTGAAACAGTTGTTTACTATCCGACTCATTTCGAATGCAGAGTTGGATATCGTAGAGTCGATCAATTTATTACGGCCGACCAGTACTGAGTATTTTCAAACCTGTGTTGCTGTAGGAATAACAACATGCAGAAAGGTTTAAGTCTTATTTCAATGCAACGATCTTCAATCGACGTCCATGAAGTATAGTAAACAATTTTGTTAAAATTTTCTATGAAACTTTTCCGTTTTTAAATTTATCCCAGTTCCTAGATGTTACTTCATACATTTTCTAGTCGCGATCTCATACTGATTACAATTTATACTTACTTATTTATAGAAATAATATATTATTTCAATCCATATCTTCTTGAATGTTACTCGACCCTTTACAGTGTGAATAAATAGGTTAGTACATCATTACGCTCGATAGTTTTAACAAGTGTTTTTCAGAGTAGACGTTTGAATAGAAAGCAAAAATAATTAGAAAACAAATTAACAGACACAGAACAGAGTAACATGAAATGAGATTTATGTATACTTTAAAACATAGATTTTTTGAAAAATATAGTTGTTTTTATTAGCGCTCAATAATCCATAGCTTTCAGTCTACTTAGTATTCAATGGGGGAAATTTAAAACAGACAATTTTTCTCTGGCTACTTGTTGTGAGTTCTTGAGTGGTTACTTTAATTGGGCAATCACTTTTATGAACTATTTACTGCATGTATACATGCAGTAAATAGTTCATAAAATATATCATAGATGCCAAGTCTAAACAACTACTTTACTAATTTAGATACTCAATCATTACGAGAAAATGATTACACATTTAATCAATCTATGGGATATTTACCATCTACGCTACTTTTACCACTGATCTCGCTTTAAAAAGTTTAGTCACTTATCTAAAGACATAATATTTTTCATCTTCATTAATTTCTACCATGCCATGCAACAGACAAAGTAAACATACCAGTCATATAGCAAACTTATGTATAAATATATAATCTTCTGCCAACCTCCATTAACATTCTAAATGTTAACTAGTTTCGATTTGCGATCTATTGCCAAAATATTTCTTAAAATATACCAAAAAATTAAAAAATACCGATTGCGCTGGTTACTAGGATTCTAATCTAAGCACAAATCAAGGAAGGAATAACTACGTATGTTTAGGAATTCTCGAAGTTACCGTAAATTATTTCTCGGCTCAAAAAAACATTATTTGAACTTTGAAAACATAAATAATACGTCGTATATTGATAGTAGCACATCAATCCGCTTTAATTAGAACCGCCACCATCTTCCATCCATTGTATCAGTGGCGTCTCAGGGCCAGCGTAATAAATAACGTGGCACGCTGACGCTGTCCAGATAAACATGTGTTGCGCTATGAAGAGCGCGCGACCTGGCACGCGCTACTGCTTTATTAGCGTCCGTCGGCACGGCAACAGGAAAAACACGGAAATAGATGCAGTTGTCTTCTAAGGATGTAATAGACGATTAAATATGCTGAATATCGCTATTAAATCGATATAAAATCATTTCTATTTTATCGCCTCAAAAAATGGACATATTTAAAAAAATCGTTTGTTTGATATTTAAATAACATAATCACATGTTCGTTCATCTGTTATATTATTAAAAAGAGTGTTGTCAACGTATTTTTATTTGTTCTGCTATTTTCTAACTTATTATTTATTTCCATATTTCTTTATATGAACTTAAAGAACTATTTGCACCTTCTACCTCCCACACTCTTCTCTCTGTTAAAAGGTGTGTAATTAATCATCTATCTATAGGTACAATTCTTGTATTCCTTTGAAACTTGTATTCCTTTGAAATTTGTATTTCTTTGAAACTTGTATTCCTTTGAAACCTGTATTCCTTTGAACTTTAGCTGAATTCAAATAAAATTACATTTTCTTTTTCTATCGAAATAATTTATGAAATTAAATTACTAACATCGATATCAGTGAATCATTTGGGATTTCAAACAGTAAATATCCTAAAAGATCAATTCCAAACTCTACATCATAACAAAACGTGGAACTGCCCGCATTTTCTTTGATACCGGCCTGTCATACATAATTATATTTCTTTTATATAATACAAATGTATTTGTCATGCAATCTGTTTAGCTTCCAAGATAAAACGTATATTTTCTAAATGCATTGCCCGCTTGTCTTTTATTTTATTTAACATGACCAAAAGAGTAAACACAGTGATAAAAACCGGTCAAGTGGTCTCGCAACATGAACTTATTGATGCACATCACAATAAATCATTAAAATTTAAATGAATTGCTAATTAAATAGATTTTCTTCAGATTTTTTGAATCCATGATTTAAAAATGAGAGGTTGTAACCTCTAATATTTAAATTTATTTCACGTCTCTCTGAAACTTAATATTTTATAAACGGAACTTGAAATGATTAGTTCAGTATTCTTCAATTTCGTTTCAAAAAACTTATCTCGTTCGATAGAGCTTACAGTTATGAATATTGCCTGCATAATGATAAATTAGAAAGGATCCAGATTTTGAGGTTAGAGAAAGTTAAAAAAGTACTTTTAATTGTAGAGATTCTTGAAATTACGAAAGTAAGAAATGAAAATCTTTGAATATATCTACACAAAAATGGGATATAGGTTTTTAGAATTCTCCTACCAAAAAAATATTAAGCACATCACTGGCCTGTGATTAGCATAAATTGTTAAAGCGCGGAGCGGTGATGATTGTTTAATGATTTCTCAGTTTGATTTTCCATTGGTAATAAAAGATCATTTTAAATATTTGTAAATATCGTAATTAATGATATTGTAAGGATCACTGGCGTGGCTTCTTTTGAACAATGTTTTGAAAATGACAGCAAATAAAGATAACGTATTAAAATGACTTGCCAAAAATATCAGTACAACTTCAGAAACTTTTTGTAAATAAAATTAGCATGTATATATTATACACACACACACACACACGCACGCACGCACGCACGCCCGCCCGCACGTACGCACGCACGCACTCACGGATGCACGCACACACTCAGGCACGCACACACGCACGCACGCAGGAACGCAGGCACGCACGCAAGCTCACAAGCACGCATGCACGCACGCACACATGCAAACACGCACACACACACACACACACACACACACACACATGTGTTTGGGTATGTGTGTATGTATGTGTGTATATATATATATATATATACATACATATATACATATATACATATATGCCGTTTTAATGAAGCTTCCACTAAATGTCAGTCTCTGTGTAGGTTGGTACAGACCCCGCGGATGACAAATATACTATTTCTGTGGTAACTTGCACCTAAACTTATGAATATAAAATTGGGCATCGCTTCTATCACATTAAAGTGCGAACAACTTTAATATTATTATTATAATTATTGTATACTTTAGTATTCAATCACTACATTCGACTTTTTTATTTCTGCAGGGACAATAATGACAACTTCTTCAAGTTTATAATTTTAAGAGCCCTAAATTAGACTGGGTAAAGTTAGATCTGTAAAACCAAAACTAAATTCTATGTACTGAATTGTTAGAAAAATTGATCATTAGTTGTACGCACAAATTTAGTAGAAGATAATATTTTCGTTACATTACATCTGTTCGTCGCACTCATAATCAATCGCTATAATTAGCATGCACGATGCGTCCTAACGTGTTTGGATAGCTACGATATTTGTTCAAAGTGTTCTACGATATTTGTTCAGTCTACATTTACAGCGAAGTTTATAATTTTTTGACAAATAGTATTCAATCTGTCGAGATACATCGATAGAATATGAAAGCCCATTAGATAAAGTATCGATTTCATAATTTACCGAAAGCTTCCAATACTGGACGGTTTAAAATATTGTTGCCTCATAGCAGTAACGAAAGAAAAGGTGCTCTACGGCGTCGTCAGACTAAAACTTAGAATATAGATTGTAAAACTTTTTCTTTTATGAACGACCCTTTAAATGATTAAATAAGTAGCGTATCAGAGAGAAAGCGGAATACGGAGACAATATCCTAGTATTTACGAGTATACACAGCTGTTGTGCTCGGATTGTTTCAGATTGGAGTTAGTAATTCGAAGTGGGCGGTAAGGAAGAAGTTAACGAACTGGTGTAAGTTTGGTGTTTATCGCTGCTGACGAATGTAATATAATAATAATGCGTATAAATAAGGTCAATATTGAAATGATTGCATGTATAGAAAGTAGAACGCTATTTATTGTAAGTTGGCTGACCTCCTATTCTATGGAGTAGGTACGCGAAAAATATGAAGCGTTAGAGAGATACCTTCAATTTGTTTTCATGTCTTGTTGCATATCAATTAAAACCCATCTGAAGAAAGAATTGTAGAAATTATAAGGCTGTAACAGAAGGACTGAAGAACATGACGGAATTGTAAAGGTTCCTCATTGGTACGTGAAATCTTAAAATCTGCGTAATAACTAATGGGGAAATCAAAAATATTTTTAGAAGATCATTAGTATTTTGCATCATATCATCTCATTAAAAAAATAACTGATATTAGAAGAGTGACATAGTAATAAACTTGCATCCATCCACCCATACTTACATGTTTATAATATTAGTTAATATAATAATTTAGTTGAATAATCTTCACGGGAAGCCAATATTACACATTAACGTTCGTCAGTACTATTTTGTTAAATCTTGGTAAAAAATAGTTCATGTCAGACTGTTATAATATTTGTTTTAAATTTGAATAAAATTTTATGCTGGTAATAAATAAAAAAATAAGGAAGTCATGAGTTGTAGAATGAAGAATGCTTCCATATATACGTATGAACATAAGCACGTACTAACATGCCATTTTCGAACGTACCTAGGTCCATTTGAAAAAGTAGTCTTTTATAAAATAGCGCATGGTGACGTTCGATTTGGAAATTGGATGCAAATAAGTTTGTATTATACAATGAAATATGAATTATAAATATACACCTCAAGACGTGCAAAAAGTGTAATAGTGGGTGTAAGAAGTGGGTATTTCCGGGCAGACGAACTCTTTTAAGGAATTGTTTGCAAGTGGCGGAGTTTGAACATCTGTCTAATCTGCCGCGCTTCGTTGGAGGACGCCGCGATGAAACAGATAGATAATATAACATAACGTCTATTTGTACATTTTTTCACGATTCATACAATTTATCTCCTGACTACATTGAAAAGATACCACGAATCTACATCCATACTACAAGTTAAAATATTGGCGAACTGCTATAACAGCTAAAAAAATTTAAATAGATAATTAAAATCTATAACAGAAATTACATAACATTTATGTATTTAGTTATTATTACTTTCTTCCATACTAATAAAAACTAATGAAAATATTATTCTTGTTTGTTAGTATAGATAAAATTTTATAAAATTATACGTCATAACTAAAAAATAAAAATGATTTCCATTAAATTAATATCAGTAATGATAAAGAATATTGCTTCGTGGCAGAACTCGCCCATGGATACAATACACTTTTCCGGCCTTTTTCATATGCTCCACGTTTACATGGAAATAAAAAAGTAAAATATTTTTTGTAGTAACCTTTTCTCGGAAAATGGAAAGAAAGGATTGTACTATAATTTCTTTGACAATATTTTTTTACATGGATATTCTAAGTCAATTTATAGCAATATGTATCATAGCTCATATGTATCATTCTGAGTAATTTAGCGATTAGGCACGGTCCCTGAAGTTATGTTAAATCGGTAATCCTTAGGGAAAATCACTGAAGCTAAGCATTTCATCGACCATTAATAATGTCATCACAATAATGTTAAATGAGAAACTTATAAGCTATTTGGCAGAGTATTATTTTTTTAAATATTTTATGTAGAAACTCATTTAAAGGATACAGTCAGCCGAGAGTTATAAAATAGTTTTTCCAAAATACTTCATTAATGAATGTGCAACAAAAGATGTCAGTCGTATAGTACATTAAAATTTAATTCACTGCATTTTGTTTAAATGGCAATACAGTACAATTTATAAAAGATAGATTGCACTAAAATAGTCTCGAGAAGAAAATTAAAAAAATACAAGGTTGTTAAAAAAAGGTATTTTTGACTTGGCACCATCATGTCATCAGTTCGTGAAATATTTAGTTTTAAAATTTTCACGAATTTAGTATAACCTCTCAGACTACACCAACTTGAAAATTAGTCAGTATACGACCCTTAAGAGTGAAATCAAAAAATAGACTTAAAATAATCATATTTTGGATGGGACATTAATCTGTAATTATAATTCAATATGAACTTACGAGTACAGCTGTACATGTCTATATTTAAGTAGATGGTACCGCCACCGATTAAAACAAAACTGTTTGTACGTATCGTTATATTGTATTTTAATAATAATGTTAAACAATTATAGATTTCACCTGCCCCTTAATACACGATTGGAAATGTAGTGCTATTAATAAATAATGCATCGCTGTGTGTTTCTTCAAATAACTAAACAACATTACATTTCTCAACGGTCAACTAAACAATATTACATTTCTCACCGCAAGTCTCATCTGTGGAACGTTAAATATATTCTATGCTTTTTCGTTTAATTTACTGCATGAAAATTTAGAATTGTTCGCCACTAATGGACACGAGATGACGAACAGAGCGACACCTGTCCTCGATGAAGAAACGGCCGCCGAGCGCCTCGTTACAGATTAACTTTTGGAAAACACACTTCGAGCCGTGACATTTTATTCAACGAACAATGTGTATTGTTGAAAATTGTAACGATCTATATGCAAAATGAGGAAAACATTATTGTCTTGTGTAGTCGTTCCGTTGCTCTACGGCTCGCCGTAGTTTTGTTTCTCTGCTTCAGGGCTTCAGATCTGTGTGTAGTTGTTTCAGAAAACATACTTTCGTTTTCTTACATAATACAGGTGTCACGCTTTTGTTTCAATCTTTTGAAATTTCGTTTTGTTGCTTTAAAACTTTACGACTTTATCATTTTTTCAGGAATAACGAGGTCCAAAATTATTTTTTTTTGTATTATATTTTCATTTTTCTTATTATCCAATAGAATAAATACGCAATAATTTCACAAATAAAATACTAATGAAGATAGTTCGGGGCTGTATAGTAATCTATTACGATTCTTTTCAACATTTTCATAGGAATGTGGACGAACGAAAATAATTTCATATCAGAATAACCTATCCTTCTAGTACAAGTTATTCTGATATGAAGTTATTAAATTTCGACGTGAACTTATTACATCCAAAAGTTATTAAAACCAACATTTTAAACTGTTTACCGTCCACGGTTTCAAATTGAAACATGTACCATGGTTTCGAATTAAAATTCTCGCAGCTCTTAGCTAACATTTCTGCTTGTGCTTTTTCATACCTACGCAAAACGTAGATGTGGCACGCTTCGTTACATCGCCCGGTACGATTGAGGCGAGATACCTTCATAAGATAATCGGTTTATATTTTACGAGGAATTTTTATAAAGTATGTATAATAATAATGAGGAGATTCTGTAATATTATATAGTCCGATTCATATAAATTAGTATTAAGTTTCAAATTCTAACTTAAATCTCTTTGTTGTCCGCTGGTCTGCGCTACGTGTATAGAATACCATAAACGTTGTATACAAAAAGTTACGTCACGGTCACAGTCATTCTGTATACTTTTTTCTTTTCATCAAAAAACATTTCTCTTGCAATAATATCTCGTACGTTTTTTATCGAAATCGGGTACACGAAAAATACAAAACATTTTTTCATTTATTTTTATATTAATTTTTATTCTTTGTTTTTCACTGATCTACAGAATCTTGAATGAAGAATAATTAAATGGCTTTGCCTTGATGAGGACGTCTTCCAAGTGAGCACTAACGATTTTATTATTAACTTATTACAGATTTGTAAAGTTAACTATATTTTGTTATTCGAATTATAGTAACTAATTTAAATTAATATAAATTAAGCAATTTTACCAAATAAGAATCAACCTCTTTATTATAAATTTCAAGTTACTTTTAATTGTCTATAAGGTACTATATGCGAACTCTGTTAGAGTACGCATATCGTCAGATACGACGGCGGTAAGTGCTAATTAGAGAGGGTACTTTACCAGTGTATATCTAATGCTAAGTGCACGACGACGGTCGCGTCGCCGTTACCGAAATAAGTGCGCTGCGAGCTCTGCATCGATCGTTCGGCCGGTTTAACGTTCGCCGTTTATATTTATACCGAGTAGTCTCGCGAGGCGTTTATCTGCAGCGCTGCGGCGGGCACGATAATCGAGACAGACGGCCATCGCGTTGATAAATTTGTCTTTCATATTGGCTCGTTTACGTGTTTAGAAAGTAGTTTTATATTAATTTATATTAATTTTGATTCAACGGATAACATTATACCAATGACTGTCTTGTAGAGAATCATAAAAATAAATAACTTAAAGCGAATTTGGATTTCTTTTCACATGTAGATACAAATGTTGAAGAATTAAGTGATAAATGATATAAGACACTTACGTAATAGAAAGTAAAGTGTAATTTTGAAAATTCAAAAGCATGTTTCAATTGGTTAGCGGAAAAATCCATTGACAAAAAATTACTTGTTCAGCAATTTGGAACCGCTTAGTATGAATCCGTGCCATATATTGATTTTTTAGAATATTCTGTACTAATGTCTCACCCACTGAAAAGTATTCAAATTTACTGCAAGATGGAAGTATTTTATGACGCAACAGTTAATATTATTAAGATAACTCTATTCCAGTCTAGCTTCGGCTATTAGCCTATGTCTTATAGCCCTATTGTAATCTAGGTTCGGCTATCAATTACTCAATATTGTCTTATTGAATAGCCATTATTGTATGGGATCCGGATGGTAAAATGATGGCTTGGTCCGCAGATAATAAGTGGTGAGCGAGAAAGCAATTTGTACAAGATGTGGTTGAAAATATAATACTTGGAGAAAGGCATAAAACATTCTATGAGTTGGTAAAAAATTGTAGATCACTGAAGAAATTTTCACCGCTTTTGCTAGATATATCTTGACAGTTTAATAGAACAAATACATGCGGCGTACTGGATAGACACAATCGATATGCGATGGAAGTTTAAAAAAAAATTGCTGTATCCGAGCCCATATGTTTTACGACGCCATTGTGAAAGATTTCTAAGGCGCCGATGAAAGTGAAGCATTAGTAAGTATGCATTTATTCTTAAGCGCTAGTTCGCCCCGTTTTTTTTCATTTACGTACGAGAACTGCGTAGAGGAAAACATATTTTTAGAGGAAGAATTCAGAGAGATCATTTTTCTGCACGATATTTCAATAGTACGACGTTTTCTTATTTGTCGTACGATGATAATGGTTTAAGTATATGTCAAAAATATATTTAACAATAATTTTTTTAACTTAAAATGATAATTCGCCATGTTAACCTTTTCTGTGTGGTGCTATCTTATTATTAGCAAACAGTTAATATTTGTGTGTCTGTCTGTCAGTTTGTTAATCATCATAATATTTATAAGACATAAACCGTTCAATTCAAAAACGTAAAAATGTTTAAAAGTAAAATACAGATACGTTATTGAATAAAAGTGATGTGATAAATTAATGAAATCAGGAAGCTTCGTTAGAGTCAACTGGTTTTTCTTTTTTGTTTCCATATTAAAAAAATTATCCAGTCTGTGTTTTAAGTATTCTGATAACTTTGGTTTGAAAAATTCCACAACACCTCGTTAGGTTATTCTCTGTTAATAGAAACATCCACGAATCGTTTAAAAATTACGTATTACTATATTTTTGTTTTTTCTTTTCCATTTACACGCCTTACATTTGAATATATATATCTCAATTTATACAATATTATTAAAGTTTATTTCCAATTACAGCAACTCGTACGATAAAATATTTCATATATTATATAGTTACATATGTTGAAAAACTAAGAAAAAAAAAATTTTTTTAACGTAAAAAGAGAAAAAGTTCAAAATGCCATCAAGACCGTAAAGGTCTTGATACGCTGATTTCTGAAAATATTTGATCTGCTGTGTAAAATATTCGTAATATGTAGTAAAAACATATTTAAAAACTCGCCAAACAATATTACTTAGAACTTAGCTTTGGGCTATTCGGAAAGCTCAAATTAAAAATTTGGTTTCCCACGTGAAGCATTTTGTTATTATTTCGTAACAAATCCCGAGAAAATTGAAAAAAAAAATTATTTATTCAAACGGCATGAAAAAATATATAGAAAGAGCACTTCCAAAATATTTTAAAACGTTGCTTACAATCCACATATTACACTCTCCACACATTGACGATGACAGACGACATTTTCTATTATAACTCGACTACGCTGAGGTAGACATTGTTTTATGAAGCCAGCTCTTTTAGTTAATTTCGCGAAAGAAAAATGGACTGCATTTTATAAGGTCGAGTACTCTAGAAGGCGAGAACATGCGCCATAGTGTGTCCAAAAAACTACGCATAAAATGCGTAGTATCAAAACGCGGCTGTCAGTGCAATTTAAGACACAGATCTGAAAGGATACTTGACAAAATAGCTTAAAATGCCGGCTTGTGCTATTCCCACCTGCAAAAATATCACTGGACAGTAAAAGAAACAAATAGGGATTAATTTCATACGTAAATAATTTAACCTAATTTAATTTTCAATTAACTATGCAATTTTAAAATATTGAAGTAGATTATTATTAACAGAAGAGCGCCATTTTTGCTGGTGTTGTCACCTCTTAAAAATTGTTTACCCAAATTAAAACGTCTTAAATGCTTGGTAATGAAAAATGTAAAATTTAATCAATTAAAAAATGAGAATTTGGGTGTGTCGTTGGAGAATTTGATGTAACATTTGAAATTTCCGTTGTCCTATTCAATTTTAGAATATTTTTCCTACCTACACATATAATAAAATTGTAACAGAGTGAATTATGGACATTGAAAATATTTAAATTAAAATATTGATTTAGCGTATAGAATGATTTAAACATTTTTTTAGAATTTTTGTCTCTGTATGCTAATTTGTATGGTTATCACGCAAAATCTACTGACCGAATTTTGATGAAGTTTGGTATGGTAACAGTATATAGAAGCAGCATATAAGTGAGAAAAAAGACCTTTTTTCCTATTTACTTATGAACGTAGGCAGAGCTATTTGCATATATAATCATTGTAGGATTACAGAGAAGCTCGAAATAAAATCGTCAACGGCTGAAATATCTTTAATCCTTGTAAACATTTGTACGATGACTGTTCGAGCATAATTGCATAATAATATTTATGCATATGTAAAATGTGTTTTTGCTGTTTAGATGTTTATGCCATTTATGTTTAAATACAATTTCATGCACATGGGCACCACGGATGGCTCGGATGAAGGGCAATCTGGTAGTCTAATTCTCAACTACTTTTTCTAGCAATAATTTGTCCAGGCTGGCTCATTTTGGTTGAATGGCTATTCCAATAAACAAAATTCCCGGATTTGGAGTGAAGAAAAGCCATATGCCATTATTAAGACGCCATTATACCCACAAAACAGTCACTGTTTGGTATGCTTTATGGACTGGTGGAACCATTAACCCGTATTTTTTCAAAGATGATGCTGGGGAGAGTGTTACAGTCAATGGAGAGCTTCTTAAATCCATTATTACTGATTCCATTATTACTGATCCAATATTACTGGTTCCCCTGTTGAATGGCATTAATGTTGATGAAATATAGATTCAACAAGACGGTGCAATATGCCATGAAGTACGCGACACACTTTATTACGAGAAATATTCAATGAGCGTGTAATTTCCCTTAATGCCCTTGTGAATTTGCCTGCACGATCGTGTGATATCAGAGCTATGGATTATTCTCTGCAGGGATATGTGAAACCACTAGTCTTTGCAGGTGAACCGCAAACGTTAGACCAGTTGGAAGAAAACATTCGCGGCGTTATTGCCGATATACGACTTCAGCTGCTCGAAAGTGGTTAAGAATTGGATTTCCAGATTGCCGTTAAATAATAAATAAGTACAAATAATAAGTAGTCCTGTCGACAGAACAAAAAAGGTTTACCAAAATTTAATAAAACCCTACCGAAATTTTTTTTCTGGTAGATCCATTTAAGTATTAAAACAAAGTTGGCGCTTCGCAAGGATATATGCGTTAGTCGCTCGTCGTTATTTTTTTACCCCATCTTCATTTTATCGGAATGACTTTGACATCGGTGACGGAAATATTTCATTGCTTCTGTCATTAATCAAATGCGACAATACTATTTCTTTAAAATACATTCTTGAAACATGCTTTATAGTATTATTATTTTTTTCAATTCGAACCAGCCGTATTAAGGGAAAACTCAATCTGGGAAACAAGGCGAATAAAAGAAGATGGATAAGTATTCATATTTTTTAAATCATTTAATTTTTATAATAGTTTTTATTTTCATAATAAAATATATTTTATGAACTATAATTTATATATTAAACATTATTTATTTATATTTTTTCTCAAACAATATCCTATGTCTACATTTCAATTTTATTTTTGAAAATGTGAAAATAATACCAATAAAGAGATGCACCAAAATTATTGTAAAGATTACTATAATTATGGCATTCGTGATATAACCCTAATTTTCTTTTTTACATTTTCGCATCAAATTTCATTTTCCATCTCAAAAATCACATTTATTTTAGAAACTTCAAAAAGGATCTTTAAATGTTTTACTTGTCTTTTTTGCCAAGCGTAATTAATTATGACTCAGGAAATTTTAAGAAGTGTAAAAAATTAAAATGTCTTATTTAATTTTATGTCAATTACATATGTTGACTTGATATCTTATTTATCAAAACAACAGGTTTAATAGTTCGATTTTTGGTAACAATAAGAAAAACTTCGAGAAAATGCATATTATATCTCTATTGTCGTACGCAGTACATTTGCAATATCTATAAATTTACAATATTATCTTTTAGTATACCTGAACAGAGGATTTATAGCCATAGAAAGAAAACATATAAATTTTGTTCTTTCCAATTTATGCACATATTGCAAAATATTCTTTTTTTTTTTTAATAACACTATGATAATTTTATGATTTAAATAAAAATAAAAATAGTAACTGAAATATTGTGATACGTTGAACATAGTTTTGTATAAGGGGGACTAGTTAGGGAATCTTGCGAACAGAATACCAAAATACCAACTTTCGATCTACAACAAGAAGGTACAGATTTTTTCGATCTGTACCTTCATCATCATTCAGATATTTGAGGAGACATCTGAGATATGAAATCTTTGCTGCCCTAACAAAATATTTCTTTGTTGTAAAGTTTTCAAACGACACGCTTGTTATCTATATGCAGAAATCATATGTATTTCTATGAAACTGCAGTATGAATCGCTGTAATTTGAATAGTTTTAGGACATACTATTTTCTTTCATCCTTCCTATATACCTTTTCAGAAGTCGTTCACTGTCGCTCTTTCCAGTATTACAAATCCCTTTTCAGGGTCATCGTGTAGTTTTATCGGGAATTACTTTTCCTTCCTACTGTATGTATAACAAGTGCGAATATATTGTACTGGTAATGCAAAATAAACGACACAGGCATTTATTAACCCTAGATATTCTGAAATAACCAAGATTTCCCTAGACTCTCTGAGTCATGTAATGTCTTTATAATATGACATTTTCTAATACTAAAAAACTGCTCAATTTAATCAAGAATATCAAAATAAACTGTTAAAATCTAATTATCAAAATGAGAAAGAAAACTACAGAAAACTACACTGTTTACAATTCAAAGTTCAAGTAAGTAAAGCAATTCATTTAAATGACATTTAAGAGCCGATCGTTTTATGTCAAAACAGACAGCTATTGGTTTAACATGAAACAAGTATCTGTTTATGATGACTTAAATGAAAAAGTACCCGCATCTCGGATTTTTCATATTAAACTTTCTAACATTTTTACCTACGCGACAAAGAAACTTTATAATATTTATCTTCATATCAATCTGCAATATATGAGTTTATAATATTCCTCAACATCTTAAAACCTTCTGTAAAGAAAGATTCATCCTAAGAAAAGAAGAAACTTTCGTCATTTCATTAGGTTCTATGAAATATTACAGTTGATTTTTTCAATTGTAATATTTCATAGAACCTATATTCATAAACGAATATAGGTTCTATGAATATTTCATAAACGACAAATATTACTGTACTTTTAACTTAACTATAGTTGTAATAAAAAACGAGTGTTGAGAAACACTTCACGATATTATAGATCCAATAGAAAGGTAATACGCATAAAGTTACAATGTCATTTACAATTTAAATTTCACTCATTTCAAATTATCAATGGACATGTAAATGAAGAAGAGGAAGTGAATAGGTTGTCTGCGAACCGCTTTCTGTCGTGTTCGGGGTTGTACTTCCTAAACGAAGTAGTGTAAATATTAATTTAGCGTTCTATACAAGTTTAACGGAATATTTCTATTATTTTAAACTATACTTACTGTTAAATTGAATTTTCGCGTCGAATGCGGAGAATTTACGTTTCTAACTATTTCCAAAAATGCAGTCATTTTGCTGATTGTTGTATTTCCCGAAAATAGATTGTTTTTCTTACTAACATATTAAGTTCTGTTTGGACATGTTCAAAAGGAATTTTTCATTGGGACTTGTCTCCTTTCATATTCAAAAATACGTCTGCTCATACAGATCTCTTTAATCACACGTATGTTGCCTCAATATGCATTTAAATTTCCGATAAAATTTTACTTACCTTTTAAAATTTAAATAAATTTATGTACTTTCGTAACATCTTGGTGGGTTTAAATGAATAAAATTAATACAGCCCTAAGACATTACGATTAGTTTAAAATATAAAAGTGCATTACGTGAGAAATTCGCTGATTTAATATGAGAATTGGTTCTGTTTTTGTCATTTTAGATGCCATTCTGTATTCTTGATAGAATCGATAACGTTGTCTGAAAGTATGACATTTGTTCATATTGTGTTTCGCTTCACCTAAAATACACTCCTCATTGTTCTTTTGGACATATTTATATTTATGTAAATAGATATATATATATATATATATATATATATATATATATATATATATATATATATATATATATATATATAGGTATTGTCCTTAAACAATAAAATAACAAATTTATTTAATTGTTCTACTTTCAGCGTGGGTTTAAAATATCTCATCTGTGGAGAGACGGTTCATGGTGGGACCTACAGACCTTCTGATGTTAAATCGTACGTCATATTCAAATTAATTCTAGCTTATTAAAATTTATCCATCTAATTGGTAAGAATGTTGAGCGTTAGTTCTTGTTAACAATTATGCAGAATCCATAATAGATTTAACAGTACAATAAATTAACCAAAACAAACCACGTCATCTTCTATTCGTTTACGTATGTTAATCGTTTCCTTTTTCAATAATATATTTTGCTCAATTTTTCACACATTTTAAAGACAAATTATTCTTTTATAATTCACTCATAATAAGAATGAGCCATCCATACCATTTATCGAAACCAATTTTTTTATCGTTCAACGTTTCGTAAAAAAGTTAAGAAACCACGTCATAAAAATATGTGTATACATTTCTAATCGCAAATTACACGCAGCGACAAATAATTTAAAAACTTTCTTTCATATTTTCTTTTAGTTTAAAACGTTGCACGTAAGATCACTTCTTAATGTTTTTAAATCGTATCTTTATGAACTTGCCATTGGCTCGTATATTTTTTTTTCATTTTTATTTTTATTCGATTATTGTAATTTTCAGTTGAACTTAACATGATAACTTAAAGACATGTCCTCATCGTTCACTGGAATAGATTTGCTCCTTCACATAGAAAGTCATTTTACGTAAGTTTTTTTAATTAATTTTTTCCTCCATTGTTTTTGAAATGCAAATATAAATCAACTTAATTTTCTTATGTTTGTTCACATTGGGACAGAACGGATGAACTCGCTGTTGAGGCACCTCCTGATTGTATATATCTCGAAGGTGTGAATGAAATTGTGGAAGATGTTCAACAGGTAGCGAATGAAGATAAGGCTGATGTGATGCAACTAGAAGAGCAGGACAGTCACATTGAGGAGAACTAGGTATATCTTCGTGATCTACATAAAGTCTGAAGGTATGGCTTATGGATTATGAGGTTCGTAAATTGTTATTTCATTTTATTAATTATTTTTACTAACTAACGAGTTTCTGATTTTTGTTCATTATATATACACACACACATATATACACACACATATATATACACACACATATATACATATACATATATACAATATTTTTCAAGTTTCATTAATAATTAGGATGGGAACATTTTAGAAATGTATTTAATTGGAGAATAAATGTCGTCCCGATCTTTTTTGTTTTATTTATTTTTCCTCATATTTTTTATAGGATGGTAAAAAGACAATAACAACACTTATAAATTCCAATTCCAACATCGTCGGCTTATAGTGTCTGGACATCGACATTCATTTGCCTCTTCAGCGCTACGGTCCCGAATAACAGCTTTTGAAGAAGCCCACTGCCCGAATTTAAAATCTATCAAAAATTGAACCGAAAATTTATCACTTAGTTTCGAATTGAAGAATTGCCATTTTACCAATAAAAACAATTCTTGTCGAGTATAAAAACAAAATTTTAAAACTTACTTGTGAAGTTTTCATAGAAGGTGAAAATTTCAATTATGATGCGATTTTGTCCACAAAAAAGATTAGTTTGTAAGCTGTAAAGAAAAAAAAAATTTTTTTCACTTTATTAAAAGACTCGAGTCCAAAGAAATCTGTTTTCTAATACGAAATATTTATTAGTATAGTAGTATTATATTATTTCCCAAATATATACATACATATATATATATATATATATATATATATATATATATATATATATATATATATATATGTATATATATATAAAAATATATATATATATATATATATATATATATATATATATATATATATAATACATATACATAATATTATACGTAAACGTATGCAATATTTATTTAATAAAAACCGCCGAAGTGCGAATCTGACTCGCGCATCGATGTTTCCGTACCTCGTTTGGAGTGAAATAATTTCTCGTAACTCAACACTAATATGGAGTTTCTAGTACAATAAATATTTAGTAATATAGTTCAATCCTATGATTCAATAGGGAATATTATCCACAAACTATGACATTTGGAATCGTCGGTTATGCTACAAGTTTTTGTAGGCTTCTAAGAACCCTGTTTTCTTGTAATTTTATTTTCAGTAGTTTCGAAAACAAATGATGGGGTTCATCCTTTTTCCATATTTTTCAATATATCACTAAAGATATACTACGTAAATTTGTATGAGAAATATTTTTGAGTGCTGGCTATTAAAAGTTTCTTAGGGCACATTAAAAGTTTCTACATCGAGCGGTTTCCGAAAAAAAAACAGGTGTAACAGAAGCGATTGACCTTATAACGATTCCGTTCTTCTTTTTTAGTTACGAAACTTCGCAAATTTGCGTTAGAAACTTTCAGTTATCATTTTCAGTTGTCCCCTAATTTCCATTCCCTCCACAACTGTAACAAAAATAAAACAAATTTAGAAAATAATTTTACAATCACCTGTCCAATGCTGTGGAACCTTGTCAATAAATATTATGATGTATATTTTAAAATTTCAGTTATATTTATTACATTTAATACATCAAAACAGAAAGTTTAAAATCTCTTGTCTTATTTTGTTTACAAATTAAAGCATAAACATCGACTAATGGAAGCTTAGAACACACCTTACTCTTTTTTTATGCCCAACGTTAAAATGTGCTGCCTCCAGTTTATCATATAGTTCATCTGATAATTGTCTGCAAAAGGAACCGTTATATTTTCACCATTTCCCTCTATACGGCACAGTCGTTTTTCTCGCAGTCTATTAGTCCTATAAAGCTGAAATTTGCCTTGGTTATTCATATTTATAACGCCAGCGAAAAAATGTTTTCAGTGTACCTCCTTCGCATCTAAATTGGGGGTTATTTTTTCTCATACCCCTTTTGTACGATATCGTTCGATGTATATTTCAAATAACATTGGGGTTGTGAGCATTTTTTCGACATTTATTTTATGAAATATTAAGGCATAAAGTGGTAATTTTTGTGATCCCGTCTCGTAACAAGTGAACCGCTATTTTTTAATATCTCAAAGTATTCACAATAGCAGCATATGTAATGAAATTAAAAGAAAGATTATCACAGCTAAGTAGACTACTATTTTACAGCAATAGTCGACCAACTTACGGCATGTAGGTGGGTCTGTTAAAAATTTGTGGAAACTTCATATAAATGTTTTTAATAAATTGCAAAAATAACTGCACTTTAAAATGTATATTTATTATGTCTGTGAAATATGTACTAAACAATATATTGAGAAATAATATTTAAATATGCACCAGTTTTGCACTTGTGAAATACATAATAGGCAATATATTTACGTTGTTAAAAATTAATATTTTTAAAAATTTTAATAAAAATAATATGTACCCTTAAATATTTATAAGTACCTAAATGTTTTCGGAAATTTTATAGTGCAAGTTCTAGTCATACTTGACAGGTTTTTTATTAGCATCAATTTTCAAGATAGCTTTTTACGGAATGCAAAAAAGTAGTTTTCGCTCTTTGAATCTTACACAATTTTACATGTGTAATAACTCTATTTAAGAGGCGGCCACACAAAAAGGGTGTGTTTGCGTGTTTCACCGTTGTATTTTATATAGATTTTGAGACACCGTGTCCCAAAGGTTGGTGAGTACAACGTTCATTACCATAGGTGTTTTTATATTGTTATACTTATCGTAACTCTTTTAACTCGATTTATGAATTCCAGAGATGCAATACGCAACACATTCAATGTATAATTACATCTAGAACAATATTACGTGTCGGTAAAATGTGATATGAAATAGATATAAATATAGTAAGTGATACAAAAATTACTTAGGAATTTACATTTCAAGTAAATAAACAAATACAGTATAACATTGCTTGCTTTCGCTATTCCCGTTTGTTTATAGAATTGTGAGCATTTGTTTGCAAAAAAGTGCATATGGTATTTTTGTAGAAGCTGTTAAGCCGAGAAGCTGATATCAGTTTCAGAAATACAGAAAAGATTATATACATAGTTTTCATAAACTTTTAGTAATAGTCTATGTTTAGCCATTTGGTCTTGTTATACCATTAAAGGTCTTTTTCAAATGAGTTATATGCAATAAATATTTTACGTATTATTTATACTTTTTTTCCATAATTAATAAGTCTATCGTTAAGGATGGGGTAAATACTTCAACAAATCTAGGAACAACCGCAAACGTAAATAAAAATAACTGTACGATCCGCAAATTTTCGGTTTCAAGAAGTGTCGTTATTTTGATCACCTCCCTGCGCCCCGTGACGATTACCGTATAGTCGTCGGTCGCTTCAATCCACGTCAGCAGCGAGACCTTGACGTTTTGCCAGCAGCAGCTGTCGTTAGGCGCTTTCTGATGAACGTAAAGATTATATTGGGATCTGGATATGACTAGGAACTTACTTTTGAAATCAGCCGGTGTAAACAATTAAATGTTTTAAGTAAGAAAATAGAAGGATTTCAACCGTGAATACGGTTTGGACCCTTGAGTTTATTGAAAGTGAATTATAATGTTACGTTAAACATATTTACCTTTCTTATCGTAAAAAATTAAGTTTTTAAAAAGATTAATAAGGCTATATATTATACTTAAGAGTAAACGACATTTATTCTTAAATTAAAATCTATTCATAAACTAACGTCATATTCCGGCGATACGATGTCAAATATTTTTTTATCTGTATTTTTTCTGATGTATTTTTTACTTCCCTTATTCTTTGGTCGCACTTTTCATCGTTGAAGGTTGTGTCCGTGTAGTTTTTTGTAACTTTTCCTATCTCACATCTGTCGCTGCTAAAAGCTCTCTAACTATATTGAGCTGATCTGACTAGCGGTTAAGGGCTAGTCTAGTGGTCATTTCAACTCGATCTTGCCAACCATCAAAACTTTCTCCACGTTGTCCGTGTCTCTGCATGTTACATGACCGAAGTATTATAAAACATTAGGGAACAGGTAATTGAAAATTCTGTTTTATCTTCAATTGGTCAAGATTTACATTTATTTGTCCTCTTAGCCGTCCACGTTATATGCATCGGTCGCCAATAACACGTCACCAAGCCTCGGCGCCATAAAAGAAGTTGGTGAAAGCAAATGTTTGAAAAGGTCTTTTCTTGGTTATGTTGGAGGTGTTCTTATCTGTCCAAATATTATTCAGCGAGCTCATTACATTTTATATATTGTACTCATCTCCGAATTTCCTTCCTGCAACCTCCACCCTCGCTCAACATGGATCCTAAGTATAATATTCAACTGACTTTGGGTTTACCTTAACAGAATTCTCGTTTTATTTGTGTAAATTTGGATAGTTTATTGTTTAGGTACCTGCCAAAAGGTATGTATGGTTCTGCTAAACAAAACCGAATATAAGCTACACGATAAAAAAAACTAATCTAAGGATTGAACTGCTTAATAAATCTATATATTTTAATATATATTTACTACAGTTACATGATACTGTACAAGCTTTGTCATAATTTCTATAGATCCTTTATAGAGGAAAGCTATAAAAACATTATAGGTATGTTCTTAACATATTACATTTAAATTGATGAGGTTCTGTTACAGGGTTATACGAATCCTATGATAATTCAATTAAAAAAATACCTGTTTAGAATATAATATGTTATAATTGAACATATGGATCGGATTGCTATCAGACTGACCTCTATATTCAAAATAAATTTCCCCCTAACGAGTAATATACACATATGGTTGCAAACTGAGAGCAGGCGGCTAAGCTCAGTTAATTTTTTTCACGCTGCCTTATTTTCAATTTTTGTAATTATTACGTTCTTTAATTTGTAATTATTCATATTAATAGTATGGGAAAAAAGATTTTCTTTTTTGCTATGATGACATTAATGTAATCGGAACTTAACCATATTTCAAATATTAGTGGCCATAGGGACCTTTTGTTGAAAATATATTAAATGTATTATCATTAAACATATAGGCTATTCAATCTTCTTCTTAATTTATGGAGGAAAAATATTTTATTTATGTTTGATATGATTTTAAAGCTTTCAGTAAAAGAAATACTTAATATTATTGATGTATTATTAATTTTCATCATTTTGCTCAAAAAGTTGTTATCAACTTATTCAATACCTTAACCCTTGTAAATCTCTAAATTCACTTCGACCTAGTTTCAAAACTGGCATAGTACCTCAACAGCGTTAGAAAAAATCACATATGATATAGGTTTAGTTGTGAGTAACACTCAACTTGCATTACTTTTACGTCTTGAATTCAGCAGTGCATTTACTTATATATATATCACCGGAGAAGACTTTGATATTATGCTAACTCGTTTAAAATCTATCTCAATATTCACGGTTTAACTCATATTTATATGGACGTCAATAATCTGCGAAATCCTCCGATAGGTCTCTAAGTGAACCGACTTTCAGCTGATGTCCCTCAAAGATATATTTTTTCTCCACCGATTTTTTCAATATTGTTGACGAAGTTTTTAGTAATATACATAGGAATTATCCATTTACGTTGATGGCTTTCGAATACGTGCCCATACTGTTATAAACTCTATAGCAACCGTCGTCAATACCTTCAAAGAAGACCTCGTTTCAATCGGTCAGTAGGTTCATAGAATGGGTCTGTTAGGTAATCCAATTAAGTTCTAAGCTGTCATAATTGGTAGCTATAGACTGCTTTCTGAAGTCAGATCTGCCGCATATAGTGTTAAATAACACATCAAGACCATTTATACCAAATGTTGAAGATTTATGTATACTGATCGAACAAAATCTTAGCTGGTAACGTCAATCCAATGATGTTAGTCGTTGTATATTGAACAGAATATACTCCTCCAAGCATCTTCAAAACTATCAAGCTGTTCATACTAAAGCTCACTTTGTCAAATATCTTACTACCGCCCTTACTGAGAATGGTTTTAAAAAATTAGGATGTGTTCAAAATATGTGCACCACTACGTTTTTGCTTGCAAACATATGAACATTTTCTCAATTCAGAGCGCAACTTAAGTGTACTAAAGTCCCCGAGCTATATATTCTTATACTTCTTTATAATATTATGAACAATCCTACTTATCCAACATATCTTAGAAGCAGATTTAGTTACTTGTCTGCACATGGTATAGGGCTACGCTCTGAAAACGAGTAAAACTTTAAAATTGACGTATACCAGGACCTCGCCCTCTATAAATGTGCCAAAACCCCATACAATAACAAGTGCACCAAATAAGTTGAAGGCCAAATAATAAAATAAATATATTGGATGAATCAGCGATCCTATTATCTGCTGCTTTCCTGTTAGCCATCATATTAATTTACGAATGCTACTTTCCACAAATCTGTTTACCACGTAGCTATTATATTTTATTACGACCCACGAGGAAAGCAGGAAAGGAAACCATAAAGAAATCGATACCCTGTTTAACAATGAACGTTAAACAGGGTGTCGAATGATTCGCGTAGTATTGATGCACTACTTTCCGTTAAACTGTTTTCTGGACGGGTTGCACTCGGGATTCCCCTCATTGAAGCACCTTGTGATATACGATATTTTTCGTTTTGTTGTCAGGTGCGACAATGAACAAAGCGGATGGTTTGCCGACACGTTAACATGCTACATACAATTGACCAGGAAAGAAACATTTATTTTCTAGATTCAGGCCACAAACGCTGAATGATTGGCCTTGTGATTTATTATATTTATAATGAAAGAATTATCGATGCGCGCACAACCACAAATGTCATAACCTCACAAAGTGAACATCTTCGAAGTCGCAACGTTTCACAATGTGCACTTCATCAAACTTAACTATTTGAAATCACTTTCCGCAGAAGAATTTCAGAAAAAATTGTTTAAAGAGAATTAATTTAATCGAATTCAAATGTAATAATGATCGAATACTAAATAAAAATAGTTTAAAATCAATTATAATTTTCGTCCGTGCCTGTCATTTATTCTATTCTTTTCTTTTATACTTTTTCTTTTTTTTTGTCATTTATCACATATTACGTTTTATACTCAATTAAATTATTTGTGATTTTCTTACTTTTCCAATGCGCGAGGAAACTTCTCCAAGCCGAGATGAAAAAAAATATTCAATAAATATATAATAATCATATAAATATTCAATGAAAAAAAATATCAGTCAATTCGTTCTATCATCAAAAAAGCCGTTCCATACAAAATATGGAACGGCTTTAGCATAGGAAAGTGAATTTACTTCATAATTTTATTCGTGATTTTTTCCGATATTTTAATAATTATTCTGCTATTCGGGGCGGAGGCAAATCCAACAAATCAAAGATCATGGAAATCGGTCCAGCCGTTCGGGAGTTATAAATGGTGTAACTACCCCGGCTTTGTTATATATATACTTATCATAAGGAAAGCGGTTTCCAGTATTCTCTTTTGTTGGTTGAACCTCTCCACAGTTTTGTCGTATTCAACTTTATTCCGTGTTGAATACCAACATATGGAAAAAAATCGATCCAGTAAGGGGGCGAAGTTTCATTACTTCAGATATACCCTTCCCTAATTCTATTTTCCTCTCTTTTATTGTTCCCTACCATACCATGTTAAGTTTAGGTGTTTGTTTATTTTTGTATGTCATTAATATGTCGTCACCATGGTGTGTTGGAATGATCACAAGGCATACAGCCTTCGAAGGCGTGGCGCACCGCGGGGTTCGATTCCCGGCCGCTTACCGAGCGGGGCTGGAGTGGTGTTCTGGTTGGCTGTAAGAGATTGCTCTCATAGTAATAAGTCAATGTATCAACCATATGTATTAACTGTATACATTAAAGTAGATAAATAAATAAACAACATGATAATTAATTTTGTTTGTTATTAATATATTTTGCAGTCTTCTACATTACTAAATGTTTATATTTAACCAATATGATAGACTCACGTAGCAATAAGGCTGCCAAATGTGTACATTTTATGTTCACATAAATTTTGTAATAAAATATATAAAAAATAAAAATAAATACTTATTTACTTCAAAAAACGGCGCAAAACAATACAGTAGTTATTTTAGTATTTATAAGGGGTTAATTCAAATATTTTATTTAGTAAGTATATATTTCGATCCATAATTTAAATCGTAACTTTTCCAAAAATTTAAAAGTTAGAATTTCAACTGTACCAAGCATTTTTAATGAATGTGTATCGATATGTTTGAATTTAAATCGATGCTTCAGCGAGATGAGGCGCGACAGTTCTCTGTTTGCTAATTATTATATTCATAGTATTTATGCCTATAACAATGTATATTTAGCCATGAGGACTGGACTCAATTTGAACTATTTATACTTTTGAAGTTATCCTCAAAATTGGAATTTTCAGCGTACTATTGCCTCGATTAAATGAAGACAAGCCACAGATTAAAAAACGAGTTTTGAACCATTGCAAAATATTAAATTTCTAAATAAAATATATATATTTATATTGTGTCAATTGTTTCTTAAATATTATTAAATTACCAAAGAAAAATATAGACCTTCTCTGTTTGCTTTGAAAAATTCTTATTTTCTATCATAGTTTCGAGAAATATAAAATTCTCTTACAAACATTTTTATTCCGTATTTAGAGAAACGTGTGTCAATTCCACGAACTTTATGATTTGTTTTATACCAACATTAAACCTGTATTTGTGTTAGATTTAGATTATGAATTAAGTAAATAAAATGAAGGAAACATTTTAAAAAGAAATATTTAATTGCTTGTAGTTTAACTTTAATATTTCAGGACCAGCCGTGTTTCGAAAGTTTTTTATTTGTGCTATAACTAGGGCAGAAGTTTCTTCTATTTATACTCTACGGGCCGACTTATTAACATTTTAAAATATGTTATACTACATTTTATAATAGATTTTGTGTTTATTGCTTTCAGGTATTTAATTACTGGTGAAACTCCTGATGGGCAAAGGAGTCCATAGTAACTACGAATTGTATGTAAAGCGGCTTTGTGGAGACGGAAGGCAGCATTATTAATAAGGAAAACTTCTTTATTCGGTCTATTAAAAATAATGTGTGTGTAATATTTTATTTAGAAAAATATTTTATTATTTCTATAAAGGTATAATTTGTAGAAGATTTGCCTAGGGTGTATCATCTTACTTAAATTTAAACAAAGTGTAATCATCCCAAAATCTTGCATCAGCGTCTCCTTCATGATTTAAATTATACAGTAGTCTTCTGAGTCTATTAAAAAGTTTCATTTTATTCGCACTCCTTGGACATTCGTGTTTATTAGTTGGACGTACAACCCTGAATGAGCCACGCAATGCCATTCATAGCAGATGTGGTTTTACTTGGCTGTATATTATCCATGTGAAATTAATTTTCACCCATTTTGCCAGACATAATGGCAAATAATGTTAATTATGGCAAAAGATATATTATTATTATCGTATAGGCAATTTATGTGTCAAGTTTTCAGCTTATGGAATGAACTAAAAGTAAAAATCAAAAGTAAATTAACTTGAAATAAACTAGTACAAATAATCGTAAAATTAGAGACAATAATCTACAATTCATATATTAACCATGAATTGAGAACCACTTGACAATTTCGTAGCTAGTTTCTCAAAAGAATAAATAACAATTGACTGTTTACTAAAAGGCTGTATTATGTAAGAACACTCATTTTAGAGTTCCGTAGCTAAATGGCAAAAACAGAACCTTTATAATTTTGTCCTGTCAGTCTGTATGTCCATATATCACAGCCATTTACTCGGAGACTATTGTCGCTATATAGATGAAATTCGGTCGGTAGATATCGTCTATGAACTGTGAAATATTGTAATTAGGTCTTAAAAATGATATAGACGTCCCAAAATAACTTTTTTATTGGAGTCAATAATGAGATACGCGCTTCTAAAATCTTAAAAAGTGTGCACACACCCCCTCTAACTTTTCAATTAACGTGATTAAAATTCTGGAAAAATTAAGGTAATAGAACTTTGAGATATTTTCGGTACCGACCGCAGCAATAACTTTGTTTTCCACGATATCCTTGAGAAATACGTACTTATCAGTTTAATATTGTTTTATGCTACGAAACCCTTGCACCAAACAATATTAAACTTATAAGATGGATAGAGATAAATGGCAGGCACAATTACTGTAACATTTGAAACTCTTAAAACCTTTTTTATTATTTTTTTTTGAACGTTCGTCTTGATTCCAAGTTACACCTGCATAAGTGTACTCTATGTGGAAGTAACAGGTGCAACGTGATAAAGTATTCTGTGTAACATATATCCAAATAGACCCCTCAGTTTTTTTAATTTAAAGCAGTAAAGCATGTGATATAATATTTATTCATTCATTCTTATAACAGGATGTAATCTATGTAATGAGAAACAATCGATGAAGTTCTGCGGAGCGTAGGTTTTTAATTTCCATTGTGTAAGTTTATGTTCCGTATTTTCCCATTCATATACATTTCTCGATCATAGAGTAACTTTTTCGAAGGCAGTTTGTAGAAAATACTAAGAATATTTTCTTATACATCTGGTACTTTTTCGATACCTTGCATTTCGTTGGTTTAATTGATTAAATTGGTCCCCTTTTATAAATCTCTTTTTGATTATATCATCGATAGTCTTAAGATAAAGGCTTGTGTGTCTTTAAAAAAGTGTATTCTTGGAGAATCATAAAAAAGCATATCTTCAGTGTAAATTAGGCGTTTTTAGTTGTCTATATCGCTTGGTAATTAAAACTAACCGAAATAATTATGATTGAAAATTACTAGCATTTCAAAGAAATATTGCCTCGGCTCCACATATGCGGCGAAAAACTTTAAACGTATTCAGTATTTTGCATGTTATTTGAGATTCCTATTTGAATAATTTACTTGTATTATTTCATACACCTATAGGCTAAGATATTAAATACGCATTATCCTGGAGTGCATGGTAAGTATTTAGTGAGTTCGCCGTATATAATGGTAGGCATCTGTGTAGGTGTAAATTATGACCAGTGAGCCCGACATAAATGGTGAGGAATTAATATGTTTTGATAATATGCTATATTATCAAATATATATTGGCCTTAATGACATTTTCATTTCTGTTAAGTTTATAAAATTTATATAAATATTATTTTTAACCTGATTAGCCATCAGTCCAAAAAAAGTCACTTAATTGTACTTATCGATAGAAGTCATGAATTTCCTAATGTTGATACAGAGGAATTCGAATCTAAATCATGAAGTTGAGACACTAATTACCACTGAAAGCCTAAATGAAGTTGATGAACTTATTTCTGCTAAAAATTTCGTTACAAAGAGAGATTCATCGGTAGATCCAAGTTTCTCACATGACCGTCTAAGTCATGAAACTTGGCCGGATATTCTTTAAAATAACGTACGTCTTGAGAATAAATGCTATATAATCAAAGATAAAGATAACGTACGTCTTACTAGTTTGATTTCTGGCGTTTCCCGTTACATCCCTTAACATCAGATTACGAAGTCTAAGTTCACACAGCCCACTATTTAGTAAGAATGATCAGTTTTATTTCTTTTTTGTTTTATATTTCACATTGCCTTCTTTCAAATTATTTCTCTCTCTAATAATTTCCACTATACATATATAAAACTTTTTTATCAGCCATTCACTGAACAAGCCAACTAAATTCTCTTCCTTCACCGAAGGTTAAATAATACATTTTTTATTCATCATAAATTCCTGAGTTATTTTATTTGAAATACATTCATTACTAAACTGAAATACGTTCATTATTAGGAAAAGAGTTGCGAGTAATTTACTTAACTTGCAACTTTTTTCCATATCTCGACGTAGATTTACTATTCTCTTTGATTGCTTTAACAATGAAAGAGCTCTTGACGTAATTTCGTTATTTACAAATATTGGATGTTAATATGGAATCTAAAGATAACCTTAAGGGACATTTCTTAAGCGAATCGAAACAATGTTATACGTGAAAATAGTGTGTTTTTAATCTGAGGGGGCTAAAAGTTAAATAAAGAATATATATTAAAGTCAAATACTCGATGTTCATGCAAATATCGCTTAAATTCTGTAACATGACACTCATTTCTTTCTTTCTAATTTAATGTAACAATAATTTTAAACTATTATTCCTTATTTCATTACAATTCTTTAACGTTAATAGACGCATGCTACGTCTCAAATTAATACAATGATTATTTTATAGACAACTGAAGTAGCAAAATTAAAATTTTCATTTATTCATTTGGTATATGCTCGATTATATATTCGGTTTAATATGGTCTACGAAAAATTAACTGATAACTTCAAATTTAATTGTGAATAGTAAAACTAATCGTAACGCGACTTGCATTCTGTACCGTTGCATAGATCCGTGAAGTCCGTATCACTTACGTGATACGCGTGCAACGTTTGGGTGCACGGTTTGTATAAACCTCGTTATATTTAATATACGACATTACCCGTAATAATTATATAAATAATGAATATGTGGAAAAATTAATACGACATTATCCATAATAATTAGATAAATAATGAATATGTGGAAAAATTATTACGACATTATCCGTAATAATTTGATAAATAATGAATATGTGGAAAAATTAATACATTATTCGTAATAATTTGATAAATAATGAATATGTGGAAAAAACAAGTTATAAAATTTGTTATATATGTATTAAAATGAGAAATTTACTCATGTAATGCGTTACTGATTATTTTTTCTTAATTTAGATATCATTACAAATTTTCACCATTTTCTAACCGATAGTTCTGGGGAACGTAAGTGTGCAGTAATTTTTCGAGAATTTTCAGGAATTTCATAATAACAAATTTTTAAAAAAATAATTTATTTTTAACTCATTTTACTAAATTTTCATTTAATACTCAAGAAGATGTGTTAAAAAAACCTTTTCGGTCCCTCTCAAAACTTTCTTTTCTTCCCCATAATGGAAATCTTTATATTTAAATTTTATCATTTGATTATAAAATATGTACTTCGGCCACCACTTCTGAGCGCTAAACTTCAACGTATTATATCAAACGTCGATCACAAATAAACAGACAGCCAATTTTTGTACAAAACATTTAAAAAAATGTAATAAAGGAGCACCGTATTCCTCAACTTCCAGCTTAAATTGTTAACCAAACAAATCAGAAATCTATATAAATACCAAACGAAAGACGAAAAGTGAATGAGTTTGTTAGTCGGGGTAATTTCAAAAACTACTCAAATTGTTTCAAATATATTTTACTTATCCATAGACAATATTTTCCTTTAGAATATAGGCTATTGATTACAACTAATTATAAAGAAATGTAATTTGACTAGAAATAATTTCAATTACCATCTATAAACCACAAAGAGAGAGGCCATAAAAACCGTCAAACGAAGTGGAAAGGTTTTTCGCAGCCCTATTATTTCTTTCTTACTTTCGTGTTATTTAGTCTAATTTGTTGCAATAAGTTATTTAGTTTTGTGTTATTTTTATTTTAAATCTATTTTCATTTAATTTTTGACTTTATCTATATCCCATCTATTGTTTAAATCAGTGTTGTATTCGGTAAGTTTATTCTTTTGTTTATTTTTTGAATTATTTAGTTTTGTGCTTCAGCTTTTCTTTTGTGAAAATGGATTTAGTTATTCCTCCTAAACCTCCAGACCCTTCTAAGTCTCCAATTTGTTATAATGAATTTGCTTCTCCTACATCGCCTGCCAGTTTTGTTACTGTTCTCAACAGGAATTGAAACGGAAAAACAAAAATTGTAAAAGAACTAGTTGTAAAAAAAATAAGCTTAAAAATATTCCCTCTTTCCATCCATCTAATTCTTCATGTACTGAAACAGAGGATACAATCCCTCGCACTCCTCTTTCAGAAGCAAATTCGAAATTACTTCCTTCAACCCCGACCTCATCTCCTCCCTCCTTCCCTCCGAATTCTTTTGAAGGCTGTTTATACGTCCCTGGCGACGTTGGCCCGTTTATTGTCCACGTGCAGAGAAAAGAAGCCCAGCCTAATTCCGGATTTTCATTTCATGCTGTGAAATTTGGTTCCACTTTAAAAAATTATAATGTTGATGGAACTATTCGAGATGGAGTGAAACAAATTAGCAGGAACAGGATTTCGGTGAAATTTTCATCTGCTGATGCCGCCAACCGATTCGTTAACCACTCTGCCTTCACAGGACAAAACAAATTGTTCATCCCCTCTTTTAACGTCAGTCGTATGGGCATTGTTCGCAATGTTCCAGTCGATTGGTTTGACGAAGAGGTTTTACACAACACAGAAGTCCCTGAAGGGTGCAGTAAGTAAGGTAAAGTCCGCCCCATAAATTGGAAAAAAAATAATTGATCACCAGCCTAAATATTTTCCGTCTGAGACGATGGTCATTACCTTTGACGGCCAATTTCGTCCCCAACGTGTATATACGGCTTACTCATCGCTTCCAGTCTCAAAATATGAATTCCCTACAGTACAGTGCTTCAAGTGATGTAGGTTTGGACATGTGGCTGACAAATGCCGGTCTTCTGAGCGTTGTTTCCGATGTGGTCAAGGTCACGTTGGTAGAAACTGCCCACTTCCTCTTGACAAAGCAAAATGTATCTTTCGCAGTGGAAATTATGATTCCACTGATAGAAATTGTGCAGAATTTAAAAGACAAAGAAAAATCAAGTTCGAAATGTCTGAAAAAGATATTTCCGGAAGCGTCCAAATTGGTCCCCTCTGCTAAAAAATCATACGCCTCAGTTGCAGCTCTTCCCCCTCTAACTCTTCCTTCTCCAATTTCTTTCCAAAAAAACCCCGATCCCACTCTTTGACTAGTTCCAACCAGGGCTTTGACCGCTCTGCTCTAGAACAAGCCTGGGCAGACTTCCGAATTCCTCAACCTGAAAATGGTTGCGGCTTAAATCAACAACCTTCAGCTAACACTTCTACGAGTACTATTCAATTTGTTTTGACCACCTTGGTCAAAATTCTGAGTTCCCTCAATCAAATACCGTCCAACGTGCCTCAACTATTCTTACTTCCCTTCAATCCCTTCTCTCCAATGGCTTCGCCAATAGTGGCGAGGGTCTTGCAATGGAATAGTCGCAGTATAATTTCCAACAAAGGAGATTTTCGTCACCTCCTTGTCAAGTATTTTCCATCCGTGGCTGCCATCTCGGAGACTTGGCTGAAGCCTGGATTCCATTTTAAGATCCTAGACTATGTCTGTCTCCGGGATGATAGAGCGGATGGCAAGGGCGGATCCGCCCTATTACTTGACAAATCTCTTCCCTTCTCTCAGATTTATCTAGGCTCCCGCAGTTGTCAATTCAATATTGTTGCTACGAGAGTTAAAGATATCACTATCCTCTCTATATTTTGTCTTCAATTCCTGGCCCATATATTATTCTGGGAAATTTTAATGCTCATTACCCGTCTTGGGGTTCCACCCGAAGCACAACTCTTGGGGTCTCCTTGGTGGAACTCCAGGACGATTTTGGCCTGTGTTTACTGAATGATGGTTCTCCAACTCGAGTTCCTGTCCCATTTCAGAACCTGAGCTCAGTAGATATCTCTCTTTGCTCCTCATCCTTGGCATCCTTGGTTTCCTGGAATATTCTTTCTGAGTCTTTTGGAAGCGACCATTTCCCCATTTTGATTTCTTTCCCTCATATAAATTTAAATATTGAAAAAACTTCCCCTCTTCAAAAATACAACCTACATAGGGCAGATTGGGTGGGATTCCGTACCTTTCTCAGTGTCGAAGTGGATTCCCTATCTCCAGTGGACTTGGATAACATTGACACTTGCTATGACCAATTTGTAAAGGCTATAGACCTATCCGCTCGGAAATTTATCCCACTTAAAATATTTAACCATCACTTCAGATCCTCTCCCCCCTGGTGGGATGGAGACTCCGCAGCGGTTAAAACCCGTAAAGAGGCTGACGCGATATATAAATCTAATATGTCGGAAGCAAACTTCCTCTTGTTTCGAAAGACCCAAGCTCAGACTAAACGAATTCTCCTTAAAAAAAAGAGGGAAGACTGGAAGAAATTCTGTCAATCCCTCTCTCCTTTTACTCCCTCTCGTATCGTCTGGTCTAATATAAAATGCTTTCGGTCTATTTTTCAGTCTGATCTTCCCAAATCTGTACACGAGAATTGGGTTGATCAATTTTTAAATAAACTTGCTCCCCCATCCGTCCCAAATTTAGATGAATTACCTTTCAGGTATAACTTTTCTAGCGCCAATCATTTTTTAGAAGAAGATTTCTCCATTAACGAATTGGATTTCACCTTACACCATCTTAAGGATTCTTCCCCTATTATTGACGGAATGTCATATTCAATGGTGAAAAATACTTTACCATCTCCCCGTTGGTATCTTCTATCCCTCATAACTGTATGTTCAAATCAAGTTCTATTCCAAAGTCTTGGAAAACTCAAATAACAATTCCCATTCTTAAACCTCATAAAGATCCCAATGTAGGTTCATCCTACAGACCCATAGGCCTTTCTCCTGTTCTAACCAAGATTACGGAACATTTAATTAAGAAAACATTAAACGTTTGGAATGGTTTACTGAACACCATTCTATTTTTCCAAGGAACCAATTTGGCTTCAGAAGAGCTAAAAGTACGTTGGACAATCTAAGCGTCCTAACCACTGACATCAGACTTGCTTTCTCTCGACAAGAGTTTCTCGTTGCTGCTTTTTTAGATCTTTCTTCAGAAAAAAATCAACTGATAAATTTAAATTAAAGGAAAAATGGTGATAGATGTAATGCTAGTGAAATTTATAGTAGATATAATGGATAACCTTAACAGTTAAGCAAGCGTAAATCGAATTTGCACTTACATTCTTACTAATATTTACACTTGCAAATATTTTTGCTAATATATGTAGATATTTCTTGTGCATGTCTTATATTTCTTGCAAATATTTTTGCTAATATCTGTAGTGCAAAAGATATATCTGCTGTAAATATATATTTTGCAAATACTTTTACACTAAAGCAAATATTAAAAATTGTAACTTCCTACTCATAAAATAATTAATATTTAGATGTGTCTCTAGCCAAAGTAACTTGACTACTTTAATATTTTAAGGTTCGAAATACACATCCAATGAATGAATTTCACCAAAGAAAGATTATGTATTATTGAGATAAAATAAATTAATAATAATAATATAATTGAAATAATCTCTTTAATAATAATAACATAATTTATCCTTCTCGTCAATAGTAATAATATAATTTATCGAGCATTATATGCAGAAACCCTTGTTGCGATGCAGCCACGTGCCTTCGGGTTCATGTATAACTTCCTCAAGCGAAGGTCGTACTATTTTTTAACAACTTTCCAAATAATCTACCAGATAATAATGAGCCATATTATGACCTGTAAATAGTCTAGTCGGTTTTCGCTATTAAAACTGTAATGGTATCTATTTGTGTAATTTATCCTGTTATATATTACCCCGTGTTCAATGTGCTCCTACACCAAGTTTTAAGTTTTAATTTGACCCCTGATAAAGGCGTGGGAGAACATTGAAATAAATTTTCTAAAAGTCTGAGAGACATTTGACCGACATAAAATATACAATTATCCGCCCGTCTCTCTATCACAGCTTTTCTTCTCAGGAAACGTTCGATGTAGAAACAATAAATTTGGTATAGTGACAAGGCATAACAAATTTACACAGAAATTTTAGAAGGAGCAAATCAATGTTTGAAATTAATGTTTTACGTAATTTTCGGGAAAATGTATGAAACTACTAAAGTTAACATTTTGAAAATAACAGGGTACGAGTAAAATGACGTAAAACTGAGACCACATTGTTGAGAGAAATTCACCACATTTTTAAACTCTTAAAACGGTTTGTAAATTTTTCGACATCCTATTATAAAATGCTTATCCATTTAATAGTAGAAAAACACCTTTAATTTATTTTAATTTCTCTTTAAACCAGACATATTAATAATAAGAACTAAGTTGGTTAATTAAAGTATGTAGTGTATGGAGTTAATGTTGGCGATTATTGTCACTATAGTACCAACTTTTACGGTCCAAAGTGGATCTTGGGGAAATATAAAACATCTTGACATTTATGTATCAAATTGTTATGTGGTTAATAAATAACTAGCAGTGCCCACTCGCTTCGTTGTGCATATCTAAATATATAAGATATACATAACTATACATTTAGTTTCTAGATTTTCAATTATTTCATAATGTGTTAGTGATTTATTATTGCGGAAAACGTTGTAAAGCTGATTTGCTCCGTTTTATCTTTCAATATTTATGTACCCATATTATTTGTATATGGTTTCTATTTAAATTATATATTTAGGATGTAAAGAAACAGTATTTAAAATTTAATTGAGTAGCCAGCATTTGTTTTACGTGCAGGAAATTTATCTGTAATAATCTGCAAAAATATTGAAATTAATAACTGATGCCTTACTAAAAAAACTTAAATTTTTCATAATTGTTTAAAAAATACATTGCAGAAAATTTTAACATGAATTTGTATAACTTTAAAACATTGCTTTGTGTTGCATTTCTCACAAACATTAATTACGTTAAAATGATAAAAAAAAATTTTTGTCGATTTTTATACGTGATTTATTTTAATTTTTGCATTTTTATATATTCATTAAGCGCCTATTAGACATGTTAAAGTATAAATTCGAATACTTATTATTTTCCTCTAACAGAGTTCTTTGCCTATTTGTTCGGTAGAAGAGTTTTGCTACTGTATCGTGTCAATCGTAAGAATTTTGGTCTTGACATAAAAGCTCTGTTATTTAGGTCCATTTAGGATTGTAAGTGAATGTAATGAACAAATCTGGTCACCCAAAATACCGCACATACGTCATAGCATCTTGAGTTCACTCATGCATATAGCGAATTCTACCAGTGAAAGAAGACTGCAGTATAATCATATTTCCCAGCTCTGAAAATTTCTGGAAAGTTCATGTCGCGGCGTTTTTTTATTGGTACAAATAAAATTTAGTCTTGATCTCAATTTTTGCATACATGTTGACTAAAAATTGACTTAAAAGACAGCGAACGATAAAAGATGGCATACCTCATATATAAACATATATCAACTATAACATTTTGAAGCAGATATGGGCTTCTCGAGAAGAGCTTTAGTTTCCACATTACGTTTAGGTATAGTAATGTGATACCCATCTCTCAATGTCAAAATATCAGAGGATAAAGTAGGGCATCATAGGCATGGTGCATCTCACTAATTCATACCAATTTGTTGTCTCTGTTGTAGATAACGATATCTGTTTTTTTAAATCCTGTCTGGCGATGAGAACTGTTACTTCTTTAGTTCCTAGGATGTTACTTAATTATAAATACCTTTATGTTCTCCGGAGGGCTCCTTATTAAGAACTCTTTCTGAACTTGACTCAAAAGAAGCCTTAAAATGAAAACTGTATTTTTTGTGTTCGTGCAACATATTCTGTAGTTATCTAACCGATTCTGGCTTAACATAAGGCTAAATTATGTAATGAATTTCAATCTCACGTTCATCATCGCCAGCAAAGTATAACTGATGAATGAAGGCTGTTGAAGAAGTCCAGCCATAAGGCCCACTATTCTATAGTAGATCTGCCACCTTGAAGATCGGCATAAAATTGCTCTCTTCCCCTCACTCTGGCTCCAAAAGACGTCATTATGCTTAGGAACAGTGAAGAGAAAATGTTCTGCTTCTGAATGCTGATGAATAAGGAGACATTTGTATTGGCTCAGGGTACAATGGTAGAGAGCTGGATTTTATTTGCTGGACTTATTCCATCAACCCACCGTCTATCATCCCCTTACGATATACGAACCAAATTTCAAGCTCGTACGTCTTATAGTTTCAGAGATCTGATGATGAGCGAGTCTGTGAGTGAGTAGTTGCGCTCTCTTATATACATATAGATTAGTGAAATTAATCCTGGTCAAATTATATTTCTATATAATTAGTTGTAATAAATAGCCCATATAGAAAAGTATTGTTTATGGATCATTGATAATATAATATATTTGAAATCATTTCAGTAGTTTCTGAAAATACCCGACTGACAAACTCATTCACTTTTTGTCTTTATAATGAGAAGTCTGTATCTACATAGATTTCTGACTTGTTTGGTTAACAATTTAAGGTGGAAGTTGAGAAAGATTGTGCTCCTTTATTCCATTTTTTTTAATATTCTGCACAAAAATTGGCTGTCTGTTTAGGACCGACATTTGACATAGTATGTTGAAGTTTGGCGCCCAGTTCAACGCATTAGATATATTTTTATGAACAATTTAATTAGTTAAATCTAAATTAAAACAAAAGTAGTCAGTAGTACTTTTGTACGAGAAAGTAACAATTTAAATAAATTACTCATATTAATTAATATAACATATTTTATAACTAATTTTTTCCACATATTCATTATTTGTCAAATTATTACGACATTATCATAACGAGGTTTATACAAACCGTAGACCCAAAAGTTCACGGATCTATACAACGGTACAGAATGCAGGTCGCGCTGTGATCAGTTTTACTATTCACAATTAAATCTGAAGTTATCAGTTGATTTTTCGTAGACCATATTGAACCTTGTTGTACGATCCAATCGTGAAAATAATTCACAAACACTTTAGCCCGTTTAACAGACGGCCATTTGGATGAGGATGAGGATGTTTGCATTTTGACCGCGAACTTTTCTCCGTCGAGGAGAAAGTTCGAGGTCGAGCGTTTGAAGTTCTCAACCAGGGTCACACGCCGTACCTAAATAGTCTCCGCGCGTTACGTAAGCGCACTCACGTGCTTTACTGGCGATGTAAATGTTGGACAAGACTCTTTTATTAAGGGGATCATACACTCGCACGCGCATTTGGCGTTATTCTTAAGAATAGGAAAATGTTATCATGACTTTAATAAACTATACATTTCTTTAACGTTCTAAAATGATCCCCAAAAATGAGATAATACGTCTTGTTTTCAATTTACATCTCTTACATTCGTGCGTCCTTCGATTTATTAACTATTCCTACTGTAAACTTCTTGTGTGAGCGCTACCTGGAGCCACTTTTTGTTCCTTTCATAAAAGTATAACGTTCTATTTAATCTGACGCCTTTGATGACTGTGAATTTACCTGCAATAATTAATAAACAATAATTAATCGTGAGTAGAAAGAGTGCCACAATTGATACCGTTATATTTTACAAAAAAAATTGCCACAAAGAAGTTATCTCAAAGTTGACACCACGAAGGAGGAAACCCAACAAAATTGACTACCCCAGCCACCTATTATCATTAAATAAAGCTGATTCAATTTTAAGTACCCTAATACTTAAAGAAGTGTCTCAAGAATTGTTAATTTAAAAAAAGTTCGCCATATTTCACAAGTTCAGCGAACACTTTTCGCATTAGTTTCTACTTTAGTTAATTTTGGTTTATGATGTGTATTGTCTAATGTGATTTAAAAAACGATTTAATAATTCAGAAAGAATTAAAAATAAGAATATCTTAATCATATCGTTACGCATTCAGAAGTCATAGCACATTTTTGACTATTTGGAAATAATGGCTTTATATTCATCATCTGCGAAACTAAGACTCGTTGTACATACATACATGAGGCCTACTCGTTGTACATACACACGCAAGGAATACAGAGCATTCTACCTTTCAGACTTTTACGCTTTCATTACATGTTGAGTCTGAAGTCTAACTTCATAATAATTTTAACTCAAATATATAATCTGTTAAATTGTCTGTGGCAAAGTTAGGCGTTATAGCTTTATATTTTCATAATCGAAACAGTTTTATATCCTGAAGTTTTTAAATCCTTCGGTACAATCTCTTATGGATATATTGTGAAACAAGTATCGGAAATGAAAGTCCCGAGTAGGGGATACACGAAAAAAATGAGTATTAAATGTCTTAAAGTATGGATAAAAGATGTGAACGATTTAATATCGACGCCTGTTATATACAGCAGTAAACAGAGAATATGGAAAAACGTTTATTTGTACTTAATAAATCCAACATAACTATTAAAAAATGTTATGGTTGCATGAATTCAATATTTTTTTAGACTTTATTACACTAACAATGCATATAGCATCTAGGAAAACCTTTTGTATTTGAGTTACCTCATTCAAAAAATACCCTAAATTACATAAAAAATAAAAATAACGAGGCTAACAAATATTATCATTTATAAATTAATAAACCAAATACATAGATTGGACAGAAGGGGAAAGAATAGAGATGAAGGTAAAAATTATGTAAAAAATTAAGATGGAAATTATGTTTTATTTTTGTGCGAACCTACTTATAAATAAATATAATACGTGCTTTTGCAGAAGAAAACTCCTTTACTTATTTATTTCAAATTTAGTTCAATGTCATTTATTTTTTCTAATTCAATCCCTGTATATTAAGAATTTAGCAGTATAGAAGATTGTAATAAGTCATCATTTAAATTCGAAATATAACGAAATCTTACATTATTTGAAAAATTATATACAAATGTAAATAGATTTTTTTTGTATTTTTTACCAAATTTAATTATACACTCTGTTGAAAATTAGAAATGTTATATTAACATAACTACAGACTATTCCAGAATATTTATGTTGTTAATTTTCTTCTTATAAACTAACCGTTCGTATGATCGAAATTAATATTAATATTTTCAGTGACATTACAGTGTTATGTATGTATGAATTTTTACCGACTTTCGGCAGTGTTATGTAGCTACGTAGATAAATTCTCCCCACAATTTATAGAATTGTGCATAAGAATAGCTTCAGCAGAATATGAAGATAAAGGATGTATTATCATAAGTGTGATATGACATTAGCTTATCAATAGCATTTAGTAACTTTGAGAAATAGTGAAAAATGTTCGATACAAAACGTTGATAATTAGTACAAAATTCTTGCCGCAGAATTCATCAATACTATCCTAACCCGTCAGCACCATATATCTACTTCATTTTTCCACACACTACACAGTTGTGAAGTAAATATGTACAAAAATGTAATATTTAAAAAGTTATTAAGAAGATAGGTTATTAAAAAAACCAGTAACAAGAAGAAATTATACATGTAACAAACACATAACTTTTTCCATACCTTTTGGTGGTTTTCACAGAAGTAAACTGTGTAATAATATATTATTATTAGATTATAAATATTGAAAATAGGTCAAATTTAAAATAGCATTACTATTAAAAAGTCAAAATGATAAATAACAGCTCGATAATTAAAATTGTACGCCTAATTCACGAAACGCATATATTGTCTTAGTTTAAGTAAGTCGAGGTTCAGATCTGCACATTTTATATAATAGCATTTATACTAAAAGCTATAATGGTAAACCTAAATAAAAATGTTAAGAGATGATTGTTTGAAGATAATTAAACAGTAAATAACTTTATAAATACTCGACAGCGAATGGTTATCAGTCATGAAGAATATAAAAGACATCGGAGTATAAAATGAAGAAAAATATATGTTTTTTCTTACCTAACATGTCTGTATTTATGAACATTCTAATATGCAACTGAGCATCATAAAATAAAATAAAAATTGAACAAACGGTTTAAATGTGAATCGGATATCCACGTTGAAGATTTCGTGCTAACTCAAATCATAGTGTTGTTGCATGCAATCAATTTTATAATTTACATGTAATATACAACTATGTATGCATATTGTATTTATCTTGTAAAGAGCACACGTAAAAGGTACACACTTGTTTTGAATTGTTTATATTGGACCTGCATGAAAAAGCGACGTTAGTTAGAACCTACTCTTTAATTTACATGCAACATTTATCTTTCTATGTTATTTGTTCTATCAAAACTCTTGTCCGAGCTATTTTAGTTTTGTACAATTTTAAATGTAAGAAGTTTTTCTTTCAGGTTTCTAACCTGGTAAAGCAAATACGAGGTGCATTCCTATAATTTTTAAGGTATCCGTTTTGACATGACACTCGTATTATATTCCTAGAAAATAAACAAAAAAAGTCTTATTCTGATCAATATTCGTGTTTTGATTTTGTGAATTTCTGATTTATCATAAAGTTTAATGTTTTAATATAATTAACATATGATCCAAATATCAAGTATGTACGTCGAATGGTTAAAAATTTATAAGCTTATGGGCTCACAGGCGAACGAACAACAATATCTTTTAAAAGCTAATAACGTAAGAATTCCTTTTCAATGTTTTCAAGTACATGACGCAATCAAAAACTTGCTAGTAGGTATGATAACCTAAAGTGAGATGACCTAAAGTGAGATGTTTTTTATTTTGAAATCGATATTTCTTCGTTTCTTTCCTTTCAAAAGGCTCTCGAGTTCATATTTATGATTTACTAGATATCCTTGTCAAATTTGTAAAAAATACGTAATTTTTTAATATATGAAGAAGAGCAGGAATCGTACACTCTGCGACGTTTTGAAGTTAAATAAAATAAAAAACATGTTCCCATTTTATTCATTTAGTCTCACTATTTAATGCTGCTCTTTACTACAAGTTGCAACATATTAATATAGGTGGTCCAAAAGTCCGTTAACATTTCATACGATGATAAAAAACTAGTTATATGAAAGAAAAAATGTTTATCTATTCTGAAAACACACAATTTGGGATTTTATTTCTTAAAAATCACATCGTCCATATGAGATCCTTAATTTTTTTGACACTGCTGCAAGCTGGAGTGGAAATTTTCAATGACCGACTGACAAGTGTTTCGGGAAATGTTTTGCATTTCCTCGCGAATATGAGCCTTTAATTCCTCAAGAGTTGCTGGATTGTTGTTAAAGACTTTACTTTTAAGGTAAGAAAAAATCCATTGGGGATAAGTCCGGGCTATAAGGTGGCCACTTAATGTCACCTACGCACTACTACGTCACGAACGCACGTTGTTTCTCGTTGAATGACGCCATGGCACTAAATTCCCATCGGCCGCTCTAAGATTTCGTACCTCGCCCGCCCCAACTCTCCTTCGCTGCTTGACGCAGCTGCCGATTCAAATGTTAACAACGGACTTTTGGACCAACTTTATTAAAATTAAGATTTCACTGGGTTTTACTTCAAATTAATCAAAGATTTTTTTAAATGTATGTTGGTGCAGAGGTTGTTATATTGTTTATTTATAATTTCGCTTTCTTAGTTTTTTTAAATTTTTAACATTTAAAAATACAAACACGCGAAATAACCACGCTAATAAATGTTGGAATGCTATTTTTAGAAAACGTTTCAAACCGGGCGACAGCCTCGCGGCACGTACAAATTTACCTTCTATTCTACGTAGTTATACACGTTGTCAGTGGTAATGTATTAAACATGTGCCCTTGCATTAATTGCTTTGTTTTTTGTTTTATTTCACTTTATACATTAGTATGATGAAATAACTTCGTTGACTTAATTTATTAGAGACATGTAGCGAAATTAACTTTAAGGTTTAATTATACTGATTTATTGAATTCAGTTAAAAATAAACAATATCCTCATCTAATTTGTTTATGCCTGCTGTAACAAAAATAAAACAAAAGATTTTGATGAAGGTGACATTATTTATTGCAAGTATCTTCACATGGATACAATGGGAATGCTTTCTTCTAAATTCACCTAAAAATTAGGATTGTATTGGATTCCAATGTTCTTAAATTTATTGTAAAAACACGTGATGTCGGGCGAATTTAAAAACTGTAAATAGGAGATTAACCACAGTACAAAGATTTCTTCTGTGAGATTAAATGTCCAACGAGTATAATGTGGAACAGATAAATGCGTTCTCATATCTTAATAAAATGAAAATTAAATAAGGCAGTCTTCTCTACATGACTTGTTTAAAATAAATTTATCACGATATGGCGTATAAAGTAGAATATCACATTTAATTTAAATACTCCTTAAAACCTATTACATTATCAAGAATCAGTCACTAGTAATGAGACTCCGATCGATCCCGGGCGTTGAGTTTATCGTTTCTCCTTAGTAATTATTTCTTAAATCAGTGGACCGATCGTTGAATAGCTTCATTTTAATCTGATAATATGGACGTAGCTACTGCTACAGCTCCGACAGAAAATTTTACTAATTTTTATTGAGTTGTAATGAAACAACTTTAATAATAAGAAAATAAATAAAATTTTTTTTAAACTAGCTCTAACTCGTTCACATTTATGATAGGGACACGTATCCCCTCGAATCGTCCTTTTTTATTACATTACTCATTCATCTGATATTTTGAGACCAGGCTGAATAATACTTTGATATCTCATCATCTTAGGTCTTCTGAGACTATTAATTAACATATAATTAACATCGACTGTGTATATTCCATTGCAGCAATTATTAGCCTAGTGATAAAATGATTTTATAATTTCGAATTTAATTTTTCTGCTACGCTGAATCTGTGTCTAACACTATAGTCACCACCTTCTGAATCGTCTCTGTGGTCCTCCTAGAATCCGTAAGAAACCTCTTCATACCACAAAAATGTACGGAGATCTTCGAAAGCCTTCCATAGTGTCTATACCTATGAAAGCACTGAAACAGTCTAAACCAATTCATTAATTCTGTTTGTCAATTTCCATTCCGCAAATTGACAAAAAGTTAAAGATGCAGAACATCGGAGCACGAATCCAAGTAGAAACTTTTTCGAGAATGTTCCTGTCTGTAAAAGATAGTTGTTAAAAACGTTTCCTGAAGCGTTTAGGGCACCGAAGCGACTACGAGTTACTCGCGAATCTTATATTCACTGGAATCCCAATACAGAAATTTAAATACACGAAACACCATTAGAGCAACCCAAGGTGACCCGATGTTCAAATATGTGTTCACCTTAGCTTCTATGTCGCCCGAGTAAAAAAACTAGCGAGCGTCAAACAAGCGACCTTGATCTTGCCCCGTTTGTCAACAAGCCCCAAATAACGTTCGAGAACAATTTTTTTTAAATTCATACTGTAGCACCGGCGAATTTCTTATAAATAGTACAGTTTCTGGCCAATATTCCGATCTTCTGATTGTAATATTATATGTTTGTTCAGTATATGAATAGCGCAAGGACGATCGAATGTTATGGAAAATTTATGCTACTAGGCGCATTCCAAGACCGTGTTGTTTTGCTCATAATACCGAGAAGATTTGTGAAAAGCTTCAGTACGATATGACAGCTTAACATGTGATAGAAAGAAGAGAGATTTCGATCAAGTGTTTGAAAGTTAGGTCATATGTCATTCGACTATAGTGAATACTTTAAATAAACGGAGATCAATGCTGTAATTCGCTTTCACTTTTAAAAAACAAAAAACTGAGATTTGTTCAATAGGTTCATTACGACAAGTTTCCGTGTTATAAGAATATGTAATATTTAGAATGGAGACCGTAAAAATGTACGTCAAATTGAAACAAAGTAATATAATTCATCATAACTTTATCATAATTTCATGCACTGTCATTTTCATAATTAAACGCTTATGTTATAAAATTCGAATATTAAAAAAAATAATTGTAACTTCAATAGTTGTGTAAATAAATATAAGACATTTCAGATCAATTTCCAATCATGAAATCGATACATCGAGGTCAAGTCACTTCAACTGTGTAAACCATTTGGCGCCCATAATTAATACTGAGATGTGTTAACAAATAATGGCACTTTAATTTATTTATATTTTAACTTGCCTACCACTAGGTGCACGAAAAATATGATTTTGGTACATTAATGAGTGAGAGTTTATTGACAGATTATTTTCATTAACCGTTTTTAATCTACCAGTTGTTAGATAAAGAATCTTGCATAGAATACTGCAAACAATTTCAGTTATGTAACTGAAGTTGTTTGCAGTATTCTAACATGATGAAACAGATATATAGTATAACAGCGAAATAAATTCCGTCCACAAATAAATACCAAGTTATTGGTTAATTTCTATAAAGAACTTTTTTGGATTTCTCACAAAAATATAAGACCATAATAATCTACTTATATTTTTTTAAATTTGGAAATGTTACAGTTTATTACCGTCTTATATTTTTTTAATAAAATAAAAGGGACTTTATTTTTCAATAAGAATATATATATTTTTTTAATATTTTTTCAATTATCACTTATATTTAAATGTTTCATTTTCATAAACAGAGTATCCATTAAAACAGAAACTTGAGAGAAATGCTGATTACCGTTTAATCGATTTTTCTTTCTGTGAAATAATAATCATGGATTATTATTCAATATTCAAAATCGAGCGTCCGGGTTTCATGTACTACAGGACGTTTAACTTTTACATTAACGTTGAAATAGTTGAATAATGTTGAAATAGATATTTAGAGAACGAACTGAAAAGAATCGTTGATAATAATCTTCTTATTTTGTACTCCGGAATACATACAAGCCAGCTTGCTAGACTAATTAATTGAACAATGCTTTGTACAAACGCCTGATGACATTCACGTTATATTAATTAGATAGGTTTACTCTTATAAAAGAAAGAACGAAGTAGTTACAGCAGCGCTTACACGCGGACATAAAGAAAGAGATAGAGTTAAAAAACATGCATATAAAAGAGGTAGTCGTAATGAAGACGAGGCAGCTTTGAGGACACTTACCGCTAATATCTATTTAAATTCCTCGAATAATGGAGATGCGCACAGATATTGCTCGCGAGCTCCGCTTAACCGCATCGTCGATTCATAATTACATTGGACAGTGGCTGCGTACATTTTTACCTGAAATCTTCGAATATAATAATTCATACATATTTTATTATACAAACATGCAATATTAACAATCTTTTATGTTCTTTTTGTTTTGTACTCGCAGTGTTTCATTGAGATAAGGAATGTTCCACGTACATATTCAAAAACATGTGAGTTTAGATTGAATTTATTTGCTAACATAAGTTCCGGCAATCTTCACTTGACACGGCATAAAAGGTCCTTCCCATATGAATAACTGAATTCAGTCATTTTGTAGATTCATTTCAATGTTAATTTTGGAACGAAAACTCTCGGACTTTATTCATCGCGTGTTTATTTTAAAGTCGTCTATGGACTCATTTGTCTTTCCACATTGTGAAACGAATGCACTTTTATTTTATTTTACGAAATTATCTACTGCCTATACATACGTATAAAAATGGATGAGAACAGTCGCGCAACGCACGGTCGGTAAATGAAAATGATAACACATTATGGTATACTCCGCTTTCGTGTTACTGTATCCCCACATGTGGTATCAATCTTCAACCCAATTGAATTTATAAATTTCAATACGATAAGCGTCTGTTTGTAAGTTTCCCTTTGTGAATTTTAATTACTACTGTACAGTTAATTTTTTTAAACGATAAACATTTCAAAACGGACGACGATTCCAGCTGATGTTAACACTGTATCGGATGTCAGTTTGGTGAAAACTTTAATACATAAAAATATAACATGTTTTCTTTTCAAATGTTTTGAAGTGTATATATTGCAAACACAACTATATAAAAAAACTATAGTACCATGTTTGTTCTAGCCGTGCCTAGAGAACCAGTCGCCTCGTAAAGAAATTGATAAAAATAACCTCTCGACCTAAAAGTACTACGTCTTAACTATACCAATTAAGATATTTTTTAATATACAGCACATAAAAGAAAAAGGTATATCAAATTCGAGATGGAGGAACGACAAACAGTTTTTTTGTTCCCGAGGCGCTTGTAAAATTTGGATTAATTTTTTAAAATTTTATTTTATAACCCAGTGTTACAGAAAAATTAAATTCCAATTTTCAAGTTATACAGGCAATCAAAAATAAGAAAAAAGAAGAGGCTGGCACACACAGAAACACGGGCAAGCAAATCTTACCGGCAAAGAAAGAAAGAAGCTTTTTGAAGTTCATCGAGGTGCAAAATCGTAAAGATAGAAATTTTACATCTACAATATACACGCATATATATCCACACATACAAACATACATATCCAAGTATGAAAACGTACATATATCTATGAAAAACATTTTACATTAAATATTAAGTTCAATATAAACATGTAATATGACAATCCTATAATCTCTACATTAATGTTTTACGTTTCGAGGTCACGTTAAGAGACAGATTAGACGCCAGAAAAAATTAGATATTTTAAAGAATGTGAATATTTTAAAGATTCCAGTCGATATGTTATTTGGCCCATGTATAATTAAATATAAAAAATTTGATAAATTTATTGAAACCCCAAGTGCAGTCTACGAAGCATACAATAGGTTCGTCTCTCCCGTAGTTACCGATACCTCGAATACTGAGGAGTGTCTTAAAATCGAACCTCTAAAGGGGTTGAGGGATTTCAGGAGCCAATATATTGAAATAATATATTTAATAAAAATAAAAAGCACAATGTTATTGATGTAGCATTAAAACAAAATCTAAAGAATCTGCGTTTAGAAAACACCTGAATGAAAAAGAAAAACATAAAATTCGTAAACTATGCTTCGCTTTCAGAGATGTGTTCTTTTGTAAGGGGATCCCACTTAGTTTCATGAACACAATTAAACACAAACTTGTAATGAGAGATGAAAAACCTATATTTAATAAAACGTATAGACACTTAAATAGATAAACAGATAGAAATTCTTTATGAAAATAGTATTATTCAACCTTCATCTTCGCCGTGGTCTTTTCCAGTGCATATTATACCAAAAAAGTGGATGTGACTGGCACGGAAAAATGGCGAATGGTCGTTGATTATCGTAAACTTAATGAACAAACGGTTGACGATAACTACCCAATTCCATTAGTTGAAGAAATTGTAGACAAATTAGGTAAATCACAATATTTCACTACTCTAGACCTTGCATCAGATTATCACCAAATAGAAATTAATGCAATCGATGTTGAAAAAACAGCATTTTCAACCTTTGACTTGAAAAACAATCGTTCAGAGGTTAATATGTTAAGAGAACAATATGTTAAGAGGTTTAACTATAGATACTTGTATCATATACCTTGATGACATTTGTGTTTACTCAACATCCTTAGAAGAGCATTTAAATAAATTAGGTAGTGTTTGAACGATTACAAGAAGCAAACCTTAAAATTCAGTTGAATTTTTACGCAAGGAAGTTTTATTCCTCGGTCACGAAATTACTGCCGAATGAGTAAAACCTAATAAAGAAAAATTAAAGCAATTAAAGAATACCCAATACCTTCTTCGCCAAAAGAAATAAAATCATTCCTTGGCTTAGTTGGATATTATCGTAAATTTATAAAAAATATATGGCACATATTACATATATGTGACCTATGACTAGTTGTTTGAAAAAAGGAAGAAAAGTAATTCATACCCCTGAATTCATAAAATCATTGGAGGCCTGTAAATCGGCATTAACGAATGAACCAGTTCTTCAGTATCCTGATAGGAATGAAGAATTTACATTAACAACCGATGCTAGCGATGTAGCGCTGGGAGATCAAGAGCAAAACGATCATCCGATAGCGTATGTCTCGAGGACATTATCATTATCGGAAACAGAGATCAAATATTCCACTACCAAAAAAGAATTATTGGCAATCGTTTGGGTCACAAAATATTTCAGGCCTTACTTATACGGGCGACGCTTTTCAGCTATCACAGATCACCGACCACTCGTTTGGTTAAATAGTTTGAAAGAACCAAATTCTAAATTAACTCGGTGGAAATTGAAGCTTAGTGAATATGATACGAAAATTGGATGTAAAAAGGGTAAAACTAATACTAATTCAGACGCTTCAAGTAGGATAAAATTAAACTATAATGAAACGCCACCTAAAAAAGAAATTAAGATTTTAGATTCAACACGTTGTAAACCTAGATAACGATAACTTAGATATAATTGATATAACTAGTATGTATCCTGAAAGCCCCGGCGAAATTATAACTAGTAATTCTGCAGAGGATGAAGAGATAGTGGATAGAAAAAACCAAGTAGAGGAGTTTCGGTATAGAGATATTTATATTCATTTATTAGTTAATGTGGATTTTTTACTAATATATTAGATAGTTTGGAAAGTGCTGTGGTTTATGCCAGGTTGGGTGAGATGCATAGTAGTATAATGAATTTAGATGTGCTACATAAAGTCATTCAGAAAATACGTAACGATATAAATAATGAAATTATATCAACAAATCTTGCACTTTTAGAAATATTAGTTAAAGTTTGATCATATGTGACTGTCACATTTCTGATTAACGTCCCTATGGTACAAGTGAATTGATTCCGTACTCCCACATTCATTCCATTCCCATCCAAAAAAATTAATCCTTTCAAATACTTCCATTCTGAAGAAGATACGCATTAATTAGCCCAGATGGATATGGCCAACATAATGAAACATGTACATATATCACACAAAAACCAATTTTATTATCAAGATGCTTGGATATTAAAATATGATGGAAGTTCACCCTGCGAAATAAAAATTTTGACAAAAAAATGAAGACCTAGATAACTACGCAACGATACCAATGACTTGGCAAGGATTGTGGAAGAAGACGGAATCCCGTAGTAAAGAAAAAATCCCAACGCCAGAGTTGTAATCAACACGCCAGAGTTGTAAACAATCCCTAAGACCGTTCCTCGTCTTCACACGGGGTTGTTTTTAAGCTAAAGGAGGAAGGAGTTAGCATATCTCACGGTGTGAGTCATGCTTAACGACATCAGTTACTTACCAATAATGCTGATCATACCATATGTAGCGACAATTCGCACGAACAAGCCAACGCAGCAAATAGAAGGAGAATATGAAACCGAATGAATTAACAGAACTAATAATATATCAAATGAACAAGCGGAACTCTGAACTCACAATACGATCTATGCTTAAACAAAATAATCTACCAAATTGCTGATCATGCAAGACTCACCGACAATTCTCACACAAAAGCTGACACAGCAGATCGAAAGAGAACGTAACACCGGACGACAGATGCTTTATATACCGCACGAAGCAGCATTAAGAGGGCATTCATTAGTGGTACTCGATTAAATTAAGTCTGTTTGTAATTTAATTTGTAATTAAACTTAATAATACATTTTTATTTTAACTCTAAAAATTGAGTTTAATCAAGTAGTCACCTCACCGTGCAGCAAATCATAACTCACCCGGCAGCCAGAGTATAGTCTGTTTCAAAAAAGTATATTGGACTATAATTCCGTAATTAGAGAGTGTGTTTCGTACGAAGTTTATATAAGTATGTTTCGAAAAGGATTTGTTAAAGAAAATTATCACTGTATAAACAGTTTTAAAAGCCATTCAAGAAGAGGTGCGTGTATATGTAATAAGTTATTTCTTTACATATTGAATTCTTTTTTATTTAGAAACACATATGTAACAAAGCATATATATCTATCTATACGTATAAGAAAATTGTAACGAAGTTGTGTTTGCATATCGAATATTTTTTAAATAAGACACAGTCGCCTAAAAAGGCCCACTTTTGCAAAATGATTGTAAAATCAGGGAATTGCGTAATTAATGAAAACCACCATCGGCATGGAAGACATTGTATAATTATGGTTTAAATATTAGAAAAAATCACCACATTTTATTGCGTTTTCATACTAAAAAGACATCTTTTTAAAACAGCAATTGTGGGCTTTGTTAAGAACCTGGCTTCCATATCCATTTCATCCATCTTAATAAGGTCTATCATACAACTATGTGTATTAAGTGAAATCAAATTTTATAATTGTTATCCGCCAAACAATCAGAAGTTTTAGTTTAAATTCAAATTCTTTGTAAACTAACATAAATCAAAATTACGTTATGGGCCTTCTTAGAGGAAAAATTTCAATAAAATTAAAAATGTCAAAGAAAAATTATAAAGGAAAAGGAAAAATTTCAATAAAATTAAAATAAAACATATTTTCTCTTTTATGGCTAACTAATCTGTAAAAAAGTTAACTAAAAATTAATTATTTTCTTAGTTTATTTGCTACAGATAATCTGTAATTCTAATCAATCATTCCCTTTTAATCACAATTTTTCGTAGGACTTAATCGAGGTATTAGAAAAACACTTAAACAAACTTTGGTAACAAAGAAACTAAATTGTTTCTTGTGAAATTCTATAAAAAATAACTAAAAATACAATCCATCACAAAAATCATCGAATTATTTTCCGTCTAAATTATTTCCCGCAGTTTGGACACATGTAATGTTTGTCTTCCCTCCGCCTTTTCACAGTTTTCATGGTCACAAGCTTCTATGTGTTCTGTCTAACAATGTTGGCAATACCACACCACACCCTTTGCTTTCTTTTTAATATTCTTGCTGAATGTCTTTTCTTTGAATAGGTTCCAACTTTTACAGACCCTCATTTTTAGCTTTATTCGTCTTATTGTTAGTAATTTATAGCTACTCCCTTTTTTATTTCCTCGAATCTTTATAGCCATCAAACAAAACTTTAGTATTCATTGGCTAATGTGATATAAATCTTTGCATTTTTTTAAAAATAAAAAATTGAAAAATTTTGGTATTCGAATTAGTGCTGGAAAAGTTTTTTTACAGAAGCATCAGAAGTTTCTTATAATGTTGATAAAGGAAATTCTCTTCGGAGTCTTCATATTCTTGGGAATATTTATTTCTTTGGGTGTTGATATGGGCGTCTTGTTTGAAACAAGGATCTAAATTTTTTAGGTATTTTTTGGCCTTAAAGGTATAGATATTAATAATTCTGGCGCGTTTTTAATATTGATTTGAGAGGACATACATTTGCATACTACAAATTAGTGATGTTACGTAGATTTAGTTTATCGGAATCGGAACCGAAGTCGGAATCGGAATCGGAGGCTGAAGAGAGATGTGTACCTACGTATTAAAAATATTAAGGGCAGGTTTAATAATACAAAATAATACTAATTTAATAAACCTTTTCATTTCAAATAAAAATACTAGCTATAATAGTTGTTGACAATATATCAATAAAATTTTCTTAAATCCAAAACAGCTGAGTTTTGTTGCTGTAGCTAATTACTTATATCAAATGAAATGACTCAAAAAGAAACAAATTGCGTTTAATAAACAAAAGCATCGCAGCTTTCTTTCTATCTAATCTATTTCTTAATGGGTAATAAATGAGGCCAGCGCCTACTAAAAAGTTGTTCGCTTGTATCTGAGCTGGGTGGACAGGACAAATATTGGGGGACAATCGAATTCAGAGAATGAAATGTGAAATTCAATTTCTACCATAATTAGGGATCGCCGCTGGTGGGAACACGTTTTTCTCTGTTGTATTCATTAAGTAAACACTTTACAATATGAAATTTATCGAAAACTGTATTTTCTGATGCAGTATTATCGTCGTCATTATCGCTACTCGATAATATATTAGATAAAATTATTTGGACATTACTTTTGATACTGCAAGACTGAACGGCTTCTGGTGATGCCAACCTTGCCCGTTTTTCTGCAGAAACTTCAATATTTTCAAATTCATTTCCAAATTTATCTCCATTATCAAATAAATTCATTAATTCGGTAACAACCCTTTCCTTGATAACTTCGTTGAAAAAATTACGTATAATACGTAGGTATTGCAAAAAAGTTGTTAGAATGAAGGTCTTCAAATCTTGGATTTAGTTGGTCGATGGTACATTTTATTATATTATTAAATCGTTGATTTGTGTCTAGTTTATTGTCTTCTATTTGTAATGTTTGCTTAAGGGGGTATATTAATGGAACAACTGATGAAATACAAATATTACTGTCACTCATATTTCGAATATTCTCTTCGAAAGGATGGAGTAGACTCACTAGTTTCTTGAGCTGCAGCCTTTCTTCAGAAGATATTTGTGGGATATTGTGTTTACTTGCGTACAAGCATAGTGAATTCTGTATTTTAATCATTCATTCTATCATATAAAATATACTGTTCCATCTGTAAAGGAAATTAAATTAAATCTGTAATAATATTATAAATGCAAAAAATTTAATCGATTGTTTGTAACTCAATCACTATATAAAGGCTGACCAAATCTGAAAAAAATTTAGCATGGAGATAGACTATAGTTCAGAATAGCACTTTTAATTCTACTTTTAATTCCGAAAAAAAATTAAAGTTCCCATGAGTTACACATCGATATGTCCACGCGACCAAAGTCTCGAGCACAAGCTAGTTAGTCATAATTTCTAAATAACTTTATATTAACAATTTAAAATGAGAAATAAATTTTAATTAGATCAGTATAGAATCTATCTACGTGCAATCTAATCCGCGTGCATGTAGGTAATAAAGGTACCGAACAAAATTTTATCGACATCGATTCAGCGGTTTGGTCGCCGGGCTACCGGGCAGATATATTCTTTCGGATACATAATACTTATTAGCGTTAATGGACCTAGAAAAATCCTCCGGATAAAGGGCGAAAAAAATTATACAATAGCTTACCGCGTACTGCATTCCTGTACCACATCTAAAGATTCTTGGTTAAGTTGCTCTTTTTGGATTTTATGCAATTCAGTTTGAACTATTTGAGAATGATTAAAATGCTACGAAATGTTTTTGCATTTCGTTATTAAGTTCTTGATTTGTTCATCAGAATCTAACATACATATTTCACATAGTTGTAATTGATATACAGTACAAATGGCATCTGGTGTATCGGCAAATCTCATTGCTCGTATCATATTAGGTCCAGAATCGCGAACAAAACAGTATATTTTCTCGTTTGTTATGCCCCATTCCGTTAACATTTTATTCATTTTTTTTAATGGGCGCTCTTGTATGTCTTCCCTCGAATGTGTGACACTTTAAAATAACTTTCAACCTTTTAAAATCTGAATTGATGCCGTATGCTGTTAAACTTTATAAAGATATATTTGAAGTTGATCCCCTGCAAATATCTGTTGTGAATGAGATTTTCTAAAATTTTGTTAGCAAATCTTTTGTCTTTTCGGCTAATTTTACATATAATAAATCACAAATTAATTAAAATAATATTTAAAACGTTATTAATTAATTACAATCAATAAAGGTCATACACAACAAAAATAAACTAAAAGAACAACTAAAGTGCGCGATACATAAAAGAAATGGCCCGATTGCAACAACTGCGAAACAGCGACAAAAAGAGTTGAATTGTTTTGCGGAAGGCACGTGGAAAAGGGGAATTCCTCGCGCCACACGTATTAACATGTTCGTACACGTGGGCCGTGGCTGCCGCCCACCAGTACGTTTTAATTGACTTCCAAATATAACCTCCGATTGAATAGTGTCGGAAACGAAGTCGGAGTCGGAGGTGTAATATCAATCGGAAGTTCCGACTTATCGGAATCGGAACCGAAGCTCCGTAACATCCCTATTACAAATATCCCGGATACCAAAGTGTTTATCCAGTAGCAAGGTTCGGGCTTTCTTATAACAAAACAAGTGGGCTTTATTAGTTACAGTAAAAATATTGTTAAGAAATAAAAAATAATAAAGTAATGAAACTTACTTGGCATTCAATGTTTTGAAATTTAAATAAAAATGTTTAAACAGAATTTAAGTACTTTTAAAAAAAGTTTGTCGTTGAGGTTATTAGAGAAGCATCGCATTTCTCGGTCATTGACAAATGGATGATTTCTGTCGAAATGATGCCGTGCTAAGATAGGGATGGGGTTGCAATTTTTTATTCATATGTTCACATATATGCGGGAAATTTATACTTATTTAAGCAACAACAAATACGAGCTTTTAAGTGTGGGCCTTCTTAGGAGCCAGACCTTGTTGGGCGATAGTATCTTAGCGACTTTTTATAATGCTTGCAGTACACTCTCATCGAGACCTCTCAATGAGTGTCTTGTCGAAATATTTGCACGAGGACCTTTGTATTCAGTCGACTCCGCTAGGCTGGTGTCTTTCAGCTATCAGCTATCCCTCTCTCAATGGACGAGATTGTAGTTGATATTACTGTTATTTCTACTTTTCGTACATATGATTATTTCGATCACGTGTGTATAACCCACACAATATAAATTCAGAAAAGTAGGAAGTTCAGAAGATCCAGGATGAACGCAATAATTCGAAATAAAAGAAGTGTCACCCCTGCAACATACAATAGTGAGAAAATATTATAAATATGTGCGAGAATCTACAGGTATTTTTGTCATTTTATAGAACCTGACAAGATTTGAGCTTAAGTTTGAAGGCTAAAACCCAGTTCTTATCTTAGTCATTGTCAGACCCTCGAGTTTGTGCTTGTAGGAACTGTCCAACAAAGTTTATATATATATATATATATATATATATATATATATATATATATACATATATATATGTATACATATATACATATATATATATATATATATATATATATGTATATACATATATATATATATATATATATATATATATATATATATATATATATATATATATATATATATGTTAGGTGTCCCTTATTATTCAAAGTTTTTATTTTGTAACGTATACCTTCTAATTTTTTTTCATTCGGCCATAAAACACTCGAAAATAAATATTTATCTTATTTGAAGCACCGCAACCCGTGCCGAGTTGAGCGCGAAACATGTTCATACAAGAAACGCGTATGACCGGCGCGTACTCGCTCTTGTAGTCATTTGTTTCCGAGTTTTCACCGGCGTATCGCTTAATTAACGTGCATAATAGTTTATTTTCAAGATGTCAGTAGAACTTAGAAGTAATAAGAAAAATATTTTCTTGGTTGGTGAGATAAATCACCAAATAACGGGTGCAAAGTTGCCGTTTTATCGTCAAGTTCTCTCAGTTCTGTTTTTTAATATTCGGGAGGTAAAATTGGCTGTTAATGAAAGTGCAAATCTTGTGATTCCTGAGTGCATCATATTTTAGGAAAAAGCTAGAATACCTACTAGAGCTGTACCTAATTGTGTGAAAAAACTTGTGGATCTTTACCATGTTTGGAGAGAGTTGCAAAGAATCAAAATAGAGAAAGACAAAATATTTTTACAAAAACAAAGAGAGCCAGGGCGTTCGGGTTGCTTAGCGGGAGTTGACAAAAAGTTAGTTGAGAAAGAAGAAAGAGTAAGGCAGAGAAAACTAGGAGAAGAGGGGAAAAGACTAAAGCATTTGACTGATATGAATTTATTGACTTCAGACACCTCTATCCCACCTCAAGACCTTCACGAACACTCTACCAGTTCTAACGAAAGCTTGGAAGAAAATTTACCTTCCACCTCGCAATCGCAATCCGTGACTTCGCTATCTGCTACAAAAAGAGGAAGGACGTGTTTTATTACCCTTAAACTAATTGCACCTTTAGATAGATGTACATTTAGATAGATGTTTCAACTAAGTGTAAGGGATTCTGTTTACATACTTCAGGCTGTTGTAGAAGCACTTGGTCTCAGTTGTGAAGACTTTCCTATCAACAAGTCTTCTATTCAACGAATTCGGACCCAAATGAGAAGAGAGGGCAGAATCGATAAAAACTGATTTTCAGGACAACGTGCCGGAAATTGTAACTATTCATTGGGATGGAAAACTATTGCCTGGTTTAAATGTGACAGGTTCAAAAGAAGAACGCCTGCCAATTCTCATTTCATTCGGAGAAAAAGACCAACTTCTAGCAGTGCCAAAACTCGATAGTTCTACTGGCAAAGATCATGCTAAAGCTGTTTTAAATGCCCTTTCTGATTGGGATCTCAATGACAAGGTACAGATTATGTGCTGCGACACAACGGCTTCTAATACAGGCCGCTTGTGTGCTCTTGGAGCAAAAATTAGAAAGGGAATTGATACTTTTCGCTTGCCGCCATCATATGTATGAACTAGTACTGAAATGTGTGTTTGAATCAAAGATCCATCCAGTTACAAGCAGTCCCGATATCCCGCTATTTAAAAAAATTAGAGACAATTGGAAGAACGTTAATGCAACTGTTACCGAAACATGTACTGATTTCGTAAAGAAATATTTTTGTGAAACCATGATTAACGAACTTATTAATTATTATAAAAAAGAACTACTGAAATCTATTATACGTGACGATTATCGGGAGTTGATTGAACTGTGTATAGTGTTTTTGGGGGGAGATAATGAAAAGAAATGTAAAATCAGACCACCTGGCGCCATGCATCAGGCAAGATGGATGGCAAGAGCTATTTACTCTTTAAAGATATGCTTTGCTGCAATCACAGTTTAAAATGAGTGCTAAGGACAAACGAGCACTGCAAGATGTTTGCTTATTTATTGTAATGGCTTATGTAAAGCCCTGGCTTGAGTGCAATTTGGCGGTAAAAGCCCCGAATCAAGATTTATGTTTCTTAAAAACATTGAAAAACTACGAAACAGTCGACCAAGTGATTTCTAAAGCAGCTCTGACCAAGTTCAGCCAACACTTGTGGTATTTATCAGAAGAAATAGTTTTATTTTCATTATTTGATTATGAAGTTGATACACAAACCAAAGCTGATATCGTATCGAATTTACAAAGGGAAAGTTTGTATGATTTTGGGAAGAGATACATTCCATCGAAGGAAGAAATATCTGCTTCTTTGTACGGTGAGTTGAATAAGTGTTTTTTTTTTCATTAGAAAATGTGATAATTTTGTTAATATATTTCTTTTATTGTTTCAGGAAAACGTTTGAGTGATTTCGTGACCATCAAGAGCACAAATTTATTATCGCGGTTAAAAATTGGTAAAGCTTTTCTCCAAGAAGACGTCTCTTCATGAGAACAAATCTCTTCCTTTCAGGAAGCTAAAAAAAGTTATGCACTTGAAGGCAGTCAATGAAACAGCAGAAAGAGGCGTGAAGCTCATGCAAGATTTTCATGGATTAATAATTGCTGCAGAAGAACAAAAACAGTTCTTGTTACATTGTGTACAAGAACACAGAAAGTTGTACCCAGATTACAAGAAAGATACTTTAAAAAAAAGTATCCAGAATCCTGAATTATATATCTTTTTCAATTTTATAAATAAATACATAACCTAAATTAATCTTCCACTGTTTTCTATTATAAAATATGTATTTTGATCATAATATAGCTTACATGCAACTAAGTCTTCTAAAACCGTTGTTTAGAAAAACAATGATGCCTTATCGGCACGGGTTGCCATTGTCATATAACGATGAAATTTTGCACGAAGGTAGCCTTTGGTACTATAAAAAGAATTAGAGGGTATGAGTTACAATATTTAAAAGAAAAAAAAATCGGTGATATAAGGGACACCCTAATGTATGTATATATATGTATGTGTATGTATATGTATATATATATATATATATATATATATATATATATATATATACACACATATATTAGCTGAAAATGTTTCACATTGTAAACGTCAATTTTAATTCGATCGAGCACCCATATAAACAGATAACCAATGGAGACGATGATCCGTGTACTGATTGACGATAAGCTCGCGCGCGTATAAACTCGCAACATCAACGTAATCGCCAGCGTACGTGTCCATACGGGTATAGCCAGCAACGCTGATTGACGTACTATTGCACAGAGATAAGATAGCATATATCTTCATTAGGTAAATTCTAACTATTAACAGCACGGTAAAGAGTTTGTTGTTGATAATTTTGTTGTCAAGTAAGTATTTTCAAAACATTTCTCTATCGAATCAATCTTTTATTTAGAACTCAACTCGAATTCGTGATATGTCAAAAAATTCTACATAATGCTAACTAAATGCTACTAAATCAATGGAATAGAGTGATTAGCTTGTAAATTGAAAATAAGCCATAAATCTACAAAAATTGTTTTAAAATCATGAAATACTTTCCAACAATATTTTCGAGCTATTGTTAGGTAATCCTAACGCAAGTAAAATATTTAATTTAGCTTACAGTTTTTGGAAATTTTCGTAATAACAATAACATTTGCTGTGTACATAAGAAAAATTAATTCAAATACTGACATTTAATTTATATAAAATTTTACATTATTTATTGTACGAAGAAATATTAATTGCAAATAAAAGTGAATAACAGAGTCAAAGAGAACACCAGGTTGCGAGTAAAAAGTAAAAGTAAAAGTTAAAAGTAATAATTGGCGACCAAAAAGTTGGTTTTTAAAGTAATATACATACCATTCCTAGATCTATAGTTAACAATTTTATTGGTTGAGATTAAACCTCTTAAAATATAATATACTAGCATTATAGCCACCCCCCCCCCCCCCGTGTTAGTAAAACGTAAAAACTTTTTTCGAAAAAATAAGTATGACTTCAAGTAGACCAGTTATATCGTTACGAGGTAAATATTATTTTGAATATAATTTGCAAGACTTAACTTTTAATATTTGTTATGGTGGCCAAAGAAAGACAAATAAACAAATAAATGGACGTCACTTATCTTGTATTAACAGGGATTAATATAAGCTTTGTCATCTTTAGATTACTTTAAGTCATTCTATTATTGACTCGTAATTAGATATCGCATCGTTATTGTCTATTTAGGATTCTTTTCTTGAAACTTTAATGGTCATTACATCAGTAAACCCGGCATAATCCTCACATTGTAAATCTGTAATAAATACGTATAATCCTTCTGTGGCAAATCGTCATATAAGTAAATCAGATTTATTGAGTGTGCTACACGTAGCTTTTTTCTAATTCTTTAATTTAATATTAGCGAAAATGTTTCTCCTTTTGGTTTTACAACCTAAACACATATATGTAGATGCATCTGTATAGGCAGATACACTATCTGTCCAATGATGAAACGCAATAAGTAAACGGCGATAGGACTACACGAGTACGCGCCGCACGGCAAGCGCGCACTGGACTGGAATTATGGAATGAGCTCTCTAGTGCCGTGCCTAGTCGACTCAACTCGAGTAATGACTCGAATACTTAAAAGTATTCACGAACTTGAGTGTTGAAAATATAGTATTCGGATACGCAGGACTAGAGTACTTGCGATACAAATATTTAATTTTCGAAAAATATATTATGACTCCAACGAACAAGGTTGATCTCGCAATGCACGTCAATTCAATAAGGTCGCATAATTTTATCACGCGAATATGAAATACGAGCAAAATACGAAAATACCTCCAAGGCTCTATCATTTTGCTACTTGCACATAAACGTACTCACTTCACTACTTAACCACTTACTTATATGCAGAATACACTCGTTTACCATTATGCTTGTAATGATTATAAAATTTTAAAAAATAAATTAAGTAAATATATCGTCCCACAAAGTTTGTACAACATAAATACGTAAATACAAATGCCAGGCTAAAATGATATATCTGTGGTGAAAATTAAATAAATTTTCCACATATCTTCGACTGCTGACGAAAAGATATCGACGGTGTCAACAATTATATCTCTCTTTCATAACATATAGATTATAATCGATATTTCTGTTTATTATTCTTTATATTTTTGACGTAAGCTTTTCTTATATGTACACTTCACTCTGATAATGTCTCAATGTCAATATTTTTTTAAGTATTTTATTAGTATCAAACAAGACAATTATTTGTATGCTCAAATATATGTTAAAAGCTATGAATAAAACAGTTGTGATTTTTTGAAGTAATTATTTCACTATTTTTTTTCAACAGAACTAGACTGACTTTGCTCACAAGAAATCAGTCTAGTACTCGAATGTTCGATTCGAGTTCTGACTCGATTCTTTTCTTAATGAGTATCAAAATACTCAAATACCAAATATAGCCGACTCGGCACATCGCTAGATCTCTACAATTGTAGTCTGGCGATGTCACGTGGGTCTGCCAACGCGATGGAAGCCTCGTTGAGTCAGCACCGACGAACGCGCGATTACCGCCCGGCCTAATGGAAGCCGGTCACGTATGCGCTGGGGCAGGCAAGGTAATTTCGATACATACATATGTACATAGTACTGTTTCCAAATGCTGATTCAGTATTATGTACTCTATTAAGCATCATGAGATTACAATTTTTTTTTCAAGAACTTTCATATTTTGGTAAAATGTCATAAAACTCATATACAGATTACATTTAATGTTTTTGAAGTTTATTGCAGCACACTTTTTACTTTTTCTCGTAATAGACAATAGGATTATTGACTAAATTTGGGAAATTGATTAATAAAGTATTAATCAATTTCCCAAATTTAGTCAACAATCCTCCAACATTAATATTTATTTAAGCCAAAAAAATTATGCTTCAAAAATTAAACATTTAAAGCAATTAAAACTTACCTCGAAAACGCTGACAAATCCAAACAATCGTGTCTGTTTGGCAGTTGCTTCTTTTTTTTTAATTAAAAATGAATTCATCTTATTACAAGTTCTGTGTAGTGCCTCAGTGTAAACGCACTATTAAACACCAAACAAATTATTTAAATACGTTCCAAACAATGAACAAATACGGAAAAAGTGGCTAAAACTTGCAAGGAACTCGTAGCTTATCTACATATTCAAGAATATATTTTTGTGAAGATCATTTTGATGTAAATATTTATTTGCAGTTTAAGTACCTTTTCGATAAACTATGTTTTCGCTACAAAATTATTGTGATTGTGGTTCGATTTGTATTTTCTATAGAAAAACATTGAAATCTCGAAGCTCTTACCTAATAATGTTGATTACAAACGAACAAAATAATATGACACACATAATCTATTTCTAAATCTATAGCAATACTGATGAATTTTGCAATATCTAGGTTTACAACTACCTATATGGATAAAATAATAATGTATAATTTGAGTTTAAGTTGTTTTACTTTTACGTTTATACTTCGCAAATCTAACCTCAAAACCAGTATCAATTACCTTATAATATGTGTGTAAAAAGAAATGGATACTGGTTTCGAAACTGAAATAATACTATTTCAATTATAGATATTTTACACTTGTATATACTTACGTTGAAGTTATAAGATTCTAAAATTCTAATGAACAGAAGTCACTGTTTGACCTAAGAAATCTACCAAGTATTAATTTTGGGCAAATTACTACCGTTTGGTGTTCACTGTCTCTTGACTGAATTTATAATTTTGCTGAAGTTATTTCCTAAAAACAAAAACAATCTTTACTTTTAATAAAACCTAATTTTGTTCTTAGTATCTTCATATCGTGATTAATCGTTATAAATTACAATCCATAAGATTTATTTTTAGTGGAAACAAACCTATTTTAATGATTTATTTATTTGACACTAGCGTTTCTTGTCATTGATATGGGGTATGCAGTCAATGGCTGTGACTTATTAGCTGTGATTTACAACTTCGCTCGCAAAAAAATTAAAAATTCACGAACTCAAAACAAAGTCACTTTCGTCTTTATAATATAAAATATAAGTTGTTCATTTGTGCAGTTACTCTGTGCGTCATGACGTGGAGCATGATAATTGTTCTCAGATAAGAAAAAAATAAGTATATTTTTACCTTAAACGTAATTAATAAAAACGCGATATGCAATTTAATTCGTTACCTTTTAATCTCTCTTTCATTATATATCAATATTCCTCCTACCTTTCCTTATCACACAAAATATAATATACTGGTGAACAGATGCAAGGAATCGCCTGAAATTTTATGATAGTCTTTTTTTTTTAAGTTTTATGATAGTCTTGAAACATTACGTTCATGTCCAAATGGTGGTACAAAAATTTTAAAATGCACCTTGAAACTTGTATCATCTATTTTCTAAATTAGAACTCATTTTTACATGATAAAAGATATTTAAAAGCCCCAAAAAATTTCGGAGTTTATTTGCAATTTTAGAGTCGTAAACGGAGTGCAGTTATTTTTTCAGTTATTATTGCTTTTTAGAACCCCTTTTTAGTTTTCATTTCCCTTGATTCAAATAAAACGTTTGTTATGTGCACTAGTATTTCAAATAGTGATTAGATACTGATTTACTTATTTGTTTCTAATACCTAAATAATAATTTTCTAAAAACGTTTATATTTTAGACTACTTGACTTGTTTTTTAAAACTGTTTTCAATTGTTCTGTTTTACATTATGAGCACACTACATTTATATTTCCAGGATATATGCAGTATTTTTCACATAAATCACTTTTAAACTTGAAATTATCAAACTCGCGGTAAAACGCAGTTTCTGTAATGGTAGCTAGTGTGACGGTAGTGTGACGTCACAGACATGTAAACATAAACAGTCCTGCCCGCTGAAGGGAGCTATTATTTATTTCCTTATTAAAATGGTATATAAATGGTGTGTAGTGAGACAATGTACAAATACTATAAAAAGTCCACACAAAATTCGTTTCAGTGTCAACGAATCCTAAGAGACGAAAAACTGGCTACGATTAATCTGAAGAGATTCAAACAGCATTAAGCACACTCATATGTTTTTATGTGTGAAGAACATTTCGATGTAAGTAATATTTGTTTTTTAAATATTCATATCGATATCACTGCCTATAAAGCAAAAAGGATAAGAAGGCAAATTTTGGTATTAATGCGTTTTAGTACCTAAATTTAAATTTTTGGTATGCTATGAAAGAATATACATTAAAAACGACATGTTTAAAAAAATTCTGCAATAGGCGACTATTTATTATAAAAAAATCAACTTAACAAATTTCATACCTGATTATTTTGTTTGCGTTAGGGAATACATTTTAACCTTCTTTTCCAATGAATTCACTTTTTCTTTTATCACTTATTATACAATTCTAAATATTCTTATAAATTATTAAATATTTATAATAAGAATATAAGTAATGTCAAAAGTCCAACCTGAATATTTACTCAACCCGTCAATTCCAATAATTACATCTCGTTGATATGGTACCCACGACATTCAGGAAACAATACAAATTAACTGGTGGATCACGAATTGTGGTATATTTTCGATGTTGTCAAATAGCCTATTAAAAGGGCGAGTTATAAAGAGTCCTAAACTGTTGCTTTCAGAATTGTTTGCAAGATAATTTTAGACATTGTTGAAAATACCCTTAAAAACATATAGCCCATCTCCGGAACTATTAAAATTAAGAAAAAAATGTTTAAAGTTTATTGGAAAACTATAACAATTATTTTAGATCTCACAGTTCAGAAACTGAGGTATTTTTTATTCATCGACAATTGTTAGGTAGGTGGGTAGGAAAATATTGTATTTGACAGGTAAGAAAAATACTAGGTGTATATTTAGCAATAGTTTTAAATAATACCAATAATTAAAAATAGTTTATCATTCAAATTAGAATTTCACTTGTTCTCCAATTTAAGAATATTGTAAAAGATGAAAGTAAAAGCAATCTTATAGGTCGAAGCAAATTACGAAAGCATTTCATTTTCATTTATTTAAACGAATCATACGTAATGGAAGATTTAGAGTTAAGCATTTTTTTTAATTGAATCATTTTTATATTTAATTATTTTTGTTTACGAACAAGTGGTTTACAATATAATAATTTCCTGTTTTTATATGAAAATAGCTTTAAATAAATTTCGCTCGTACGTGGCTTCGTTTCATCTCGCCGTTACTTTATCATTACAATATTGTGTTCAACGTTAGTATTTCTATTAAATTATTTTCAAGCATAGATATTATTTAAAACTAAGTTGTTTACACCGCAAAATTGTCAATGTTGGTTTATAATTCGTGACGGATTATTCCTAATATTGAGTCATTAATCAACAGATGATTTTTTTTTAAGAAAATGAACGATTCAATCTAGAAATAATGGAATTTGTTGGGCCGTCTTATGATGTATCAAAAATGACCGTCAAGAAGACGACAGGTGACTGAATCTAATCGTAGCAACTATCATCGTGAGATAAAATCGACATGGCGTTTAACAGAAGATGCGGACTCCCCATAGTGATGCAATAAACTTGTTAACTGATAAGGGGATATTTGCTCTGCGCTGCACCTAGAGCGGCTTAAATACGCATAAAGTTGGGTGTTAGTTAAACATTTTAATTATTTTACTTGTAAATAACTACCGAAGCAATTGGGTCATCGGAAATTCACGTAAGGTACACAGCGAGAATCCAGTGCATCGCGCCAGCCGCGCGGCGGAATGTAAGCGCGCGGCGCGAGTGGAGCTATTCTCGCTCGCTGGCCGGCCTGCCGGTGAAGGCCAAGGATGGCGGCGCGGAGGGCGCAGGCCCGAGGGGCGGGACGCGGCGGCAGGGGGCAGCAGGGCGTCGCGGGTTTAACGCGCCGCGCGCTGCCCGTGCCCGCATTCTGCACCGCGCTGTCAGCGAATTCGGTCGCTCTCCTAGTCAAAGGTAAGCGCGCGGGCCGCCGTCGCCTGTTACGTAACGAGATCACCTTCGCGCCTCTTTCACGGTGATATGTGCAACTCGATCTTGCGAGATATGTAGATAACAGCATTTATATGCGGATAACGCGCGGCGCGTTTGAAGTCGGACGCATAAAGCGGTCGCGTCGCGCGGCGCGGCCTCATTCGTTCGGCGGCGAAACTCGGCAAGCGTTCGACAAAGTTTCGAAGGGCGTGCGAAAAGGGCGCCAAGACGGGTGACACACAGAGCGCAGCCGCCGCGAGCGCCTCTCTCGGCACGCGCATGCGCCTTTCATTTTGCCAAAATTCACATCATTCCACCGCTGCATTTAGTAGTTCCGCGTTTATTTTGTTTATACCTGTAGTTTGTGTGTTTATGTAGTGCATGAATAGTTCCGGCTAGCTGGTAGTTCGCTGACGATATGGGCGGCTGTGCGACGAAAGAAAACGTCGAGAAGAAAGAGAGCGAGACGGCGGACGGGTGCGTATGCCGGAGCCGGCCGAGCCCGGCGGACGCCGGACGCCCACTCATTCATTATTCTCTTGTATTTTCATAATCGTTAGTTCCGGTACTCGTGTCGCGGAACGTCGACCGACTCCAGCATGTTCGATCATGAGATTCCTCATGTAAGTTTCGTCGTTCCGAAGGGACAACGGGCGCGGTGTTTACACGGCCGACACCACTCCCCTCTTTGTTGTTATATATTTATATACCTTCGCCCCTATTATCAAACGGGCAGCATCCAAAGCCTTGTATTTTTTTAATTTCAAAGCGGATATATTCGCTCTGCACAAAATTCCATATAAATAACGCACGTACATCTAAATTATTCGTATCGTGTGTAATTTAACGCTGCCCAGTGAATGTAGCAACACTTTTACAACACTACTCATATCGGGGAGCGATTATAAACCGGCGAGTATTGTAATATTGATAGTCTATTGCGATAAACAATTTTCTGGCGGTCTTCGAAGATGATAATTGTTTGTGCTAAATGCATAATTTATTCTGTTTCACAATATTTTCATAGACATAAAATTATTCGAGTGAGAAAGTATTTTAGGTGTGCTTGTCTGATAATAGTTATAATCGCAGCAAGACAACGGAAATCGTCATTCTTCCGGTAACGGGTTCGGGCATCTTACTTGGTGTAAGATGCCAAGTGGCAAAGAGCTAGTATTTAGGTAGAAATGGCGGGCTGCGCAGGCTCGTAGGCGCGGATTGACTTGCGCGCCGCGGTCAAGGCGACAACCGCACGGGCTTACGTAACCGGCCCGGTTCTCGGGCGTACACCGGTTCTATCTCATAAATCGTAAAATTCTTAAAGAGCGCACACGAACCGACCGTTTTATAAACTTGAAAATTTAATAAAGTCTAATTGTAAAGTGCAACGATGAGTTTGAAAATGAAGTACGCTATCCCTATCGTAGTTTGTGGTGGAGCTGCTATATTAGCCTATTATATTGCGAGGCGGTTTGTAAAAGTTATATATCTACGTAGTGGCTTATAGTATTGTTCATTAATATATGTATGTACGTCCGTAGCACTATTCCTCTCTTCGCGGGACTTCATAATTATGTTTCATCTTATCTTACTAATTCAGTTATAGCATGTAATCTTTATTGTATCTTATTGAAACTATAATAGATATGACTACACTAAATATGATTGTAATAGAAAGAGCTCTACGATTAAGGCAAAATATATTCAGAACCGTGCCTATTTAATAATAATTTGAAAACTTATTCTGTCCTAACAACATTGATGTATGCCGACTGATTTGCCGAGAAAGTAGTAAAAATAAAAAAAACTTATTTTAAGTCACTTTCATATTTATAGAAAGTGAATTGGCGATTGGATTCCAATAGTAGCTCCAAACTCAAGGAGTTTTGAAAATTGTGAAAAAAGAAACTGAAATCTGCATAACGCTGAAAATGTCGAAAAAATCAATACAATACAAATTATATAGATTCTTTATAAAAAATGTCAATTGCGTCGTTGACTAATTTGGCCTCGAAATTATTCAAAATTCAAATACTTTATTATTATTTCAATAACATCGGCAGCGAAACGATTTTATCAACGTTCATTAAAAGACTGGTCTTTATATCCATGTTCTCCAACGTTTAGAATAGTTCTATTTATGGATTGAGCTTTACAAAAATAATCTTTGCTCGACAGCTGATCCCTGACTCAGCCCGTAATGACAAATTGCCGCAGACCTTATTTGATTTTTATTATACATTTTTTTCTTTTGTTAGAATTTATATTTAAGATCGTATGCTTTTTCTACAGATTAATTATTCTTTGATCACAAACTTAATGAAAAAATTCCATTTAGAAAAAAATGTTTGCATTGCTTTAACTCAAATGTATTTATCAATAATGCATAATAGTTGTTTCAAGAAATTAAGAAAAATTAAGTTTTGAATTTTATAAGCATATTCAGATTGAATAATTTCGCTAGTTAAAATAATAAATGCGATTTTTATACAATTACAATTGTATAGAATAAAGGTAAAGGATGTAATAAATATTCTTGACAACTTGTGACTGGCAGGCTTAAGAATGATATTCATAACCACAGGGATAAATAAAATTATGGTATCCGCCATTGATTTAAATTTTGGCAAACAACGTTTCCGTAAACTGATTTTTTTTTCAAAATGTGTACACGTGCAACTTGTTCCGCTTTAAAAAAGTTAGTAACCTATGAGTGTAATACAAAGATATATAGTCTTAAAATAAAAATTAAAAATATAAACTTTACTTGCAGAAAAGCAGCAGCTATGGTTGACGCAGCAACACTTGAAAAGATGGAAGCCGGCTATTCAAAGCTTGCCGGCTCCGATTCCAAGTCCCTGCTAAAGAAATACCTCACCAAGGAAGTCTTTGACAATCTTAAGAACAAAAAAACCTCCTTTGGATCCACACTGTTAGATTGTATTCAATCTGGTACGCGCTTGCATTATTTTAAAATAAACATTTCTTTTTGACGATTATTACTTTGTAATACACAAGTCTTTATAAATATTATAAGACTCGTATTTCTCATAATTTTATTAAAATTATATTTTATTGATATGTTATACAATTGTTAACCGTTGTGAAATTTTCATTACGTTTTCCAATTAAATTGTTGACAGGATTGGAGAACCATGACTCCGGAGTCGGTATCTACGCTCCCGATGCCGAGGCATACACTGTTTTCGCAGATTTGTTCGATCCCATCATTGAAGATTATCACAACGGATTCAAGAAGACTGATAAACATCCACCAAAGAATTGGGGTGATGTAGAAACCCTCGGCAACTTAGACCCGGCCGGCGAATTCGTCGTGTCTACTCGCGTACGCTGCGGTAGGTCCATGGAGGGCTATCCTTTCAACCCCTGCTTAACTGAAGCTCAGTACAAAGAGATGGAAGCAAAGGTCGCCAGCACGCTATCCGGCCTAGAGGGAGAATTGAAGGGCACCTTCTATCCCCTGACTGGCATGTCGAAGGAGACTCAACAGCAGCTAATCGATGATCACTTCCTGTTCAAGGAAGGTGACCGTTTCCTCCAAGCTGCCAATGCATGCAGATTCTGGCCCGCTGGCCGTGGTATCTATCACAATGACGCTAAAACTTTCCTTGTGTGGTGCAATGAGGAGGATCATCTTCGTCTCATCTCCATGCAAATGGGTGGTGACTTGAAGCAGGTCTACAAGCGCCTTGTGACTGCTGTCAATGACATCGAGAAGCGCGTTCCATTTTCGCACGATGACAGATTAGGTTTCTTGACCTTCTGCCCAACCAACTTGGGAACTACTGTACGTGCATCTGTTCACATTAAGGTACCAAAATTGGCTGCTGATATGGCTCGCCTGGAGGAGGTTGCTTCCAAGTACCACTTGCAGGTGCGTGGTACCCGTGGTGAGCATACCGAGGCTGAAGGTGGTGTCTATGATATCTCTAACAAGAGGCGCATGGGTCTAACTGAGTATGAAGCCGTCAAGGAGATGTATGATGGCATCGCTGAGCTCATTAAGATCGAGAAGTCTCTGTAAACATTTCCATATGCTTGTTATTGTATATCTATCTAACTATGTGAAGAACATGATCTCTTCATTATTTGTATGTATTAATATCACAGTTTATTTGTATGTATTAAATTCACCTTACAACGTGCAGTATTTCTAAATTGTTAATATTTATGTTTACTCTTGTGTAAGCCAATAACTTAACAACTATAATAATTGTTGAATCAAATTAGGCAAATGCTTTCATTGTACTGTGAACCCCACTGTGTCATTGCTGATCGGAAACACGAGTTTTGCACTGCAGATTGTACAAGCAATATGTAGTAACTGTGTTTTTGCGTTGATTATTATTCCTTCAGAACACTTTTTACAAAAGGAAACTGAATAAAATAAAGACAATTAGATCTTAAGAAAACACCTTAATGTTTTATTTTTCAATAATTGTTATTAGTATAAGGAGCTAACATAACTAATGTAAAAATTCTTTTTTTACAAATTAATACTATAGTAGATAAATATGCAAATTGACATTTAAACATTTTCAACCTTGAATGAAATTTTTGATAAAAATTTAAAGCAATCTTAAGTTTTAGCAAAATTAAAATAGCCTATGAAAATATTTTATACATACCACTAGCGGCCATCCGCTTCACTGGGCATATCTCAATATATAAGAGATACTTGATTATACATTTAGTTTCTAGATTTCCAGCTATTTCATAATGTGTTAGTGATTTATTGAGGAAAACGTAAAGCTGATTTGCTTCGTTTTATCTTTCAATATTTATGTACCCATATTATTTGTATATGATTTCTATTCAAATTATATATTTAGGATATAAAGAAAAAGTATTTGAAAATGGAATTAAGTAGCTAACATTTGTTCTATGTGCAGGAAATTTATAATATGTAGAAATTAATATATATATATATATATATATATATATATATATATATATATATATATCTATATATATGTTAACAGAAATTAGTGGTCATTTTGAGGATATCCTTTCCTTACCCATTTACGGTTCCAAAACCAAATTTCCCATGGTTTAATGATTATGTCTGGCATGCCCATTAAGATCACCAACTATCATTTTTCTTTCTACAGATCTTCATACAAATTTTCATCCAATTCTTCCAAGAAGGTAACAAGTATGTATTTTAAAAAGTTTGTAATCATTTGTAATTTCATGCATCTCCCAACAAGGTAAATTAAACAGTGATGGGGGGCATCTTACTCCTTCAAATAAAGCAAGATCAGTATATTAGTATATAAAACTATTCTCTCTTTAATTAGGCTTTGTTTTTCGCTTCTTTCACAAAAGATTTTCATCTTTCTACAGATCTTTCATCAAGCAAAGATGAGTGTCAACAAGATAGTCACACTTGCCCTGCAAGTGTAGGGTCCTTGCTGAGCACATAAAATATGACAAGTGTATGATAAGTAGAAGCTTATCGTATTTTTATACAATCAACAAGAATACTATACTTAGACATGTACAAATATCTGCTTGGCAGTCTCTTTGTAAGATGAAAAATTTGTATTTCATGTTTTATATTGTCCTGTATTCCCATTCCTAAACATAAAATCAGAAGCTCTCATAATTATAACCATTTTATTAGGATTATAAGTACAAAATTTGTTAATATTTTGTGCATAAATTAAATATAGATTTTAACAAAACATTTAGGAACTAACCTGAAATTATTTCCTTTTCCCAATATATAATACTGCTACGGATGAAAGAATTTAATATATGAATTTTCCAGTTTGTTCCTAACTTTCAAAAGTTATGTGGAACTGCTCACATTTATGTATAAAAGTACAACTTAAGAGTAACAGATAGAGAAGGCAGCAAACTGTTTTATTTTTAATATTTACTGAAATACTTCCCTAAATTTATAAAAGTTGATATTATTAGTTTTCATGTTTTTTATTATCAATATTTATAGTTTCGAATAAATAATTCTTAAGACTGACATGTAATAATGGTTCTAAATTTACTGATAGGATTTTTGTTATTAATTTGAGATGTGTTTATATGTTAACAATCTATATGTTCGGCAGACCGGTAAGTGATGATGTGCAAAAGTGCAAACAATTTGCTGCCCCCTATCTCTTGATAGTAAGAGATAGGGAGCAGCAAATTGTTTTATTTTTGATGCTCGTTGAGATACTTCTTTAAATTTCAATAAATGTTGAAATTATCAATTTCTATATTTCTTATACTTTTATTTTTTATGTACATATATAATTATCTTATAATTATATTTGACCTAAAATTAGCCAACATGAAACATACAAAAATAATTTTACTACCCAGTGGTACTAGAGTGGATCCAAATTTACTGGTTAAAATTTTATAAGTTTTGGCAAACCCTTGACTCTCTACATGTATTCGACTCGAGGAATTTTTTTTTTTTTTTGTATTTGATGTATTTCAAATTGTCCGCTGGTATTATTTAAAAATTCAGATTTATTAATTATAATACCTTTATGACACACTAAATATTGAATGTTAAAACTTGTATCACCAAGAACAAAGTCCCCTCGTTGAAGTAAATCTATGAGACCACAAATTTTCATATAGCTGTCTGTCACTGATAGAACCTCCATATGCTTCTGAAATGCCTCTGAAAACGGCCAGTTGCAGAAATACCAACAAGAATTTTTAAAGTATTTGCCGATTTATAACTTGAGTAAGTTAGTAGTAATAAAAATTTAAAAACCCAACATGTGCCTCAAACAATTTTTTTTTTCAGTCCAATCTATTATAGATTTGTTTTGCCCATAATCTTCATATTATTTTAATGCACCTGTGTTACAAAAATGTTACCAACAGTTGGCTTGCTCATTTTAAAGATAATGATAATTCTATATTAAACATGATTCATCTTAATTTTACTAATGTAAAGAAAAACTCATTACAAGGTGTTATCATATGTGTACCACAAGACGGTTTCATTGATGGGTAGAATTTGAGTTCATTAAATTCTTCATCAAGCAAACTAAATACAAACATTAAATGCTCGTGGTCTGTATTTCCAAAGGACAGCTTAAGTCTACTAAACAGAAACGGTCAATATTTGTATTACCAAATGGTTTTAGATGTGACTGCACAATATTTTCATTTAACAAGTTTCTGCACCATGGAGCATTAATAGAGCACTGTATCCCTACATTTTTGCAGGTATTTTTTACATCCATTTCAACACATCCCACTTTTCCAACAATATATTCTTCATTTTTAAGATTATTTTATTTTCCTTTAAGGGTTAATAGTTTGAGAAATATTCCAAGCAAACAGACTTGGCACTGGATTTTTCTTCAGTCAAGGAGTAGCTATAAAATAGAATAAATTTTAAGATGCTTATAACTTAATATTTTTTCTTTAAGTGAATTAATGTATTAATTATCAACTAAGTACATTGCTACTTATTATTTTGATATGATGGATTTTTCGGTAATGCATAGTCATCAGGAACTGAGTGGTTTTTACAGATTACCGAATGAATTGACGATACGAATTTATCTCTTCTACCTTCTATCTATCTTTTGCTATAGACCACTTTTTCAGACGCGCGTGGAAACCTATGACTATAGTATCTATTCTGTGCCTATGACCACCTTTAGCTAATGAGCATTGTGGAACCGACATTGAGGCATTATTATTTTTTATAAATTCACAAGTCAATTTAATAAGAGGAAGGCACTGCAACGATAACTTTTGCGCGTGACAGTAACCTTACACACACAGAATAGATACGCTTATACATTATACATCGGTCCAAAGCAGTAACATTTAGTGAGTACAAAAGTATTTGCCGTCATTAAAACGCAACTGAAGATATAACAAACATGTATTAAAAATGAAATATATTCATTTTCATTTTGAAATTAACATGAAATATTTGTAAATAAATATTTAATTTTATTGTTCAATATGGTAATTACCCAGAATATGTGCATACTTTAGAAAAAAAATTGTATCAGCTAGCAATTTCTATTTTATCAAACTTAAATAATCTAATATAACTATATTGTCTTGGAATGAGGCTACAGAAAATATAATTCTAACATGAGTGAGCCAAAAAATGATACTATAGAGGCTTATGTTACCAAATTTAATTTAATATAATTGAAAAACTTTTAAACCGTAATATAGGTAATATGATCAAGTTGAATCGAAATGACATGGCTTTGTTTTTTTAGGAAGTCGTTTTGGAGGTTAAAATTAAAACATATATCAATGCTTTAATTTTTTATTTAACCTATATTTAATTATTTATGGAAACTAAGATCTTTCATAATTATTACAAAATTACTTATGAAATAATTAAACGGCAAACCTTGTTATTGGCCATATTATCAGATAAGATGTTCACGTAACTCAGTATAAGTGGTCGGGTAGCATAATTCTATAGCTCTTTTTCGAAAATATTCTGAGTTTTTTCTGGCAATTGACATAATTCATAGGAGTCAAGGACTGGCACCTGATTATTCCTTTCGATTCTTTCTTTTGCTGAAATCAAATTAATTTATAATTGTTACTGCTTTTACTAATTTTCTTACTAATTGTAAATGCGCACATACAATTTGAATGCATAAGGCTACGTTAACTCATTTGCCATTTTATACAGTCGTACTGATGCTATGGCTACATATTTAAATATAACGTCATTAACTAATTTACGATTACACTACTGATAGGCATTTACATTTAAAGAAAGAAAAAACAGAAAAATATAATTCAAAAAACCAGAAACAAAATAATTTGTTTATTAGGAATATTCCAAAAGAAAAAAATGAATGGGTTTAAACTTTGTCATTTTTTAAAAATATCAACATTTGCAGCAGATGATATATACTAGTAGCTATCGTTTTTTGGTTAATAATTACATTAAAGAGTATCGAAGTAAAACTTTAAACTTTTGTCATTTTTTTTAGATTTAGTCATTGATTGGCCATCACATGCAACTAATCATATTGTCATAAATTAACCACCATCTAAGCATTAATAATTAACATTTTCAGAAATTAATTTTCACCAGCTAAAAGCCCAATTAAGCCAAATATTCCAAACACGATCAAACTCATCTATAGAGTTCAGAATGTTGTACAGAAATATTATTACATGAATAGTGGTAGAAAGTAAAAATTCTAAAAGTACCATCTTTTGCCCATGCACTGATCATGATTGACCTAATCTCTAAATAATTTTTTTTTTCTAAATAAATGAATAGATTTTGTACATTGCTTTCAATCACTTGATGCTTAAGTTTGGATCGCAGATTTGATGACAGTTGAATATGTATTTTAACCTCAATTTTATATAAATATTAAAAAATGGCGGGATTACAGCCTGAGCAAATATCAAAAATTAAAGAATTACATTTGCCTGTGTCACGAGTTAAGACAATAATGAAGAGTTCCCCAGATGTGGAAAGTGTAGGGCCAGAACCATTATTTTTAGTTACTAAAGTAACAGTAAGTAAGAAAGAAATATTTCAAAAACATTGATTTTGATTTAGACCTAGTCGATCAATCATTTTAGACGATCCGGGTCATTCCGGACTCTACGGCTGAACGGGTCACGAAGATCGATAGATCACTAGATAAAAACATCCGCAGTAGAAGAAGTCAAATGTGAATGATTCGTGGGGTCGATTGCGATCGATCGAAAACTCATCCCTTTGCGGCGGTCTAGCAATAACTTATTTCATATTTTGAATAGAGATACTTTGTTTATATCGATACCGAGAGATACTTTGTTTATAGATCATTTATTGTTAATATATAATATAAGAAATGTGCTGTAATTATGGATGATACTAAGATGCGCGGTATTTTTTCACTGACGAAGTTTCCCGTATTTAAAAAAAAACAAGCGTAAGTGGACGTGGGCAAGAGCAGGAAGTATTCGATTTCAATAACTTCTCCCACTTTTTTCATTGTTTCAAATAAATCTATATCACTGACAAAATAAAAATTGTGTAAACGTAATGTAAAAATTAATCTTATGGCCGTGTAATCGTATATGCCCATTTTTATTGTTTTTAAGACATATTACAAGAGTGACAAAAACTTAACTTTTAATAACCGTTTAGGGTTTTGTCTCGATATTTTTCAAAGTTTACCTTTTGGTCATTTTAAACATGAGGACTAGCGGTCTTGGAATTTGTTATTATCTATGGTCGCTGTCTCCTTGCATGTGAAGCGATAAAATGTGTAAGCAAAACGGAGCAGATTGTGTGATCACTCACACTCACAGATCTTATAGCAAAGGCTAGTGATGCGTAATGCTCGTGTCGTAATGTTATTGACAAGTCATGTACAAAATTAAACACAAACAATTTAATTTAAATATCTTTAATCTTTGTATACATATAAAATAGAGTTATTAATAGATAATAATAAATATCATAATACACATTTAAAAACAAAATTATAAGTATGTTAGTAAACATTAGATTAAGTAAATATTAATAACTAATTCATTAATTAACTATAAAAAATTAAGTGATGAAAATTTACTATTTACTAATTAATTACTAATTATTACTGCTAATACAAACCAAGTGTGTGGGTGCAAGAAAAGGGAGAACTGAATTCACTCCATCAGTCCATTGCTAATGTCTCAAAGGCCTACAAGACAAGATTTGAGGAAGTCACATAACAACAAACTAATCACTAATTCTTTCGATCAAAAATCATCATCACCTGAATTGTCATTTACATTAATAATAGAATGCTGTGGGATGTGTAACTTTGTCAAGTCTTCGTTTTGTAGGACTTTGGCATGTCGAATACAGTTTTCCAACTTTCTTTTGAGATATTTTGGAATGGCCTGATGGAGTAATTTCTCGACATCTGTAGTTTTAAGTATGTTGTTATTCATTGCTACTTCACCCTTTACTTAATTTCAATTAACAAGCTGAGCTTATTATAATACGTTTCACATAACCTATTAATAATGTAAATAATTTAAATTTCAGGAATTATTCATTGCTGATTTAGCCAAGACTGCTTATAGGAAATGTAAAACAAACAATTTAGAATACAAGCATATTGCTAATATAGTACAAACCGATGATACATTAGATTTTTTAAGAGAAATAATGCCTTGTAAAATTACTGTAAAGCATTTCAAAGAACTAATGGCACGGAAGGCTGCAAAAGGAGATGAAACGGACACTACATCAGAAGAGGAGAGCAGTGAAGAAGATGGAGAGAGCGGAGAGGAGGAGGCAAATCGGCAAAATTGTGATAAATATTGATTGATTTAATCTCATCAAAGAGTATTCACTTGACTTAGTATTTGATTAATATATGGATTAAGGAGATTTATAATTTTTTAAAATAATTTTTTTTATTGCCATCGACTTTCATAACTATTGGCTGCAGTAAATGGGAATGATGAATTTTCACAGTAAAGGATCAAGTATGCTTTCGACTCTCATGGCAAAAATTAGATTTTTACATATACTTCTTTTCTACTTCCTACTTCCTACTTTTTCAAATTCAAAGGATTTTTAGTTATAGTTTTGTTTAATTTGTGTATAAAATTTGCGCTATTGCCAAAAATCATTCGTAATATTGTCATTGGCACTTTTTTATAATCTGCTTATAGTATAATTCTGAAGTCACCTTTATATGCAGGTGTTATTAAATTGGAATAGCAAGACAACTTCAATGGATTCCTGAGTACAAAATAAGATGGTTATTAAAAATAAATTTTGTGTTTTAAGTGTTTTACAGTGCATGTATACCACTGAGTGCTTTATGGCATCATTAAAGCAATATACCAAATACATTGTTCGACCTTGAATAGTCAGCAATATGGGTCCTATTTTGCAAAAAGTTAAATCGATTATAATGGTAATTCAGTGAATTCCTTATTTTTTTTTAAATGGAGATTCTGTTAATGACTTTGAAACATTTAAATGTAATTATAATTACTAAAATATTTTGTGAATAAAAATGAATTATTTCTTTGTAATAAAGTCTCAAATCAAAAAATTTGCTGGTCGTTTTCGTCTTATATTTTTGAGAAGAATCTGCTTCTGGTTAAATCAATGAACTAAAATACTATATATTATGTGCAGCAGGAGTAAGGTTAAGTTGGTTTTGTTCTTTGTTATATAGGTGATACGTTTTGCTTCTCTACTATTGTATAATACAACACATTTTATTATAAATTTATTGAAGTACAATTGCTTAATTTTTGGATTAAGCAAGGTATCAGTAGTATAAATGAAGAAATGTAAATGTATATACACATTTAATATATAAAATTGATTTAAAAATGTTTACCAATTGTACATGACAGTTATGTAATATGGGCTGGCTCTGAGGTACTGACTTACACTATTTGACTGTAAGGTAACAAAAATGAAATTTTGTTTATCAGAAACTTATAGAATTTAGGATTACAGTTATAAGATCAGCTAGCTGTAAGTTGTAGTACTCTAAAATTAAAAATCAAAAGTGTTTATCAAAAACAACATAAGTTACATTTATATCATTAGGCTCTCTGTGAGATAGAATTGTCCCATCACTTTTGTTGTATGCAGACGTACTTGCGGGCACTTCTCACTTGAAAAATATAATTAAAGTGGTTTTTGGTTATTTTTTTCACTTATTAATAACCAGTGAAGATTTTCCATTTAATTGGTATTAATAATTTTGTCTTCTCAACTTTAAATTGATTTTAAAAAGTGATTTTTAGTGTTTATTAGAGGAAGTGCATTTGTGATAATATAATGCAAGAGTGTCTTGACACAGACGTAATGATTAATAGAATGAGTGACAAACATTTTGATGTGAAACATCTATAGGTGCAGGTATAAACCGGATCATTGGCGTGACGACGCTTGCCGTGGTGACGGGTCACCACGCTATTCTATGGTATTTTATGGTATATATATAGTCTATATGTAGTAGAGTGTACGGTATGGCGACGTGTCGTCATTTGCAACCGACTATGAGAACCCCTCCTCACTCAGTTCGTTGCTGTTTACTACGGTACACATAACCTGTGCTTTATTATTTTTGTATTAATTGTAAATAAATGTTTATTAAATAAAGTGACCATTTTCTGTAAGAAATTCGTAATACTTTATTTTTTCATTATGCTATATTTAGTTCCTGTAATAATCTTGTCTTTTATGCATATTACTTGTACGAACACGATATTTCACATCTGCCAGGCATCCCGTGACGACTCACTGTTTTTTTATTTTGATATTTATGAAGAACTTTAGAATTTGAGACCATTTTTGAAAAAATTTAATCGAATCTACCCACATATATTTTATATGTATTGTGGTTATTGATCTAAATATCGAGATACGGCTAAAGGAACAAAAAACAAATCGAAAATGACAATACCAATTCATATGCGCCATCTATTGCAATTAAACGAAACTACTTCGTTGGTCACATGACTGACTGTATGGGACCGTAGATGTAATGTTGTCATGGCGTTATCTTATTTTATTATTTTTTAACCAAATTAAAAAAGAAATGGTTTTCAATTCATACGCATGTTGATGTAACAATGCTTAAATAGCTTGGAATTTATGTAAAGTAAAATTTGTCTTGAAGAAATTATAATTCTATAATACTTTCCGTCTACATATAGGGACATATCTATAGCACGTTTTCTATAATCATTTACCTCGTTCTCGTATTTTATATTATTTTAGTTTAAAATATTTGTTTATTACTTTAGTGCAAAATTGGAAATATGCAAGATATATGTATAGAAAACATGAATTTTCAATACCTCTGTCACAATAAAATTCAAAGGTTATGTAGTATACAATAGTAGATGAAAGTTTTGTTCTCAATTCAATTTTTTGTTTGTTTTATTGCTTCCTCTGGGTGCATGGGGATGGGCACTTAATTTCTACGATACCATCTGTGTACTGACCGTACTGTGTAGGTTCTAGAAAAGAAAATTTATTTTGAATTAATAAACCATACTACTGTTATTATGTTGATATGTAAAGTGTCGCTGACTTCTGAGTTTGCTATATTCATTGTTTTTTCCATGGTATATTCATTGTTTTTTCCATTGATGGCACATAGTTCAAATAATTCCCGTATAAAATCTGTTTAATTAATGAAGTGCAATTCGTATTCACACACATATCTCGCACACTTTGGCAAAGCAAGGAGCTGTTAATAACTTCCGCCAAATCACTAACCAAGTCGAGTTACACTTTGTTCACTTGAAATTATGCTGCTGATCAGGGGCCATTATCAATTCTTTCAGGAACTCTTCCTTGACTTCTTCGTATACTCCATCAGGGATATCCAGTTTCCTCTCCCCGTGATAAGAATCTTTCGATATGGGCTTTCGTTATTTCTTTTTTTATTCCTTTGTAATTTCTAGCGTCATCAAGATTTTTATGGAATGTTTTTAATTCCTTTATTTCAGAACCTGCGTCTGTTTTGAAAATAATATTTATTGTACAATAAATTGTAAAAAGCCTGTATTAAACGATATTAATGTAGCTGCACATTGCCCACCATAAGTACCTAAGTGAGAAAAGTTAACTCTCTTTCCTCTTATATATTCGGCAATGAAAGAATTAAAACTATTCGTAAAATTATTCATTTGATTATGAACTAAACTATAATTTATATTAGTATGATTACTATTTGTTTCTTAATAAAACAGGTTCTTTTTTAAATGTTTAGTATACCACTTTGAAGCAATTAGTGTTATTCTAGAACGTTGTTTCGTTTGAAATTCAAATCAAACTAACAAAAAAACTAGTCAAACCAATAAAGATCAGACGAATTAATTTTATTTACTAAAATAATTTACTGGAACGAATAAGTAGAATGCATTAAATAGTTGAGTATGTGGAATGAAATCGCAACTTGTTATAATTATATTGAGATTAATTTGAGTATCAATATTATGCTTGAATTACTACAGTAGACACTTTAAAATTATGACATGTACATACAATACATAAAGACCTGTCAGGCCTCGTGCTTTTTAGTATTTGCACTTCGAGGGTTCTGTACACATTTAGGCGGTTATAACTGTTTAAAGGTACATAGTATTAAATTTAACTATTTGCAAATATTAATTTTTCGTAATGTAAATATATTCAGTAGTTTTGAAAATAAGGGAGAAATGTTAAATTTTTTAAGTACAAAAAATTATACAAATATACTGCATATTCCCAAAGCCCCTATATTTGGTATAGGTACCCCTATATTTGGTAAAAATAGGGGTCTTTCATCAAAAAATGTAAATACACCCCTAATGCCCAATATTGTGGACTGTCTGGTTTAAATATACATAAAAACTACCTGGAATTATTAAAAAAACACAAATTTATGTTTCTTTATCAAAATTTATTTTATCACCCTCAAAATAATTTCCACTTTTTGCAATACAAATGTGACAACGCCGGATCCATTCTTCCATACACTTCTAATAGGCTGAAAGTGGTACGCCCTTTAATTCTCCCTGCAAATTCCGTTTGATATCTTCAGTTGAGTCAAAACAGGTTCCATGAAGTGGCAATTTCAGTTTTGGGAACAGGAAAAAGTCACACGGGTCTAATTCTGGCGAATACAGTGGGTGGTCAATGGTATTAATTGAGTTTCTGGCATTGTAGTTTATTACAATTGTTGCTCTGTGAGAAGGTGCATTACTGTCATACAAAGTCCTTGAGTTGTCCTTCCACAAATCTGGCCTCTTACGACGTTATTAATTTTCTCCCGCTAGCTTCTCAACACACTCAAATCATATTCCTTATTCACTGTCTGTTTCTCAGGCAAGAATTCAGTATCCCACACCACGATAATCTAAGAAAAAAATTAGTAACACCTCAAAATTTTTGAGTAGCTTTGGTGTGTTTTTCTCGGACTCTGCTTATTTTTAAAGCTCCATTGGATCGATTGTTGGCTCATTAATATATTGTATTCATAGACCCATGTCTCATCTCCAGTTATGATGTGTTCCATGAAGTCTGCGCCTCGAGAAATCATGCCTTCAGAGACCTGCTTTTGATGCTCTTTTTGCGAGAAATTAAGGTTTTTCAGAAGCAGTCTTGCTGTGACTCATGTGCAAAACTTTGTTCAAAAATTCCATGAACAATTATTTTATAGATGGTCATAGCTTTGTTTCGGTTTTTAATATAGTAAATGTATTTAGGTTCTTACATAACCTCAAGAAGTCACTGTTTTATTTACTCATTATTAACTGAGAACCATTTTAAGGCTAATGTTTGAAGTATGATTTCGAATGGTACTCACTTAGTGTGCTTAAGCAAAATAACACTAATAATATTTTGTTACAACAATAATAACCTGCTAGCTTAGGTGGTTAACTACCATAAATATACTATTTTCACTTTCAAATATTAATTAGCAACAGTAAATAAATATTTAAAACAGAAAGTTAGGAAGAAAAAAAATTTATGAAAATTTTGTGGTTTAAAAATATTATTATACACCGTCTTTATTTATATTATTTATTTTTTTTTATATTTTCCTGACTAGATAATGTAGTCACCGATGACGGAATCCATAACCCTTTATCCTGACAAATTTTGGTTCATTATTTCTCATAAATCGTCTTATATTTTTATAATCTTTTATCATTATTATCTTTTATACAAGATCTTTTTACTCTCCGATCTATGATAAGATCTGTTTACTTTCCGAACTGCTTTCCTCCATATACAGTTTTTCATCAGTTTTGTTTTAACAATACGTTCAGTATGATACAACCATCTCAATATTACTTTAGATTAACAGTCACACTAATAACACATTCCCTTCTAATACCTTCGTTTTCAATTCTAACATGTTAATGTTTTTGGCTATATTTTGCAATGACCTATTTATTTCAACTACCTTAGTGTACTTAAATCTCTCTTTCATATTACCTAAAAATAATTTCTGTGCTTCAAAGCGGGCATTAACAATTACATTTGAAGATATTTAAAAAAATTAATTGTTAAATGAAAATACCTTATGCCGAAGGTTTTCAGATGTAGGCTATGTGGACGTGTGAAAACACATGGAAGGTGTTGCAAAGAAAGGTCTCACTCCCAGCATGAGGCTTCTCCGATTTTAACAAGAAGCAGCTGTTATCGCTGAGATTAAGCCCATCGTAAATCAGGTGAGATTTTGTTTTTCAAAGTGAGTTATTATTTCTATTTTGCACCTTTTTATGCTCTGCCTTATAAAAATTGCATAAATGTTAGTTGCATCGCATAGTGGGATATTATACTGAGAATTGAACCCGGATGCTCGCAGTTTGCCATGCCGTCAGAGGCCGTATGCCGTATGGTCAACCAAACAAACCACGGCGACAACTTATTGACAGTAATTTCTTACAAAAGTGCTCCTCTGTATTTGTTAGTGCATAAAAGGGACTGGCAGAAGTTTCATACAGTTTTGAAGCTAAGAGTTACAAGAATAAAAATGACATAGAGAAAATGAAAAAATAAACTCCTTAAAAATTTTATTGAAATCATCAATTGGACAAGTGAGAAATCTTGTATTTTTTCTTGAATAATTCGGCTATGTATGTATCACTAGTTTGTAAATGCTATTTCTAGGGAACCCTTTGTTCCAGCAAGGTGAAACTTAGTGCAAATTATGTCTTGTAGTCTCCTCTATATACAGATGTTACTTATTAATCCAAGAAATTTGCGAGCCCAGAAGGTTCATTGAAAAAGCTATGTCAAACTTAAAAAGAGTGAAAAATACATTCATTTTGACAACAACAGAAAGAATGTCAATGTCATTTAAGTTTTTTAAATTTATTTAGGAAACTATTTTAAATTAATAAAAACAAGTGATATTGATTATTTATTTTAACCATTTCGAAGACGTTAATTATGTACTTCGTCAGATTTTCATTTTTTATTAACAATTTTTGATATAATAATAATAATATAATGCGTGAATGTTTATGAAGACAGCTCTTTTGTTTTGTTCTATGGTTACAGATTAAATTTTATTTTTTGCTCTTTCCTGATTGTCTATTGCTGAATTGTTAGTTTTTCTTCTATTCTACAAATATGCCAGTTTACTAAAATTTATAGTCTATTTCTCCAACACAATACCTCTTTTCGCTGACCTCCTTTGTATTCAGGTATATTTACTTGTTCTACTTATCACACACATTATTGTTACATATTAGAAACATGCAACCTATTTGTAAAGATAAAGAATTAATGTTTGAACAAAACTTACATTCATAAATTTAAGTTAAGCATAAAATTATATGAGAATTATAAAAGATAAAGATGGCACAGTTCAATAAATTTGCTTTTGCGCATCATAAAGAAATCTCGCTTTGTTTGTTGCGCTGTTGATGAGACGTTTGAGTGCTGAATTTGTTAAAAAAAAGTTCTCGTGATTAATAACACATTTGCGCTGATTCTCATGACGTGTTATTTCTAGAGAAACAGAACTGTTTAATATGACTAAAACCCCATATAACAAGGGTCTTGTAGATTCTTAGACGTATAAATATTTAAGGATATGTTATGTTTTTGTTAAACTATTTACAAATATTAATATTATTTCTCGACAGTGTATTTTTCACAGGTTCCAAATTATGAGGAACTCTTTAAAAACTGTAAGATTTTTTTTTTTTTTTTTTTTTATCTCCTTTAGACCTGCAATCTGCCTCGTCAGGGCATTTGCTGGTGGTTATGCATTTCATGTAGCTTGCATGGTATTCGCCCAGTGGCAAATCCATATATAGGATATGATATTACGTATTATGGGAGGAGGTCCTGGGGAGCTCTCCTTTTTATACGCTTAAATTTGCAATTGGACTGCATCAGATTTTGAGCGAGCTCGTTGGGATGACTCTCCATACGACGAGAGTATGACTCTAGCTTTTTTATAATTTCCTCCTTTACTGCAGGTATCTTTAGATCTCGGTGGAGCTGAGAGTTCGTGATGAACCATGGAGCGTTCGTTATCATTCGGAGCATTTTAGATTGAAAACGTTGGAAAATTTTTAAATTTGAATTTGCGGCGGTTCCCCATAGTTCCGCTCCATAAGACCAAATTGGTTTTATAATAACTTTGTACAGGAGAAGTTTGTTGTCCAGGGAGAGGTTAGATTTCCGTGCCAGAAGCCAGTAGAGTTTGCGGAGATGTATAACCAGGGCTTTTCTTTTGGTGAGTATATGCTTCTTCCACGTAAGGCGTCTGTCCAAGTATATACCCAAGTAACGCACGTCTTCAGACTGGGGTATTGGTATGTTGTTAAGTTCGACTGCGGGACACGTATCGTGTCTAAGGGTGAATGTTACGTGCACCGACTTAGTTTCGTTTGCCTTTATGCGCCAGTCTTTGAGCCAGATTGAGACTTCATTTAGACTTTTCTGCAACATGTCCGATGCGGTCACTGGATTTTCATGACTTGCAATCAGAGCAGTATCGTCAGCAAATGTTCCTATGAGAACCTCTTCTGTAGTTGGTAGGTCGAAGGTATATATTAAATACAGTATCGGGCCCATTACACTGCCCTGAGGAACACCTGCCTCAATCTCATAGAGACCCGTTCTGTCTTCTCCGTGCTTTACATAAAAATGCCGTTGTTGGAGATATGATTTTAAGATCAGGTAATAGTTTATAGGTAGAGCTTGCAGGATCTTATAGAGTAGACCTTCATGCCACACACGATCAAACGCTTGTGATATATCTAAAAATGCTGCCGAGCAATATCTCCTGTGTTCGTATGAGTCATTGATCTTCTCAACCAGACGGTGGACCTGTTCAATAGTTCCATGAGCTTCGCGGAAGCCAAACTGATGATTTGGGACTATTTTAGATTTAGTGAGTTCTGGAGTCAAGCGTTTCAGAATCAGGATTTCCAAGATCTTGGAGGCAACAGGCAGTAAACTAATAGGGCGGTAGGACGAGACACTTTCTGGATTCTTGCCAGGTTTAGGTATTAGGATAATTTCAGCTACTTTCCATTGGGGAGGCACAAATTCTCGTCGCAGAATAGCGTTATAGATCGCTGTTAGGAGTGCAATTGCTGCATAGGGAAGCTCTTTCATGACTTTCGCTGTAATTAGGTCGTAACCAGGTGCCTTGTTTATACAAAGTTTTCGGATTGTGGAGCAAACTTCTCCAATAGTGAACTTTTTAATTGGAGGGGAAAGCTGGTGAGGTGCAGAGAGAGCCTCCATCACTTGGTCTATCTTGGTCGAGCCAGAAGCAGAGTTTGGAGTAAACACTCGGAACAGATGCTCAGCGAACAGTAGAGATTTTTCAGTGTCACTTTTTGCCCAAGTCCCGTCATTCCGGCGTAGTGGTGGTTGAAGTGCAATTGGTCTTTTCAGGGATTTGGTTATTTTCCACAGGGAGTAATCCGTTGCAGATGTTGCATCCAAGCTAGATAAGTGATTTCCTATTTCAGTGTTTCTTAGATTATTGAGAATGCCCTTGACATGCTTGGCAAGTTTGTTGAACTGTTTTCTATCTTCGGGGAGTCGGGTAAGTTGCCACTGCTTTCTGGCTTGTCGCTTTTTTTGTATTAAATTAGTTGCGATTTGTGGATACATAGGGATTATTTCGGTAGCCCTATGATAGGGTGTTGCGCCCCAGGCAGCCGACTGAATGCAACTGTTAAAGGTTTCGATAGCTGTGGTGATGTCAACATTAGATTTGAGCACAATATGCCTGTCCAGTGTATTTTCCATAATTTCGCGAAAGTATTCCCAATTCGTTTTTTTCGAATGGATTTTACATGGTTTGATCACTTCTACGAATTTGTTATGCAGTTCGGCTACAACGGGTGAGTGGTCTGAGGATAGATCATAGCTAGATTGACAGTATAAAGCCGATATTGGAATGCCTTTAGTGACGAAGAAGTCCACCAGATCTGGGTTTTTTTTTGGATCGGTTGGCCAGTAGGTCGGTTTCCCAGTGGAGTTCACAGTGAGGTTAAGCTCCTGGACGGTTTTCAAGAGTTCGCGGCCCTTGGTAGAAGTGGTTCTCGAGCCCCAGTTCGTATGTTTGGCGTTGTAGTCTCCTCCAGCAATAAATTTGTTGCCGAATTGTTTAAAGAACGACGTGTATTGCTCAGTCTTCAAGTTGTGCTTGGGGGGTATATAAAGGGCTGCAATCTGTATTGGACCATTTGAGCTTTCAATAGATATGATAGTGGCCTGAATTTCATTACTACTGTGCGGATTGTGGATGTAATGTTTGATGTTCTTTCTTATCAGTATGGCAGATCCTCCATGTGCTGCACCGTCAGGATGATTTGTGTAGTAGACATTGTACTTCGGCACTTCAAAATGACTTCTGACGGTGAAGTGCGTTTCGGAAATCAACATAAGATCCACTTTATGTGCATGCAGGAATGATATCATTTCTTGAGTATGGTTTGACAGCCCATTTGCATTCCACAAGGCGAGGATTACGGGTTTAAATGGACTGAGTCGCGGGGGGGCAAGGTGGGCTACCGCCTGCCTCCCGCTTGGATAAAATCCTGACTACTCCCATGATGAACTGACTGCGAGCGTAGTTCAGTCATTACATTTAATAAAAGGTTTGTCATGGTATTCATCTGTTGCATAATTTGCTTAAACATGTCCATTAGTTCCTTGAATTCATTAGCTCTTTCGACAGACTTTTCACTTTGTTGAATTTGAGTATTAACGAGATTTGATTCTAGTTGTGGTGATGTTTGTCTTGTTTCCTCTACTTTCTGTAGCACAGAAGGTATTTGGTTTGCTTTGTTCTGCTTCAGGCTGTTGCGAACGACGTCGGCGTAGGGTAAACTTTGTATATGGGGTAGGGCTTGATTTGTCGTCTCAGGAACAATAACGGCATGATTTGATTTCATTGTTTTGTTGCGAAGCGGTGGGTATTTTTGCTTTTGCAGCTCCTTATACACAGAACATCTTTATAATTTGCTGGGTGATTCCCATCGCATAGGGCGCATTTGACGTCATCGGATCGTTCCTTTCGCAAGCAGACAGAGGATGCGTGATTGCCAGCACATTTGATGAATCTTGGGTTTCGGCGACAGTAAGACTTTGTGTGTCCATAGGTTTGGCAATTAGCACATTGAGGGATTGTGCGTTTTGGTTTTGAAACTTTGCTTTTTCAACATTTTTTATCAGCTTCAAAAAGTGTGGGAGATACTTTTTTTGTCAATATTTTTAGCTTTATAAAGATTCTTAAAATAATTTTTTTCAAAATTTTACGTCAAACTATTTTCATAAAATTTTGAACGAAAGTTATTTTGAAATCCTTAAAATTCATGTTTTCAATCGATGTCCCACAAAATTTAATTTGAACCTTTCAATATTTTCATATATATATCTTTGCGTGCTTATTACTGAGATACAGTTTATATTTATGTCAAAAGTTTCTAAGTCGAACGTTTTTTTGAGAAAAACGGCGAGAAGCAGGTGATTTACCTTATTTTTAAATCTTTTCAATAGAAGCTGTTGTTTCATTTACAGACAAACAATTCAATAACAAATCTGTAGCACAGTAAAAAAATGGTATTTTCTTTAATAGATTTTTTATGGAACCTGCCAAAAATGCCAGCTTATCAATGACTAGAAATAGCTGGTGCAGAATAGGTCATTACATGTTAAATTCTTTAACTGCAGCACTTTTATAAAAAACTATTGCCAATAAGTCAAGTTCAAAGTAATTTTGATCAAAGTGACATTATCTCGAGAGACATAGCAAATTTGACGATGAAAGTGACGAAGAATTGTGTGTTGATCGTTTATCAGTTCTTTCATGTGATCGTGATATTGAAAATCATTCAGAATTGAAAAGTGACAATGAAAGCGACATTGAAGATACCTATAAATTTTACTCGCACAAATATATCTTCAAGTTCTGATGAAATTGCAGCCCTAGACTGATGAACCTCCAGTTTTTGAAGACTTTATGGGTCGTCCTGGAGTTACTTCGAATGCTGGTACGGAATCTCTGATTGATGCGGTTGAATCATTTATAAAAGATGATTTCTTTCAATATTTAGTTGACGAATCAAACATATATCGCTATCAAAATATTGAACAATTCCAAATATCCTGCAAAGCTATCAAATGGTGAGATATTACAATCGCAGAAATGAAGAAATTTTTGGGTCTAATAATTTTGATGGGTCAAGTTCACAAAGATAAGCGAGATGATTTTTGGTCAACAAAGCCGTGCTTGGAAACTCCATTTTTTTTCAAAATCACGTCGAGGGATAGATTTGGACAAATTTGGGTAGCTTAGCATTTCAATAATAATGAAGACATTACAAAAGAATCGAAACAAGATACATGTAAACATTGTGAGATTCACCTTCACAGGGAAAAATGTTTTAACTATTACAACACCCAAACAACCAACAACCAACAACCAAAAACCACTACTAAATTTCATTCTTTCTTTTTTTACTTATTGTACTTTTTTCAAAATATTTTCAATAAATTAGAATTTTTACATATTTTATAATTTTATTTCAATTTCCCGTGAGTTTTCCAGTATTTGTCTGTTTAAAATTTAAGAAAAATAATTCAGCATACATTTTATGTTAAATCACAAAAACTTTCAATGAAAAAAATATGTAGAACTAAAGTTATCGTAATTTTACCGAACGTTGAACATTTGCACAAAAATTAGCAAAAATGGCCAAAATTATCAAATATATAAGAATTACATAATAAATTTTTCGATTCACAGCTTCATTGTTTGGTCAATCATTTGATTCTGCAATTACATCTTTCACATCCTTGTCCACCAAAAACTGAATGTACTTTAATCATTTCTCTTAATGATTTTTTTCACCTATTCTTCTTCGTTTAAAATGAGTTTTTTCACGTACTAAATTGATTTGTTGTGTATTTTTCATGAATAGTACCATTTTCATAGACGAAGTTATATAAGCCTGTATCTTTGTCGAATCCGACAACCATTATCATTGCATTTTTTAAATCTAATATTCTCCGATTTGGACCTGGAATAGGTACTCTAACGATTTCTTCTATGTCACATGGTTGAAAATTTGTATTTGAGTTTCATCTTCTCTGATTGTTTTTCCAAACATAACACTGCTTCTATACCCGTTCTATCTCATCAAGGACTGATTTATACAGATAGTACTATTGTGTTACCCTAGATCTTGACAAATTTCACACGTGTTGTTTTTTGGACTTTCATTGTCCATATAATTTTTCATTTGTCATTGGTCATGGTTTCAAGTTAATACAAAACATTCTGATCGGTGTTATCTGGATACTCTTCTTGAATTGTTTCAAATTGAATAATTTTACTTTCATGAAAAACACAGTTTGGCATTTCTGGCATAATTTCCTCATTGTTATTATTATGCTCTTATTTATAATACTTTGAAAATCTTCATCATCAACTGCAACATCCTGTAACATTTTGAATTGAATAATCCAGTCTTCAAGTCAACGCCAAACATTACTTTGCATGGTGATTGTTTAATTCTAGCATGTTATATACGATTTTTCATTATTTATACAAATTTCAAACCTTGGGACTATGTTCTTGTTTTATTATCTTGTAGTTGTTGCAAGAATTTTATTAACATCGTGGTTTCATCTCCCAACCAATTCCTTACGATTGGCTGTGGTGAGGTTTTCCACAGACTAGTTTAAGTTCTGGCCACATTGATGCTAGTTCTCGGATGTTATCCAAATGCAAAATCATAGGGGCACCAAATAGCAGAAAATGTCCAGATCGTTGAGCTGTAGTTTTTGTTTCCAAAGACCTTAGTTGTACAAATTTTGTGAGGTGATCTTGATACACCAATATGTATTTGTATGGTCCATCTGGATTTGACTGCATGTATTTGAGGTCTACCTGATACATGCTATTCGTTTCAGAATGAATGATGGGTTTCACTTCTGGACTTTTTTCCACACTCTTCCTTCATTGTTAAGTAATGTTCTTGTACCTTTTATACCATTCTTAAATCATATTCGTACAATCTCCATGTCTAATAGATAAATGTGTGTCGTGAATTATGTCAAAAATTTCTTCATTTGGCATAAAATATTGGAAATTTACTGATTCTGACGACAATTGAGATGAAACAGGAGAGATTAATTATTCGACATCACCGATCGAGCAGATAGAGAAATGTTTTAAACGAGGGTACTGTTTAAGAGTATTTTTTCAAAAATTTTTGCTACTTTTACACTCTCAATCATTGGTTCATATTGTTCGCTTTCAATAAAACCTGAATTGGCGTTTTTTGGCTTGATTAGCTCTAAAAATTCCTCCCAAAATCTTTTATTTGACTTATTTCACTTTTCAAAATTAGCCGACGTGGTGACATTTACTTCAGAGATGATGAAATATTGAGTACACAAATGTTCTTACTAGTAGTAATTGGATAAGATATGTCCTAACTGGCTAATACGTGAAGTTCTTGAACTCCCATTCTAACCCCTCTTCCGTATCGCGCTATTTTCGTGTATCAAACGTAACTATGTATATAATCACAGTACCACAGACACCAATTTACAAACCAACGATGAAAATATTAAATGCGCATCGCTGTTTACGCAACCTAATAATGTTGTTTAGTCATCATGACTATAATCGTTAAATGAAGATTTTGCAATAATTTTTTCTGGCAAACTATACCTTTGGTATTTAATTTTAAGAAATTGAATTTTTATAGGTATTTATTTTGTGTAAATATAACCTTTTATACCATATAATAATCGTCCCTTTGACATTTAACGTCACATTTTTTTATTCGTTTCATTAATTGAATTTGTTTTCGTATACTGGAATAACCTTTGGCAATGTTAAATGACTAGTTTTGGTTCTTCTAATTTTAAGAGAAAAAAATTAGTTGATGTTAAACATTTTTTTTACGTGTACAGAAAGAAAAATAAAATGAGTTAGTTAATAACATAAATAAGTTATATTTTTAAATAAGCTATAATCGTTGTTATAATCTGCTGGATTATATTGTTTAAAATGAGATCAAATAATTGAGGAAACAGGGTTCACAAACAATTTTCAATAGTGAGAACATTTTTTATTTATTTCCCAGTTTAAATTTATCATATTACCACTTCGGATAACTATTAATGATAAGCAATTACATAGCTTATTATCATTTTGTAGACGGCTTTGGCAATTGACATTATGAAGGAAAAAGTTTTTTCATCCATTTCTGTAATGAAGAATTTCTATGCAAACTAAAATATTTTTGTTGGGCACCATGCCCATCTGAAAGTTTTATTCGTCACAATAAACAAAATGCCAAAATGTTTTCCACTGGTCTTAAGTTATTAAATGAAAAAGCATGGTGGATTATAATTTTTTTTTTTTCATTGCAATCTATCTGGATCAATATTCAGCAATATTTCGGAACTTATATAAATATATTAACTTGTGCGATACTCGTCCATTGACAAGTCCGCTTCTCTCAATTAGACTATACTATTAGGTCTTGTGGGTTTTTCCGTTTCAGCCTCCGTGGTATTATTGGTGCATTCATCAAGTTCTTTGCAAGTACGTTAGGGTGGTGAGCTAATCTCGTATTGTACGTTCTCGTTAGATCTTGTATCACTTGCTTAACTGTCTTTATGATTAGGTCGTGGTGCAATCTGTCATTTGTTATATACCATGGAGCATTTGCTATCATGCGTAGCATTTTAGATTGAAATCTTTGGAGGATTTCAATATTTGAGTTTGCTGATGTACCCCATAGCTGAAATCCATAACACCATATGGGCTTAATTATAACTTTATACAACAATAATTTGTTCTCCAATGATAGTTGCGAGTTTTTGTTTAACATCCAGTACATTTTGCCAGGCGTTTGGTGAAAATATGTTTCCTCCACGTTAGTTTTTTGTCAAGGTGCATTCCTAAGTACTTCGCTTCGTCCTTTTGTGGTACGTGGACTCCATTTAATGTGACTGGTGGGCAAATGCTTCGTCGATTATTGAAAGTCACCTGGACCGATTTTGATTCATTGGCTTTGATTGCCATCTCGCAATGTTATCAAGACTCTTTTGAAGCTTTTGAGTAGCCCTTGCTGGTAGAATATCTGATGACAGAACTGCCGTATCATCAGCGAAAGTGCCTGTTATAGTCACATCAGAGGTAGGTAAGTCAGCAGTATATAGAATATACAGAGTGGGACCCAATACACTGCCCTGTGGTACACCTGCATGGATTTTGTATAATGGGGTTACTTCTTCACCTTGCTTCACGAAGTAGTGACGGTTTTCCAGGTATGACCTGACAAACTGATAGTATTTTAGTGGAAGGGCTTTTTTAATTTTGTATAGGAGTCCGTCATGCCACACACAGTCAAAGGCCTGGGATATGTCCAAAAATGCTACAGTACAATATTGTTTTTGTTCAAAAGCGCTATTAATGCTGTTAACCAGCCTATGTACTTGCTCTATTGTACCATGTTGCCGTCTGAAGCCAAACTGATGATCTGGGATCAGGTTTCTTTCCTTTATTATCGGCATCAATCTGCCTAGAAACAGTATGTCCATTATTTTTGAGGGAATTGGTAACAAGCTAATGGGCCTGTAGGATTTTACATCTTTTGAGTTTTTTCCAGGTTTAGGTACCATAATAATTGAAGCAACTTTCCATTGGCTTGGTACTGATGAAGTTCTCAGGATAGAGTTATAAATGTAAGTTAAGAAAGTTACACCGTTGTCAGGCAATTCCCTCAAAATTCCAGCAGTTATCAAGTCATACCCAGGAGCCTTGTTAACATCAAGTTTTTTAATTGCTTGTTGAACTTCATGTTTAGAGAAACTTTTAATGGGAAAGCATAATTGATTCATTTGATGTGTTTCGTTTAGGAACTTTGATACGGATTCTGTCTGAGTAGAACCTTGATCGGGATTTGGCAGGAAAACATTTTGGAGATGATCAGCGAATGTCTGCGCTTTGTCAGAATCTTTGGTAGCTCAGCTGTTATCTGTTTTGCGTATTGGTGGTCGGGATATCATGGGACGCTTAAGTTTTTTAGTTGCCTTCCACAATGAGTAGTCGGTCGCAGCAGTGGGATCTAACTCTCTAAGGTATTCCTGGATATTTTGATTTCGGTCATCCCATAATGGTTTTCTCAGCTCAGAGGCCAGTGAATTAAGACGAGCCTTGTCTTTAGGAAAACGAGTTTGTTGCCAAAGTTTACGAGCTTTTCGCTTCTTTGCAGCCATTTCTCTGATATTGGCTGGGTACCTTAGTGCGTTGGGTATTTTATTCGTGGTTCCAGGTGTAGCGAGCCAAGCAGATTGCTGGATACAATAATTGAAATGTTCAACGGCTTCTTCTATATCAGCCGGTGTTTTAGGTGGTAGGTTCATGTTCAGAGATCCTGATATTGACTCTCGGAAGCAGTGCCAGTCGGTTTTTTTATTATATAACTGGAGTTTGTTAGTTATTTGTGTTATATTTCTCTTCAACAGTATTTCAACCGGAGAGTGATCCGAAGAGAGTTCAGGTATACTTTTGCACGTGAAATATGTGCTACCTATACCCTTTGTTATTAGGAAGTCTACAAGGTCAGGCTTCTTGTTTACGTCAGTGGGCCAATAAGTTTGTTTCACCAGGAGATATGCAAGATAGGCTTAAGTTTTCAACAGCTCTGAGTAGCTGCCGGCCCTTTGGTGTTATTATATGTGAGCCCCAGTACGAGTGTTTGGCGTTGTAGTCGCCTCCAGCCACAAATCGGAGTCCTAAGGTGATGAAGAATTTCTCATAATCATCCTGTTTTATCTTATTTTTCGGAGGGCTGTATACCGCTGAGATTGTGAGTGGTCCAGCCCAGTCCTCAATCACTATGTTTGTGGCTTGTATTTCATTTGTGCAATAATTAGCAGTCTCGTGATGTTTTATATTGTTTTTTATTAGTATGCCGCTACCTTCACGTGCATTGCCAGCAGGGTGCATCGTATGGTAAAATGTGCATGATCGTAAATTAAAATGACTCTTTACAGTCAAGTGTGTTTCTGATATCAGAAGTATGTCTACTTTGTGTAATTCTAAAAAAGGGTATGTTGTGACAGCCCATTGGCATTCCAGATTACAATTTTTAGTGAATCGAATTTGTCAATTTCGTCGTAAGTGTTATAAGTAGGTTGGTCATAGTAGTTAGCTGTTGCATCATTTGCTTTATCATAGTCATTAATTCCTGAATGTCGTTTCTGTCAGAGTTGATTTGTGTCATCTTTTCTTGTTCGTCAGGCTCGTTAGGTTTTCCAATCAGGATGTCACTATATTTTCTTCGAGTTTGATGTTTCAGAGGCCGTGTTGTCTGTTCAGTTGGTTGAGAAGGTGCGGGTAGTGGCAGCTGACTATTTCGGGTTTGCCGGATAGTTTAAGTTTCTGCAGTTGTTTGTACACTTGACATCCCTTGTAGTTAGACGGATGATTTCCATCGCAAAGGACACATTTCACTTGGTCGGATCGAGTCTTCCGAGGACAATCAATTGAGAGATGATCTTCTGCACACTTAATACACTTTGGGTTACGATGGCAATAAGTCTTAGTGTGTCCGTACTGTTGACATTTGGCACATTGGGGTATTTCTCGTTTAGGACGGGGGGGTTCGAAAGCTATTTTACAGTTTAGGAGGCTCTTTACTTGGTATATATTTTTATTTGTGTCATTTGGTTTAAGTTCGACTATAAACATTGGCAATGGCTTTTTTGTTTTGCTTTGTTTAATATTCCAGATATTAACACAGTCATGACCCATTTCTAAAAGCTCTTCTCTGATTTCATTTAAGTCTGTTGATGCATGTATATTTTTAAGGACCACTTTGAAGTTTCTTTCATGTTTAGGCTTGTATGTATAAAATTCTGTGTTTTTTATTTCGAGCTGTTTCACTATGTGTCTATAAGCCTTTGATGTTTTTGCTTGAATTTTGACTTGCTCATTATTAATCACCTTAAGTTCATAATTATCGGTGCTGTGTTCTCTCAGTAAGCTGATAAGTGGTTGAATGTTTTCAACTTTATCAACGAAAATAGGGGGAGGTCTAATGGGCTTTTCTTTTTTTGTTGGACTTGATTCCTGCATATTGTCGTCCTCCAGATGTGAAAATCTGTTTGTTGTAGGTATTGGTTGGGGTTGAGCCAGCCAATATGTATCTAATTTTGTTTGTTTGGCTGATCCTTTTGTACCATCGGGACTAGAGCGCAGTCTTTTCTTTCCTGTAACCTCTGTCCAATTCATGTGGTTACTGTCTTGAGAGTCATTTAAAGAATTATTATCCTCTGGTTGTTGAGGAGTGATAATATCATCTTCAGGTTGTTGGAGTATGGAGATTGGAATTTCACCAATAGAGTTGGATCGAGGTTTACTTTCGAGCATTCCCTTATGAAATATCTGTTGAGTAAATACTCTTGAAGGAGTGCCTTTGGTATTTGTTGTATCTGTATGTTGAGGTGTATTTTTATTGAGTAAATTATTCATGATGGTTCCCACGAGAGGGCCGATATATATGGTCACTACTGAGGTGACGCCCAGTCTCAGCAGAAGGCTATTTACTACGACGAGTCGCCTGGTACGTCGAGTTTGGTCGCTAGAGGCTGATTAACCTGCCAGTCATACATCCCCTGGGCGCGTGCCGCACCGTGGTATTAAGGGATTTTTTATAGAGGTTACCTTCCTCGTAGCCCAAGTGGCGAAGCTCAGGCTTCCGGTCCTGCGAGACATGACCACAGGCTTACGGTGCTGGGGCACCCCTTTCGGGCTGCACACTGGTTTTTTTGTCAGGGTTGTCTCCCTTAGCTAGATTTATCGGTTTTAAGGCGCCGACGACTCACCTTCGCCCTTCTTACTTTGCTATCAAGGTCACGAGGTAGATGTGTTGTGCAAGACTCGCTGTTGACCATGACATTGCCTGGGGAATGGGACGACTCACAAATGTGAGTCCACTACCAGACTGCGGCGGCAATTTGGCAGTGGCGAGGACGTGTAAGATAGGACTTTACGATGCGCGTCTGATAGCCTAATCATGCACACTCTAACTCAGCTTTTTCTAGGTACATACCTACTAGCATAATTATGCACCACCGAGGCCTAACACCATTTTTCCCCCCTAAAGTGGATTATAATGATTACACTTATTCGGGAAATGACGTTGACCCGGCGGCGTTGGATACTAGTAACTTGCGAGATGATGAAATTTTTCAGGACACCATCAGGAAGACAACTGGAATTAGAAGACAGGATTTGCTACCTCCGTAGCCAAGGTATGTTTTATAACTTTATAGGCAAGCTTTTGGAGTTGGGTATGATACAGGTATCACGCAGAATCTACTGGATGCATTTTGGTGAAATTTAGTGTGGTTATAAAATATACCTAAGAGCAACATATAAGGAAAATTTTGTTTTCCTAATCACACGTGAACGAAATCGTAGGCATAACTGGTATTTATAAGATTATCTGCATTTTTTTTTGTTTCCAGGACCAACAAAGTTCCAAATTCAAAGACAAATTTGGAAACACCGAGGTAACCGGCAACCTATTCTCGACAATATTTTCATTTTTAGCTATGATTTTGCGGAATTTTGATTATCCGAAGTAAGGCTGTAAAATCTCTTATTGTTTTTTGACATATTTAAATCATTTTTGTCTTTTGCTGTGTTTCATCTTTATTTTTATTATCTCTATATTTCTATCATGTTGTCTATTCAGTCATAAAGAGATTTCTAGGAAAAATATAACTAAATAAAAAATCAATTCTCATCACTGAATCATAATCATATAATCTTCAAAATGAAGCGATAAATTCTAAAACCTTTTTACTGCAGTTCGTAAAGACGAGCTTGATTAATTTTGTTATTTTCCTGTATCACAATAAACTAAAGCATTTGCTTTGGAAAGAAAAGAAAAAGTGATTCAAAGGCATATGAACATTTTTTAATTCTTGTCTTGTAGTTTAGATGTTTAGGTTATATGATTTTCTAGCCTTTTCCATGGATTGGTACTTATTAATGAACACACAATTTTATAGTGAGATAAGGTTTACTACCCATTATGCTTTTATATCCATCAGAAATTATTTAAATGTTCTTGAGACAATTTTATTATTCAAATATATCCAGAAAAAAAAAAATCAATTGCCAACTGAGAGTGTGCTGTCCTCTAACACATTTTGCATATTTAAACAGAATTGAGTAGCCTACAGATGGCAGACATGGAAAAATTGTTTTTTGTTGATTTGTGTTTGACTTGTCCCATTCAAAAGATTCACTTTATTTTACTGTAATTTATGTAAAGACAATTCCAATCAGTTAATAAATGTCAATATTGTATTGCGAATGTTTCACACAAAAGATGTGTTTTCTTGAATAACTTGTCAAAAATTATTTAAACTTGCCATTATAGACAGGATTTAACCAGTTGATAGAGTGTCAGATACTATTTTTTGAGTTTTTTCTTATTCTTTTATAATTAATTTCAATTTACACAAAATTTTTTTTCATTAATTAAATATTTTGATTTTTCTTAGTTTATTTTAGTAGTATTTGTAATTTTTTTAATTACTTGTTATTCTTTACTCAAATAAATCTTTGAATTAATTCATAATTGGGGATATATGATGTAAAAGAAAAACGGAAATTTATAATACTAAAGGTACCTAATGAAAATTCTGCAAAACATTTTGCTGAAAACAATATTTTTGGTATGAGTTTGGTTTATGAAAAATGTGAATTTTATTGTTTTATCTGTTATTACAAAATTCAATTTTTGTATTTATCTTGTATAAATAGTACATTTTATATAATATGTTGTCAGTTTGACATTTGACCTTGTATTTCTTTGTTCATTTCATTAATGAATTTCATCCTTGTTTACTGTAAAAACTTTTGTCAATGTCAAACGACATTAGATTTGTTTTTTTTTTTAATTTAAAATATAGTAAAAAAAGTATAATAAAACGAATTTATTAATGAATAACAGATTACATTTATTATTTGACTTAACTAACTCGGACTCAAATAAGTTACGTATTATTACAATCCTTTAAATTACATCATTTAAAATACGATAGAATAATTGATAATACATAATTTACATACAATTTAAAAAAGCAAGAAAATTTTTGTTCATTTTCCAGGGTATAATTTAAAATATTGCCACTTCTGATAAAACTCTTAATGACATAATGAAAAAAGAAAACTGTTTCCTCATCCGTATTATGTATACAAACTATTAAATATTTTTGTTAAAATAGCACTCATCTCAAAGTTTTATTTGTCGGTACAAAAACTAAAATGTATTCCATTGATCTTAAGTTTACAAATAAAAAAGTGCACTGGAATATGAAGTTTATTGGGGATTTGATTAAGTTCTGGCGACGTTGGATAGGTACTAGTAGCTTGTGGGATGACGAAATTTTGCAGGACACCACCAGGACAATTATTTAAAAATAAAAATATCAATCATCAACTGGGAGTGTTCCGTCTTTTTTTATAAAGAGTTAAAAAAAAAATTAAAAAACTTACTGTGATTTTTTTAAATGTAGATCGATTCAGTTTCATCTAACGATCATATTATTGTAGGTACAGATTGAAAAATCTGAACGGTAGAAGTTGGTAAAATTGATATGAATTAATATGAAACTGAGGTGAATTGAAAGGTTAAAGCTTGGTAAAGCTTAAAGTATTTGTAAACTATAAACTTCATCCCATTAAAATGAAGAAAAAAATATTTACCAATTTTTTATTTTTACCCACGATGGAACTCGTATACGCATTCCATCGTAGAATGGTATACACGTTTAGATTGAGAAGTTTGTCCAATGCAATGTTCCCATTTATTTTCAAAACGGTTAGACCAATTGAGATACGGTTTTCTGCAAAATATTTGGGACTAATCGGCGATGGTTCTTAGATAGGTGTTATGGTGTTAATTCACCAGGTGGTGCCGCAATAAACATTTTGTTGCAAACAAATGTTCCCATTTATCTCCCAAACAGTTTGACCCATTTAGATACAGTTTTCTGCTAAATATTTGGGAATAATCGGCGATGGTTCTTAGATAGGTGTTACCGTATTAGATCAACAGCGGGGCGCTGCAACATTTTGTTGCAAACGAATGTTTCCATTTATCTCCAAAATGGTTTTATTGATTTAGATACGGTTTTCTGAAAAATATTTGGATCTACTCGGAGTTAGCGCAACAGGGCGCACTGCAACATTTTGTTGCAAACAAATGTTCTCATTAATATATGACTAAAATGTTTAAATCCAAAAATAACAATAGATAACAAATCTAGACATGACTTTAAATTAATATGTTAAATTTCAAATCTAGAGGTGGATAGTTTTTTCGTAAAATGGACCAAAAAACTGTATTTTGGGATAGTGTTTGGGCTCCCTTTGCTTATCCTAATAATAATTATTCCAAGTTTTAGGATCTCGTATATTATAAATTAATTACATTAGAGATTTAATTCCATTTGTATGATTTCATAATTCACGAAGTTTGTGAATTGACATACTGAAAATTTTTTTCAAATTTCTCGAAAATATTAGGATGAAAATAATTTATAACATTTTTGATTTAGAACTTCGTAAAAGAAATAATTTATTTTTCAGTAAGGAAATATTTGTTTTCTAATGGAAAAAAATTTTCAGGAAAACACTGAAGTACCTTTCCACAAAATAGTACTTGTATTGCTTACTATTCAAAGCCAAATAAGGTATGATTGTTCAATAATCCTTATTTTAACATTAAAATATGCGAAAAAAAAATACTTGATTTTATTCGTCTAATTTTGTACTAATGAACCCATAGAAACTGGCTCACGATATCTATTTAACAACACTTCTATATCTTTCATTTTTTTGGGGCGATGATCACAAAGATTTTTAAGCTTGTCAATGTGTTTATCTTACTTATTTTAAGTTTGATCATTTAAGAGTTGTATGGTGACTTTTTGCTTGGCAGTTTTACTGAGAATTTTTATTATATGTTTAACTCAACATTTTTCAATGTAAAAGAGTGAAAGAAGAAATGCAAGAAAAACAGACACTGAGAGATAACTTTGAGACAAACTAATGTTTCTTTGTTTTATTAAAGTTTTTATTGAAATTTGTTAATCAATTTAATTTGTTAATCAATTTAATCATATATAGTTTTATATTATAATCAGTTTCCTATGAAAGTAAAGCAATTATTAAATGTAGAAATGTACAGAGAATGTCAAATATGCTTGAATCCAAAGTTTACTGAGAGATGATAATGTAAGATCAAAATTTAGCCAGATTTGTTATTTAGCTAGTACAAGTGTTATTTGAAAGTCAGTGATTTTCAAATGAAAAAAGTTATTTAATTTTTTTAAACCGTAATAAGTAATCACTTTTCAACTCTACAATTGTTTTAATAAAAAAATATTTTCTTTTGCGTTATACTTTCTTAATTTGCGGTATATTTTTGTTCACCAAGCTTTTCTTATAAGTCTGATAATTGAAAATTTGAGGAATACGGAGTGCAAGGCACCAATTCGTAGTGTATTTCCACTACATTGGATCATGGTAATCGCAAGTGAGTGCAGCTTTGTTATTATGGTGTAACTTTGTAAAAAATTGTCTACTAAATCCATCAAGTATTTTATTGATGTTTGGCCAAACCATTGTTATTATTTTAAATGTAATTCCATTAAACTTATTCACTTTTTAATGGTACATTTGTTAAAAATTTGTGAACATAATACCTATTTACATAATTAGTGGATGACCGAAAGGTTTTTGGTATATTATATTTTTTTCACAAAAATTAAATTCACAAATTCGGTGTGGCAATTGTTAGAGAATTATCTACTGAATTTGTCAATTATATAATAGGAAGAACCAATTTCTTTTTCTGTCAGGAAAATCAAATTCACATTTTGAATCTGGTGAATTTCTTTCAATTTTTTCATTGGATACCTTTTCAATACTGATCGAACCAGTTTGTGCTTTGATCAATATTGTTTTATTATTTCATTACATCATTATTACAAATTTTTTTATTATTTTATTCTTATCACTAGAACCAAATACCCATTTTTGGTTGTGAATTTGTTACAAATTAGCCATTAGAAATATCATGTAT